>OU015747.1:31953398-32028679 GCA_907169655.1 Acomys percivali | reverse complement strand
ATGTTTGAACATGCGTGTGTATTTGAGTGTGTGTATGTGTGGGTATGTGGGTATGAGTGTGTGTGAGAGAAAGTGTGTATGTGAGTGTGTGTGTTTGAGTTTGTGTGAGAGTGTGAGTGTATGTGTGAGAGAGTGTGTGCATGTGTGTGGGTGACTGTGTGTATGTGTGAATGCATATGTTTGAGTGTGTGAGTGCGTGTATGTGAGTATGAGTATGTGAGTATGAGTATGTGTGTGAGAGAGAGTGAGAGTGAGAGAGAACATGTGTGTGTGTGTGTGTGTGTGTGTGTGTGTGTGTGTGTATTGTATAGATCATTATTGTCTTCAACTCACTATGCGACCTCCAGCCCTCTCCTCCACCTCTCTGCTACAGAGGTTGGTGAGCAGGATCCACATCCCCTCCATAAACTCCAGCGCAGTCCAGGAGAGGTGCAGCATCGGAGGCTCAGGAGCTGCCTTGTTCTTTCTGGCCACCTCGCTCTCATTACTCTGCTGGGAGAGAACACACCTCAGTGTTCAGTGCTGGTTCAGCCATGGGCAGGCAGCCCTGAGTTCCGAGCACCTTGAGAACCAGTATCTGCTGTGGGTCATGGTGACACCTGGGAGAGGTTGTCACCTCAGAGAGCCAGCTGAGAGTCCTGGGCACGGCCCTGGGAACCTGGGACCAGGTGCATCATAGTTCAGGCTGATCGGGGCTGGTCTGGAACAAGTTGTATTTGGGTGGCATATGGGTCCCTCACATTGTCAGATGATCAAGTATAAGGAAGGCTATGGGACCCTAGCCTTGTGTCCTGGTCAACTTTGTTGTCTGTTTGCTTATACACGAACTTTTCCAACAAAAGGTTCAAAGTTGCCTGTAATATAAGGCATGTTAAATAACACAATAAAACCCAAACAGAATCTACAAAACCAAAGTAAAATTGAAGTTACTTATGAGGGACTGTCCTGCTGACACATTTGAGCTTTTCTTGGTCTCTGAGCTTCCTGACAGCCAGGGAGAAAAGAAATCATGGCCAAGTTCACAGTCTTCGGGAGGAGGTCAGAGGGAGTGTACTGCACCGAGTGCCCAGCTCAGGGCTGGCATTCTCCTAGAAGATACAGTGAAGGCCTTAGCCAGGAAGTAAAGCTGTGCTCTCAACAGGGGGATTGTTTGCCACACAGGTCCATACCAGGCTGCATTCTGAGCCAGCTGTTTACACAGCCCCCAAGCTCAAGTGGAAACAGGCCCCGGATTATCTCGCCCTCTGGGGTCAAAAGGCACCGATTTCAGCGGCAAAACGCTCAGCACTGCAATCTTTGCTTTCCACGTGAGTGAGTAAACGCTGAACCCAGGCCACAGGCTCTGCATCACCCTCCCACCTCATCTCTGCAAGCTCCAGTCAATCTTTTGACAGCAGTCATTGTCTATGACAGTGCCCTGGACAACTTCTCTAAACGGAATCATTCACTCGGCCATAATGGGAGGCCAGCGGCCGGCCTGCTGATGGCCACAATTCCACTCTGATGACCTGGCTGATGGGGACATTTACAGATTGAATGCTGGCAGAGCGCGCAGGATGAGAAAGGCATCTGAAGTCTGGCATCTGGGATGAGGATGCATGGGTTTCTGGTGGATAGACTGCCCATCCCACTCCACCAACGTTAGGCTATTGGTGGCAGCTCCCTGACCTCAGTGTTCTCATCTACAAAGTGGGACTAAGAAAGTGGGGCTCCTCCTCTCCAACCCAGGGGTGCTGACCACTTTCAGAGGGCTCTCTGGTGCATATGCCACAGCCAAATCCCTAGAGACAACACACAAGTTGGAAGGGCATCACCAGTGAGTATCAGAGGCCATTAGTATAGGAGTCCGCCCTTTGCCATACCTGCAGAGGATGTGTAGGAATGCAGAGAGGTGGGTCTCCTGGGCCCAGGAACCTGCATGCACACACTGCAGCATGGCAAGCACAGAGCTAGTGTCATCCACAGCTCCTGTGTGTCCAAATGCCTCCTCCAGGTGACACAGCACTGCTGCAAGTGCCTGCTTCACTCTGGAGGACAGACTGGCTTCCTGCTGCCACTCACAAACTAACTTTGATGAGAAGACTCAGCATGTCCCCTTCCAGCTCTAGGGTGCCTGTGTGTGCCAGTTGAAGTGCTATAGGGACTGGTAACACTTGTCCTTAGAGCCATCCCTTCCTCTGGAGATGATACCCTAGCTGGGGGATATGTGGGATGCATGGAGAGGAGCAGCATCCTTGGAAAGATCCTCATCATGGTGAGCCTGCAGATCATCTGTCCTGGTGACCTACAGCCCTGAGCACTGGCCACCTCTTTGCTGGATGCCTTCTGGGCTAAGTGGAAGGTCTCCTGCAGGGCCTCTGTATTGTTTATTACCAGGTCCCCCATCACAGCATCCCGGCTATGATGATTCTTCACTGGGATTGACACCCAAGGTTCCACTTTGACTCTCATAGTGGGAGGGAAAGCAATGCAGTCTGATCAGCCACTGCATCTCTGCCTGTGTATCCTGTGGTGCAATGTACAGTTAGTGACTGACAGGGGGAGTCCTGCACTCCTGTATCAAAGTTATATGCTAAGCGTATGTTATTCAGAATGGAAGGAAAGTTAGTGAAATACTTGCCAGTGGCCCAGGCTTGCCCTGGGCTTCTCACTGCCCATCTGAAAGCGGGACTAATGGTTCTGCTCCATACTGGGTGCTTCCAGACTCCAGTCTCCAGGAGGAAAGAGGGGACCACTTGTTCTGCAGACACCTGGGAGGGGCTCTGTCACTTTGGCCCCGTGTAACCAGAGCCAGTGACAGGCCCCTTGACAACACCAACAACAAGCTTGTCTTTTAATTCTGCAACTGGAGAGGGCACCTTCTCCTGTAGGGGTGGGGGTTGGTGACTCATTGATCCAGAGTCACAAATGTCAGGCATCCTGGGGACAAGGGGAGCTCATCTGCCATACGGTCTATCAGCAGAACTCCCCAACTGCTGTGCCATGGAGCCGGAGAGGGGGGTGAGCCACCTGCCAAGAGTGAGAACAGAAGGGCAGATATTTCCTATTGCTCTGTAGGGATGGCCTGTGGACCTTGGCTCTGTACAAGCCAAGGCCATTTGGGTAGCTCGTTTGGCTGTACATGGCTAGTCAGGGAGCATGGGGACTAGGTTTGGATGGGTCTGCCATCTTCCAGGGCATGTCTCTATCACGAGACCATATTATAGTCATGGGAAAATACATGGCAGGACGGGAAGTCCAACAGCTACTCTTCCCTGCTGTCATTTGGGGATTCCAAGCCAACGTAGGCAGCACGCGGCTCAGGAGTTGTGCAGTGCAGGGGAGGCCAGACAAGCTAGAGACCCTCCTGGCCAGAGTCTTCCCACCTGATGGCTCATGGTGGTCCACTGCATCCTTGTTCTCACTCTTCACTCCTTCTGACATTGTCTTCCCCAGCCCTAGGGCAGAGGTTCAGGCTCCACATACGCCCAAGCTGGTCCTGGCTAGGCTCCCTGCTTCTGGCCTGAAGCCCTATACAAAGTCTGTCCCTTAGCACACTTCTCTCCAAAGGCCTGGGCTCCATCACAGGGCAGCTGGGTGCCCTCTGCCTTCAATAGCCTCCAAAGTCTACATCCCATGAGCTCTGCTACTCCGGTCTCACACCCATTGCAAGATGGGGAGAGTGCAGTCGGGGATTGGGAGGCGACACAAACCCTGCTTTGCTTACCCAGTTTGCCCTGCTCATCGACTGGGAGCTTCGTAAGTGACATCCAATCTCAGACACTTTGGTTTACCACCACAGCAAGGTAATAGTACCTCCAGGGCTTGCATGGAACTCAACAGCCATGAACACCTTTGGGCAAGACAGGATAATGAAACAGCAGTGGACAGAAAAACTTGGGTTCCCTGCAGCTGGACTCAGCACAGCAGACTCTTCCCAGAAGATGGACCCTGGGAAGCTCAGCGGCCTTTGCCCTCAGGCTGGGAGAAGCTGTCACTGTGTCCCCTGCTGACCTCACAGGGCTCAGCTCCACTGAGTAGTCCTTCCTAGGATCGATGACTGAACCGGTCAGCTGGCAATGTGACACTAATGGACACAGAATGAAAATGCCAAAGAACATATTAATCTGAACATCATGGAGGTGACAGCCGGGTGGGGGGACTTAGGGTGGTGGCCCTAATGGAGCCATATTGACCAGGCTGTGAAGACCACAGTGGGGTTGGGTGTCACTCCTGCAGCCTGGGAACTAGATTGATGGATTTCAGTGTCTTATAGATTCAGGTCTGGACCCACTGACCTCTCCTCCAGATCAATATGCTCTTCTCAGCCTAGTGTGGCCCTGCAGCCCATCAAAGCTGTCTCTGGGGAGGCTTGTAAATACCCATGTTGGAAATATTAATACATGCTCATAACCAGGATCTCTGATGTGCAAAAAGGACATCCTTTTTGATGTCCTCAGACTCTGCTAGTGAGGAGCTCTCAGGTTCTTCTGGTCTCATAATATCACACGCACCTGCCAAATTGGAAAGTGTCATTTCCCAAACACTGACTCTGTTTGCAGAAGCTCACTACGTTCAGATCACCAGGACCTGGGCTGGTGGTATCAACCCCACCTCCAAGCTACACAGTACAATTTGTACCCTGCAATTGTACATCCACACAACACAAAGGGGTTATGGCCCCATCTTAAAGGTGAGGAAGAAGGCTTGGGGACATGGGATGCAGAGCAAGGCCACACCATGTGTGTTGTTTGGCCTGGCAACAATTGCATTGGTGGGGCAGAGACAGTGCCTCATCTCTAGCCTGGGATCCTGTCCCTTGCTTTTGGTAAGGGCTGTGAACTTCATAGCCTACCAGTTCTTGTACCTGGCTTCTTACACACAGCTTTGTGCCCATCATGGCTACTCTGTTCTTCACCTATGACTCCTGCCATCTTCAGGGTAGAAACATGCAAAATGAAGCTCCCCCCAAGGCAAGGGTGAGTGCACCATCTTTCAGATTTGTGTCCCAAAGGCCCTGCCCAGCCTGGTGTCTCTCCCCCTGATTCCTCTCAACATTAGCCTACCACAGTCACCGCTATCACCACCATCATCATCTCCAGCACTGTGGTGGTTTGAAGGAGAAATGTCCCTCACTGGCTTCAGTATTTGAATGCTTGGTCCCAGATGGTGCTGCTGTTTGGGGAGATTTAGAAGACTCAGTCTTGCTAGGTCAAGCATGTCACTGGAGGAGGGCTTTGAGAGTTTAAAGCCTCATGCTACTTCCAGTTTGCTTTCTCTATGCTTGTTCTTGAGAGTGTGAGCTCTGAGCTTCCTGCTCCAGCCAGCATGCCTCCCGCTTGCTGTCATGTTTTCCCATGAAGCATTTATCCCTCCTCTGGACCATTAGCCAAAATAAACCTCTTCCATAAGCTACTTTAGGTCATGCTGTGTTATCACAGGAGCAGAGATGCAACGAATACAAGCACCATCACCTCAGCACCATCATCACCATCTCCCATCAATACCACTAAGACCGCCATTGCCATTATGATAAGAGAACTGACTGACTGGTGTCTGCCATCAACTCCATCCTATCATCAGCCCTTTGCCTAGCTTGCTCTTATGTTGCTGTGATAAAACACTAGCCAAAAGCAACTTTCCTCCTGAGGGAAAAAAGATTTTATTCGGCTTACAGGTTATAGATCATCACTGAGGGAAGCCAAGGCAGGAACCCAGAGGCAGGAACTGAAGCAGAGACTATGGAGGAATGCCGCTTGCTTACTGACTTTCTTGTTTAGGCCTGCTCAGCTAGCTTTCTTATCCAGTCCAGATTCACCTGCCTAGGGATGGCACCACCCACAGTGGACTGGTGCCTTCTGTATCAATTAGCAATTGCAAAAATGCCTCACAACATGGACATAGTCCAATCTGATGAAAACAAGTCCTTCAGTTGAGATTCCCTCTTACAAAGTTTGTGTCAAGCCGACAACTGAAGCTAACCATGACACCATCACCATCATCATTACTGACACCATCACCTCCCTCACTACCACCAACGTTCCCATCATTATCACCACCACCACCATCACCATTATGATAAGAGAACTGAATAACTGACTGGTGTCTGCCATCACCATCACCACCACCATGACTGCTGTCATTACCACCGCCATCACTGCCACCACGATTACAACCACTTCCACCATCACCATTGCCACTTCCCAGCTCACTACCACCATCAGCACCACCACAGCACAGATAATAAAATTCAGGCTCCTCGAAGAGTGATGCCTCAGTAGGCAATTCTTGTTTGCCCCTCCTTTGTCCCAGGGGCTCCAGGGAGTATGGATGGCCAAAAGTTGATGTTCAAGTCTTTATCAGATGACAAATCTGCATCTGTGACCTTCCCTGGCACAAGGTGCTGCTCTAAACTATTCCTAGGTTCAATGCTCATTGCTCCAGGGTGCTGAGGTGAGATGCATTTTCAGAGAGAACCCTCTTACTTACAGAAAGGCCTGTTAGCCCCAAACCCAAGGTTCTTTGTCACAACAGCACAGCATTTGTGTCCCTTCTGCAGAAATTTGGCCAGCTTCTCTCATAGCACAGTGATGGCTCCCCCCTGGGACATGCCTCCTTAGCATGACTGCCTATGTCCTCTGAAGTACCAGGGCTATGCTGAGGAGCAGCTCATTCCATCTCTCTGACTTCTCTTCAAAGCATGAGCTTTCCCTCTTCTCCATCTCCAGCAAGCCTAACAGGCAGGTGCTGTGATTACAATACTGGCTGTCCAGCCTGGAGCATCTCTGACTGAGCAGAGCTCCAAGCCTCCATCAGACTATGCAGAGACTGCCATAGGAAGCCTGAAGCCAGCCTTGCATTAAGCTGTGCCTGGGCCTCCTGTCCTGATTCTGCATTTTAGAGGATGCCCTTTGGGCCTTTTGGCTGCCCCATCCTGGGAGGCAGTTGTGGAGGAAAGGTTCCTTTTTGCAGGAAGCCATGAGTACATTGATTCCTTCATTAGAGGCTTGAGTATGGGGCTGAGGGAAGGGGAATCTGAGACAGGGCTGAGGACCCCCAAGGAGCAACTATCCACATAAGGGTGATGAGGGCTCACAAACAGGTCCAGAAAGCCCATCCCTGAAGCTAGTTTAGGCACAATGTCTGGGCAAGAAAAAGCTGTGTGGAAGCAAGAAGCACAGGTGTGGTCCGCAATTTCTCTCCTGGACATCTCTTTAACCTCAGAATGCATGGTCAGCCATCAGACCTGGAGCTGAGGCAGAGATCCGGTCATTCAGCCTCTGATCAGCTGGGAGGACTTCTCCCACATATGGACCATTCTCAGAGACCCCCAGGGACTGAGGGAGCAGTCCAGAAACCCTGGGAAGATAGGACATGGTGTGCCTGGAGGATACCAGAAAGGAGGGCAAGGTCCCAAGTCTCCCATGGGCATGCATGGTGAGCTATTGGTAGTACTCAGGGTAGGTTCTCTGGAAATCTGGAACCTCAATCTCTCTGCTAAAGGAAAGACAAGCCTGCCTTGGCCTGCATCCTTCTTCAGTCTGGGGGCCATTGGCCCTATGCGGCTTCTTGTCCTTTGTCATGCAGCCAGTGCTCACTCAATGTGACATCTGCCAAGTTCCTACTGTCTCTCCATAGGACAGCCCTTCTTATAGGACTATTCAGGGGTTGCGTGGAGTATCCTTTGATCACATGACTTATACAAAGGGAGAGGCCTTCTCATATAGAATCCATCAGTGGGATTTAGGACTCCATCCTTAAGTAAACCCTCTCTCTTTGGACAGCTCCTCAGACTGAGAGGACCAGGACTACAGGTCCCTGTGGTAGAGGCACAAAACTCATGTGGCCTGAAAATTCTCCAATGGATACCTCTGTGTTCCCAAGGCTCTGAAAGCCCATCTTGGTACTGTGGATATAGCTCCCAGAATCTGGCAGAGCTGTCGTGGTTAGGGGACAATGGAGAGGAGGGTGGGTGAGGTGTGACTGATGACAGGCATGGCTACTCCTACAGCAGAGGATCAGGGCCTGCCTGCCAACTTACTTGCCTGAACCTGGACCCTGCTCCTCACCTGCCACCAGTAACATGTGCACATCAAAGCCAGGGCAAGAAGCCCTGGATTCTACATGGTTGTTAAAGAGATGCCTTGTATGGCCGTTGAACTCTGTACAGTCTCTTTGACTTTCTGGGCCTCAGTTTCTCCCTGCTCTGAGGGTTTTATAAGGCTACTTCTACAGCTGTCTGAGCTGGGATCATCCGGCTGCCGCCCTGCCACCCCTGCTGGCAGTTAAGTGAGCACAAACATGTTCGACACTAAATAATTAATTTTTGTCCTACGATAAAAATGTCATGTGTTGATTTACAATCCCTCTTGGTAATAGAGCCCAATGGAAACCTGATTCTTAATTATTGGTCCTGTGCTGCCAGGAGGCGGGTCCAGCTGTTGGAGGCACAGCCCCAACTGTTCCCAGGAGCCTGGGTGCTTCTGGGCTACAAGGCTAGATCCTTCCTGGGCCCTGGCTCTGCTCTTCCCAGGACTGTGTAAGCTGTGGAGAGTGGCAGCCCCTCAGCAAAGTGCCCTGAAGGACCAGGGTAGGAGAAACCTCTGTTCTGGAGGCTGACAGCATTCTAGGATTGTGGCATCACAGTAATTGTGTTTGGTCCCTCTGTGTGGATAAGAAGAATGAGGCCCAAAGCAGGAATATGGGTGACCACAAGCCAGGCATGTTGAGGTGGAGCTGGCGCCCCGTATCTTCCACCCAGCGAACGAGGAGCAGGGTGCAGCTGTGGCCTGCTCATGGCCCCTCATCTACTCTTCCAGGTGAATGTGGCTCATGATAGGTTCTCTGAACCCTTAGGGGTAGGATGACCCTTTCCATCCTGGAGGGCCCAGGGCATGAGGGCCTTGGCACGAGTTGAAGAGACTTGCCTGAGAAAGTCCTAAGCGGACAAGTAGGTCAGGCTACTGTTGTCTCTGCTGCCTTCTCCGTGTCCATCGGGAATAGCGCTAGTGGGACTCACTGCCTGGCATGGAAGGGAGCTCACCTCTGCAGATATGGAAAGCCAGAGAGGTGGGGCGGGGGCTCCAGGGAGCTCAATGCATCACGCTGCACCCAGGCAACACTCATGTAGGTTCAACGTATGACTATGGTAAGCTCTATTACATATGGGTTTCTGCTCCAGTTATCATTTCCAGCCTGAGCAGCAGCAGCTCACCCCCTGCCCCATGCTGGGCTGGATTTCAGAGTCAGCCAGCTCAGTAGCCTGACGGTTGAGCAGGTCTGGCTCCACTTTGGGGTAAATGCCCTGACTTTGGGTTGGGAGCCAGCAGAGCCTGTATGCCACAGATGAGGCTCTGGGAGTGCACACCTGGTTTCTGTCTGGTGGCCTGCCTTCCCCCACTGGGCCGTGATGTAATATCCTATCTGTGAACTGGGTGACCAGGTTCTGACACTAAGGCTCCAGACAACCCCGGAAAAACTCAGGACCTTGATGCTGGTCTCATGGGAACCATGGATTGTGCAGAAGCACCAAGCTGGTTCACAGACAAGGCTTGGATGGGTATCTGTGGGCTGCATCTGAGTCTTGGGGCTGCTGGACCACTGGCGTATAAGAGCTTGTACCTTATCTAAGCCTTCTTTTTCTGTGCCCAGTGGTCACACCCGAGCTGCCTGGAGAAATCACTGTCCATTCAGCAACATCTTCTACCTAACAGGATGGACCTTGCTCACATCCTTCCAGAATGGGTTATGGGATGTAGGGTGCAAAGAAAGCCAAGCTCAGTTCCCTCCCTAGACATTGGGATGAACAGGATGGTCAGCTTGGGGTTGGGAGGGTCTGGCAGGGATATGGGGACAGACTTGTCTAACTATCTCCCCTCCTGTTAGCTGCTGGGGATGCTTGAATGTCCATGAAAGCTCAGGCTAGCCTCAGATCTCCTCTGATGATCAAGTGGCCTTGGGCAGTACAATGTCCACAGTAGGTATGGAGGGACATTTGCTGTGGCACCAGGCTCAGTGCAGGGTCAGCCAAATGGCAGCAATATCTGTTCAACAGGAGCCCAAAGAGGTTGTTAGCAACCTGAGGGTGGAGCTGTGTCCTTTGTACTGTGCATCCAGCTGGCACCTAGGGGATACCATTCTGCGAATGCTTGATGAATTGGAGACTGCTCAGCCTGCAAGAGGTGCTTGGTCAATGCTCAGTCCTTGAGGGTGCTTGGTCAGTGCTTGGTCCTCTGGTGAATGCTGAAGGCAGTGCAGAGTGGCAGTGATGAAGGAAGATGCTGGGGCAATGCTAGGGAATGGTGCTAGGGGGCGCTGTTGACTCCCCGACAGCACAATGTGAGAGTAACAGCGGGTCTGTCTCTATGTATGCTGGTGCAGGAAACCAGTGTGATGGAAGTGGTTAGGACACAAGTCGCAGCAGGGTCCAGGTACCTGGATGACTATCAGGTACTATAGCCTTTACCTTACCAGGATATGTCCCCAGTACTGGGCGGGCAGTAGGGTCCAGTGGAGAGAGGATGCACCACCATCCAGCTGGTCAGCAGACTTCTGGGAGAATGAATGAGTGATGGAACTTACCAATGCTCAGGTCCCTTCAGCCAGGTGCCCGGCGGGCGTCCTAGATTTGTCAATTAAACAAACTTGCTGTTGGTTCTGAGTGAGCGTAATGGAAGCCAGCCTGCCACAGGTGTGCCAAATCCTTTGGCAACCTACACACAAGAGTCATCTGTGTCTCGAGCTGCACGCCCACTTGTGCGGGTGGGGCTACCACTCCCCTCTCCTCACAGAGCATAGCAGCACAAGGCTGAGCCTGGATCCCCACGAGAGAGTCGCGTGCCCGGAACTCTGCTCTCTAGGTCGTCCCTGGGGCTGGAGGTTTTGCAAGGCGCTAAGTGACTGCCACTGTCCCCCAGGACCACTCCTGTGAGAAAGGCCCCTGCTGCTGGCTGGCTTTGAGTCCTGTTTTCAGGCCTGGCTGATGACCCTGTCTCTGTGGGATGGTAATGAAGTAATGCTGTTGTGACTTGGCTCTTGTCGCCTGAGAGTGTCTAAGTGCTTCAGGAACAATTAATCGGCTTGCTCACTCCTGCTAGGCATGATAGCCCAAGGCCCCAGGAGGCCAGAGGAGGGAAGTGGCCTTGAGAAGACAGCCAGGAGCTCTCAGGCGGCTACTAGGAGCAGTCTATGCTCCAAGCAAGCCACTTGAGTCAGAGCTCAGAGCAGGAACAGGAAGGAGCTGAAGGTCACCGGAAGGTAGGGTTGCCTGAAGGGGTCTGAAATTCTCTTGTGTTGTTTTTAATTGGGGCCTGAGAGTTTAAAACTGAATTCTTAACCTCGCCGGGGCTCAGTCACCTCTCAGCTCTAACCTTTCTCTACCTGCTTCCATCTCAACCATCAGGGCTCTTCATCTCTCCCTCCTTCTGAACCTCAGTTTCCCCCTCCCTACATTGGGGAACAAGCATTGCTCTTTCTGTAGCAGCACTGAATGCATGGTTTCATTTTGAGGCTGTTGCTGGGGGCAACTATACACAATGGTATTCAGGGCTACAGCTACCACCAGGTTAGTTTTCTATGGCTTTGACCACAACACCTGACACAAACAATTTAAAGGAGGATGATTTATGTTGGCATGTGCTTTCAGAGTGATGGGTCCATCATGGTGGGGAGGGCATGGTTTGGGGCAGATGGAGATATGGTCCAGACTCTTCATATCACAGCAGGTCAGGGAGCATAGAGAAGTGGAGGAACCAGGCAGAGGCATAGCCTTCAAGGGTCTATCCACAGTGATCACTTCCTCCAGCTAGGTATCACCTTCCCAGACCTCCAACACCTCCTAAAGAAGCACAATCAGTGGAGGACCAGGTGTTCAAAACACAAGCCTATGGTGGATGCTTCCCAGGCCCCTGAGGTTCATGGGCGGCTTGTAGTGCAATGTTCTTTCCATTCAAATTTAAGAGTTCCTATACTCTTTTTTTGTTTTTGAAAGCTTTTTTAAAAACGTGTGTGTGTGTGTGTGTGTGTGTGTGTGTGTGTGCACGTGCATAGAAGTGCAGTGCCAGCAGAGGCCGGAAGAGGGCTTGAGCAGGATGCCTTATTAAAGACAAGGTGTCTGTGGAAGAGTGAGGTCTCTCCCAGTTCCTGAATTACCCTCCGGCCCTTTCTTACTAGCTGGTGCCAAGTGCTTGGCTGCTCTTTAATGGTGCTAATCTCTTTAGCAAGCAAGACTTTACACCTACCATTTTCCTGGTACCTTCTGCTTCCAAGTTTCACTATGAAGCTGGCTGAAAGCAGCTAGTACTAACTATGCCATAGATTGCATGCTATGCTGCCTTGACACTTCTTCCACCGAAGTCATGAGCCCACTACTATTTTTAAAAAAGATTTGTTTATTTAACATATACACACAGTGTTTTGCCTGCATGTACACCAGAAAAGGGCACCAGATCTCATTATAGATAGTTGTGAGCCATCATGTGGTTGCTGGGAATTGAACTCAGGACCTTTGGAAGGGCAGACAGGGCTCTTAACCTCCGAGCCATCTCTCCAGCCCAAGTCCACTACTTTTGAGTTCAGCATCACTCAGGTTTTTAGAAAAGGAGCAAAGCATAGAACAGACAAAACATCCAACATCTATACAAATGCCTCTAATACATTTCCAAGCAATATTTTTGTTCACCTTGAAGCTTTGCAAGGTCTGTATCTACCTCCCATGTTTCTCTTAGCATTCTGTTCTTCCCAGCTTCTACCAAAAAAATCCTCCATTAAGCTCCACTCCCAGCATTCTCTAGCCCACATCTCCAGAATTTTCCAGTTCCCTCCTGCAAACCTGTTCCAAAGGCTATGAGACCCACACTGAGGTAGTCACAACAGACTCCGCTTCTCTGGTATTATATTCTGTATTGGCTTTTGTGTCACTGTGACCATGAAAGCTGAGAAAAACATCTTAAGGAGAAAGGGGTTATTCGAGCTGATGGTCGCACAGGGCTCAGTCCATCACAGCATCATAGCTCCTTCCATGGCAGCAGGAGTGTGGCAGAACAGCGCCTCCAGCTGGGGAACACATGTTGGAAACATGAGCCTGTGATGGACATTTCAGATTCAAACCATGATGCCCACCATGTTGACAGAACATATAGAGTGACTCTTGGTACCATGAGCTCTTAGGGAAGTGGTCTTCTTCCCTCCCTAGCTTTGCCTTGCTAATCTCTCAGTCTGTGGAGGAGGTACCTACCAGCCCCGCTTTCTCCACAGCACTCACACTGTAGGTATTTAATCTATGCTGGTAGAATCAGCAGGCTTGTGGCTGAGAGAACCTCCAAGTCTCAGATCTGAGGACTCAGGGATATCATGTCACCACACGTGATGGCAGACATTTATGGATACCATACAAGAGCACACATGAGAGAAGGGCCTGGAAGCCACTATGCTCTGAGACGCCGGACAAACGTCAGCACTTCCTCCCATCTAAAACCATCTATTCTCACCAGGCCCGGTGGTGCACACCTTTAATCCCAGCACTTGGGGAGGCAGAGGCAGGTGGGTCTCTGTGAGTTCGAGGACAGGCTGGTCTACAAAGTGAGTCCAGGGCAGCTAAGACTGCACAAAGAAACTCTGTCTCGAAAAGCCACAATAAAAAAAAAATAATAAAACCATTTATTCTCACCTCTTAAAAACCTTCTGAAAGCCATGAGGGCATTCATTAAACTGTCTTCAACAGCAACACTGAGTCATGGAGACTTAAAATAGAACAGAACTCAAGTCACAAGCAGAAGAACGGCCACTGCATGTCTCCATGCTCACTGCTTAGGAACTGCCAGGCGTCTTAGGGAAGTCTCACACTAGGTCTGGAGGATACCGGGCAGACATTGACGTTTGGGAGAAGAAACACCCCAAAACCATTGATTTTATTAATTCAGTTTAGAGGGCCTGGTTAATCAGGCCTGTGGAGTGTCCCCTGCACATCTCTGGGCACTGACGTGCTCATTTTGAGAGACTCTGACACTACTCAGAGAGCAGATGACTGAGCTGTGCTATGCTGCACATCGGCTGGGTGCAGTGAGCTTGCTGGAGCCAGCCTTTCAAATAAGCAGGGCTTGTGTTTTTAATACATAACTTTAATGTTAACTTTTGAAATGTATTTGTTTGTTTTTATTTTACGTGGTTCGGTGTGTTGCCTATATGCATGCTTTTGGTTTGTTTGTTTTGGCTTTTTTGAGGCAGGGTCTCAGCATGCATCCCTGGCTGGCCCGTAGCTCACTATGTAGATTAGGCTGGCCTTGAACTCATAGAGATATGCCTGACTCTGCCACCCAAGTGCTGGGATTAAAGGCCTGTGGCACCACACCCAGGCTTCGCCTGCACATAATGCATGCAGTGCCTGTGGAGGCCAGAAGAGGGCATCAGATTCCCTGGAACTGAAGTGACAGACAGTTGTTAGGTCATCACATAGGTGACAGGAACCAAACTTGAGCCCTCTGCAAGAGCAGCCAGTGTTCTTAACCACTGAGCCATCACCCCAACCTTGATGTTAAAGTTAATACACTTCTTGTAAATTGAAAATCCAGCTAAAAGGTAAATAACTGTTCACGTTTGTAGCGCTGCCTCTCCACGCACCAGCCCCTACAGAGCTGGCTACAGGGAGTGCTGCCTGACTCCGGAAGCAAGCTCTTTGCAGGAGGCTGCTGAGCTGAGATAGGAGACGGTGGGAGAACAGAGGAAAGGCACCAGCATCACAGAAGTGGTAACAACCTATGCCAGCGGTCATGGTTGCATGACATGACATGGTTTCTCCTTTTGCAGAGGCCAGGAGAAGTGGGATGGGGCCTGTCATGGGAGGTAAGAATTTGGGGAGCCAATGGACAGTTTAGCAGGTATGGCAGCCACTCTGCTTTTGTTTTTTTTCTGTTACAAATTGCTCCCACAGATGAGGGTTGTTTGTTTGCTTGTTTGTTGTTTGTTTCAAGACAGGGTTTCTCTGTGTAGCCCTAGCTGTCTTAGAACTTGCTCTATAGAACAGGCTGGCCTAGAACCCAGATATCTGCCAGCCTCTGCCTCTTGAGTGCTGGGCTTAAAGGCATGAGTCAAAACCTGGCAACAGATGGGGGTTATTTAATAAAATTCTTTTTTTTAAAGATTTATTTACTTATTTATTTATTATGTATACAGTGTTCTGCCTGCATGTACACCTGCAGGCCAAAAGAAGGCACCAGATCTCATTACAGATGGCTGTGAGCCACCATGTGGTTGCTGGGAGTTGAACTCAGGACCCTTGGAAGAGCAGGCGGCGCTCTTAACCACTGAGCCATCTCTCCAGCCCCTTAATAAAATTCTTAATAGTTTCATATCCAGGACATACCTCAGCCACCATGGTGACCGCTGCCCCACCTCTTAGAGCTGTGGGCTCTACGCGTGGTAACAACCATTGCTCTTGGGTGTCTCCCTAGAGGATCCAGGTCTGTCTGGGTTCTAGGGGAAGCACCCAAGAGCATAAAGAGACCATTGTCATTGTGTCATGGCTGATGGAGGTCCTGCCCTGCCCTTGAATGACATCAGGTGTGGGTGGAGTGTGGCACTTGGTGTAGTGGTGCAGGCCTGTTGCTCCTAGCTCATCCCACACCAGGCTATGATTGCTTCTTTGGTTGCATCTCTCTCCTTTTGTGGAAGCCAGGTGCAGGGACTCCACCATTTTTCACACAGTGCTGTACCTCAGTGGAAGATTCACTAAAGGAGTGATGGGGGGTGGGGTTCTGACAAAAGCTGAGTAAGGGTAGTTGCAGGGCCTGGCTGTCAACTGGCCTGTCAACTGGCCTCCTGTGACATATCTGCCTGGCCTTGAGCTATAGAGAAACAGCCACATCTCAAGGAAGCCCCTGGACTTACCCACCATTACCTCATCCCACACCCAGGCTCACTTGCTTTTTGCCACATCTGGGCTTACTGGTAATGAGACATGCAGGCTGCTGTAACTGCGGCCATCACACCTACCTCTGATGACTGCTTTGGACAAACAGTGGGGAAAGCTGGCACATGACTGACCAGTGGGCCACAGGGAAACTGACCTCCTTGTCCCCTGCCCTCAGCATCCCCGGTCCTTTCTTCCATGCACAGGAGAGGCTATTTAGACAGACCTTGGTTGTTTCAAAGAACTGCTTGCAGACAGCTTTCGGTGTCCCTCCCTGCTAGGCCCAGTCTCAGTAGGAGCCATTATGATGAACAACAGGCTAGTCTGACTTCAGTCCACGGTTGAGGGCAGGGAGTCATGGTCACCCTCATCCACAGATAGAATTCCATGGCTGTTGTGGCACTGAGTGTGAGTCCCAGGCCATCATCAGCCGGTGTTTGCTTGCATCCTCCACACTACCACAGCTGGCCCTTTGGGATCCACAGCACACTCCAAATGGCACATATATCACCAGTGGTGGCCTGGATGCCCTGGGAGGCATCTTGGAAGGGAATAGGGAAGTAGACAGCAGTGATCAGGGGAGTCTATGAGGACTCTTTTTTTTTTTTTTTTTTTTTTTTTTTTTTTTGAGACAGAATCTGTATTAGCCTTGGCTATCCTGGACTCACTTTGTAGACCAAGCTGGCCTTGAACTCACAGCGATCCACCTGCCTCTGCCTCCCGAGTGCTGGGATTAAAGGTGTGTGCCACCACTCCCAGCACTCTATGAGGACTCTTTAAACAGGTGAGATGGCCTAGAAGGAAATGGTGCTTGGAAGAAATGCTTGCCCGGGTCCAGGTGCCCCACCTGTGATGGTGATGTAGCTAGGCTCCTGACCACCTTGTTTAGAGGCCCAATAGCTTTCGTAGACAGTCAGAGGCCTGCAACCAAACTGGCCTTGGATTCCCTCGGAAGACCCTTTCCTGAGCCAGGCACATCGATCCCGTTTCCTTGAGAGCACATTATCTTCACACGGCCCCGCGTTAATGCGTGTGGGCTAATTTCTCTCCTCCCCAGCTGTGCACCCCAAGTGCCAAAACTTTCCACTTCATCCCACTGGGAAGAAGCTCATCTCACGAATGGGGGCCAGGTCTCTGGAGTCAGGGAGGAGGGTCAGTTCTCCGAAGTGCTGAGAAGTGTCCAATTGCCCCCTTGGGACACCAGCTTCCCCTGCTAAGTGTCACCAGGATGACCACAGGGCCCCAGGGCCTCTGAGCAACAAGTTTCCTGAAACGCCCTCCGCTGAGTCTCTGCTTCCATTGCAGGCTGCTGGGTTCCCGCGTGGGGAAGAGGAAGGGTCTGCAGTCTGATCTCCCTCCCTTGGGGCCATCAGACTTCGCTCTTGCACACTGCCATCCTCTGAGAAGAAATCCTCCCTTCGGCCTCTCTGGAAGTTCCAGACTCAGAGCTCAGCCAGGCCCCTCAAGGTGGAGGCTGGGACCCTGGCGTTAGCTCCTACTGCCTTCCTGGTGCCCCCACACCCAGCTGTAGGCCTCCTCAATGCTAAGCAACCCCTCTCAAGTTCCCACTGAGGACCTCCTCCCTTCACTGCCTGGGAGGTTTGGTCAGGCTCCTTTGCATCACACATACAGAAAAGGGCAGTGTTTGTGCAATATACCCCAAGTGACAAGGGACTTGGAGGGAAAATGCATTTCCTTCACATTATGTAATCATGGTGAGAAAAATGAACATTTTTCACATTCAAATTTAATTTAGATTGAAAAAAAAAACTTCTAAGTGACTTTTCCTATATCTTAATGAGAAACTGGAATTAAGTCCTAGAGTCCACACCTTAAATTCCAGCACTCAGGAGGCAGAAGGAGGCAACAACTCTGAGTTCAAGGCCAGCCTGGTGTACAGAGTGAGTTCTAGGACAGCCAGGGCTACACAGAGAAGTCCTGTCTTGAGAAACAAAACAAAACAAAAGAAACTGGAGTTTGCAGTTTGCGACATTTAACGAGCAACTCGAACACATGCCCACTGGGGTCCTCCAGAACTGTCCATCCGGGCTTTTGAACTTCATTTTCAAAGTCTTGCTGGTCATCCTTGGTGGGAAGCATGTGGTCAGTGGTAAACATTTCAAGTCAAGACTTGCCAATGCGGAAGGTTTAAGTGAAGCAAGTGGGCACCATTTAAAACAGGCAGTCATCTCCTTTATTTTGATCTCACTGGAAAGTAGAAGCCTGCGTTTTATGCAACCACACACACATCAGTCCCGCAGGGAAGGCCATGTACTCCACCGTTATTTTGAAACATACAAGGAGGTCCTAATTAGGAAGAGGGCGGGGTTACTAGGGAGCCTCTTGGATTCCAGTGGGTGCCATCTGCTTGCCTGTCAAGGCTTAATCCCCCAGAACCCCTACCTGGCCCTGACTTTGGGGATCTGTCTTGGACTAGAACCTCTGAAACCCTGGGATCTGTCTTGATGGTGGGCGGCATTGTCCTTTGGGGCTGGGGTCCACAAGGGAGTTTTGTGCCCTCGATAATGCCCCTGAGTCTCAGGGCTGCTGTGGTCATCATGGTCCATCCACAGAATGTAACAGTTTCTGTTCTGAACCACGCCCCATCCAGGTGCAATTTAAGGAGCACCCCCCCCCCATGTCCTCACCTCCTATGCTTGTATCTGTTTTCTGGTTACCCCCTCTAGAATGTTCCACGAGAAAGTTGTTAACCTTTTCCATCTCTGACTCTGTACCCAGAGGGGATTGGACATGTAAGGGTACTGAGTGGCCATTTATGAGTGAACGCTGGGCAGCATGATTCCAGCAGGGGCAGACTGGAGACCCACGGAGGAGCTGACTAGAGTCCATGTACCCAGTGGCAATCACCACAGGCATCTTAGACCCTCCGCCCCTCAAACAGCAAAGGCATCTTGGGCCCTGTCTCACCTGCAACCTTCTATGGGGACAAAATCACTAAAGTGACAACCTGGATTCCTGAACAGGGGCTTCCATCAATGGGCCAGAACACCCTTTTCATCCCAACAGCCCAGGAATTTTGAATCGCTGTTTCCAGTAGCGACAGTGCACTCATTTCTAGTACTAAGCTGAGAACCAACCTTGGAGGACTGGAGAGTGCTGGTGTGGGGGGGGGGCGGGGTGGTGGAGAGGGAGGAGTATGCACAAGGCTCTCATGGCTTAGAACTGAGCCAGGACAATCATCCTGCTGCCTCTTTAGAGAATGTCCTCCTGTCCACCATCCTAGCCACCTTCCTGCAGGCCCAGGGCACATCCAGACTCCTGTGGACATTCTTGTTCTGGTCCTAAGCTACACAGCCTTGCCAGGCCCAACCACTGCCTAGACCACCCCTGTTTTTGCCTGTCTATCCACCTGATGAAAGTACAATGAGACCCCAGACCCCTGCTGGCCATACTGGCTCCCTGGCAGGTTTCAGCTTTGGTAGTTGACATTTCTGTACTGCCACGGGTGGTCACTGAGACTTATGTCTTCCTGCAGGAGCCAGGCTGGAGGACACTGATCTGTCAATGAGTCCGTGTAGCTCTGTAGTTCAGGTGTCTGCCCTGTCCCAACATCTCTCAGCCCTGAAGGCCTGCTGCTCCAGAGTAACAGCCATCTGGTTCCTTGCTCCTCACTTTGCCCGTCATGGGCTGCATGTCCTCAGGATGCTGGCGACGGTCTCATGCTGGAATGATCTGTGACTCTGCTTTCCTTTCCCTTGGGTTGTGAGTGCCTAGGGTGAGGATGGGGGCCTCCTGGGCAGGTCACTTCTACCCCAGGTCATCTCCCACAGGCCTGATTCAGCCCCAAGGCTCACACTCAGCCCAATATTCTGGTGTAAAGATGGCGGAGGGGTATGAGAGCCCCCTAGCATTTGGGGGGCTTATGGTCAGTCCCTATGGGCCAGGTGTGTGTGATACCCGAAAGCCTGGACAGAAATGTCAAGCACACATTTTGGGCTGTCCAAAAGGGTGCAGCCTGGGAAGGGAGGAGTGCATAGCCCTGATTGGCTCTTGCCAGAGGCAGATGGTGGGAGTCTGTGTGGATGAGATGGGAGATGCTCTCTAATCACCAGATGTGGCCCAATTAATGGGATCTGGAGGGGGTGGTGGGGCTCTGGGGAAGTAGACAGCTGCGCCTGTCCATGTTCTAGCAGCTCTTGCCAAGAGCAGCGGCTAGTCTGGGTCTGTCTGTGCACTGGCCCTGGCCTCAGGCTTAGCCCAGGCTGGCATGGAGTTTTGTTTTGCTGGCCTGCTCTGGGAGATAGCAGGAGGGGAGGTCTGCTGCCAGGAGGAAGAGGTGCAGGCCTGAGGAACCTGCACCCCGTAAGAGAAAGACAGCAGAGTTCAGCCTGTTGGAACCCCAAGTTCCTCAGGCTCGAGGTGGTGACTGCTGTGTGGAGCAGAGCCCCGCCCACTCTGAGGGGAAAAGGGTGAGGCTGGCAACCCTCACAGTCTCCCCCTCATACCCTTTCTCTCCAGCACCAGCATAGAAAACTGCAGGACAGCTTCTGATTGAGCCAGCCAGGTTACATGGCCTCACATATAACCCCTACCTCATGTGTGCTCCCCAGGACTCATGCACTTTGTATTTTGAGACAAGGGCTCTCACTGCCCTTGGGTTTACTCCCTGGGCTTGGCAATGTGTTTCATTTCAGGCATGCAAGCCTGGCATATAATAAACTTCATATATAAATGCTTAAAATTTGGTGCTGTCATTAGTGTGTTTGTTTTGTTTAAAATTCCAGTTCTTTCTCACTAGTATGTGCATCTGAGGGCCACTGATTTTTGTGGGTTTTTAATGTATCTTGTGATTTTTGTGAAACTCACTTATCGGCTTTGCTAGAGCTTTCCTCAGCTTCTTTGAGATTTTTTTCCCCCCCAATACAAATAGTTTTAATATATGTAAGTGGAGCTTCGTGCCTCCTTGTTGGTGAGCTTCTCATTTCTTCTTCTGTCACAGCGGCTGGAGCTCATAATTCAGTAGACAGTGAGTAGGAGCGATGATGACATACGCTCTTCCTGGAATGGGGGTGGGGAAGAGGGGGAGCCAAGATTGGGGGGGCAGAACGGGATACTGGAGCTTCATTGTTGATCCCATCTTGTGTGATTTCTGATCACCACTAGGCAGAGTCACCCCTAGTTTAGGCAGTCTGGTGGTCCCCCACTCCCAGGAGGTCACTATGTTGATGCTGAACTTAGTGTGGACAGCCAATCAGGTAGGGCACCACAGTGCAGAACTCCTGAACTTATTTTTTCTTGCCTCAGCCTCCCTCGCTGCAGGGACTGTGGCCGTGAAACACCTGACATTGCTTCCACGATTTCTGATGTAAACTTTCTTTCTTTCTTTCTTTCTTTCTTTCTTTCTTTCTTTCTTTCTTTCTTTTGGTTTTTTGAGACAGGGGTTCCTCTGTGTAGCCTTGGCTGTCCTGGACTCACTTTGTAGACCAGGCTGGCCTCGAACTCATAGCAATCCACCTGCCTCTGCCTCCCGAGTGCTGGGATTAAAGGTGTGCACCACCACCGCCTGGCTCTGATGTAAACTCTTTTTTTTTTTTTTTTAAGTTTTTTACCTTGTTGGAATTTTTTTTTGAGATTTCTTTATTTATTATGTATACAAAATCCTGCCTGCAAGCCAGAAGAGGACACCAGATCTCATTATAGATGGTTGTGAGCCACCATGTGGTTGCTGGGAATTGAACTCATGACCTTTGGAAGAGCAGTTGGTGCTCTTAACCTCTGAGCCATCTCTCCAGCCTCCTGATGTAAACTTTTAAGTGCTTTGCTGCCCTCCCACACACAGGGCGTACCTCCCCTTAGACTACCTTTAATGTTTTCCCTCTGTCCACGGAGTTCATGACTCTGACAGGCCAAGGTGTGGATTTTGTTGTTTGGTCCTCATTTTGGCATCTGTGCCAGTTTGGTGTTCCATGAGCTCTTTGGGTCTATGCCTTGTGTTCGAATTTCACTCTGTTGTGATAGAACCAGCTTAGGAGAAGAAAGGGTCCACCGTAGAAGCATTTGAAGGCTCCGGCTAGAGAGCTTGTTCACAGAAGGTAGCGTAGCAGGAACCACAGAGAAGCGCTGCTGGCTGCCTGCCTCTCTGGATCACTCACAGGCTCTTGCTTAGCTCCTTCTGAAACAGCTCAGGATCCCCTGTCCAGGAAATGGTGCCACCCACAGTAGGCTGGGTCCTCCTTTATCAACTACCAATCAAGACCAGCCAGCCAGTCACAGACACGCCAACAGGCCAGTCTGATCTGACCAGTCCCTCAATTGAGACTGACTCTAGGCTGTGTCGAGTTGACAGTTAAAAGTTAACTAGGATGCCGTGTCACTGATGTCAGTAAATTCTTGGCCGTTATTTCTAAATCCACTTCTTTGTTCATTGCTCTCTGTGATTCCAGTTACATCAGTGGGAGGAGGGTTTGATGGAGTCTCTCTGGGATCTCCTGTTCTGTCCTGCCTCTGTTCTTTCTCTGAGTGAGAGCTCTCTGCTGCATGGCCTCTCCTGAAGAGGACGTGATGGAGGCACAACTCCTCTGTCTCCAGGAGTTTTGTTCTGTTTCTAACCTGTTCTCCGTTTGTTCCTGTCTCAGGGTTTTCCATCTTTGTTGAAGCAAGCCAACTATTTGTCATGCCATGACTCTTTCTCTTTCATGGGAAAGAGGCTTGTAGGCTCGCCCAAAGGTACTCAGTTAGCCCAAGTCAAGCTTGAGCCCTGTCTGCATGTGCTTTGGTCTCCCCCACTTCTTCCTGGTGCTCTGTGGGAGATGCATGGAAGCAAGAAGCACCCAACATCCCCACTCAGGCAGAGGGCACCACGGCCTGTGTCGGGGAGCTGACCCGTGTATGGAATTTGCAGGGCGGCCCACAGCTCGCCAGCTGGCAGATGCACGATTTCTCTTCAGGTCAATCATCCCCCTGGCTGCCCCAGGCTGCTAGCTGGCTGCAGGAAAAAAAAAAAAAAAAAAGCCTGTTCTCTTCCCACGGCCTGACTCATCCGGAAGCATCCACCTGGGTGCTGGGCGGGATTGGTTCTCAGAGGCCACATGACCTTGAGGTTCTCCACGCCCCCTCCAAGCAATGCCACTCAAAGAACACGCTAAAGACGTTGGCTTCCTTTAAATGAGGATCTCTTTGCTCAGGGCCTGGGTTAAATGGCCCCCAGACGGGGACTCAGCCGTGTCCTCTTGGCCAGCAGCATGGGCACAGCATTTCTCTTGCATTTTACATGACTGCAGGGCTGTTCCTTGCGCCTGTCTGGTTGCGTCTCATCACGGAGGGTTTCTTTGGGTGGCTGGCCGGCTCCAAGCATAGCCGGGGCAGCGTTGGCAGCACAGCTGCTGCTGGGCCTCCAGGCGGAGGTGTGGGCTGGCACCATGGGGGAGAGCACTGGGCATCCAAAGGCAGCACAAGCCATGCTGATGAAGGGCGGCGAGCGCAAATGGGGATCCCTGGACCCTCCACTGCAAGAGATGGGAACATGGAGAGGGTCAGGGACTGTGCAATGGTGGAGTGTCACAGGGGCGTGTGAATCAGTTGAATGTTTTCTCCCTTGCAAGCCTTCACCTATGACCTTTCCCTGCTGGCCTCTTGCACAGGGACATGCAGAGCAGTATAGTAGGTCCCTCTGAATCTTGAATTCTGTGTTTGAAAATTGCAAATGAAAATGCCTATGCTCAGAGAAGGGATTGAAGGCTTTTCCCTGCTGAAATGTGTGTTGTGTTTATGATATGTGTGCAGCATGGATGAATAGGTGCATGTGCACATGTGTGTGACAAAATGGAAATGAGCATGCACACTTTTGTGTGGATCTATGTGCATGCAGGACACAGACATACGTGTGTGGTGTACACACTCATGTGTGCATGCTTGCCTGGCAGTAGTTGGCATTTCCTATTTTCCAAATCACCAAACAGAATGGGTCAGCATTCCATTTCTTCTCCTCCTTGAAGCCTTTCTCAGCTCTGTGGGTCAGAATGGAGTTCCCAAATGCTGTGTCACAGGTCTGTACGTTGCCCTTGCAAGGCTGAGCAGGGAACCCTTAGCCTTTCCATGATGCCTTCTTGTACAGCCACATGCTATGCAGTGTAGAAGGCTTCTCTGAGCCTACAGTTCCTGTTTGTGAAATTCAAATAAACCACCTTTTGTGCTCAGGAAGGGGGTTGAGGATCTTCTCTCTCTAGGCACCATGCTTGCACGTGTGATGCCTCCTGATCCACGTGTGTCCTCTTAGTGTTGGAACCCTGTGCTAACCACCCGGAGACCCTTGCTGGGCAAATGCTGCAGCTACCCTCCCTAGGAGCAGCGGGACTTCCTCGGAATTCTAACTCTACAGTCTCAAGGCATCATCGGATTCAAGACACAGCCTGAGACACTCCAGGGCACAGGTACTCACTGAGACCAGCCTGGGCAGGTCTGGAAATCCTGTTCACTTGGACCCTGAACTCTCATGATCAGGCTCAGGGGCTGTTCATGAAATCTGAGGCATTTGGTAGCCATCTAATTAAACGTTCACACATCATTAAAGTGATTTGCCATAAGCACAGTCAACAGTTTGATAGATCCGTTCCTGGCCAGCTCAGTGGCTGAAAGCAATCACTGCTGATCAGTGGCGGGCTGCTGATATCCTCTGACGAGTTAGAGACACATTACACCCACCACCCAGCCTTCCCAGGATCCCCAGGAATAAAAGGCATTGCCATGCACCTGGCTCTGACCTCAGGGTGCCACGGCCAGGGCCTTAATCCCAGTGACATTTCTAGGTTTCCCATAGAGGCCCTCACACCTCATGCTGGGGTAAGGAAAGGCTGAAGGCTGTGAACTGTGGCTCCCCTCTGGGACCAAAGGCCAGAAGAAAGAGCTTGCAACTCCCACTGTGATGTGGGAGGTGGGATGGGGAAGAAAGGGCTTGTGGGGTGAAGCATGTTTGCCCGGAAGGGTGACTGTGTCAAAAAAATTCAGGTAGAAACTGGGGAGAGGGCCTGATTTCTAAGGTGCTTGTGTGCAAGCCTGAGCACCTGAGTTTGGTGTCCAGAGCCCTTGTTTAAAAAAAAAAAAAGTGCTAGGTGTGGTGGCGCACGCCTTTAATCCCAGCACTCGGGAGGCAGAGGCAGGCGGATCTCTGTGAGTCCGAGGCCAGCCTGGTCTACAAAGCGAGTCCAGGACAGCCAAGGTTACATAGAGAAACCCTGTCTCAAAAAAACAAAACAAAACAGATAGATAAAATGCGCGTGTAATCCCAACACTGGAGAAGTGGGCACAGATGAATCCCTTGGCATTACCCACTTGTGCATGCATCATAGTCATCCTTGCCTCTGTTGTGGCTTGAATTTTAACCGTCCCCGCAAAGCTACTGTACTGAAGGCTTTCCAGCTGGAGATACTGTTTTAGCGGGCACTGACAACCTTAGGATGTGGGACCTCGTTGGAAGAAGTAAATCATGGATGTGTTTCCTTCAGATTATCTCTTTCTTGGCCGTTTCTGAGCTTTCTCTCTGTGCCCTGTCTTCCGTTTACCACAGGCTCCCACTGCCGTGATGCTCTCACTCATCATAGGCCAGCACCAATGGAGCCACAGACGACAGACAGAAAGAAGTCTCCTAAAAGCAAGAGCCCAAATGACTCCTTCCCTCTGTGAACTTTTTCTTAGTTATTTGGTCAGTTAGGGGTTATGGTCTAACTAACACAGCCTGTGCCATCCTGTGGCTGTCTGACTTCTATGTGTGTGTCACTGAGTTTGGGGACATCCTACCTAAGTCTAGGCCAGCCTTACTTCCACCTGATGACATCTACAAAGACCATGTTTTTAATGATGTCACACATTCAGCTACATGGCTCAGGACCTGAAGGTATTTTCAGGTAGTGAGGACATGTGATTCAACCGCAGAAGGGACAATTGGGGGACTGTAGCACACACACTAGCACACTAGCCCCCTCTATGCTTCCTATACCCCTGAGTCCCATGTGCTGGGAAGATCTGTGAAGAAATGTTGACCTTCCTTTACTTGCTAAGTCATTAATCAGTAACTGAAAGCCAGTCCGTGGCTCCAGGAAACCACAGAGATGGAGCCATAGAGGCACCCTCCAGTGAGAGCCATAGAGGCACCCTCCGGTGAGAACCAGAGAGGCACCCTCCAGTGAGAGCCAGAGAGGCCCCTCCAGTGAGAGCAGAGAGGCACCCTCCAGTGAGTGGGCAGAGCACAGGACTAGAGGATGAGGCTAGAGACAGAATAAGGTCTCCACTGCAGCAGCCCTCAATGCAAATAGAGTATGTATGCTGGGCTCAGGGCCAGCGGCTAGGAGGGATCCAGGGGTCAGGTTACCTTGTGGTCCTCTGAAGAGCCCTGTAGGTTGGCCCTCCAGAGGTCTCCTTGTAGCTGGAGGAAAGGCCAGCACCTCAGAAGCATGGCATATCCATGAGGCAGAGACAGCGCCCACTAACAACAGGCAAATGATGGACTTCGGCCTGGGTGTGGGAGGAGGGATGGGTTTACCAGGGCTGGAGGAGGAAGTCTGATGGATGGGCACTGAGTCCCTGGACACCCAGGCACAGCGTGCCCACGTCAGGCCGCTGGCGCCAAAATTGTCTCGAAAGCCCACTGCAGACAGCGGCCCACCGCATGCAGTTCTGCAATTACATGGAGAGTCATTAATTAAAGAAGACCTGCTTTCCAAGCCTCACAGGAAGCAAGCAGGCTCCGTGTGTGCATTCACTCAGTGGTTGTAAGTGTGTGGTGGCAGAGGAGCACCATCACCGTCTGGGGGCGGCCAATGGATCTGGGTTTGGATTTTATCTCAGTGCAGGCACCCCAGTGAGTGGCTGGGGCTCCACGCACTGTGCCTACCCTGTGCGTGCGGCAGTACTGCATCATTCCTTGGTCCCTTCTCCTGGAGGCAGAGCAGAGGTGGACCAGGTTCATGGCAGGTACAGAGCCTGGAACAAGGTAGTGGGGTGCCCCAGGTTTTGTTGGAAAGGCAGAAAATACAATAGAGTTGTGAACGTGTAATATTAAAAAAAAAAAATCCAACCATGCACTGTGCCTGTGCAGATGGTTAGCTGCCTTCCAACAGAGCGCTAGCTGAGAGTCTCTGCCTGTTGCTGGGGCCAACCTGGGGTCCTCTGTTCCCTTAAGTCCCAGCCTCTCCTTCTTTCCTCCTTCCCACCCTATCATCACTGTCTCCATCGAGCCCCAGTGTTACGCACTCTGGTCGCTCCCTATGGCTCCTAGCAGACTTGCCTCCAGCCTTCACTGACTAGGGCTTTTTTTAAGGAGCTGGAAATGTGGGGGTCGTGCTAGCCTTGGGGTTCCCTCTGTTTCTCTTTTTCCATCCTGGGCCCGCCTCAGCGTCTCTGAGTACCTCCCACCCTGAGGGTCATGGATTTCCAGTGTCCTTCCGCATGCCCCACAAAATTACAAAGCAGGAAGTAAAACAGCGGAGTGCCAAATCCAAGGCTGACTGAGTGGAAGAATCCAGAAGCTTTAGGTGCAGAGCTCTAGGAGCAACCGAACTTGGCAGAACGCTCACCTACTGAAGGGAAGGAGACAGCGATTGGCCGCAGGCTGTCAGGGTCAGCATCTCTGAAGAAACATAAGAGCTCCAGGTAAGGGCCATAGTAAGCAGGCACAGCCCTCTGCAGTGACTGGGAAGAGGATATTCCTGCCCCCACTGGGGCATCAATATGGCAAAGTAGATATGGACTGTAGGAGGGGAGAAACCCCATCACATCAGGACAGTTTTTCCTCTAGTAACACTTTCTGGGTGCCAGGCTCCCCTGGAACTTAGGCCTGGCTGCCAGAGAGGCTCTCCAGGTCTGCCTTACCGTCTCATCATGCAGCATAACTCGGGTGGCCTAGGTTGAAGTCCAGTTCCTCCCATCTGAGGACTATCTGAGCATCCTACTGACCTTTGACCCAGCTTTTAAGAGTAGACTGGGAGTGATGTCCCCAGAACCATTACTAAGACTGAGTCAGACAATGCAAAGCCTCGCATCACTTGGGCTCCTGGCATCTCCAATAACGTGTCTTCTGATGCATGCATGAACCAGCGAATAAACAATAAGTGAGGATGGTGATAGGTGAGGGAGGCAGGCACCCTGTCTTCCTGAAAGCCTGGCCCATCCCTGGTGGCCCCACTGTCTGTGGGCCACCGGGGAGACAGGGCTGGGCAATGCAGACTCCAGCCTCACACCTGACTAGCCACTGGGTGAATGCCTCCCCAAGCCCATTATGGCAATTAGGAGTCAATGCTCCATTTAACTGCCAGAGCGGCATTGCGGCTGGGCCCAAGGAGGCGGATGCTCCAGCAGTCTCGCCAGCGTGGAGCCCCAGGCTCATCTGTGTAGAGGGAGGGTGTCAGACTAGACCCAGGGCACTTCCCTTGCACTTCAGTCTACATGAGCCTTAAGGGCTGTAGTTGAGATGTTGTAGGCTGGGGGATAAGCAGAGCATGTACTTGCTAATACACACTCACACACGTGCGCACACACACACACACATGCGCACACACACACACCACACACACATACCACACACAAACACACCACACACATAATAACACACACACAAACACACCACACACATACACACACAAACACACCACACACACACCACACACATACACCACACATACATACACACACACAAACACACCATACACACATTATAACACACACACACCACACACACCACACACACATACACCACACACATACACACACACACACGCCACTCTGGGCTCTGGGCTTCCCATCTCTGGTGCATCAACTCAGCTCGGTTTCTATGATGCATCATAACACGTAACACGTGGATAGTATGTAAGTCAGACCTGCGCTTCATCGACCAACACTGAAGTCTCACGATCCAGAGGCTGACGTATGAGGTCTAGACATTGTTGTAATTAAGTCATTCCTGCCTAGGCTCTGTCTCAAAACAATAGTCATCCTCTGAGGTCCTGGCTTTAGCCTTTCATCATGAGAGGCACAGGTGAGCCCTCCATCTTCCTGGCCTTATATGGAAGATAGATAGCGACTTTTTCCCCAGTCACTGCAGAGGCAGAGCCCTGAGGCTGGAGAGTCCTGCCTGGCTGTCCTTGCCCGGTTAGCATCCCTAGGAAGCTGCCACATACCTCAGAGAAGCTGGGCATGGTCTGACCCTCCCGTCTTGGGTCGGTGCTTCCTGAGTTCACAGCTGCACTCTCGTGCCGTCTGTGTCCCAGAGTTCAGTCAGCACCAATAGCTGCCTGAGTGGGGCCAAGATCAAGCAAGCATCTCAGGCGGTGCTGAGCCCAGCACTGCTGGTTTTCTTTGAACGCCCCCATAAGGATGACTCACTCCACCTGCTTTTCTGTTCTCTAAATGTTCTGCCAAAGAACCACAGAATTCAACGCCCCAGGAGCCTCTTCCGATGGCTTCAGCCAGATGTGCTCCCCATGGTCTCCGCTCTGGAAACACAGCGCTTTGCTCCCAGCCTGGAAACTCCCTCTGCAGGAAATAGCGTGATTTTGTGCGGTGGTGTTGGGCCAGGCCGAGGGATGGCTGTGGCTGCTGGTGCTCTGGATTCCGTCTAGACGCTGTAGGCGTGTGGGCCACAGCAAATTCATTAGCTGGCCTGAATAATTTAAACAGATTTGGAAAGCAAATGAACAAGGTGCTCCCCCATGGCCTTGACAATATAGATTCTCCTTTAAGAGGCAGAATATAAATTAATAACAGTCCAATTGCCGCTAATGCCACGGTGGAGTGGGCGCGGCTCCCAGACAACGGCTCATTAAGGAAGCCATTCGTTTCTGTCCCCTGGACAAATTGGTTGGTTAAGTTCTCAGAAGCAGTCCTGCTGCCCTGGCCAGAGCTGACCATGCCACTAATGAATTGTGGGCCGTAAAGCCATATGGTAGAGGAAGGCTCCATTGAAGTTTTTCTGTCCTAGACACCTCAGAAACTGTCTGTGGAGCAAGAGTGGGGACACAGCCACCTCCTTCCCACCACCCAGAGGAGAGGAGCTTCGTTTTTATTTTCTGTTTTTATTTGATTGCATTTATTTCTTGCTTTTATGTTTGTGCAAGTGTGGAGGTCAGAGGACAGCTTTGCAAGAGTTAGTTCTGCCCTTCGGCCATGTGGGTTCCTAGGGGTCAAAACTCAGGTAGGGAGGCCTGGTGGCAAGTCCCTTTACCCGCTGAGCCATCTCACTGTCCCCAAGAGTAGACTTCTGAGAACTCCAGAACCCCTACTTAAATATGTGTCCACACATACACATCCAAACATGCCCCTGCCTAGGACAGAGTCCCAGACACTTACATCCTAGTCACCCCAGGAAGAGGCCTGTTCAGACTCCATCCCTCCCCGCCAAAACCACTGCCCCATAAGAGGTATAGCCATTAAGCAGGAGAGCTCTGCACCTCTACGGCTGTCTGGGAAGTATGCTCCAAAGAGCTCCCACCACAGAGCAGAGAGAACTTTCAAGTGGACAAAAGTAACAAAGACAAAATGAGGGTGTCTTTCCTCTCAAGGCTCGGTGGTTTTGGCTACTTTGAGGTGCTCAGGCTGAGGGTGCTGGGAGGATTTCTCTCTGGGTCTGTGTCGTGAGAGGTAGGGCCACAGTCTACTTGCATATCTGAGGCATGTGGGGGTATTTTGCAGTCACCCTGGGAGTGGGTCACAGGGAAATGATCTCCTCCCCCATCTCCGCCCTTACCTCTGATTTCTCCCTGTCCGATCTGTGGCCGGTGATGAGAGCTGGCTTTGAAGGGAAAGTAGTGGCCAGGGCAGAGTGGTTATGGGGGAGGGCAGGGGTCCTGGGAACATGCAGGCCTTATCACTGATCAAAGCCAGGAGGTGCCGCCCAGCAGACGAGGTGTGGCCCCACCTGGCTCTCATTATGGTTCAGCTCCCTCCAGCCTGGCCTGCTCTTGCTCAGCTCTCCAGACAGGCTGCCAGGAGGCCTGTCCACTCCACCTGGAGCCTGTGGGAGCACCCACCATGTGTTTAACCTTGCATGCACAGACACCTGACTGTCACTTCTCTCTGCAGGCAAGTACCACTGCACTGGCCAGGGAAGCTCCTGGCCTTCCTACCCTGCTCGGCCTTGGCACCACTGTCTATACTTGAGAGACTGACTTTTTTCCATGACATCTCTCACCCTAGAAATACGCCCCCAAGTGCGGGGTTTTGTTTTTGTTTTTTTCCTATGCCGCCTGGCCACTGGTAGATCTGGACCAGTGGTCCCCAGCAGATATCTGTAGGTAAGACATCCCCCTGCCTTGCTAAACATCCCTCTTGGGCATGGCCTGCTATTGTTTGAGACTTAAATGTCCTCACAAATGGCCCGTGTGCTAAAGGATGATCTTCAATGTGACACTGCTAGGATGTGATGGAGCCTCTGAGATATGTCCTAGCAGGAGGTTTAGGTGGTTGGCGGTGAACCCTTGAAAGAGTTGGGAATCTTTTCCTTTTTTGTTTTTCTGTTCTCGACCATGCAGGGAGCACTTTTGATGAGCCACATCCTCTCACCACCATGTCCACTCCCCACACCCACAACAGTCCTAAAAGCAACAGGGCTATCCAGGTATGAGCTGGAGCCTTCAAACCACGAGCTACAGTGTCCGTTTCCTCTCACGCACTGAAGATCTCCATATTTGTACAGTGATGGATGGATGGCTGCTGCACATGGCTGTCCGTCTTTCACTGGCCGCTCTGCTCTGGGCTGAAGATTGCTGTGGCATCATGTGGCTGTCAACCCCTCTCTCTTGGCCTCTAGTGTACATGTATAATGAACTGTTGAACAGGAAGCTCTGAGTCCTCAGCACTCCTGTCCCCTTCAACCCTCTTCCTGAGGGTTGGAGACACAAAGGACATAGCACAGAGAACATATGCCAGGAAGGAGCCAAGGTTAGGTGTCAGAGATTGGGCTCTGCCCCTGGCTCTGAGGACTCAGTCCCTGATCTTCACTTACCTTTCTAGAACACTCCAGATATCAACAGCCTGTGGGTTATTTTGCTGGCTCACCCCCAGGAGCCCAGATAGTTATATTAAGCTCAAAGGGGCTACTGCATTAGCTTGAGGGCCACTCAGCCACAGTGGTGTCTGTCACTACTTCAGCTGTCCCTAGAGGCTGCAGTTACACTTTCATATCTGAACCAGGGCCCCTGGTGCATTTTTTAAAAGATCTAGTTTTATTCTTTTTAATTACATGCTTCTGAGTGCATCTGTATGTAGATGATGGGTGTGCCTGACTGCAGGTGCCGGTGAAGGCCACAGACATTTGCACTGCCCTGGAGCAAGTGTTCCAGGCAGTTGTCAGCTGCCTGATATGAACCAAACTTCGTTCTCTGGAAAAGCAGTGTGGCGTTCTTTCTAGTTTCTCTCCCCCCTCCCTCCCTCCCTCCCTCCCTCTCCCTCCTTCTCCCTATCCCTCTGCCCTTCTCTCTCCCTCTCCTTCCCTCTCTTTCCTTCTCTCCCTCTCTGTCCCCTCTCCCCAGTTTTGCAAGACACTTTCTCTGTGTAGCCCAGGCTGTCCTGGAACTCATTCTGTAGACCAGGTTAGCCTCTAACTCAGAGATCTGCCTGCCTCTGCCTCCCAGGTGCTGGGATTAAAGGTGTGCACCATCACCACCCAGCCTCCAGTGTCTCTTTTTAATTGGCTTTGGTGCCCATAGGTTCCTGGGCACAGTTGGTGGAATAGCACAATTTTCTTAGTCAAATTCAAAGCTTCTATCTATATATAGATAAAAGTCAGTGGCCAAGCTGACCCCAGAGCCCCACAATTAACAGGGTAAGTATAGGGCATATAAGGATAGCATAGTATGTCTTATATGACATGACCAGGGTGGCGTGCTCAGTGTAGGTCTGTGTGGAGCTGCTGGCTGGCCAAGCACTAAGATAAAAAGAACTGCCCACATCTGTTGCATGTTTGACTAGGCCAGCTCTCTGTCAAACTTGGCCAGCCATTATCCTAGAGACAGTGACAGATATTCAGTCATCTGACAGGCTTTCTATGTTGGGCAATCTAGGGAGAAGTCAGAAGTTAGCCAAGATCACATACCCTCCACGAGGAACACTCAGTCCATTTCTTACCTCCCCATGCTCATGACCAAGCTCAAGTTAATTAGAAAATATTATTAAAAATAAAATTACAGCCAGACGCGGTGGCGCACACCTTTAATCCTAGCACTCGAGAAGCAGAGGCAGGCAGATCACTGTGAGTTAGAGGCCACCCTGGTCTACAAAGTGAGTCCAGGATAGCCAAGGCTACACAGAGAAACCCTGTCTCAAAAACAACAAACAAACAAATAAATAAAAATTACTTATAGAGTATGATAATGCAAAACCTTTAATCCAGGAGGCAGAGATACATGAATCTCTGAGTTCAAGGCCGCCTGGTCTACAGAGCAAGTTCTGGGGAAGCCAGAGATGTACAGAGAAATCCTGTCTTTAAAAAAATAATAATAAAATTACCATTCTCCCCCAACCCCTAGGCTCAAATCCAGAGCCTGGCCTTTGCTTCACGGATGTTCTACTACTAAGCCCCGCCTTCCAGCCACTGGTGTTTCCGATTTGAAAATCAGCATATGCTCACAGAACACACAAGAAGAAACACACCTGCCACTAGCCAGTATTGCTGTGAAGTCCCCACGCTAGGATCTCCTTCTAAACGTCCATTGCTGTGTACTATTGCACAGAAACACAGCACAGCAAGCTGCAGAGCACAGCCCATTCAGCCACTTTGTTCCTTGATAAAACTGTGTCCAAGGAGTGCCTGTGAATGACTGAGTGGTGTTCTCTCCTGAGACTGCTTGGGACAGTTAAAGCTCCCTCTGCTTGGTCTCACTATAGTGACTAATATCCCATTGAAGTTGCTATTTTCTGCTTTCTAAGTTACATTCTTAAAGGGTCAGTCTTCCAGGGGAGCTATTGGTCAGCCTTGGGGTGGAATACCTCCACCACCACATATCACAAGCCCATCTGCTGTGTGTGTGTGTGTGTGTGTGTGTGTGTGTGTGTGTGTGTGTGTGTGTGTCCAGAAGTCAATCCTAGCTGTCATTCTTCAGGCACTGTCCATCTTGTTTTTTGACACAGGGTCTCCTTATGGCCTGGACCACACCAAGTGGGCTATGCTGGCTAGCCAGTGAGCACCAGGGACCCTCTTGTCTCCACCCCGACAGCACAAATCACCCACTCCAATCTTTTATATATGGATTATGGGGATCAAACCCAGGTTCTTTCTTGTGCTCAAAAGACCCTTTTAAAGAAATGATCTCATGTAGCCTGTGGTGGCCAGGTTGCTATGTAGTTGAGGCTGGCTTCAAACATGTGACAATACTCATACCTCAGCCTTCCAAATGCTAGGATACCAGGCTTTGCAAAAAGCCAGAAGTGTTTGGACAGTGACTGCCATAGGCCAAGAGTTCCTGACTGAGTCAGGGCTCTCCACACGTCTGGAAAGTAGAGGAGACACTAAGGCCCTGTGAAAAACCAGTGAGCAGCCTTGTGCCTGGAAAGCTGCTTGTGAATGCAGCAGTCACCCAACATTTGGACAAGTGGGTAGAATTATCGAGGCACAAGATTTGTGTGCTCTGATTGATGCACCTGTCACTCTAGGCATCCTAAGTAAGAGTAATGGCATGTCTAGTCACTGAGGAGGAGCATCTGCCCACCCCTTACCCCGCTTTCCAAGGATCAGCCACTCAGGGTGTCCAAGCTCAGCAGACAGAGGATGTACTCAGGATGAGACTGGTAACAGAATCTGATCAACTGGCCACCTTGTTGGCCACCATGGCTAGCTTTCTACTTTGAACTTACACCTAAAGTGTTGCTATCCAGGAAATATACTCAGCGGCCATTTCAAGCTCCAGGAGAGAGATTGTCCAATCAGTGCGTTAAACCAATGGAAGCTGTTGAAAACACATAATTTCTGCTAGTAAGTAGGGAAATATATATATGTATATACATATACCATTTTATATGTTATATGTGGATATTATACAGGATGTATAGCATATAAAGATATTATAAAATGTATAATAAAATCATGCAATATGCTATATAAATACTCTTGTGTTCTTACAGGTTGGCAGTGTGGCTCAGAGGTAGTGCACTTGCCTAGCATTTATAAGGCCATGGTTCCAATCAATCAACTAATATACTTGTACATAAATGTATATAATAATACTTCAAAATAATATTGTAAAATATAATAACAAAATAATAGTAAACCAGAGGGAAAAATATATAAAAATTTATATGGTATAGATACATAATATATAAATAAGTGTGTGATATATTTTATAATAACTTATAAATAAATTCATCATGCACAACAAATATGTTAAATACTTGTGTATTTCTTGTGTTATTTTTATTGTATTCCATGTGGTAATAAATTTGGGTCAAAAATGCTTCTAAAAACCAGTAATATCTCAGGAAAACATTTCATTTGTACATGCTAAGTCCATTTGTGGTCTAATTTAAGTGTGTGACTGAATGTGAGGGCCAGCTACTTGCTCAATGCCTGCTTTGGGCCAGGCTTTCATAAATGAAGAGAGCGGGCCTGTGTTCCTGACCCTCTCAGGCCGCACAGGGAGTTGAGCCTGTGGAAATTCCACAGTTAGAAATTCCATGAGTCAGGGCAAGGAGGAAGCCTGCTAAGGGCTCAGAGGCTCCGCCCCTTGAGCTAGCTGCTCAGTTAGCTGGGTATGGCCAGCATGGTTGCCTTTCTGGTTTCCAGCATTTTAGAGTATTCATTTCCACTGGCATGTTCGTGCAGCAAGTGTTTATAGTTTCCTATATGCTGGGAACTAAGACTAGTTTTGGATCCTAGTTCTGTGGTGAAGAGCCCTTGGAGAACCAAGGAATTAGGGCAAGAGCTCTCTCCTCTTTTTAAAAAATAAATCACTATGGGACTAGAAATGTGGCTCAGCAGTTAACCACACCGGCTGTTCTTAGAGGACATGAGTTTGGGTCCCGGCACCTACATGGTGGCTCATAAGAACCTATAACTCCATTTCCAGGGGGATCTGCTGCCCTCTTCTGACATTCATGGACACTAGGCATGCAGTTGATTGCTAGACATACATGCAAGCAAACCACTCATACACATACAATAAAATTAATAAGCCTTAGATAATGCTGTGTGGCTGGAGAGATGGGTCAGCCATTAAAAGCACTGACTCTTCTTCCAGATTCCCAGGACACAGGTGGCATCTACCAACAGCCTGTAACTCCCGTTCCAGATGACCTGATGTTTTCTTCTGGCCTCTGAGGGTACTGCATGCACAAAATAAACAGACACACATGCAGGCAAAGCACTCATACACATAAAATTAAAGTAGCTAAAATTTTTAAAAGTAAAAGAATGCAGGTGGCACCAGCTTGCTTCTCAGATCCCTCCAGTCAGCTGAGTGAGTCTGCATGTACCATCTCTTTCTGGTTTCAGTGACCCACTCAAACATCTCCACTGAGTGACAGATCCTTCTAGAAACACAGCTGCTTCAGATCATGACGCCTCTAGTGAATGTGTCTAGATTCACCATCAGCCTGAATTTCCGGGTTGAGCCCGGGGTGGGGCTCCTGTTTGGGCATCTTCCTAGTGGCAGAGATAAATGAGAGGCCAATCTTTTTGGACAGGAAGCATTCCCTGCAAGCTCGAGACATCTGGTGCTCATATTCCTGTGAGATGGGAAGACCTTCTAGTACCTTAAGTGGATCCCTTTCCCAAACATTAGCTGCCACCGTAGACCAGTACCATGGACCAACTCGACCCAGATATGCCTATAGCTTTCCCTGTATCCAGTCCAAGAGGAGGGGGGATGCTGCTCTCCTGGGCCCTGGGGAGTGGGACTCCATAGCTCTCCCTTTTCCCGAGCAGCTGTTCCCAGAGCCCATGGAAGACATTTGGTTACTTTTGCTCCCTGGTTTGTTTGAGCCTAGAGACTAAGATGAGTGGTCCCTGAAGTCATCAAACGACAAGGGCTGGGGTTTGCACATTGCTAGATTTGAGGGGGGTCATTAAGAACCAATTTGTGGATCCATCACACTGCCTAGGGGAGAGCTGGCACATTTATTCCATTGAGAGGAGAGGCCCAGCAAGTGGGATAGACTAGGTACTGGCCTGTGGGTCCCAAGTGCTGGCATGATCCCATTTAAATTTGAATTTCCCTGTTTAAGGAGAAGAAATAATGCTAGACCAGCACAGACCACAGAAGCATCGTAACACTCTGGTGACGTAGTAAGGCAGTGGGTGGCTTCAAAATTGTATTCCCAAGACACTGTCTAGATGAGGGGTGTGTGTGTGTGTGTGTGTGTGTGTGTGTGTGTGTGTGTGTGTGTGTGTGCCTGTGTCTGTGTGTGTATCTATGTGCACACGTGCATGCCTGAGTACATGAAGGTCAGAGTTGGCCTTACTTTTTGAGACAGGATTTCTCATTGAATCTAGACCTCACCAGTTGGCTTGACTGGACAGCCTCAAGCTCTGAGAAGGCTTTTATTTCTGTCTCCCTATGTGTTCATGAGCCTGTGTGGAAATCAGAGGGCAACCGGCAGGATTTAATTCTATCCTTCTACAATGCAACTTCTGGATACCAAACTCAGGTTATCAGATTTAGTTACAAGGTAACTTCTGGAAAGCAAACTCAAGTTATCAGATTTAGTAATAAGAGCCCTTACACACTAAGCCATTTGTCAGCCCCTAAGTTGATTTTAAACTTGAATTTGAAATAAAATAATTATAAGTAACATTTGTAGAAATTTGAAATAATAAAGATTATGTGACATAGCTACATAAAAACTCAATTCATTGCTGAGTGAAATTAAAGACAATCCACAGAAATGGGCGGCTGTACCATGGTCATGGATGGGGGACTCAGCATTCTTATGACGTGTCTTTCCCTTCAGGTGATGGGCAGCTGGGGTCTCTTAGACTGGCTTGCCTATTTGCATAAGTACCATTTTCTTAAATGTGGTCATCCACTTACATTTTGTGGCTTTTCACACTGCACTGGCAGCATTAACTGCTGGTGATAGTAACCACCAATCAGAAAAGCCTGAAATCCGTCCTGTCATGTGTTGCTTTAGAAAATTTCTTTCATCCTTTACTGGTAGATTTTGTCCAGTCCAAATAAAAATCCCACACAGTTTCAGTTTTTCTTTGTCAAAATTTGTAGGGAGCGTGAAAGCCCTGAGTGAATATGTAAGGAGTTGATAGAGTCCTGAGTGAATACATGGAACCAAAATGCCTCGGACCCATGGGAATTGGTAAACCCTTCCTTATTATGTGTCTCAGAGGCACAGCGAGGCCTCCTTCTGGCCCAAGCACTGGTGTGGTTTACAATGATTGACCAGTGTGTGCAAAAGTAGCAACTGTATGGGGTACCAGAGTTCATGTGAAAGTCTGACCATGTCCCCTGGATGGGGAGGCCTGGTGGCACTCAGAGGAAGGATAGCAGGCTACCAAGAAGAGACTTGATACCCTATGAGCATACACTGGGAGAGGAGGTCCCCCTCAGTCACAGTCATAGGAGAGGGGAGTAAGGGGGAAATGGGAGGGAGGGAGGAATGGGAGGATACAAGGGATGGGGTAACAATTGAGATGTAATATGAATAAATTAATAAAAATTATTTTTAAAAAGTAGCAACTGTAGCTTCCTCCTTCCGGTGACTGCAACCTGAGATTGCTCCCATATAGAGACCTTCTACTGGGACTAGCTACCCCTCTCGTGTGCTCCCCAGTGTTGTTTCACAGTTAATGTAGGTCTATTAAAGGGGAGCACAGCCCACCTGGGTCCCAGTTTTCTGAATGTGTGTTCCTCCTTTCTTGGCTCCCCTGTCAGGTTTCTAGGACCAAGATGTGCCAGATGTGGTGAGTGGTGTCAGAACAGGGACACCTAGATGACAGGGACCTTGCATCGGTCTGATGAGGAGATGCTCCAGAGAGAAGTGAGCAAATAAAGGTAAAAGTAAAGAAAGGGGAGTGCAATCCCAAGGTCAGGGGTAACCATGGGACACACAGGATTATAGATGCCTCTCTGAGGCAGAGATAAGCAGATATATATTCATTCTCTGGAGTTAGGTGGCTATATATTAACTCTCTGAAGGAGATTTTTCAGGATTCTCAGAAGCAGGGAATTACAATTCCATCAGTTCTTAGGCTACATTTGGGACATGTGCCATTGGTGTTCTAATCTGTAAAGCAGAGCTAATAGTCCAATGTGCTCTCTTCAGAGGATCTAGGTTTCAACTGGTTACATCTGGTAAAAAGCTTAAGTTATCCCACGCCCTTGTTCACATGTGTCCATCTAGCCTATGATCATCCGGCAGATACCCAAGTCCCAGATATAGTGACTTTTCTCGGACCTAAATGCCTGACAAGAAGCAACTTCAGAAATGAGGTGCTTATTCTGGCTCCTGGCTTGAAGGTACAGTCCATCCTGGCAGGATAGTTAGGAGGAAAGAAGCTTGAAGCAGATAGTCATACTATAACCACAGTCAGGAAGAGAGATGCTCTTCTGGTCCCAAGCCCATGGTTCCACATTCAGAATGAGGCTTCTGCCCTCCATGTGTCTCTGTGGGGAGGTCCTTGACAGCCCCAGAGCTGCAACCTTTTGGTGGTTCTAGAGCTAGTCATGTGGACAGTGAGGACCAATCATAACACAGTCTTGGGGGCATTTGTTATAACTGACAGTTAACTGGGCCTTCAGACAGCCACTCACAGAGGTCAGAGGCCCAGTGTGTAAGATTCAGGTGTTGACAGGAATATGTCCCCTATAAATGCTCTTCCCACTCCTGATGACCACAGGCTTGCGGCCATGCCCTTCAAGCCCCTACCTCATCTCTACATGGCCTCCTCCACTTACCTCAGTCTCCCCTCTCTTCCTCTTGGGGGCCTGGGCCATTATCTTAGGCCTTGTCCCTACAGACCCTACTTCTGAGTAAGGGTCACATGCTTAAGCTCTAGGTAGACAGGAATTTAGGGGGAAGATACAACTTAGCAAGCTCACTGTGTTTCCCAACAGGCCATGGGAAAATTTCTAGATTCTCTTCTTCCTCCTTTGGCTGAGTGGCCTGGCCTGCCCTTCAACCAGAATGTCCTCATCACAAGCAAGTCAAGTCCTGTTTGACAAGAACCGTGCTCACCGAGGATACCCAACATCATATGGGCGCTGAATGCACAGAGACCACAATTGCTGGAGAAGGTCAGGGGTGGTGACCAGACTACCTCTCTCCTCCCAGGGCTGATGCAGCCTCTGCAGGATCAGTGCCCTTGAGTTCATCCAGTTACTTCTGGCTCTTAGTGTTTTGTGTGTGTTGTGGTGTGTGGGTGTGTCCCAGGGTGCAGACGGAAAAAACAGATAGGAGAAAATGTCTCTAGACAGCCAAGATGTGCCTGAAAGAGCCCTGGCCTGGATCAGCACCCTCTTCAAGAGGTCTCGGAGCTCTCTCTCTAACACATGAGGATGTGAGGATAAAATGGGGGGACAGCCACCTGCAGCTCAGGAGAGAGCCTTCCAGAAGGGGCCCAGCCAGCGCCCTGGCCCTGGATTCTAGCCCGTGAGCTATGAAGCAGACACAGCAGTGGGGCATGTGTCATATACTGTCCTGAGAGCTTGTACTGATGCCCCCTGTGGGAACTAGGAGGGCTGGGGGGAGGGGCAACGCTAACGGGAGTCCTTCTCATGGTCCTGGGCTATGGGAAGTCCACCACACTCACTTCCTAGGTCTCTCTGAGGCAAACCCATGCCAGCCTTTAGTGTATCCTGACCCACTTATCAGGTAAAACTTAATACTGTCATCTCACCTGACTCTTTTCTGAGACAGGGTTTCTCTGTGTAGCCTTGACTGTCCTGAACTCACTCTGTAGACCAGGCTGGCCTCAAACTCACAGCGATCCACCTGCCTCTGCCTCTCAAGTGCAGGGATTAAAGGCATGCGCCACCACTGCCCAGCCTTTCGCCTAACTCTTGGGACAACCCTATGAGGTCCTGATCACCTCCCTACCTGCTGAAGAAACGGAGGCCCTGAGAGGTCTGTACCCCAGCCCCCTCTGCAACACGAAAGTCTATTATTACTTCTGCATTCCAGGAGCACCTGTTGATTCTCCAGGTAGAGCAGCCGGAGTCCACAGCTCTAAGAGTCCTCAGGCCTAGCTACCCCTGGCTTCACCCAGACAACCAGCCACATTGCTTACTGCCTTCTGTAGAAGAAGAGGTGGCTGTCTGGACTCAAGCTGGCTGTGCCCCTCCCCCGGAGATGGGCCCCGCCTGCAGACACTATTAGTCCTAATTGCTTGGTGCTGACTTTGAAGGACATGGCCCTGGAAGGGCAAGGAGAGGCCTTCCTCGACCTGTCAGTAGTAATTGAGGGTAAATTAATATTTACTAAGCAGGGTCCCACGGAGAGGGGTAGGCATGAGAACGGAGTGGGAGGGGGCAGCTGTGCCGTTCTGGACCTGTGGCCCTCTCCCAGCAATCTGCTCTGATGGTAGGCTCCTGGGAACCAAGAGAAATCCAATCCCCAGCTAATTGCAGAGCCCCGGCCTTTCTCAGAGCTCTTCTGCCCCGACCTGGCTCAAAGTGTTTCACGTGCCCTCGGATGTGGTTGTACACATCAAAGGGAGGCACCGGAAACTCGTAATGCCCCATTTCCCCTCATGCCACCCCCCCCCACACACACCAGGACCAGGGACAGGGACTTTCTACTGTCTCACACACAACAGTACCTCATCCACTTGTCTGCTAGGGCTACATGCTACCTCTGCATTTTCAGGTGGGAAGAGTGAAGCTCAGAGAAGCGAAACGAGCTGTCTAAGGCCACACAGAGGTTTAGTGGTCCAGCTTAAACTCGAAATTAGTTTGCACTGGCCTTTTAGGGCATTCATGGAGAAGCCGCACAGATAGCATGGCCGAGACAGTGGAAGCACATTCTCTCCTGTTCTGGAGGCGAGAGTCCAAGATCAAGGTGTGAGTAAAGCGAGCCATCCTATGAGACTCAGGTGGACCCTTCAGTTACCTCACACAGCTTTTGAGAGTGGCCAGCACTTAAGGGCTGCCTCTTACTGAGGACCACTTGCCTGCATGGCTCCATGCCAACTGACCCCAGAGGGGCCATATTTTGGTTTCTATCGCATCTCTACTACTCAGTCCTGGCTGGCTTCTAAGCGGGTTTCAGGCCCAGGTTCTATTGAATATGCCCCCAGATGAGCCTAGCACCTCTTCATCTTGAAGGGACTGTGCTTAGCTCAGAGCTGGCCTCATCCACTATGGCTCACCCTAACCAAGGACACAGCTACTTTGGAGACCCATGTCAGGGTCCTTTCGTCCCCATGTCTGTGACCAAGGGCCAAGGCAGGAAGGCAAAACTGCAGGCTTGGCCTTGGTGACATCCCCATTGCCTGCTGGGATCTCTTCTCCAAAGTCATCTCCTCACGCCATGTACATGTGGGTGGCCTTTGGCCCCGAGAGCTGCATTATCACAGGCCAGGGGTTAAGTGGCTGCCCCAGGGCTGTGAGTCCTCAGAGATAGGCTGGACAGGAAAGAGGGTCAGTTGACCTCAAACCCGAGCACCCTCCTAAGGAAAATTTGGCAGAAGCTAGCCAGGCCTGGGAAACTGGTGTATTGCAAAAGTCACAAGTAACCCAAACTATGGGTTTAGCTCAGCTCCTCAGCACCTCACAGGGAGGCCTGGAGGGAACTGGGCAGAGACTGGCAAAGGCTACAGGAGCAGGCCTCAACGCTGAGAGCTTCCCCTTCCCTCTGGAAGGGATTCCATGGACTTGGCTTTAGGCCTAGTAAGGACATCTCTCCCAGCAGAGGCATCCAGGGACCATGGAGAAGGCGAATCTTCATAGAGTGGAAGGTTCGCTCACTTACTTCAGCAGCTCATCAGTAAAAGTGTCCTATGCACTTCCTTCTAGCCCAGATTGCAGATAATCCTAGGCAACCTCCTGACCAGCGAGAGAAGCCTGTGAATGAGAAAGATGATGTGGTCACCTTGCTTTAACAGGTGTAACTAATCAACCCCGGTACCTTGTTCTGTCCTTGTAGACATAACCAATGAGAACCTTCTCTCCTGAGGCCCTGCCTAGTCCTGCGCTCATATATGTGAGCTTATGTACTTTTTAGGCCCATCACTTCATGCCACATAAAGTCAGCTTAATGTAATCCATCTTAGTGTGTGAAAAGCCCACTGGAGAGGTCCGGTCTCATTTCTACACAGCCTGCTGGGATCAGCAGCCATCATTAGGTTAGAAAGGTGGAGGCCAAGAAAGAACCTGCAAGACCACCCCTGGAGCACATAGAGAAGTCAAGGCATGACTGTAGTGAAGAGTTTTGGTTTCTTAAAAAACCCAGTTATAAGCCGGGCGTAGTGGCAGATGCCTTTAATCCGAGCACTCAGGAGGCAGAGGAAGGTGGATCACTGTGAGTTCAAGGCCAGCCTGGTCTACAAAGGGAGTCCAGGACAGCCAAGTCTACACAGAGAACCCCTGTCTTGAAAAACCAAACGCCAAAACAAAACAAAGCAAAACAAACAACCCAGTTATAATGATGTAACCATGGTTTTGTTTTAATCCCAAATTTGGGGAATGGGGCTGCTTCAGATTGTCCACAGCAGTGGACCAGAGGCCCAAGAGAGGGGGCGCGGCTCTTTGTCCTGCTGGCTCCTGCTCCTGCTATTGCTGGTTTGTTACGTGGTTGAGAGAAAAGAGACAATAAGAAGACATTCAAGATGTCCTGATGAGTCCAAGATTGGACTTGCCCCAAGGAACTCAATGCCCCTCATCAGCAGGAAGTAGTCTAAAAAGATTTCAGTGCCCCCTGTCCCCATTAACCTGTCTCTCCTACCTGGTGTTGGGGTATTGGAAGGGATTGAGGTGGAGAAGGGTAGTAGATATAAGAGCTCAAATGAAATAGCTTTAAAAACCCACCTACACATAAGACCTCTCAGTAGCCCATCAGAGTCTCCCCATCACCAAGGTGATGGCCCCAGCCCCTTGGCCTGGTCTCCTAGGATAGTTCCAGCCCCTCTGCTGCCATATACAGACCAACAATGGCCTTGTCTAGACCCCGCCTCTGCAGACTACTGGCCAACCCAGGAACAGACCCTCCCCACACATATCTCATGGGGCCTGTGCTGACACCTCATCTGCCGCATGACTCCAGAGGTGCCCCATGAGACTGGTTTCTACCTTGTCTCCAATATCTGGTCCAGGCTGACACATGATGGGATTCTGGGCCTACCCAAGCTCTCTAGGAATGTACCCCAGATAGGCCTACGAGCCCCCTAATTCTAGCTGTGTGGATGGGGTGAAAGGAATCTGGGAAGCTGAAATCCAACTGAGGCAGGACATGCAGTGCCCAAGGCCCCCACTATCCCTGCTGAGCATCATGGCCACTGTATAAGGAGGCTGAAGCATTGAGCCGAGGTAGCTGGCAGCAGTATTCACACCCGTGTGTACTTCTCAATCGTGCCTCCATCTGGAGCTGGGTGGGGCAAGGTACCTATTTCTAGCCTAAGGGTCCTGTCTCTGCTGGCCTGCTGGGGCTACATCATAGCACTGGGGAGACTAAGAACTGCCCTTTAGAGTCCTCTTGTCCCTCTTGAGGCCCCAAGACCACTGATCACCCTGCCCTTTCTGAGGGCTCGGCCTGCCTCCCTCTGGCTGTCTGCACAGCTGTAGAACTTACTTAAGTGACACTCCAACATCCAGTGGGGGTACCTCAGAGTCACTAGCACACAGTGACCCAGGCTATAAATAATGTCCATCTCTTGGAACAGTACCTGAGCTGTCCTGGAGCCTTATCTTCCAATACTCTTCTCCATGAAGCTCAGGCCTGCCAGCTTTGAGGACACACAGCCCTGAGTCCCGGTTGCTTGAAGCCGGTCTCTTGCGTTCAAATTGACATTGAGACGGAGAACAGGTGCCTGTACAGTCCTTTGTGGCCAGGCTCCTGGGAAAAGGGGGTTGGTGCCTCCAGTGGCATCTGTGTGCAGACTTGTGCAGGGCACCTCTCACAGGGTAAGGCAGGTATGTGATGACAGACAAATGAAAGTACACCGATCTTCTGAAGCCTGCATGAGCCGGCTGACTGCCTTCATTCCGGGAGGGGACCACTCTCCCTCTCTCCCCCTGCTGTGTCCTGAATATCTCCCAAGGTATCTGTTAGCCCAATAGAAATCGGCAGTCACATCTGCACCAAGGGCCCTGCCACCAGTCTGTGGACCTCAGAGCTTCCTAGTATCAACATCACAACTGTGGGCTCCTTTTTTGGACATCTGCCCATATTGGGGTCTTGTCAATCTGACTTCTCTTGAGTCCTTGGTATGCCTGGACCATGATCACTCATTTTTAGGGATGCTATTGGGTGTGGCCACAGTGAGCCCTGAACTGGGCAACCGACCAGCATGCTAGAGGCACTTTGCATAGTCTTTGAAGGCTCAGCCTCCTATTACAACTAAAAGGGTCTCAGGAATCCCGGGCTGCACCTGCTGTAAGGGGAGCTGGGGTCTGTGCCCACATTCCATCTGAGTAGGCTTTGGCCCCATGGCAATAGAATCAGTTTCTCTCTGCCCCTTCATTTCTCCCCTCCCTTCCTCCCTCCTTCCTCCTCTTCCTCCCTTCTTTCTTTTTTCTCTCTTTCTTGCCAAGGAACAGTAGCAGCAGACCAGCCTGAGCCTAAATCAAAGGGCCTGCCAGGCTGCCTTCATACTCACCTGCTTGTGACCAATGGGTTTGGAACCAGTTGGTTCTGAAGCTTACTAAACTTCAAGACATCCCCAGGAAAGGTCTTCCCCTGAGTTTCTGAAATCAGGGTCTAGGGGGAGAATCTGGAATCTAAAGGGACCAGAGACTTGGGCGGGGGAGGGGGAGGCAGTCTATGGGGAAATGAGCTGCCTTCCCACTTTTCACCTCCCCCCCCCCAGCTCTTTTACCTTTCCTCCTTCCCCCTCCATTTTTTCTTCCTCTTTTGGTGTGTCTGTCCCCTCTCCTACCCCTGCCCCATGTGTGTGTGTGTGTCTGTCTGTCTGTCTCTGTCTTTATCTTCCTCTTATTTCTCTCTCTATCCTTGTATCTTTGTCTCTGTCTCACCGACTTTGTCTTTCTCTATTGTTTCCTTCTTTCCCAGGACATGTCTGTATAGAAGAGCCTAGGCTTCACCGCTGCGGCTGCAGCCCAACAGTACAGCGCTTGCTTAACATGCAGCAGGCTGTAGTACCACAAAGAGCACATAGTTTTTAAAAAAAAAGTTTAAGACTCATTTATATCTTGTCAAAAAGAAAATGTAGGTCTGTGACGTGATCAACTCCATCAGCCTTCTCGTCTCTTCCCTCCCCCATCTCGGGGTCCACAGTTTCCACATATCCATGGTGGAGGGGGCCCCGGGTGTGAATCCTGGCCAGTCAATGCAAACTAGTCTCCCCCTCCCCAGCTAGTCCCCTCCTCTGAAGGAGGAGCTGGATCAAATGTTAATACTCTCCACATGTAGAATATTCCAGATAGCCTCGAGCTCATAGCGCCTTTTGAACTTGTGAACAGAAATTGATTCAAGGTGACGAATTTGTAATCAGTTTATGATTGATGGGCCGAGTTTCCAGAAAGGCAGCTCGGTGTCCCTCCTCCCTCCGGGGAAGCAAATGTGTTTCACTTTATCTCCTCCCAGCTTGGGACCCCGAGGACCGGGAGAAAGAAAATAAAGTCAACTGCGAGGTTTAACTTGTGTTAGAGCAGATGCCGTTCAATCTGCTCAGCGGGAAGGAAGCGCGAAGTGGCTCTGCCACTCCCCCCTCCACCCCCCCACCCACCCCTGCCTCCGCCAGCTCTGGCAGATCGGATGTTAAACTATTAGCGTGATTGGGTGACTGATGACTTTGCAACTAATTTCGCTGGATTGGAAAGAGAGCAGGACAGGATGAAAATAGAAACATCTGTTTGGCTAGCCTAATTTCAAAGGATAATTGCCCAGTCCCTGCACAGTTTGCCACCCCCAAGCCTGCGCCCTGGCTGGCTTGTTGCCTTTTTTTCTTTCTCTTTCTTCTTTCTCTTTTAAAAAAAAATTTTTAAACCATCCTTGAAGTGATGTTGAGTCTGGCCCCCAAGTTCTTCTGGAGAGCTCCTGGGCCAGGAAGCTGGGAGTGGCAGTCTGACAAGGGGACAGAGAGATGCCAGGGGCTCTGGACAGAGTTGCCCTCCTGCTGGCAGGGCTTGCTGTCCTGCAAAACTGTAGCACCATCTCTGAGTCAGGTGGCCTCAGTAAATCTAACAGAAAACATAACTACCCTCACGGGGGGAAAAAAGCAGACACCTCCCGAGTGGCTTTGGGGCAGGTTCCTCAGGCCTTAAATGGTGTCATCTCTAGTGTCCTTCCTGCAGTCACTGACATTTTTGTTCAAGTCTGGACAGCACTGAACTGGCAAAGCCAGCACTCTATAAAGAAAAAGAAATAGGGGATAGCAAGTAAGGAAAGGAAGGAGGGAGCAAGGTGTACAAAAAGAAGGAAGGTTGATTCAAGATGCTGGCCACTGCCCCTGGTGTAAATACCCCATGCGCTGGTCCCCTGGCTTCCCTAACTGTAACAATGCTGATGCCACTCGAGGATGCCCAGCTGGATGCTCTTATGCTGATCCGAACTAGCTCCTGTACAATACAGGCCTCCTCACCTTTGCCACTCAGGCCTCTCTGCACAGACACCCTTCTGGACCTGTCCTGCCTGAGAAATGTCCCTGGCTTCTTCAAGGTCACTTCCCTGTTGCAGGCCATCTTTGAGACCCCTCAGTGCTCGATCCTGGGCTAGAGCTGATCTGTATTAGTTCTTTTCGTGGAAGCCAAAGGCATCACAGGCTGAAGGGGGTGGCACCCTCCTGACAGTGCCCTGACTGCCAAGCCCTCTGCATCAGTACCATTCTCTTCTTTCTCTTTTATTCAGTCCACCATCTTTGAGTCCCTACTGTGCCAGGAACCAGGTTTTCAGGACACAGGCATCCCTGGCCTTGTAAGCCTCACTGTAAACAGAAATGCTACCCAAGAGTACATCAAGGACAGCAACTAGATATTAGCATGATCTGGAAGCATGATGGCTCGGAATCCTTAGGAAATGGGACAGCCCCAAGGTCCTGAACTAGGACCTGGTATGTGAGTAGTTTTCAAGAGGTATAGGGATCACAGGGTGGCAGAACCACAGGTGGAGGATGGGCAGTGTGTCGAGGCAGGGCAGACACACATGAAAAGGCCTTGGGGTGGGTTCAGGAACAAGGGAGAGGTAGGTAGGGCTACCTGCTGAGGGCCAGGCCACAGGATCAACTCCTTCAAGGGCTCCCGTGTGTGGGTGGGATGAATTTTGTCTCCAAATGAAAAGGAGAGTCCTCAGGGATTTGTGGAGGTGGCAGGTGGGGAGGGGGAAGGGAATCACAGACTGACATTAAAAAATTAAAGTTTTGCCGGGCAGTGGTGGAGCACGCCTTTAATCCCAGTACTCAGAAGGCAGAGGCAGGTGGATTGCTGTGAGTTTGAGGCCAGCTTGGTCTACAATGCAAGTCCAGGACAGCCAAGGCTACAGAGAGAAACCCTGTCTCGAAAAACCAAAAACTATAAAATAAAATAAAATAAAGTTTGAAAAGGTAAACATACATAGGGTAGAATCCTGAAGATACAGGAAAGAACAGGTGCCCTCACCCTGGAAATATAACTACTGTCCTCAGGCCACTGGGTACTCTGTCTTGTGCTCTCTGCTCCCTCGTCCCTGTCTCGAGACTGGTGGATGCTATGACTCACAGCCCATTTGTGTGTGATCTTCTTGCAGCCTTGCACACTGTTTTTCTGCTCTTGCTGCTGTACCCCCTCACCTGGGGTCTCACTTTTTGCACTTTAAGCCACACACTGTCATTTATAGTCTGAAGATATTAAGTGGAAAGTTCCAGAAAGAATCCGTTACAGGTTTGTGCTCAGTCTATCCCAAAGGATATGAAGCATCAGTAAGGCCAGCTGCCCAGCTGCCACTCACTAGTCGCTAGGCCACACATCCATCACTATACCTGCCAGGTGCCTGCCAGGGAGCTGAACCCATCTTGGGTTCAGACAGCACTGATTTTGTTGGACAATGGTCCTATATGCAAGAGCAGTGAGGCTAAACCAAGTGTGATGTGGCACACATATAGTCCCAGCACCTAGAAAGCTGAGACAGGAGGATTATCATAGGTTTGAGGCCAGCCTAAGCTGCATAGTGAGTCCCAGGCCAACTTCAGGGGAGAAAGTATAGTGTCATTGTTCATTCATATATGCCAGACAGAACATGTGTGTGTGTGTGTGTGTGTGAGTGGGTGTGGGTGTGGGTGTGTGTGCCCGCGTGCGCCCGCACACGTGAGCGCATGTGTGTCTCTCATGTGTGTATGTGTGTTTTCACAGAATCATGAGCATATGTGTGAGAGCCCACATGAGGCAGAAACATGGAAGAACCTCTCGTGGAAGGTGCTGAACCATAGGACATGGGAGCCAGTGAGGTTGCTGAACCCAGGAAAGAACTAGATGGCCAGAAGCTAAGGATGCAGCCATGTCTTGGCCGTGCCATTGTAGTATACGGCTGTGTGGCCCTGCATGTTGCTTACCTCTGGGGAACCACATGCAGGATCGCTGCAGCCTTCTGTAGTGACCTTCTACCCATGGGATGGGGACACTGTGGAAAATGTGGACTGAGGGAATAGAGAGGCACCCAGCCCTGCTCACTGAGCATGTGCCTCTCAGAGATGGGAAGAAGCACCCTTTGGCTGCTGGGTAAGAGGAGGAAACACTCAAGAGAGACCTTCTGGCCAGCCTGAGTTGAGTGCCCCGGGGATGCTTTCAACTAGTTGCAAAGCTCTTGTTTTCAAATGGAAGGACCAGAGTGGAGAGCAGCCACACCTGAGCCAGCAGCTCCACTTCTATTTTTTTTTTTTAAAGATTGATTGATTGATTGATTATCTATGTATACAGTGTTCTGCCTGCATGTACACCTGCACACCACAAGAGGGCACCAGATCTCATTACAAATGGCTGTGAGCCACCATGTGGTTGCTGGGAATTGAACTCAGAACCTCTGGAAGAGCAGCCAGTGCCCTTAACCTCTGAGCCATCTCTCCAGCCCAGCTCCACTTCTAGAGATGATCACCTGTAAGAAAAGAGAACACATGTCTATGCAGCGACTCACACATCTGCAGCTAGAATGCTGTACTTTTCCAGGAGTGGACAAGCCCAAGATCTGGGGACAGCTTTGGTCACAGCACAGTAAGCAGTCATGCACAGGAAGTGCTGGCTTCTGGTATGCCCTTAGGGGACTCACAAGGACATACTGTTGAGTGGACAAGGCCTGTCCTACATATGACTCCATCCTACAAAATGTCTTGACAGGGACATTATACCTGTGATTGCTGAGGATGGTTGGATGAAAGGTTGTGTCTGGCAGCCTCCGGCCTCTTATATGGAGTGATGCTCTGAAGCTGGCTCCAGCGACAGCTGCAGGTGCCTGTGGATGGTCAGGACCACTGAACTGTGTTCACAGGCAAGATCTTAACACTGGTTCCGTTCTCTGAAGAGGAGGCAGAGTCCTCACCAAGGAAATTTGATAATGTCTTGGTCAGGAGAGGTGAGGGATAGAAATTCTCTTTGGAGTGAAAGGTATGGGCTGGCATCAGGGCCAAGCCAGGGAGGCCATGTGACACTGAGAGGCAAGTAGGCTTTGTATAAATGCACATGTGGGCAGATTCCCGAACCATGATGGCAGCCAGGGCAGGCAAGCATTACTAAGTGCTTCCCAGGACAGTGGCCTTACATCTCTTCACAGCTCAAGTTAAGCACAATGCCTGGTCCAGAGAATGACAGACCCAGTGGTACGGACAACTGGGATGTTCTTGGCTCTGGAAACCTCTCTACGGTGCCCCTGACAACAAAGAGGGGCACTGCAGGTAATATGGCTGCCCTGGGCCACCTGAACTGTCCTGAGCCAGCTGTGATGTGTGAAAGTCCAGCTCCTGAGAGGAACATTGGCTAGGAGTGTAGAAGAGGTTGGCCTGGAGCAATTCTTGAAGGCTTCCTGACAGATGAGGCCCTGGATCTGGGCCCCCTAAAAAACAGGCCTCATCTACCATAGGTGGGGACACTGAAACCCCTCTTCACATGCTGCCTGTGGTGGCCTTGTGTGTCCCACTGCACTGGAAGAGAAGTGTCCAAAGGAAGCCTGAGGGGAGCTTGGCCTGGGGTTGACCACAGGATGCCACATGCAGACTCCTCCAATACCCCAGAGTTGTAGCTGATAAAGTCTGCCATTGATTTTTCTAATTGGGATATTTAATTAAACAGTTCAGAAAGAAAGCATTTTACTTCCTTCTCTTAGAAAGTGCCTCAGACTCTGAAGGAAGAAATTCTCTGTGAGTGAGCATACACATGTGCTTAAAGAGTGTGCATATGTCAACATGGGCATTTGTGTGTATGGGGGTTGTGCACACATGTGTGCACATGCACATCTGTGTGCACGTGCACATCTGTGTGCACATGGGTTGGGGGTGACACATGTACATGTGTGTTCCAGCACCAAATGTGTATGGAGTATATATGTCAACATATGCTCTTGGGCTTTTGTGTGCACATGTGTATGGGGGGGTACATCTGTACATGTGTCTACATCCCTTTGTTTCACACATATGCATGAAAGTGCATGTGTGTCATGTGTCCAGGTATCTGTGTAGCAAATGGAGACAGAGGGCTCTAGGATGTGGGGACTTGCCACCCTGGGCCATTGCTCCTTCATGGTCTGGGCTCTGTGCAGTGTGCCTGCTGGGCCTCAGGTGTACATAGCCTTCCACAGAGGGGAAGCCTTACACGGGCTCCTCCCACAGCTCCCCGCCCTCCCTAGCAAGTTGAGTGTCTATTACTCCCCCTCATAGCTTCACCAAGAAGAAAACCAGGGCCCGAGGAGGGCAGGTGACCCTGGTGGTCCTGGGGCACAGGTGAAAGGTGGCTGGAGCCACAAAGCAGCAGATGCTGGGCTGGGCCCCACCCTGTTGATGTGCCCTTGGCCTCAGCTTCCCAACCCCAGCTGGGGGTCAGGCCAGCATCCCGAGGGAGGGGCTCCTCAGCCATCTTGCCTGCCCCATGCATTCCTGGCCTGGTCCTCCAAGCCTGGCCCCTTTGAAGTTGGCTCTTGAAATCTGAGGCGTCTGACCCACCTCTCCTCCTAGCCTCAGGCCTCTGCCTGGAGGGAAAGGCCCACAGCAGCCCAGTTTTGAGGACAGAATCCTGGAATCCTAGAATTCCAGCAGCTCTGTGCCTCCATTCCCGTATGCTCAGGGCTCTGGTGCTTCTAAGTACCTGGCTCCTGGCAGGACTGGGCCATGGCTGTTGCTCCTGCTCCTGTCCTCGGGACTGCCAACACATCACCGCTTCCCTCTCAAACACCTCTACCATCACCTTAGCTAAAGCTGCCCCTGTCCAGCCCCATTTGGGAGCCTCATCCTGGGACACTTCTCTAGTGCACTTAAGCAGGGACCCCTCCCTCCTGGAAGTACCACCAGGACCTCCCCACTCCTTTCTACCTATTCCTGGCTCTTCTTCCTCCCAGCTGTGGCCAGTGGCAGCTCAGCGGTCCTTCCCTCTCCCCTCCCCTCTCTGCTGTGTCCTGGCTCATTCTTGAATGGCCCATTGTCCTTGCCAGTTCATTACAACTAAAACAGTGTGAACACTGTGAGGATCGAGTGATGCCAACCTTAACAAGAAGTAAGCATATTGCTGAGAGGTTGTTGTGAAGAAAGGGTCCTCTCGTGTGCCTGACAGCCAGGACTATCACAAAAGACCACCAAGCCCCAGGCTGCCCATAGGACCCACCATCGCCCTGTGTAGTGACTCATACCCAGGGCAGACTGCCTTGGGCCAATGTCCTTCCTGCTGACCCAAGCTAGGATTCTCTTTCTGAACAGCAAAGCACTTTACCTCACTTCCCCCTAGAAGTATTGCTGGCCTCAGGCTCCCACGTGTGTTCACCAGCAGTGCCTGCTTCTTTTTCTTTTTCTTTTTTCTTCTTTCTTTCTTTCTTTTTGTTGTTATTGTTGTTTGTTTTTTGAGACAGGGTTTCTCTGTATAGCCTTGGCTGTCCTGGACTCACTTTGTAAACCAGGCTGGCCTTGAACTCACAGTGATCCGCCTGCCTCTGCCTCCGGAGTGCTGTGATTAAAGGTGCGCTCCACCACGCCTGGATAGCAGTGCCCATTTCTATGTCATTACCCTTCTTTGGGGATTCTAACAGCAGGATTAGTCCCCCTCCCTAGCCCTCTGACCTTCCTGATGGCACATCCAGTCCCCCCCCCACACACACACACACTATCACCAGCCGCCCTCCACAGCTCTTGCTTTTTTCGACTGCCTCCGTGCCTTTCCACACCTTAGCAGGCCAGGCCATCTGCCAATCACCCTGCCCTGGGTTCAGTGGCACTATGAAAACTAAGAAGACAGAGAAGCTGGTAGCAGAGAAGTGTTTGATCTGAGAGCCACCAAATGCTCAGAGCTCTGCTCCTGTCTTCGCAGTCAGGCCACAGGTATTTAGCCCCGAGCTGCCTCTCCCAGACAGGGGGAGTAAGCCCTAGTTCAGTCCACTTTTGTGGTATGTGCTCAAGGGAGAGGTGGACAAAAGAGGCTCCTGAAACCCGAGGGCAGTTAGTGGCACTGTCCTAAAGGGATAACCTGGTGTTCAAGCCCCACCAAGACCAGGAGCTCAGGTGACAACCCAGCCCACAGTCAGGGTCCCTGGAGAGATGGAGAACTGGGCCCCTTGTTGCATTGGGTCTATGGCAAGGCAGGAGTGCAAGAGAAACCACTTACCTCATAACAGGGAAACAAAGAAGAGACTGGGTTGCCCCTCTCCTCACCCATGGCCTAAAGACCTCTGACTAGAACGCATTTAAGGTTCTTTGATGGGGGGCACTCATCCAACTACAGCACTGTTCTTTTTGGGTGCCCATAGAACCTTCCATAAAATTGTCAGTTGATCCTCGAGCCATCAGGTGTATGGTCCACAGGGATGTGTGATCCCACCTAGTCCCCTCCTGCTTAAAGCTTGTCAGCTATTTTATTCAGAAGTTCTGGGCTGTAGTTTGAATGTGAAATGTCCCCACAGGTGCATGGGTTCGAAACACTCAGTCCCGGCTGGGGGTGCTGAACACTAAAGGATGTGGAACCTTTAGGAGGTGTAGCCTTAGGGGAGGAAATGAGGGGTGGGCCTTAATGTTTTTAAGCTCCACATCACTCACTTCCTGTCCTCTCTGCTCCCTGGTTACTGATGCATGTTCAGCCACCCCATAGTCTTGCCACTACACTGTCCCTGCCCTAATAGACTATACCCTCAGACAGTGTGACAACTAAACTCATCTTGGTTTGAATTGCGTTTTGTCATGATTTGATCATAGCATTGAGAAAAGAAACTAATATTTGCACATATTCCAAGACACACCTGTTACAGTCCAGATCCCAGATCCTCTCTCTGTCCTGTCCCTGCAATCCTGAACTGGCTCTCGGTGGCCACTCCCCAGGTTCCTCCAGATTCAAGGACTGTTGTGTAGGCTGCACTCTCTGACTACAGCCACACACATTTAGCTACATGTCAGGGACGATTGATATCGTCCAACTCCAGAGCCTTTGCTTCTGCGCAATACTTAAACATTAGCACATGCCCTGACCCATGCTGTAGGCTTCCTAGGAATCCCATATCTACACCTTCCTCCTGCCTGGAAGGTGCTCACCCCATCAGAGCACAGCCATCTTACCAAGCAGGTAGAAAGCGTGCAAGGAGCACTGGGGACCATGGCCTCCAAACAGAGGCAGTGTCATTCCCTGAGTGGACCTCCATTCAGACTTCCTGCTTCTAAGACACTTCCAATTTTCATTCTGTGATGGAGAACATGAATTTTGGGTTTGTTATCACCCTTAATGTCTGTCTGTCTCTGTCTGTCTGTCTGTCTTCTGTCTGTCTGTCTCCACACCCTATTCCAAACACTGAAAACGAGCCAGGAACTAGGCATTAAGAGATGGCCTCCAGAATCCTGTAAATGTGTAGGTGTCCTGGTGAGAGGCCAGGCTGCAGTGAGACCCTACATAAGCTGAAAGGGTTGTGACTCGGGGAGATCTCATGGTAGGGGCGACCACTTCTGCAGTGCCATGGAGAGAATGTGTCCACAAAGCAAGACACCAGGTAAGGTGGCAGTGCTGGGGGCAGAGGAGGGGATGGTTTTGCTCCCCCGTGGGTTGAGGTTGGACACTGACTTGCACAGGGGAGTGGTTCTTCTTTACCATGGTCCTCTGACATCATGATCAGTACACTGTAGTTTAAATCACTCCAGACGTCAAAGCTGAAAGGAGATGCCTCAACTTGTAGATGGGGACACTGAGGTTTAAGGATGCTTAGCACTCAGGAGGCAGAGGCAGGTGGATCACTATGAGTTCAAGGGCAGCCTGGTCTACAAAATGAGTCCAGAACAGCTAAGGCTACACAGAGGAACCCTGTCTCAAAAAGCAAACAAACAAAAGGATGCTTAACTTGAATATATGATTTCACAGCGGGTCAGGATGGAGTGGAACCCTTGAGGGGGGTCCCTAGGTCTGCAGGCTGGTGGTCTCAGGGACCAAATGGCTCCCTCTTCTCTTCATGACTATGGCTTTGTCTGGCTATGGACCTTTGCTCCCATTTTCCTTCCCTTCATGTGGGTTCTCCTCTCCAGACTGCCTAAGGCTTCCTTATGTGTCTAGGAAGCCTCCTTGATTCCCTTGGGTGCTTCCTTGTCACCCTGGACTGCCATCTCGCCGCATCTGTCTGTCTCTTGCATGTTACTGTGAGCTCCTGGGAGGTGAGCCTGCTCAGCCCTCCCACCCTGCACATAGTGGGTGTACAGCAAAGGTCTTTGATGAGCAGGTCTTTTTGCAGCAGCTGTTGTTGTTTTAGATAGGATTTTCAGTCTAGACCAGTTTCTAACTAACTGCATAGCTGCATATCTTGAACTTCTGATCCTCCTGCCTCAGCTTCCAAAGTACTGAGATTACATGAGCCCAGTGCCTCAGCTGGCTTACATGAACATGCACTAGTTTTCCTTTGATTTAGATTAGTTTTCAGATATGTGAAGGCTCCTTGCCTGCCCTCTGCAAACATGGGCACACTGAACAGTCATGCTCCCTACCACATGTACTCTTTTCTAAGAGGTACCAGTGTTTCTTTTCTGGTGTGACCAGTAGGCTTGGACTCATTACCCTTGGGTTCAACTGGGACCTGTTACCCTAAATCTGAGGCTGCAAAAAAGGCAGCTCTCCCCGATGGGGACCCCAGAGAGTGGGATGTCCAGCCTCTGACACACCTTTGGGGGACTCAGACTAGGACAGGGACTTTCCCAGGGCCCCAGAGGGTTGGGAACAAGTGTCACTGTGCCTTAGACTTCTGCTAGCCCAGCACTTGGCTTGGTAAAGGTGGAGGTGAACATTGGGACAGAAAAGCACTCCTGCATCTATATTGGGCTATTCTCCCATAGTTATGATGTTTTACTAGAGAAATTGTGCTGGCAATGAGGTCTGGAGAATCCATGCAGGAAAGAAAAGACAAGCTTGGGATGTGTCATGGCTCTTGGTGGGAAGTGTGCCCCATAATGGCTGAGAAGAGAAGTGCAACCCACAAGTGTGGTCAGGCCCTGGAGGGCTTGGGAGTAAGTAAGAGGCTCAAAGAAGTCCTGTGTGTCTGAGATGACCTTGGGAATTCAGCTATGTGTAGGGCAACTGTCTCTGAGACGCCTCTAGCAGTCCCCACTCTTTCTTTCTCTCTCACTGGATGTCTCCTGTGTTTTGACATGTCATGGCGACACATGTAAGCCATCTATGAGCAGACTGACTAGGGTGGGGGATGGGGTGCCGGTGGAGCTAAGGCAGCCTGTGTGGTCTTTCCTCCTCCCCAGCCCAAAGAGTTTGGTCCTCAGTGTCCCTGGAAGATGGCACCTCAAAAAGCAAATAGCATTAGCTCCCTAAATCTGGGTGTCTACCTCAGCAAAAGAGGCAAGTCTTCACCTGTGAGCCTTCCTCAAGGGAACAGCAGATGTGGCACCTTAGGGAGAGTTTAGGAGGGTTGACTCAGGGATTGCAGCGATGCTTAGAGTGTACACCCACTGCAATCTTTGAGGAAACATTTTTGAATGACACTGGAGCTATTGTTCTGGTTGCTTTCAAAACCAGGCCCTGTGTCCTCCCTGTGGGGTGACAGTCTGAATCTTCACACGTGGGAACTTGCACAGAACAGATTCACATACACTACTGCCATCCAAACGGAGGTAATAGGAGCGAGAGGTGCCTGCCCCATGGCATGGTCCCCAATTTTACAAACTATCCTCAGCTCAGGACTATGTAAAAACCCAGGTCCTCCCACAGACCAGCTTCAAAGACATCTCAGAGGGCTTCAGGCTTAAGCATGCACATTTGGGGACAAAACTCAGTCCCCGACAGTCATGAAGAGGGACCTAAGGAGACAGGGTCTTGCTTCATCCATGAAACTGGTGTGCTACTGGCTTACTCAAGTTCATAAGGCAGCTCGGACAGGATCCTACCTCTAATCCTTGCTCCTGGTTTTTGTGACCCTACGCTGTCAAACATTATGACCTTGCTTCTCCTTAGAGGGACAAGCCTTATCATTAGTCTTGAGAAGATGGGCCATTCTTGATTTAGAGACAAAGAAAGGTAGATTTCCTCCATTCAATAACACCCCACCTATCCTTCTAATCACCATCCATTCATCCACCTATATACCTACCCATCCATTCATCCATCCATCAAGTTATCTATCCATTAGCTCATACATCTATATATGTATCATCCACCTGCTTATCCAACCACCCACTCACTCACCTATGTGCTTCACCATCCACTTACTTATCTCCCCGCCCCCCATGTATCAATCCATCTAACTGGTCATCCAGTTCTCCATCCATCTATTCATCTCTCATCCACCCACTTACCCATCTACCTATCCATCAGTTCTATTCACCTGTCATCCACTCATCCACCCACCAGTCTCTTTATCCACTCATCCATCTGTCCATCATTTGTCCATCCACCCACCCATCTATTTATTTAACATTTGAGCAGCCACCAAGTGCAAGAGTCTTGAGTTCCTTTCCCAAGTTGATTCTCATTCTCAGAACTCCCATTTACTGCACTGTTGAGGAGACAGGAGCTCCCAGGGCTTTGACACTGGGTTGTGTCATCAGGCAACACAGTTTCCATGCAAAGCTCCTTTGGGAACCCCTCAGGTTCCACTGTCTCCATCCCATAATTATCCAATCCGGCAGCTTCCCAGGACCCCTGCCTGCTCCTGGAGGCTGGAGATCCAAAGAGAGGAGTTGTTGCTTCCTGCCCACAGCTCTGTCTGCTGGGGCCTGAAAACCGATCTTCCATAAAGGAGGGCGCAGCCAAGCTCAAAATGGAAAACAGACTCTCAGCAGCTAGAGAATGGCTAGCCCAGACAGCCTGGATCAAAGGCAGGCTGGGCTGTCCAGGGCCTCAGCACGGTGTCTGGTTATCAAATTTGCACTTGGCAGAGTCTCTTCTGTACACTCTCCTGAAAGGAAGAAAGGTCCAGCCAAGTGCAGGTAACCCAGTTCAGCATAGGGGGGCTGGGGACTGCAGCCCACCTCACATGACACCTGCCATCTGTGCTTTCTCTACAGTGCTGCGGAGAGCCCCTATCTAAGTGCCTGCTAATGGTCCACCCCACATCTCACCTCCAGTCAGAGGTGTGTGCAGAGCAACCTGGACAGCAGGTACAGGTAACAGTGCACTTTGCCACAAAGATCCAGGGGACTGGCCTCACTGCTGGCATAGGGACAACTAGGCATAGTCCTCAGAGGTTGGCATCCCTTTGGGTATTTGGTGCTGCTCCTTGTAGTTTCTGGGAGCAGGCTAGATTCAAGAGCAGATACTATTATCTGAGGCTCTGGGGATAAAAAGAACGGGACTCAAGTAAGATTTTCTACCATAATGAAGCCGAGAAGGATCTAAAAGGGATAGGTGGGCCATTGGAGAAAGGCCCAAGGCTGGCTCTGCATTAGAAAGCCTCTGCTGGCTAGGAGGCCCTGTGGCACACAACAGCAATGGTTCATTGCTCGCACTGTGTCAGCCTTTGTTGAGACAGCTGGGGCCATGGGCCCTGCACTACGTGGCTGTGATCCTCCGGCCTGGGCGCATGCTCACAGGGAAAGCAGAATGGATGTGCGAATGAAGCCCCGAAGCCTGACACCTGCAGAAGTAGCTCTGTATCACTCCCGCCTGAGCTCCAGGGGAACAGTCACGGTTTTTACAGGGAGAGGCAAGGAAAGGCAAGCTGCTAGGATGCTGCAGAGGCTGGGGACAGAACAATGGGCATAAACCTCTGGCTATAAACCTACAGAGTTGTCCCGTCTCCCGAGGCAGAGGCCACAGCTAAGGCTCCAGGCCAGCCACTGCCTAGCTTACCACAGCAAGACATGATGCAGCCCCATTGCCCACTCTCCTGCGGGGTCTCTTATTGTCAATCTGTCTACTTGTACAGTTGTCCTCGCATAGCCACTTGCTCGCCACTGTGGCCCTTGTCCCTACAGGGTATGGTGGTCGCTTGCCCTTCTGGGCTCCTGGTAGCTAGCCTTGCAGACTTGTGGGTCTGACCCTAGGGCCCTGTGGCCCAGCCCCCACAGTTGGCTGAGACTCGGCAAGTATCTATCCGAACTGACTCAGTCAGTGACAGCTGCGGCAGCAAGAGCGATGGCGGTGCAGGGGCTTTGCCCTCCCAGGGCTGGCCTCGTCCATTATCGGCTTTGGGCTCTTGTCATCACACGCCAGGCGCAAATCGGAATCAAATGTGGCGCCTGCGTGGCAAAGCCGTCCTCTTCCCCCTTTGCACGAAAGCTGGGGGCTGGGGCCAAAGTCTTGCCAGGTCAACTTGAAAGAGAAGGAGAGACGGCGAGGGAGGAGTGGGGCCTGGCGATTCTAGAAACTTTGGTTTTCATTTTCTCCTCTGGCTCCTTGGGCTCCAGGAGCGGACAGGGCCGAATCCCACAAGAAAGCCAGCTCCCGTCAGGCCTAAGCGAAGCCACGTGTCTTTGTAGCCGTTCAGACATTTTGAAATGGTTTTCGAGCATCGGTGGGCTCCAAAAACTCTTGAATATGTCAGTGGAGGGCTCCCCCCACTGGGTCCAGTAGTATTGGTCTACACTCCAGCAGTCTCTTCATGTCTCTGGTGGGGCCTATGCTCACATGAGCATCATGCTCTGGTCCTATTTAGGACTTGGAATAGGCTGCCTTTGGCTTGCAGGACCCCAATCCTAGCATACAAGCATGAGCTGTTGTTCTTATTCACAGACCTAAGATCCCCAAGCCCTCCAGGACTTGGGTGGTACAGGAGAGCTTGAGTCCACAAAGCTCTTCCTCCATGCCTTCTGCCCAAATAAGGCCTGTGCTGTCTGCGTGGCTGGATGAAAGTGGCAATTCTTTTCCTTTCCTCTTCTTATGTATTTATCATATTAAATATGTGAGTGTTTTGTCTGCGTTTATGTGTGTGTGTGTGCACCATGTGTGCTCAGCACCCTGAGCAAATGGTGCAGAGGGAGCAGCTGTTGGAGCCAGGCCTTGAAGGGAACAGGCCTAGACTGCGTCTTTCCCTGGATCTGGTGGGAGCCACTGGATACTTAGCAATGGGGACATGGGACATCCTCTGACTCAAATCATAGGAGAATTCCTTTGCCACTCTGCAGAGTGGATGTGTAGGGTGACGAGAACAAAGGCAGGGAGGTAAAGTGGGAGGATGTGCCCGTGGTCCCAGGAAGATCTCCACCTGACAGAGGAGAGAGTAAGCTCACAGAGACTGGGCTGTCTTCCTAGGGCCACAGCTAGGTTACCTGAGGATGTGACTGGCCACAGTCATCACTGAGACTAGACTTGAACTCCTGAGGAGGAGTGAGGATTGTAACAAGACAGTATGTGTGCTTGCTATGATTTGTGGGAATTCAAAGGCACCCTGCTTTCTTGTGGTCCTTCCACGAACAGACGGGGATTGGTACAGGGGTGGCTTCTCAGGATTGGCTGCAGTTGGTGGTGGAGAAAGGTCTGTGGCCTGATAGTGGCCAGACACTAGCATCACATTTTACGGAGTAGCCAGAGGCCAAGGACAAGGCTCAGAAGATAAAGTCCTTGCTGTGCAGGAATGAGGACCAGAGTTTGGATTCCCAGAACTGACATGAAAACCAGGCAGGTGTGGTGGCTGCCTGTAATTCCAGCACTCTGGAGACAGAGAACCCATGGGGCAAACTGACTAGCTAAACTAACTGGAATTAGCCAGCTAGGGGTCAGCTAGAGACTCTGCCTCAATAAATAGAGTGGAAAACAATTGGGGAAGACATCTGACATCTACCTCAGGCCTCTACACCCAAACACCTGCATCTACATGTGTACTCACACACATTCAAAGACTCATACACATGAATGCACAACACACACACACACACACACACACACACACACACACACAAGCACGCACACACACCACCACCACCCTATTACCACAACAAACAAAACACAATAGCAGCCAGACACGGTGGTAATCTCAGCGCTCAGGAAGCTGAGGCAGGAAGATATTGTGAGTTCAAGGTCAGCCTACTCACCTATACCCAAGCCCAAACAAATCCATGTGTCAGACAGTAAGGTCACCTTGTCCTCCAGTGGCCCAGTGGAAAGAGCATCCTGGGACACCGTTGGTATAAGAAAGAGGATGAAGGGTAGAATCAGGAGACCTTGCCGTGCCTGAGCTCTGAGCTCTGTCCTAGTGGTCCCTGGTAACAGGAGTGCCTGGAAGGAAGGTAGGACATTAATTTCTCTTATTCACACTCCCCCATTAGCCACAGCGGACACTGCCATGCAGACCAGTGAGGATGGCTGCTTCAGCGAAGGGTGGAACTGGCAGAGACCCAGCAAGAGCAAGGAACACAGAGGACAGACAGGACCAGGCAGGAGGAGGCAAATGGCTGGCTCAGCACCCAGGACAGCTCCTGGCTCACAGCAGGAGACCGTGGAGGCCCAACTCTGTACAATAAGAACTCTGCTATGTAGCAGGGCATGGTGGCTCATGCCCTTAATCCCAGCACTCAAGAGGCAGAGGCAGGCAGATTGCTGTGAGTTCAAGGCCAGCCTGGCCTACAAAGCGAGTCTAGGACAGCCAAAAGGCTACACTAGGAAACTCTGAGGTGGGGGTGGGGGTGGGAGAAAGAACTCTGCTAAGCAGAGAAGAGCACCCTGACCCAGAGGTGACTCAAATCAGGGCCAGGAGGGCCAGCGGGGACCAGAAAGCTTTCCTTCTCCTAGAGACCTGAACCCAGGAAGTCACATCGTGTCTCCATGCAACCCCTAGCTCCCTGTAGCAGTGACCCAGTCACTTTTTCAGCTTTCTTTGCCTGGCCAGCCATCTCCAGAAGCAGATGAGGACACAAAGATGGGAGTGAATAGGTCCCACCTCTCTGAGCATGGCTTACTCAGCTACAAAGCAGGCCCAATCACCTCCAAGTCATACTGTCCCCATGAGGAGGCTTCAAGCTGCTCTCTTTCCCTGAGTTCCTCACCTCTTGCTTGTGATCCTAGAAGATCCCAGCAGAAGAAGGACAACACTTGCCTCTGTCCTCTTTGCTCACCCTACATGGGCCTCAGAATGTGTCCCCAAGGGTACGCAGTGTGGGGAGGAGTCTGGCCCTGCCTGTATGCCCTTCACAGCCCCTTCACTGTCATGCCGGTCTTTTCCCAGAAAAGCTTCTAGATTTAAGCAATGCCTGCTTTCAATGACAAGCCAAGCACTGCCAGTAAGAGACACTCAGTACAGGCAGTGGGCACTCAGGTGGGAGCCAAGCGTGGCTGCTCCAGCCTTCACAGTCAATTGATCGCTAGCAAGTTGTTCCTGGAATCAGGGGGCAAAGTTTTCTTTTAAGCTACCTCCTTCTTTGTCCCTGCCCACAGCCCACATAGTCACCTGTTGCCTCTCTCACACACAAAGAGACAGAGTCCAAGTCTCCCTCACAGCCCACCTCCATCAGGCAGGAACTCTGGAGTCTGAAGCCTGTCTCTGGCCTGGCCACCCAGGTTCCAAGATGCCCCCCACTGCCTCATGGGATCACGCAAGGAAGAGGAATGGCTTACTTTCCAGGACAGCTTTTATCCATGGGATTTATGCCACACAACAAAGTCCTGGAAAGACACATTGTTGTTGCTGATGCTGCTGAGGTTCAGAAGATGGAGTAAGCTCCCCTGGACCACTACTGCTGAGTCTGGCAGAGTCAGGTTCATCCAAGCCTGCAGAGTCCCAAGGCTGGAGCTCCTCCCCAGCTTCCCTTGCTCTGTCTTCAGCAAGCGCATGCTGGATCACAGGCCTGTAGAGGTCTCAGGGCTGTGGGCAGCAGTCAGAAGAGCTCATCCAGGAGAGGTAGGCATGGACCCTAATGAGTTGATGATAGCTGTGTCTCTCCCTTTGCACTAATTATGCTGCCTCTTTCTTCATGTCTTATAGAAATGGCCAGTATCTCTAGCTCCAGGTGAATGAGGTTGTGATGGTCAGCATCTGATCTCATTTCCAAGGGGCTTCTTTGAGTGGTCAGCGTTCTATGTGACCATTGCAAGCAGAATGTCCGCTCTGATTTGGTTCTGTAATACTCTTCAGGGGCTTATAAACATTTCATTTTAGTCCTCATTTTCAGTGTGGTGGCATGAGGCTTAGCTGTCACAGTTTTCTTGATGCCTGGGTAGAGTCTCAGTGAGGGATGATGGTCTACACTGGGTTGCCCTGTGGGTGTATCTGTGTGTGGGGCTGTCTTAATTAAGTTCATTGATATAGGAAGACCCAGACCACTGACGGTGGTGCCATTCCCTAGGCAAGGGGGCCCCCCTACTGTGTCAGAGTGAAACAACTGAGCTCAGCACCAGCGAGCAAGTGAGTACATATGCATGCATTCCTTTCGCCCTGCCCTTGGCTATGGATGTGTTGTGACCATCTCTCTCAAGCTCCCACCACCTTGTCTTGCCCACAGTGATGGACTAGAAGCTGGGGTTGTGAGGCATAATAAACCTTTCTACTCCAAGTTGTTTGTTGTAGGGATATTTCATCACAGCAATGGAAATGAAACTAGGACACCCTGTCACTTCCACTCCAGCCAGTGTCCCCGCGCGAGCTGTCCAGGTTGGCTGACTTCCATTTTAAGATGAGCTGGATCAGGTCCCTCTTTTACTTTCCTCTCAAAACACACTCATGTTATCGGGGTTGTTTGTTCTTCAGATGCTTGGCTGGGTTGACCTTCAGGACACTTGCTCCTATTTCTGGGAAGAGCAGAAGCCATGACTCCCTTTCTGGAGTGCCTTACAAGACCATCAGGAATCCCACTGCATCCTACATGGAGCATAGCTTGCCTCACATATTCAGTTTGGGGTTGTGGGCTGTTCACATTTCTTGTACCCCTTTCACCCTCAACTTCACCACCCATTTCTTAGAGTTGGCTATCCCCTTCATTCTAGCTTCCTGCACATTGCTCTCACCTGCAAGTCTTTCTATATCAGTCTTTGCTAATCGTCTCTAAGTTTCCTAGTACCTTGTCTGACTTACGAGCTAATTATCAGTGCCCGTCTGATGTTTTATTGATGTTAATTTACTTGCACTGTGGCTAGAGAGTGTGTGGTCTCTCTGATAGCCGCTCTTGACGTTTATTGAAGCTTATGTTATTTATGACCTGGTATGACTTTTAATACAGGCTCCGTGGGTGTTTGAAAACCGTACGGGCCCTCCGGCTGCTGAGGGTAGCTCTCTATGCTTGTTAGGCGAAGCTTGTTAATTGTATCGGGAATGTTCTCTATGCCAGCAGAATAATTTTTTTTGTCTCCTTCCTCCATCAGTCACTAAAAAACATGTTTTTAAATATCCCTGAAGGATAGGGGATGCCCAGATTCCTTTGCAGTTCTCTTTGCAGCCTGAGAAAGTTTGCTTTATAGATTTTGAAATTGTTATTGGGTGTGAACAGCATAGTAGGCGCTTCTGTTCCAGTCTCTTGGCTCTCGGTCTGCCGTTGAGCTTCCCCCGAGAACTCCATTGGCCAGAGTCATCCCAACAACATTGTTGTTGTTTGGTTTGGTTTTAGGACAGCAATTTCTGGGGTCTTTAGCATTTTCATGTGTCCTGTATTCTCTGTCTTTGTTATAAACCTCTTCCACAGACAGCAATAGATACTGTTTTGAACCTCATCTCCTCTTCATTCTCCAGTCTGGGGTTTTCACTGGCCTAGTCATTTCTGTCACATGGCAACTCCTCTCCCTGTGTTCTGGGTCACTGCTCTTGCCTGTGGCTCCTGTGACACTTCCTCATGTCTCTTCCACTTTTTGATGATTCTCTCTCTAGCTGTCTTCACTCTGCTGGCAAGTGTCTGAGTTTGGTTTCGACATTTTTTCACACCTAGAATTTTTCCTGGTCCTCAGATCACATGGCCAATGTTGGTAGCTCCTTCTTGAGATTGCTGTGTTATCTTTAAAATCTCTAAGGCCATAAGGCACATTTACTCATCATCAGGCAATTCCACCACTGCCATCTTTGGAGTCTAATCCCCTGGTTTATGGCAATAGTATAATTATAATCATGAGTTGCTGTGTGAGACATGTGAAGGCCACTGTTTGCTATAGACATAAGGTTTCTATCACTGTAACAAACACCATGACTAAAGTCATCTTGGGGATAAAGGGTTTATTTCACCTTATTGCTTGTAGTCTATCACCCAGGGAAGTCAGGGCAGGAACCTGAAAGCAAGAACTGGAAACAACGCTGCTTTCTGGCTTGCTCCCCATGGCTAGCTCAGCCTGCTTTCTTAAATAGGACCACCAGGATCTGAGCCCTCCCACACCATCAGTCAAAACAACATCCTACAGATTTGTCTATAGGCCAAGCCTATGGAGGCATTTTTTTGGTTTTGATCCCTTCTTTCCAGATGACCCCTAGCTGTGTCCAGGTAACATAAAATATTATCCAGCACACCTATGTGGTCCAGCTGGACACACTTCCTCATGTGTCCACTTTGGACCTGTCTGAGGGGGTCCCTGTCCAGTGGAGAACAATGAGCAGGCTGCATGAGCTGTAGAGGGAGCCACCTGCACTTCAACCCAAGGCTACAGGAGCCAGGAAGCCCACACTACTCCCTAAACTGTCAACCTTAATCTTTGCAAGTGAAGCCAGGCCCAGGCCCCACAGCAGAGTTTGCCCATCTGTTGTGAGAATAGGTGTGTTGTTGACTTTGAGGCCTTGAATGGGAAGTCTGTCTTCCAAAAAGGAGAAAAGAACCTTGGGCCTGTGGTCCCAGGAAACCGAATTGTTCTCCAATTCTAGCCGTCTTCTTAAAGCAATTTGTGGCTCCTGATTAAGAGTGGCTGTAACTGGATGGGCCAAAAGTCATGACCAACAATTAAAAAGCCAACTTGATTCCCTTGAGCAGCAGGCCAATGCTGCAGGACAGGCTACTGGGTCTGGAACATCATTTGGACATGGTAGCACACAGGTGGGCAGAAAACAGGTCTCTGCCTTAAGGATTTGGGCACGGACCCAGTAAGCCAACCTTGAATGACTACTTGAAGCTGACCTTGAGTGTGGGCTTCCGTCCTTGCTGCAGAAATGAGGTTCCTCCCAGGGCTGTCTGGGAAGGCCGTGTGAGGTAATGTGTGTGCCCCAACCACAGAGACCACCTGTATACACCCTGCCTGTTGTTAGGCTGATGGATAATGATGGGCAAGTGCCCGGGAACCCAAAGCTGCCTGTGGTAAGGCTGCTACATCAGAGGCCTGGCGGTTACCGGCCACGATTACTAGGACTGAGGCGGAAAGAGTCAAAGAACCACCGGGGCCTCCCTGCCTCCCACCAGCAGCTGCTGCAGAAGGAAGAGAAAGCCAATGGCCCCGTGGGCCGCCGGGGCCGGCTCCAGCTTAGTTAAACTGTTTTTATCTCCCATAAATCCTCATGAGCGGCTCTGAGGCTCGGCAGAGCCCTGGATCGCCAGTTAAGTGTTTTCTCTGCACTGACTGCCTCTGTTAAATTGCCTGGCGTTTATGTGTCTAGACTCCGCAGTTTGGTATCGATTCGGACAAGGAGCGAGGCGGCTGTCCTGGGCAACAACGGGGGCGTCTCTGTGATGCAGGCTGCTTTCTTGCTTTCCAGTGTTGGGTTCCAGCGTGAAGCCACTTGGGGCTCAGAAGAGCTTGCACCCCACATTTCTCTTGTAGGCAGCCTCCTGAGCTGGCCAGGCCCTTTCATGCCTCTGCAGTTTGTCAGTGCTAGCTCCTTGTACCTTTGTCCTCTTGCATCCTCCTACCCATCCTCCAGACCCTGAGCAAACAGTTCCTATGTCTTCCTCAGCTTTCCAATGATGATAGGGAGATGAAGACAACCAGGGCCTCTCCAAACCATTCTGAGAGTCAGCCGGACTTTCCTTGCCAGGAGGTCGATGAAAACGGTCATTTGACCTGTCCAAGACCACCAGCAATCCTGAATTGCCATTGGATGTACGAGGAGGCTGTAGAGTTCCCGGCCTAACCTTTTCCCTCCTATGCCATCTGTGCCCTGCCTTACACTAGGTGGTGGCAATTCAGTGATTCCTGCTCCTGCCGCTAACCCTATCCCCACCTCCACCGGCTCCCCCACCCCCCCACCCCAGGAGCTTGTGTCCAGAAACTTCTGATCAATATCAGAGAACTATGAAGAGCCATGGCTGTCAGCCTGGTGAATCTTGGTCTGGGAAGGTTAAGGTAGCCCACCTTTCCCCTTCTACCTTTGATCTCGTCCCTTCTGTCCCTTACCCTCCTGTACTTCTTTGGGGAAAAAGTTTCTAGGCATGAAAAAGCACAGAGAAAAAAAAATCCTCCTAGGTTGCCAGCTCCTGGAGTCACACAGTCAGGCCCTGTGATGTTTGTGACAAAGGCAGAATGGTCTCTGGCTCTGCCGGTCTGTCTCCCATTTGTCCCTTGAAGCCGTACCTATCCCCCAGCTCCGAGATGGTCACTGTCCCAGCCTATATGCACTCTGCGTTGTAGAGAACCTGTCATCCCACCATTGTCCCATGATGCACATCTAAAAGCTTGTGCAAAAATAAAGTTGCACCTCGCTGGTATGGTGGCACAGCACCGTGTGAGCGTCTTCCCTTAACTCTCTGCCTGATAGACATATAGGTTGTTTCTAATTTTCTGTCACCCTCGGCACAGCTGTATAAGCCAGGGTCTCTGAGCATGAGACTATGTTGCCACCTGCACGGGTGGTCAGGCAGCTCCTGGGTATGGCTGAGGCCAGCGGTGGAGACACAGGGCAAGCGGGGCCACTTTTCTTTACCTGCTCATTTACTCCTCTGACCTCAGCCACTTCCCGTTTCTGTGCCCACCTCTGTCCTTCCCAGCCTGCAGCTGTGAGTTCCGCCTCTGCAAATCATCCCTCCATCCTGTCTCCTCCAGCTGCCTGGCCACACCTGAATGTCTTTCCCCCAGTTTAAACTCTGATGGATGGACACACCCTCCTCCCACCCCGGTGACGCCTTCAGCAATTATTCCAATCGTGTCCCAACTCAGAATGTTTAGATCTGGCCTCAGCTCCTGTCTCCTTCCAGCTTCGTTTTCCTCATGCAGAGCTTTGTTCTTTCTAGAAGTCTTCTAAAGGCCCAAACAGCTCCACATTCCTGGGCAAATCTTGGTTTTCCACAATCGGTGTTTTTGATCAGCTGCTGGGCTTACATGTTAATTGTTCATCTAAGATTTTCTGTCTGTGCCAGGGATGGAAGGGCTCACCTGTAACCACAACATCCACGAGGTGGGGACTGGAGGATGTGAGTTCAAGGCCAGCGTGGGCTATAGAGTAAGACCCTGACTCAAAACCAGAGCTTTGCATAGCGTCCTTGCTCTGGTGCTGTGCGCTCTTCCAGGGGGCACCTGAGCACCCACGCCCCGCCCCTCCCAGAGACAACCCCGCTCGCCTCTAGCAGCTATACAGACTGCTCAGACTCACCTTTCATGTGCACATCACCTTTCATGGCAGTGGTCTCTTCTACTCCTTCCTGATAAAAACAGCTGAGGCAGACTCAGACTTCTAAGCAAACATGAGGCCCTGGGCTCCATGACCCAGTATAGCAAGTACGTAATCAATCTGGTGACATGTCTCTCCTAAAAATAAACCAAGCTTTTCCTCCCAATTTTCTAACAGTAACAGTATGAAGCTGTGGGCACTCTTTCCATTTTCCCAGTCACTGTGGCATCCGGTGGTGGCCTCTCTTCTCTGGTATTATGCAGCCTTGACTTCTCTCTCTTCTCTACCCAGTAGGCTGGGTAGAGTTTTGACTATTTTCAAAGAATCAGAGCTGGATTTGGCTGATACCCTCTTGAATCACAGTGGTTCTGCTTAGAATTTTTTTATTTTATAAAATGCAAAAGTGTTAGGGCCTTCGGTAGAGACTGCACTTTAAGCTTAGAGTCCAGATATCTTCCCAGGCAGGAGCACAAGGTAAGATCTTTTCTTTCTTTCTTTTAAAAAAAAAGATTGGTTGATTTTTTTTTTTATTTGTGCATGTGAGTGTTTTGCCTGCACTCATGTACATGTGCCACGTGTGTGCAATGCCTGGGGAGAGCAGAAGAGGACATTAGATCCCTTAAAACTGGAGTTATGGGCTGTTGTGAGCTCCCGGGAACTGAACCCAGGTCATCTGCAAGGACAGTCAGTGATCTTAACCGCAGAGCCACCTCTCCCAATCTGGTGCAATCTTATCTTTTGCTGCTGAGCATCAGGATGAGGAAACTGGATGGTTGGCTCCCTACAGCTGACAGGCCACCTTTTCAGGGGAAGCCAGGACATTTACCTACAACCGATAACAGGTTTATAAGAACCTGAGGCAACCTATAAGCAGACACCGCTCTAGCCATGCAAACTTCGGCGGACAACTTGACCCCTCTGCCAGTAAGAGCACTTCCATTTTACAGATCACACAAAGAGCAACATCAATGTAGGTAGAGTTGCCACCTACATTGCCACTGAGCATTTAAGCCAATGAGCTGACGAGCCAAGGAAAGAATTCCCTTAGCTGACTATAAGAATCCCCCAAGCCATGGCAAGTGGCATGCTAGAAGGTGACGTGCATCATGAAGTTTGCTCTTTGGCTCCAGGGACAGGCCAGAGTGCCTCCTCCCTCCACCCTCCCAGGTGAGCTTGACAGGACCCAGTTGGCTCAGTGTGAGAAATGGAGGCCGTGAAGAGAGTGAGACTCCAAGCTTCCCTAGGCATCAAACTTACAGAGCCATGTTGAGACACATGGGAGGTTATCAGATTACAACCCTCCATCAGCCTGTTCTCAAAAGCAGATCACGGCAGGCGAGATGGCTCAGCAGGTAAAAAACACTTACTGCCAAGTCTAAGGACCCGAGTTCAATCCCCAGGACCCACACGGTAAAAGACGAGACTCAGCTCCCACAAGCTGTCACCTGACCTCCACACACAATGCGGTGATCATGCCTTCTCCCTCTCAACCTACACAGTAAACAAACAAATGTAATTTAAAAAGAAATAAAGGAAAGCAGATTAAACTTCACAGACTGAAAATCTAATCACCACAACAGCAACCAGCACAGTCACAGCAGCCTGAGATAAATCTCAAGACAGTCCCCATGGGAAGGGCCTGAGGAGCATGGCAGGCACCAGGGGACCCCAATAACCCTGGGCGGCAAGGCTCCTGAGCTTAAAGATGTCTGCCCTTCTCAAATTGATGGATGGCTCCCTCCACGTGCACCACACAGCCCCTCTCTCCAGCTCTGTAACTTAATAAGATGATGTCCAGGCTGGGGCGTGGCTCGGGGATATAGAGCTGCCCAGCCTACCAGACCCTCAGCTCAACATCAGGACTGGAAAAAGTAAAGTTGAACAATGGTTTAAAAATGTCAGAGAGGAGCAGACATATGAATGGCCTCAACATCAGGACCGGCCAGGGAAAGCTCCAGGCTGGCAGGGCAGAGGGTATGGAGGAGTCTCTGGGGTGGGGGGTACCTCCCTCAGTAACAGCCTTTTGACACCCTGTGCCTCAGTTTCCTTACCCTGCAGTCGAGAACTTTGTCTAGCGAACATCACTCAGCTCTCCCCTGGCAGCCAGGGGAGCCCTCGCCATGATCTTCATGGGGTGGGAATGCTGGGGGTGGTGGTGGTGGGGCGGTGACCCTGTGAGTGAAAGTGACCCTGGACTAGTTCCCCCTGATTCTGAAAAGAAGCCAGCAACACCTGCTAGCACACAGAGCTTGCGTTTTGACTTCATCGAGTACCTCAGAGTACTGTCCTTTATACAAGAATCAGCCTCTGGGACCCCAAGGACCTCAAACCTAACCTCACGTGGAAGAAGATGGCCCTGAAGACATGTTCCCATCACACTGGTTGGAATGCCTGGAGCTCAGCCAGCTGGGGACTCCTCCACTAGGCATGCCGGCTCCAGCTCCTCCCTCCCCAGCTCCTCCCTCCCTGTCCAGCTCCTCCCTCCCCAGCTCCTCCCTCCCCAGCTTCTCCCTGAGATGCTCAGGCTTCTTTCCCAGGACACAGTCTACCCAGTAGACTTGGGTCCTGCTGATCAGGGCCTTACCAATAAATCTCCCCAGGCCCATAAATCTCTCCCCCAGTAAATGCTTATTATAAGAGTGCAGGGAGACTCCTGGGTGGACCTTGCGTCTTCAAGCCATCGATCGCTTTGAGTAGAGGTGGCTGTGTACTTATTCAGCAGAAGGCCTGGCTGGAGTGAGAAGTGAATAGGCATGTTAGGGTAAAGGGCACCCATGTGCAAGTGCAAATGGGGGGAAGGGCGAGCTGCTGCTTCCAAACGCTATGGCTACAGTGGAGAAGTGAATGTCAATCAATCCACACTGAAAGCCGATGGAGCCTGGCTAGACATATTGGCCCACGGGGCTTTGAAGGATATATAGGAGTTCATTAAATTACTGGTTTAGGAAGGAACAAAGAGAGGAGATGGTATAACTTCTCCTACAAGTTCCCGTGATGGCTGCCACAAACAGGCTCACATGACACAGAGGTGGTCTCTGTAGTTCTGATCAGAGATCTGAAATGACTCTCATGGAGCTGAAATCGAGGAACCAGAGGAGCTGACTCTGGATGGAGACTCCGGCCCTCCTGTGGCGCGTCACTTAGAGGCCATATACAGCAAAAAGAGGAAGGTTGCAACTGTCATTGCCAGCCATGTGCCAGGCCCTACAGGGGCCCTAGAATCTGAAGACTTTCATTGTGGGACTTAGAGACCCACACCACATCATGCTGAGTGTCACCAGGAAGGAGATAAAAGGAGGTTGGCTGCAGAGGTGGAAAAGGCCAGCCCTTCCCCACCCCCAGCCTCCCTCTCCCAGATGCCCTTGCAGGGAAGGAACCAGGCACTTCTCTGCCCCTGTCTCTGGGGAGCAGCCTTTTTCCCCAACTTCTTGGGTTGGAGTCCCTCGTCTGGGAGAGCAGAATCTGCTTCCCATTTGGGCCTGTATGAGAGAGGTCAGAAGCAGAGGGCCATTCTGGTCAGTAGGCAGGAGGTATTTGCTCAGCCCTACGGGAAGATGCTTTGATGTCTGCAGGTAGGCATGAGGGCAGGCTCCAGCAGGGAAGGGACCCCAGGCCAAGATCCTCAGCACGGCCCTTAGAGTGGCTATCCAGCTGTGAAACATGCCTCTTGCCCTCACCGGCCTCACCAAGACAGACTCCATGGCTCTCTTATACAGACAAAGCCTGGCCGAGCCCCTGGGCCCACTGTCTCACACTGGCCCTGCTCCCAGATCCTTACACCCCCTCCTTCCCTGGGGAGTCCACTGGAGATGCTGGGAGAGGCCAGTGCCTGGGGTCCTGCAGGGCAGAGTCCAGCCCTTGGCCAGGCAGGGTAGGCTGATAGAGACGTTCATCTCCACTCCTGCTTTTAGCCTTCACTGTGGGGAGGATCAGAGGGGCTGGACAGTGACAAACACAGTGTATGACCCTCTCACCCACCCCATCATGCCTGTTATGTCTCTAAGGCTGATCAGCCCAAGCAGACACAAGAGGTGCAGTCTTTTGGATTCCCTGGACCAGGGGCTGCATCCTTCTTTCTCAGCATCTGACACTGTACACCAGAAATTGACAAGATGACCAAGGGGCCATGTGTCACAGGAGCACACTTCCTGTCCTCCTTCCTCCCCTGCAGACCAGGGAAAGCTGGCATTGCATCCTCTGCCAGCCTCGTCAATGTACCCTGCCTCTTCCCTGCTCCCTAGGACAACCTTGAGCAGTGCAGCCACAACCCGAACCAAGATGGTCCAGGAGGATGGGGACCAGTGCCCCATATTCCTATGACTGAGGCTGGGAGTAGCCCTGCGGCTGCAGCTGTAGCCCAGGCCAAGTAGCAAAGTCAGGCTCCGCACTCCAGCCTGCCCGCCCTGACTTCCTGACTGAGAAACAGGACGTGAAGGCCTGACCATGTCCCTGGACCCAGAATGAGAACAGAGACCCAATCTGGGCCCAGCCCCTGTCATGATGCCAGACGACACTGTTGCCCATTAAAACTTAAACCTTTATAGCTGGGAACACCGAAGTACCCTGGAAAGGGCACCTGTTTAAGATTGTAGCCCTGGGGACCCCAGTCCTCCTGCCCTACCATTCAACCCTTACACTCACCAGTGTCCATCCCCTCCCCCAGGCCACAGCAGGTTGGGGGCTGGAGATACAGGGCCCCAGGCCAGGGGGAGGGGTGTGCTGATGCTGATGGACTCAGGCAGCCGAGAGTGGCAGCTGCTTTTGTGGCCTTTCTGAGTAATCAGCCTACCCTGGCTGCTCCCTGCCCCCCTCCCCCTTCCTTCCTCCCCCTCCAGCCCCCCCTCCCCAGCCAGGGACCTGCTGGGAGAGGTTCAGCCAGTCCTCTGTGGGCCAGTCTGGGCTGCAGACAACTGACCTTATCCCTCTGAACCTTTTCTCACACCTCAAGAGAAGACCTCTGACCTGCCAGAGACTGTGATGCAGCCTGGGGGTCTCTGTTTATCTTGCACATTAATTCTGCAGCATGGGCTTGACCCTGAGACCCTGGCCTGGCTGGGGCATCTACAACCGCAGGCTTTGTGTGCACAGAGGCTGGGCTTTGGGCTAAGAACTCTCTTTTCTTAGGTTGAGCCTGACAACACACTTGTACTTGTTGGCCGTAGGCAAGGCTAGGGACTCTCAACCAGAGGGACCAATGTCAAGCTTAGGGCAGTGCATGAGAATGGGCAACATGTGGAACAGAGCTCTGTCTCCATGTACACCCACCCATCCATAGCCCATGCCCCTAATCCATAGCCTACGTGCTCCATGCAGAGTCCATGCCCCCCATCCATAGCCTACATGCTCCATCCATAGCCCATGACCCTTGTCCATAGCCTACGTGCTCCATGCATAGCCCATGCCCCCCATCCATAGCCTACATGCTCCATCCATAGCCCATGCCCCCCATCCATAGCCTACGTGCTCCATGCATAGCCCATGCCCCCCATCCATAGCCTACGTGCTCCATGCAGAGTCCATGCCCCCCCATCCATAGCCTACGTGCTCCATGCATAGCCCATGCCCCCATCCATAGCCTACGTGCTCCATGCATAGCCCATGCCCCTCATTCATAGCCTACGTGCTCCATCCATAGCCCATGCTCCCCATCCATAGCCTAGGTGCTCCATCCATAGCCCATGCCTCTCATTCATAGCCTACGTGCTCCATGCATAGCCCATGCCTCTCATTCATAGCCTACGTGCTCCATGCATAGCCCATGCCCCCCATCCATAGCCTACATGCTCCATGCAGAGTCCATGCCCCCCATCCATAGCCTACGTGCTCCATGCATAGCCCATGCTCCTTACCCATAGCCCACATATTCTGTCCATAGCCTACAAGTTTCATCCACTATGTCAGCCATTCCCATCCCATCCTCAGCCCACCACCTAGGTCGGGGCACACATCCTGAGGCAAACACCAGACAAACAGTGTACACACACTAGATACTTGCTGAGAACAGTGGTGAGGCACTACTTGCCCCCCCCTCCACCATTTCCCTGCCCAGGATAAGGGCATCGCCTTCCTCTGCATGAACAAGTCTCAGCTCCAGCAAACAGCACCTGTGCTATATCTATCATCCCTCGGCTAGAAGCCTAGCCCTCTCCCGAGCCTACGTGAGGCTCTGACTGAAATTTTTGTGTGTTTTCCTCACCCTGAGTTTATCTTGTTTTTCTGTTCATATTTTTTCTTTGCCTAAGTTCCCTCATTTGTTAATTATATCTGGCCTTATCAATGGTGCCCCTGAAAGCTGGCTCAAACCAATGGGAATGCAGACTCAGACATTCCTAAACATCAATGA
>OU015747.1:31934303-31953388 GCA_907169655.1 Acomys percivali | reverse complement strand
CTGCATTTGTTTCAGCGAAGAGAGAAGCAAACTGGGCAAAACTAGCTCTGATTCCCGTTATTAAATTGGACGATGTATTTATGGAGCTCAACTTTCTGATGACAAAAAAAAAAAATTATCTGTACAACCAAATAAAGACAAACGGAGCTCAGAACTAACTCAGGAGGCAATTTCGGCCGCTAATCCCCCTCACAGGCGGCTTATCGCACCCTGGGATGGTGTCATCGGTAGGGCCAGGACATAAAGTGCCCTTTTGGGTTTTTCTTAAGCTAACATTAGCAAATTGTATATAAATTCAATCTCAGTTAAAAAGGCAAGACAGTCCACAGCCAAGGGCAAGGCCACCCTCTGGGGGCAATTGATGTGCTTTAAGTCCAATCAGACACAGGCTAAGAGGGGAAATGTGGTCCTCTCGGCTAATCAATTACATTTGAGTAATTGATCGTATATTATTATTGATGAAAGCCTGTAATATTGTGAGTTAGAATGAGTTAGAAGAGAGTGATTAGATTTGTATACGAAAATGGAAGGGAAAAAAATGACCTTCATAAAGTCTTTGGAGAGTGGTTCGTGATCTCGTGTCCGGGCAGAGTGAGGCCTTGTGGTCGCCGAACCCTGCTTGTGAACCGACTATCTGGGGGCAAGGAAGATGGATCTCACTGTGAGGTCACAGGATTATCCCAGGACCCCAGAACAGCCAGTGGGAAGAGAGAGAGCTAGCCAGGCCACCTTAGAGGGGGTCCGTCCACAGAAAGTTTAAAGGAACAAAGAGTCCTCAAAGGAGGCGTTTCTCAGAGAAAAGCACCCTATAGGTAGCACATCACAGCAAGAAGCATGCACAGCCTGCAGTAGTACAGAGTCTCTTCTGACACTGACTGTAGTGCAGTCAGCCTCACGTTGCATTGGGAAACATCCCAGCAACATCTAGAACTGTTGATGGCAAATGTGGGTCACTTATTTCCCAAAAAGCCAGTAAAATGTCATAAAACCAGAGGAGGGTGGAAAGAGAGCACCAGACAACAACAGTACCCCTTCGAGAGCATGACCCCCATCCCTGTCCTGAGGTCAGGGTTGTACCTGCTATCAGTGGGTGGGAAAGGAGACTGTAGTTAGATGTGTCTGTAAGTGACCATGTAGATTCTTCCAGAGTCAATAGTCCAGAGTTCTCTCCAGTCCCCAAGTCAGCACCAAGGGGAGATGGAAGAGCAATAAATAATGATGGCAGCATCCATTACCATGGCAACTCCCATCATCCCAAGCCCTCTTGCTATTGATGTGGTTCAATCCCCACCCATTCCCCATGTCCCTTCCTCCATACTAGCAAAAAGCTGTTTCCACTCTACAAGCAAACTGAGTGTGGCCACCAGGGGCTCAATGTACCACTCTCCCATCTCTGGAGCTCTGCAGCATCAAAGGATCCTCCCTCCCCAAATCTCTGCAGAAGATGACAGGATGTAGTCAAGGATGGCCAGGATCCCATTGGCAGAACCAGAAGCCACTGAGGCATTCACTGATGTGAATATTGACAGAGCGGTGGAGTTGGTCTAGATGTCATAGCCTCATCGCTCCTGATTGGACCACTGCCCATCTTGCAAAACCTTTCCGATTGCTCCCCTACCATCTCCCATGAGGCTTTTCCTTGGGACCCAACCCTTGGACTCAGACATTACTGGGACTGCTGGTTATATCAGCTTTATACTCCCACAGTGTTGAGCTCTGTCCTTCTAGGCAATGTGAAAAGGACAGGGAGTTTCAGGGGAGCTCCATGTACATTCTCTGCCAGAGGGACCCAGCTGCCACCAGCACATACCAAGGTCCCAGCAGTCTGAGCCAGCTCCCTCTGCTCCACCCACATGACTCTTCCACTGGGATCCTTGCTCCAGGGCATACAGTGACTTCAGTACAGTGTCCTATACATAGTGGGGCCAAATAAATGCTGACCCAGTAACCATCAGACACATATAGAGAAGCAGGGCACAAGGACGCCAAGCCTGACAAAGCCCTCCACCAACACTCCAGACAATTCTTGGAGGCCCACACTCCTGGCTCGGCAGCTGTGGACTGCAGTGCCTGTGTGATGATGTTTTTATAGCTCTAGACCCTATCACATAGCCCTAGCCAGTGAAGAAAACATGTAGGCTGCAGCCTTGAAAATTTGTGTCAGAGTCCAGGCTGTCAAGAGGCCATAGAACAACTCAGTGCTGGTGACAATTGTGTGGTCATGACCCCCAAGTAACACAAGGAGAAGAGAGATATCTATAAGCCAAGCAGGGAGAAACCCTTCCATGACGAGGCGATGATGAACTTCTGTTGTTAAAAGGCCCGATTTGACTCTGACATGCAGTGCTAGCTGCACAGGGCACCTTCTATGCTGGCACTTTCATATGAGGCTATAGAACTCCCAGTCTGGTAAATCTGGGGACAGAAACATCCCCTTGTAGTATGAGAGATGATCGAGAAAGGGCACCTATGGGGAATATGGGACCATGGAAGGTCCCTGGACATGAGCTGATGGCAACATAAGAATGAAGGAATGGCCAAGGAAAACCAGGCCCCAGACTCAGACTCCAGGGAGCCAATGAGGCAGGATCCCAGTGTTAACTGACTCTTCTGGCTTTGAGGCCTTGACACTGCCTTGGAGTCACCTCTGTGTCTTCTCACTCTTCCTATCCAGGTGACTCCTAGCCACTCAACCCCCAGCAACAGGATCCAGAGCTTGGCCTTCAAGGCCTCATGGACTGGGAAAGGCCAAACAGTCCTGTGGGCATTGTCCAGACAGCTCTGGTCCTGCTACTGGGGTCAAGGAGAGCACTACTTAGGGTCTTTTTGCTAGGACCAGTCTGAGCTTCCCACAGTAAGCAAGGACACCCCCCTACACACACACACCTCTTTACGGAGTCTTTCATCACAGTGGGTGAACACGCTTTAATAAGTTGCAAGGGGCTAGTGTGATGCCCGTGGCTGGGTGACTCGGGACAGAAGCCTAGGCCGAGGAGGCGGACATCAGGGCAGGGCCTGAGAGGGGTGCTAGTACTTGAGCAGCCAGCATGGTTTGTACGGGCTCAGTGATGTGAAATATGACCACCACCATGGCTTGCTCCCACTAGCTGGCTGCCTACGTGCCCTGGGGGGCTCGAAATCCATCTGTGCGGGCTCTCCCTGTGGCTCCTGGGACCACGGTAAAGCTCTTGAAGGTCCAGGAAGGAGTTTCGTAGGGCCTGTCTTCAGGGGCTGGAGGATAAAGTCCACACGGCCGGCCCTTCGCATGCGCAAGGGAATGGTGACTCTCTTCATAACCTTGGAGTAGCCAGGCGCCTGAGCGATGACAACATGGGAACCCGGGGGAAGGAGTCTCCAATAGTCACCGTCGGGGGCTTCAAAGAGAATAGAAACAGGAGCTGGAGAGATGTCTCAGAGGTTAAGAGCACTGGTTGCTCTTCCAAAGGTCTGAGTTCAATTCCCAGGAACCACATGGTGGCTCACAGCCATCTATAATGTGATCTGGTGCCCCCTTCTGACCTGCAGGTGAAACACTGTATACATAATAATCAATAAATAAATCTTACCAAAAAAAAAAAAAAAGGAAAAAAAGGAGAGAATAGAAACGATCCTCAGAGGCTTCAGGCCCAGGTTGGGAGCAGAAGTGTGATAGTTAGGGTGAGGAGGTTGCATGGCAGATGTGGGTAAGTGGGTGTTAGCTCACCTCTTCTGTCAAGCCGCTATACATTCCTCAAAGACCTACTTAAGGTGACACCTCATCTTAGCAGACTTCATCCTGTCCCCAGGCATCTAATTTGCAAGCCTACCCTCCACCAGACAATGATGCTTCCAAGTCTCATGTTATACGTGTCTATTTTTGAGATTTGCTTTGTTTTATTTGATTTTATGTGGATGAGCCCTTAGCCTGCATGTATGTATTTTTACCACAGAGGTCAGAAGAGGGCATTGCGTCCTCTGGAACTGGAATTACAGGTGGCCATGAATCACCATATGTGCTGGGAACTTAACCTGGGTCCTCTGGAAGAGCCACCTCTCCAGCACCATGGACTATGATTTTTAACCAGCTGGGAAAGGGCTGAGGCCAGGCAGAGTCCATGGGAGATAAAACCACCTTTTCAGAGTGTTGTGGGCTCAGTGTAGCATGTCCCCCATGTGCTCATCTGGTTGAACAATGGGTCCCCAGTTAGTAGTGGCATTTTTGGAAGCTTTTGGAACCTTTAGGAGGTTGCGTCTTCTTCACCAGGATGGGTTATGAGACGAAACAAGCCCTTCCTTCCTTAGGCGGCTTCTTGCCAGGTGTTTTGTCATAGCAACAAGCCAGATAACATCCTATACCGTGTCCCAGTGTGACCTTCCGGGCCTGCATGTATAGGATCCTGGAGAGAGGTGACCCCAGGCTGTCACCTCTGGGAAGGCAATGTGCTTCTGGGAACACAGCAGAACCATCTCTTCCCACGCCAACACCGAAGGAGATACAGCACAGGGTGGACATGCTGGAGCCCCACATGCTGCCATCCTCCCTAACCAACCTGGCTGAGAATGGATGGAGAGCCTTGGTGAAAGAGGAGCCCTACAGCGGCCTCACCCACAGATGAGTGAAGGCTGTTGCTCACCTGTGGTGACATCGTGGCGAATGCCTTTCACTAGAATCCGAGCGTTTTTGACCGGCTTTCCGTATTTGTCCATCACCACACCTTTGATTCCTCGGTGTACCTGGAGCACCAGAGAGAAGGTACAGAGGTGACACCTGCCTCCAGTGTCACTTTCTTTTTCTTTTCTTTTCTTTCTTTCTTTCTTTCTTTATTTCTTTCATTCTTTCTTTCTTGGCATTGAAGAAGACATCATTCTTTGTGTGTGTGTGTGTAGCCTTTCTCTGTGTAGCCTTGGCTGTCCTGGACTTGCTTTGTAAACCAGGCTGCCCCTGCCTCCCAAGTGCTGGGATTAAAGGTGTGCACCACAACGCCTGGCTTTCCAGTGTCACTTTCACCAGTGCTCCTCTGAATCAAGGTTCTACTTGTAAAATTGAATAAATCGCTCTCTGGGCTTTGTTTCCTATTTGAGGTATCTCTGGCAAACTGTCTAGAACATTCTGGGGTTTTTGGCTGACACCAAAGCTCTGGCTAAGGGTCTTGTCCACTTTCCTTCCTGGCCTTAGACACTGAGGACAACCTTCACTGTCCACCCTTAGGTGCATCTGAGCTCCAAATACCTTCCTAGCCTCCTCAGGCATTCACGGTTCCCTCTGAGCAGAGGTTTTAGAAGGAAGCCAGAAACAGACCAGGGCCTCAGACCACATGTCTGCCTATGCACCAGGCACCTAGCAGGCATCTTCAGAGTAAAACCCAGGACCCACGGAGGACAGCCATGAAGCTGGACCCACTCAGCCCTACTATGAACTGGCTCTCCCGCTTCCCAACCACACCCTGCATCTTCTGCACAGTGACTCCTGCCCCAGGGCCTCCTAACTCCAGCAAACCATTTGCTTCTTCACACTCAAGCCTCTGCAACTACAGAATGGGTCTAAGTGGGGCCAGAGCTGCCAACAACACAACAGTCCTCTGAGATCAGCAAAGGCAGGACTTCAACAGTCCCTGGAGTCCCCATGGCTCAGAGCCATCAGCCCTTGGCAGATGCCACACTCATTCCTGACCCTCAGTGGCATTGAAGAAGACAACAATCAAGTCATTTCTCTCCTACATTTTAGAAAGGAAAAAAAAGTAGTGTTGTATGTTTGGGAGAGGGAGGCACAGGATGGGAGCTGAACTCTTATGACATGAACAAGTGGCAGCTGGCTACCCCAGATGGGTGACCACCGCCTGAATTCGATGCTCCTGAACCTAAACTGATGTTCTGTGGAGCTAAAACCAGAAACAATATCCCATGAAGCAAGAGGAAGGGTTTGAAAGGCAAAGCTATTGGCTGGAGAAGATTGATGGTGCAGAGGCCACCATGCCACCCATCCACAGAGTGGCACTGAATCCTATACGTGGCACTGGCCCAGCTGACATGGCTAAAGCTTCCCCGTGGATCAGTGTTCACTGATAACCTCCAGCTCCCACACATGTGTACCCCCTAGAGCTCAGCTCTCCCCCTCCACCCTCTTAGTATGCTCTGGCCATCAGCACCACTGGCTGCTTTCCCCACTTCTAAACGCACTCACTCCTCAGCCTCCAGGATGTCATTCCTGCTGACCCCGTAGCCCTGTTTCTCTCTCCCTGCTGGCTTTTACTGAGTTGACTCTTGTGTCTGAGTTGACTCATGGACCTGCCCATGGAAGGGAAGCCCCTCCCTCCAGCTGGCGAGTCTCCCATCTGCACTTCAACTGGGGTCCTCTCCTGCCACCCTGGGGACCCCCCGGAGCTGTGCAGCAGGAAAAACTGGTTCTGTCTCTTCCACCCCCACCTCTGGGCCTGCTCAGAATCACTATGAAAGTGGCCTCAATTGGCCATGACAGATCTGATCCTTATCAGGACCTGCGGCCTGCTTTCCTGAGGGGGTCATCTGTCTAGGAGTAGGGCCAAGTGCTGCCCGGCTGGCCACCGCTCTGCTTGCCATTAAATCTTCATACACTAAGACTTTATGTACAACATCCACAGAGTGAGCCCAGCCCCACAAAGGCCCCTTCGAACTCATTTTCTCCTGACAACTCCAAAAACGGCCTGAGCACCTAGCTCTGCCCCAAGCCCTGCCTATGGGTGAGAGAGAGACACACCCTGTCTGAATGGCACTCCAGCTACCACAGAAAACACACGGCTACATTCTCTGTTAACCCGGGTTGTGTTCTTCCCGTTGCTGCTCTCTAGTTGCTCTCAGTCTATTCTTCCCCTGGTAGAAGGTTCCTGATCTCTCTAGAAAGAACAGGGGCCAAAGACAGAACGTGGGGACACAAAGTCTAGACCTGAACTCCACGCAGCTGCCACTATAGGCATTGCGTAGTCACTCCTTTCCTTCTGTCCCCCCACCCCACCCTGTCATTGTCACATGTCCCTGCGGCCACAGTAGTCCTCTTAAGCACCATCACCTAGGGCTGAGGCTGCCTAGGGCAGGGCCATCTAGGGATGGGACTAACTTAGGGGTAGGACCAACTGTGAAGCACTGTGCACTTGCCACAGCCACCCTACACCTGAATTTGCTTGGTTTCTTCAAGAGATGTTATCTCTCTATAGCCCTCTGGGCCTCTTTATAATTTTACAGCACTCATGTGAACTGTGCTAGGCGAAGCGCTGGGCTCAGGTGCCTATGTCCCCTGACCCAGCAGACCCTTAGCTTAAGGATCTGTCAGGGAAGTCGGGTGTGGTGGCGCATGCCTTTAATCCCAGCACTCGGGAGGCAGAGGCAGGTGGATCTCTGTGAGTTCGAGGCCAGCCTGGTCTACAAAGTGAGTACAGGATAGCCAAGGCTACACAAAGAAACCCTGTCTTGAAACCTCACCTCCCCCAAAACAATCTGTCAGGGGTTTCTGAGGATGTGTTTCCATCCACCCCTATCACTGCCTGCCTGGTAACCTCAATGCAGTTAGGCAGCTTCTCTCATACATCTACCCTTCAGCCCCGTTGGCCTCTGGTACATGAACAGGCCATATCCCAGAATCATCATCTCTGAGACCCTCCCACACATAATGCCACCTTCAGTCCTACAGCCACACCTCACACCCATCATGGGGAGGGGCACTGTAGGTCTCAAGCATGAGATCTTTACCCAAAAGGGCATTTACCTGGCATTCTCCAGGGTGTATAGGAGGAAAAGTGGGTGAGAGGCCCCATTCCTGAAAGGCTGGTCAGACAAACCATCCACAGAGCACCAGACAGAGCCCGGAATGAGGAAGACTAAAGGTGGAGCTGGACCCCATGCTCACAATGGGATGCTCCGAGTGGGCAAAGCTCACCATCTCCAGGAAGTTCAGTAGGGGCTCCTTGTTATGTTGCCACAGGCCATAGAGCATTTCCTCTGGTGGAAACTTCACACAGCCCAGCTCCACTGTGATCTCAAAGCAGTTGGTGTGTAGGTAGTTGAAGTCAGACATACCTGTGGGGTGGGCAGCTGAGTGTCAAGGGCAGAGAGCCTGGAGCAGGCACAAGACTCCAGGCCCAGCATTGCTTTGCACACAGTGATGACTTACCCTGACACTGCTTGCCCACGCACAGCCCTGAGGACAGGAGTAGAAAGCCTTGGCAAAGCCACAGAAGTAAACTTTGATTCCAGGACAGGTTGGTAGCAGAGTCCAAGGGATTAGAATCCTGTTCTCCCAGAGAAGCAGCTAGGGTACCACATGGGCCTCTGTGTCCCAGCTATTGGGCCTGCTGCCCCAGGAAGTCTGGCAATGACCACAACAACCAGCTGCCCAGAGTTCCAACAGCAGCACCGGGGGGTTCTGATCAGGACGGGGGGTCCTGATCATTTCTGTTTCCCAGGAAAGCGAGTCGGGAGGTCTACAGTGTCCTCTTCCTGCCCTCTACACTAAGGACTTTGGAGTTTCTGGACCCTGTTGTTGTAGCTATCACTGCGCAGGGTCCTCAGTTGGATCCATCTGCCCCATGGCCCTGCCACCTGCTGGAAGGAAGCTGATGGGCATCTCCAGTTCAGCCCTTATAGGACTTCCGCAAGCCCCAACAGTAGGACCTTATCTGGCGTCTGGAAACCAATGTCCCTGAAGCCTTGAAGAAAGAGAAGCTCTCATGTTCCAGAAGAAGATGGCATGTGCCAGTCCCTGGAAGCATGAAAGGGCCAAACAGTAGCTTTGGGACACATGGGAAAGGTAGCTCTCTGCCACTTGAGTACGATCGGTGGGAGATGGAGTTGCAAGGTTAGCCCCAGCCTTGCTAACACATGCCTTGTGGATCTGTCTGTCTGTCTCATGGCCTCATCTGCAGAATGGTCCAAGTGGGAAGTGTGCTTGGGGTACAGCAGGAATCAGCGAAGGGAGGCTGTGCCTGTGCATGTGGGGGCTTCAATGGGTGCTCCAGGGTACACATGTCATTTGCATGCCACAGCGCACTTGTATGCCCAGCAAACAGCAGGCAGTGAGGACTCAGAAGCCCAGTGAACACTGAGCTGGGCAAAGCTCAGAAACCTTAGAGTACAAGTGTCCCAAGATCTTGGGTGGTAAATATATCCCAAGTATTAGAACCTGTTACACAGAACCACAAACTCCTCCGTTGTCTCTGAAGTGTCAGCTTCTCTGGGGTTCTGCCACTGCACTCAACAACCCCATTCAACTCCTAACCAGCACCAAGAGCTCGGTCACAAGGGGAACACAGGTGATTATAAAATAAACTTAACAGCAGCTGCCAAAGTCACGGGACCAGCTCACCCCAGTCCCACCTCTCCAGGGAGATGGTGACTAAGACTCAAGCCAGATTCTGCCTGGAGTGCCAGGGCTCTGCTGGGGGAGGTCCCGCCCGCCCGCCTGCTCAGGCCGCACCTCCAGTGAAGCTGTACCAGTCCGCCCCGTTGATGATGCTCCCCCGCTTCAGGAAGTTGCCCCCACACCTGTTCTCCGACCTGTCCATCATCATGGGGTGGACATCGGCATAAGCTCTGGCCAGCAGCTTGAACATCTAGAGGTAAAGATGGAGAAAGAAGATGAGAGATCTGCAGTCTTCCACCATCTACCTAAATAGGGTCTTGGATCCTGGGTTAGGCCCAGCACATGGACTGCCTGACCCCCGGCTACTCTTCTTTCTCATCCTTGCGTTGGGATCACCATCCCATGTCCTATGGGTGGAGCCTGGAAGGAGGCTGTAGCCATCTTCCCCCAAATCCTGGGCACATGAGCCTCAGGCCTGGCTTGGAGCTAGGACGTGCAGAGGAGTGGCCTGCCTGCCAGCCATGTGAGAGCCAGGCATAGTGGCAGCACACCTTTAATCCTAGCATATTCGGGAAGGAGGAGCAGACAGATCTCTGAGTTTGGGGCTAGCCTGGTTTACACAGTAAGTTCAGGGTAGCCAGGGCTACACAGAGAAACTGTGTCTTGAAAAAACAAAAAGAGAAAAAAGGGAGGAAGGAAGGAAAGAAAGAAAGCAGTCAAATGCTGTGCAGGGAAGCTACAGAGACCCAGAAACGCAGGTCATCTGGACACAACATCAGCAACTGCCTGAGCGAGTGCCACAGTGAGCTGCAGCTGTGCTGACTCCTAAGGCTGTTGCAAGTAGGAAGGGCTGAGGGCTATAAGCAGGGCTCCCAGGACTGGCTCTCCTTTGGGACACCAGCCAGCTCTTTTTCCTCACACACTCTCCTCACCTCTCCCGAGACTGTGGTTTCCACAGAGCCTGCCACTGGCTGCAGGCTGCACAGTTATTGATTGAGGATTGATGTCTGGGGAACAGGCTCATCTCTTCTGACTCTAGTGGGACCCATTGAGGTGAACCTTCCCCCTACGGACATCCCCAGGCACGGAAGCTGAGAGGATGGCCTGACATGGAGGGGCTCCTGCTGCGGCTCAGCATGTGCCTGCCCACCCAGGGGGGTGCGCTTGCTCTATGAGGGCACAAGATCTGACACCCTACGCTGAATGAATGTGCAAATAAATGTCTGAATGAGTGTGAGTGAGTGAGTAAATGAGTGAGTGAGTGGGTGGATGACTGAATAAGTGAGTGAGTGAGTGAGTGAGTGAGTGGGTAAGTGAGTGAGGGAGGGAGGGAGGGAGGGAGCTGATGGGCAGATGCAGAGCCAAGAAGCCAGAGGATACAGGTGTTGTTGGCACAGCCCTTGCAGTTTACAAGTATGAGGGCACTGAGCCTGGACTGGCTGCACAGAGGCTTCTGGCAGCCTGTGTCTGAAGCATCCTCCTATACATGGGAGTTTCTACCTCACCTTTGCCCTTGTGCCCCATTAGGAGAAGTTGCAACCTAAGGGAAGCCCTCTCTAAGTCTAGGCCGGGTTGAGGTTCCTCCTCTGACATGCATATGAACACGGGCACATACATATGCTTCCGATGGCATGCAAACATAAACATGAATAAAAATCCACCCGTGTTCACACATGTCTACATATACTGTGCCCCAGTTTTTGGGACTCTTCACAGAGGCTAGCATCCTGTCCTTGGTTTGTTTGTTTGTTTTGTTTTGTTTTTGTTTTTGTCTTCCTTCACTGACAGAGTAGAAGGGAGCAGTCTCCTCTGCCCTTGTGGATAACACCAGTTTGATGTACAAGTGTCCAGCAGGGGTTAGGGACAGCTGTTCCCCTGGCCAGGTTGCTCAGAGAGCAAGGAGTCTGGTGTTTAACCCTTGCTCATCCTGATGATCCTCACCTCCAGATCCTTTCCCCTTAGTTTGTCGTGAAAACTTCCTCTGAGGGTAGACCGGGCTCCCTGCACCTATGTGACTCCCCAGGAGGCCTGACTAGAGACCAAGCCGAGCTCAGACCTGAACAGGCTCCACCTGGGACAGGAGCATGCAACCTCCAGGAGAACAAGAGGGAATGGAGGGCTAGCCCCAAATCTGGGGAGGCACTAGGAACAGCTGAGCTTTGCCCTCCCTCTGCTGCCTTCTCATCCACACAAGGGAAGGATCAGCTTCCTGTACCCTTAACAAACACGGGGCTGGGTGGCACAGCAAGGTGGCTTTAAGGGTGAGAGTGCCTGGAAGGGTCTCAAGGTCACTCAGTCTCACCTACAGTGAGGAAAACAGACCTAAGAAATTAGGGGCCCTGAGGACCCCTGTGAGCAGCAGGAGAGCCAGAGCCTTGCCCCTAACCTCTGCACCAAAGTCCTGGACCAGGAAAGAGAAAGCAGCTAGCTTCAGAGCCCTCTGGGAACTATGCATGTGGTAGCACTGCCCCCTGCTGGTGAAGTCTGGAACAACATTGCAGACATCAACACGTGGAGAGACCAGAACTGCTTCCCTGAGAAGGAAAACTGCTCTCTACTTGAAGGGGCACTTCCTGGAGGGTGAGGGCAGCAAGCAAAGGGACTTCTGGGGGTTCAGTAACGCCTATGGCTTCATAAGCTAGAACAGAAGTGACCTGCTGGCAGAACACCTGCTCAGCCTCGTCAGTGTCCATCTCTTACCTTCTCATCAGGAGTCGGAGAAAACATCTTTTCCTCATGGGGGTGCTTGGAGAAGTCGAAGGGGTAGGACACCACCAGGTCGCCCCCGTGCAGGCTGGCTGAGAGGACGAAGGGAATGGTCTGTATCCACTTCATGATGGCCTTGGTCTCGGGAGCCACCTGCCGGGGGGGTGGGGTGTGTGTGTGTGAAGGACTGCTTTCAGGATTCCTACCCACCCCAGACCCAACAGAACTCCTGTCCAGCCAGCAAAATTCCCACCAGTCACCACAGAGTTCATGACGGTCTTTCAACCTGGAGTTCACTTTGCTCCTCCTGGTCAGGTCACCTCTCCAGGCAGCTGAGGGACATCCCACCCCTGCAGCTCCTGACCGCCCATTTCCTGCGTGGAATGGGCCCTACTTCACTTCAGAAGTGGTTCTGACACTAAGCAGGTTATACTAGCTACAGAGAAGAGCTCTGGTCAAGCTTGGCTCACTCTTCAGGGAGGACTCAGGGATTCTGGGAAACTGCCTGGGCCATGAGTCCTTCAGCAGGATACAGACCCATGTCATCTCTGCTGGAGACTGGGATTTTCGATACATTGTTCCTGGCCCAGCAATGTGTGAGTCTACCTTACAGGCCAAATACTGAGGCTTAGAGAGGTCAGTGTCCTTAGGGAGAGATGCCTGGAGTCCCTGGCTCGGGGAGTGTGCTCTGACCACACAGCTCCTACCTTACCCCACCAGTAGTACTGTGAGATGGGGATATGGTCTGTGCGCACGCCACGAGTGGAAGCCAGCCGGTAGTACTCCGACGTGAGGTCAGGGAAGTTGCGGTTCAGATCCAGGTTCTGTGCATTCTGCCTCCCACTGGTCCAGCCGTTGTAGCCGGCACCCTGAACACAAGGGCCCAGCCAAGAATCAACATCTCCCACCCCACATCTTCCAGGCCAGGCTTCAGCAGGACTCGGGTTCTAATGGGACTATGGCTTCTGTGGGTTCATTTGATGAGTGCGGGATGAATCACATTCTCCCTCCCATCTCCTCTCCCTCCCCATAGCCTTTCCCTCACCCTTCAGGATCAGGGCCTTGCAGGGAGGCCCCATGCCCCATAGCAGCCCATGCCGTTGGCCCCTTGCCTCCCTTGGCTCTTACCCACATCCCTCTGTCCCTCTTTGTGAGTTTCCATAATCCCCAATCAGCACACCATCTCCTTGCAACTATTTTTCTTTATCTTGCATGATTGGCAAGTACTGTACCATTGAGCTACATCCTTAGCCCTGTCCTAAAGCAACACACCACATCTCTGCTCTGTCAACCCCCACCCAGCCCACCCACCAAGCAGAATGTTGCCGTACTGCTTGCTTGCTCAGTCTTTGTCACCTAGAGAGGTGACTGCAAATAGACCCTCAAGACCAATGAGTAAAGTCGAAGGTTAAGGTGTTGGAGGAAGCAGCCCATCTCCAGGCAACGGGAGCTCCCACCTCTGCAGCTGCCACCTCGTAGCCGTCAGGGTTCATGGATGGCAGCAGGTGGATGCGGGTGGTGTTCAGCAGGCGCTGGATGCGGGGGTTGCCTAGCAGATACTCAGAGCACAGGTACTGGGCCAGGTAGATGAGCATCTCCCGTCCTGCCACCTCGTTGCCATGGATGTTGCCAATGAGCTTCACCTCGGGCTCCACTGTAGGGAGAAACTGTGACGTGGGGTGTTGTCTCATAGACTGGGGTCAGCAAGGGTATACCGGGACTGATTCCTACTTGTTTTGACTCAAGAGTCTCTGGGAATAATGATATATCTAGACACTTGCTTCTTGAACTCATTTCTTTCTTCTTTTTCTTTTTTTTTTTTTTTAAGATTTATTTATTTATTATGTATATAGTGCTCTGCTTGCTTGTACACCTGCAGGACAGAAGAGGGCATCATATCACATTTATAGATGGCTGTGAGCCAGCATGTGGTTGCTGGGAATTGAACTCAGGACCTCTGGGAGAGCAGTCAGTGCTCTTAACTGCTGAGCCATCTCTCCAGCCCCTTGAACTCATTTCTTATGTTTAGCCACACTTGTTAGCATAAATAAAGGATGCTATAATGATATATGGTGCCATTGATTTGTGTGACTTGTATTGACATCTACTGTCCGTGTTTGTGCCACAAGTCAAACACATCAGCGCTTAACCAGCAAAACTGGCTCTGGGAAGGGAGGATGAATAGATGCATGAGTGAGCAGATGAGTGCATAGATAGATGGATGAGTGGGTGAGTGGACAGAATGGATGGGTACATGGATGGATGGATGGATGAGTGGATAAGTGGACAGAATGGGTGGGTGCATGGATGGACAGACGGATGGATGGATGGATGGATGGATGGATGGATGGATGAATGGATAGATGGATGAGTAGATAAGTGGACAGAATGGGTGGGTGCAGCAATGGATGGATGAGTGGACAGAATGGATGGATAGATGGATGGATGGATGGATGGATATATGATATATGGCTTGGTGGTAAATATACAGGTGGAAGAACAAATGAATAAGTAGATAAGTGGATAAATGGATGGGTAGTTCAATAGATGGGTTGATGGATAGATAGTTGGATGGAAAAACAAATGAGTGAATGGATAAATGAATGGATGGATGTATAGGTGAATAAATAATACAGTGAATGAAGGCTAGAGGAAATGGCAGGTGTAGGTGGATGTGCAGATGGATGAATGGGTGAAAAGGTGGGTGTTGGCTGCATGACAGAAACAGGAGACTAGGCCTGGCAGCCTTCTTTAGTGTGGCTGTGGGGAAGTCACCCTTACTTGTTGAATCTTAACATTGCTCATGTGGAAAACAGAACCTACACGAACCAATTGGCCCAGCAACCTTCAACTGTCGGAGTGAATGTCCATGCCCTTCAGACTCCACGCCAGAAGTTTTAAATGACAAAGAAGTTTCTGTGTCTCTGTAGGAGTTTGGGTTAGGTTTGGTCTTGGAGGCCAGATGTGACTTGATGACCTCTGGCCCCATGAGAGGCAGGCTCTTTGAGCTTATGCTGTCCACATTGCCCAATCTGACAAGGTCAAAGCTGAGTTGGGGTAGACAGCCCCACAAAGTCCTAAGTCCACAGACTCAGAGACTGTTGGGACTGGACAGAAGGATGACACTTACTACAGCACTATGACTATGGGGCTCTGGGCTGGAGGGTGGGACCAAGGGAGGACCCATACTTAGTGATGCTCTCAGTGCCAGGGGTAGGAACCTTTAGAGTCACTATGGCCTGTTTACACAGGAGATGGAGACCCAAGCGAAGTCTGTTAGAATGTTCTAGAGCTCTAGAGCCCCAGATATAGTCAGCTTAGTCTCTCTCTGTCTCTGTCTCTGTCTCTCTGTCTCTCTGCCTCTCTCTTTCTCTCTCTCTCTCTCTCTCTCTGATGGGACAGGGTCTCTCTGTATAGCCTTGGCCGTCCTGGACTCGCTTTGTAGACCAGGCTGGCCTCAAACTCACAGCAATCCACCTGCCTCTGCCTCCCAAGTGTTGGGATTAAAGGTGTGCGCCACCACGCCTGGCCAGCTTAGTGTCTCTTGTCCAGCTCAGAGCCTCTAGTAATTACTGTGACAAAGTTTGATTGCTAATTTGCACCGCAGCAAGGAAGCCCCAAAGGACCCGAGCCAGCTAGCGTTTTCCAGGATTCAGAGCAGGCCTCCATACCCAGTGTCCCTGGACCTTGGTCTGGAAATGGAAATCCCACTGTGTCCACACACCAGGTTAGCAAGAGGAGCAGAGCAGAGGGGAAGCCACCACGACCCAGATCTGCACAGACCCAGGACTCACAAGACCACAGGGCAGCAGTGGTGGTGACAGCCACATGCTCCACGTTAAGGGTCTAGGACCAAAGCTCAGGCAGCCACTGCCCACTGACCCTGCCTGACCCATGTCCTCTCCAGGACCTACCTGCCCTAGTCCCTCCAGCCATCAACCTCTCAGAAAACTTTGCAATCTCCCTGAAGATAGTCTTCACACTGTCACCTGTTTAGGTGACTTATTTTCTCCTCAGACCACTGTCTCTGTTGAGATAAGACCAACTCATTTTCATGCTCCCAAACTCTCAAGTGATAAAGGTTTTCTGGAAAATTCCTTTTTTTTTTTTTTTTTTTTGAGACAGGGTCTCTCTATGTCTATATGTCAACAAGGCTGGCCTCGAACTCACAGAGATCCTCTTGCCTCTGCCCCCACCCACCCCCAAATGCAGGAATTAAAGCTATGTACCACCATGCCCAGCTTGGAGATAACCTTTTTAATACTATCCTTACCAATCATGTCCAGGCAACCATGGGTGGGTAATTGGACAGAGACATCAAATGGTCACTCCCTGCTTGTGTACCCTAAGGCTAAGTGGGTCTGCATCCTACTCCCAGGGGCAGAATCACATCCGGGCCTCACATGGTCACTCACTCAGCTCATGCTGGCCTGGGCGGCTTGAGAACTCGATGACCACCAGATCCTTGCCTTCGAAGCTGCGCCCGATGCTGTAGGTCTTGGCCACCTGGGAACAGCGGGCCGCAGTCCTCTTCAGCACCCGGACCATCTGAGCATAGGAGTGGTGGGCAAAGCGAATGAAGGTAGTTGGCAGGCTTGAGGGCAGGGCCTCCTCAGCATCCAGTTCTCCTGGGGAAGGAAGTGGAACTGGGGCTGGCGTGTACACTCTATACCTGCTCACGGCTCAGACAGCTCATCAGCCCACCTCGCACCCTCCCTGACAACCCCACTGTACTGCTATACTATAAAGGGCGGTGTGGAGAGGACACATAGGCCTCCTGGGTGACACTGCCACAAGACGGCCAGTGATGCCAGGAGATGCATATGGAACATGTCTCCATTCCCAGGGTGTAAATGACAGCTGGGTGCCTGCCTGGGAGCTTTCAATGTGAAAAGCAGTTCTCAAGAGAAAGTGCATTTAGGAATCCTCAAGCTACAGAAATCACAGAAAGGCTATCCTCTGCCTCTAAGCCTTTGTTGTCTGTCATAGCCCTGCCAAAACAGGGGGTGGGGGGAGAGAAGGGGGTGACACAGCTCTGTATCCTTCTCTACATCCACACGTCACAGCCTAAGCCATGTCAACATTCACACGAGCCTGGCTCAGAGTGGTTTCCCACAGTCTGAAGTCTGCTAAGATTGCTCCCAAACGCTCCTGCAAACAGGGAGAACTCCCACCAGGAAGAAGAGGGGGGGCTGGGACAGGGATAGGTCAGAGTGTGACCCTTTGTTACACCTGACCCCCCCCCCCAATTTCCCTGTCCCTCTCCAGAGCAGAAGCCCAGTGGCTAGCAGCCCTAGGGACCCTGCTCAGCTTTGATGGCGGCAGAAACTTGAGGCAGGTCCCTACAAGCCACCAGAGGGCCACAAAGAGTTAATGCCATTCGCTGTGTCCCACTTGCAGTTTCCTGGTTTTCTTTTTATTCAAATTGTTGCTGAGGAGAAAGAAAAGATGAAACTAGCAATTTGGTGGTTTAAAAAAAATGGCCAAAATAATCTCTTGCAGACAGCACTTGGGCTTTCTTGGGACAACAGGCCCAGCCGGAGTGGGTTGGCTTCCTGTCTGCTCACCAACCTTGCTTGCCACCTCCATGCCTGAGCCCATTGCAGACACAGCTCCTGCTGACCAGCATAGATCGCTTTCCACCACCTGCTGTACCTGTACTTGAACCCAACCAGCCCTCTCCAGGGGAGTACCAGGCTTCATACCAGACTCAGCATAGTGCACCTCCTGGCAGCCACTTGTATATCTTTGGCTAGATCTGCACCCTCTCCCAACCCTCTATGTCACGGTATACAGAAGGCATTCAAAATAATAAGAATGTGGGCTGGGCATGGTGGCACATGCCTTTAATCCCAGCACTTGGGAGGCAGAGGCAGGCAGATCACTGTGAGTTCGAGGCCAGCCTGGTCTACAAAGCGAGTCTAGGATAGCCAAGGCTACACAGAGAAACCTTGTCTCAAAAAAACAAAACAAAACAAAACAAAAAAGGATGCATAAACCAGTCCATCCACTAATGGCTGGCTAGGGTGACATCAATGGCAGTCCCTATTCTGTCTGCTTCCCTGGGCCTGCATTTCCCAAATGCAACAGAAGACTAAGGACTTAGAAAGCAAGGCCACAGGATGTCAGGACCCAACCAGGCCAGCTGCAACCCTTCATCAGCCAACACACGGGCCACATGGGGCTCCCAAGCTCGTGACAGTGAGATAAGATTAAAGTATGGCTAGTGACTCCTGCTTTGGACAGTATGGAAGGACTTGTCTTGGTCCCACAGGATGCTTCAAGGGCCAGGGTTGCATGAAGGGTGCTGATCCCCAGTGGGTCCTCTTTCTTACTCCTGTGTACACAGCAGACTCAAGTGAGAAGGTGCAAGTGCATATAGGGACAGGCAGGGTCATGCTCACTAAAGCACTGTGCCAAGCAACCTTCTGGGACCTCCACACACCCCCTGAGATGAGCAGCTCACTATCGCTCAGTGTGGCTTATTCCTTTGCCACGGTTGGCACTAGAGAAAGCCAAGCCCTGCCTCCACCTCTTCTGCAGCCTGAATCACCTCTCCTGCCACTCCACAGAGTCTGCCTGAAGAGTGACTCAGACTCATATAGCCTCTGTCATCCTTCAGGCTCAGCCTTGGGCAGCACTTCCATTGAGAAGTTCCCTGCCCAACACAGCCCAGTGGCATGGCCAATGCGAAAAGGTTTTCTGAAGGAAGCCGTATCTGGGCACTCTATCAATCATGCCCGTACCCCAACTTGTTTGCTGAGCAAAAGCCTCTCCATGAGGAGGTTCCTTCACAGGCTTGGCTAGGGCACCACAGAGTAAGCTGCCTTCCCCTCTGAGTCCATAAGATGCAGGAGCCTAGCAGGGCGGTGGTGGCATACGCCTTTAATCCCAGCACTGGGAAGCAGAGGCAGGCAGATTGCTGTGAGTTCAAGGCCAGCCTGGTCTACAAAGTGGGCCCAGGTCAGTTAAAGCTACACAGAGAAACCCTGTATCGAAAAACCAAAGAGAGAGGGAAAGAGGGAAGGAGGGAGAGAGAGAGAGAGAGAGAGAGAGAGAGAGAGAGAGAGAG
>OU015747.1:31915833-31934203 GCA_907169655.1 Acomys percivali | reverse complement strand
GAGAGAGAGAGAGAGAGAGAGAGAGAGAGAGAGAGAGAGAGAGATGGGAGCCTTTGAGAAAGGATTCCTCGGCAATAAAGCAGTAAAGTCTTGCCTTACCCCGGAGCTGTTCCAAAGGATCATAGCAGCCTTCCTCCTCTGGTGTGAAATATCGAGCACAGTCTAGGAAATAAGGCCAGGCCATGTCGATGGCATCGAAGGCTGGCTGACAGGCTTCTCGCAAGCCCTCACAGACATGGCGGCAGGGCTTTTGTGTGTGGCCTCCCTCACATCGGGGGACCAGCACAGAGCACCCTAGAAGCCGCAGGTCGGGGTTGCACTGCCCCTCCAGGAGAAAGTGCAATACGCCCAGCAGCATGTACTCAGGGCTGGACTCCACTGCCTCCCATGACTGGTGCTTCAGGGCTGTGGGGAACGACGTGTGGTTATAGGCAGCATCGGCACAGGTACTGAGATGCAGGTCCACGCAGGAGGCTAGAGAAGAAGAGTCAGTAGGTCACATAGTGACTCACGCCCAAGTAGATACCACCTAAGACCAGGGCTTGCAATGATGGAGCACCCAGTCTGTGGGAGAGACAAAAGCAAGACTACTGTGGAGGAAGCAGAGTCTATGGGGGACACACCGAGAGGTCCTGAACTGACTACACCCAGCCACCTACAAGCAAGTGGGTCAGGATGGCAAGAGAGAGAGAGAGAGAGAGAGAGAGAGAGAGAGAGAGAGAGAGAGAGAGAGAGAGAGAGAGAGAGAGCACCAGCAGACTGGGAGCAGGCGGCCTGCCCTGCCTGGGGATGCATGATGAGGCCAGTAGACTGGCAGAAGCAGGAAGAGGCGTCAAGACAGCCCACCAAAGAGAGATGTGCATGAGAACACATGCCATGGGGAATGTTCTATCCTCTGGGGTTGAGTCTCCTCAGAAGTGCACCTGGCAGGCCTGGCTCTGTTTCTCCTCTTTTTACAAGGACATTTTAAGTGCAGGCCGAAGGAGGCTGGCCCCTCTGATATTACACACTTTGTGCTGGACCAGCACAGATGGCTCCAACTGTCCTACCTCCTGCAGCAACCACTTGCCAGGCAGGGCCTTCTAAACTTGTCCGGTGCAGATGGGAGCCCAGGAAGCTGCTGGGCACAAAGTTATGCCCTTCATTCCAGTCTGTCCCTCTGCCACCTGTCACCTGCTCCTCCACCCCCAGCAGAGACATTGTGTGGAAAAGATGCAGCTGTTTGTGCTCAGCTTCTTTCTGCTCAAAGTAATTTAGATATGTTGATTTTTGTCTTATTTTCTGGCCTTTGAGGTTTTTTTAAAAATTCATTTATTTATAGGTGGTTCACACCACAGCAGGAGCGTAGAAGTCTGAGGACAACTTGCAGAAGTTGGTTTTTCCCATCTACCATGTGGACCCCAGGGATTTAACTCAGATGGCCAGTCTTGTCAGCAGGCATCTCTCTCCGCTGAGCCATCTTGTCAGCCAGCTTCTTGGGTTGTTTTTTTTTGTTTGTTTGTTTTTTGTTTTTTGTTTTTTCAGATAACCCTCATTCTGTAGCCCAGGCTGGCCTAGAACTTCTCTGTAGCCCAAATTGACTCCAATCCCCCTGCCTCCTAAATGCTGAGGTGAAAGTCATGAGCCACCAAGCTCAGCTATGGCGCTGGTTATTCTATGGGGGACGTGCTCCCTGGATTTGTAAATCTTCCATATAAAATACACCAGATGTGCACCGCTGGCGGGAGGGAGGTTTGCCTCACCCAGAGAAGCAGCTGTGTCCCCAGCCTCTTTCTGAGAGTTTGGAATCATAGCTTTTAAGTCACTATGCAAGATGCTGTGGCTCTCCTCATCTCAGGAAGGATGAGGCTAGGATGTAGGCACAGTGGGAAAGAGCAAGGCCAAGTTTACAAACCCAGCTGGGCCTGCAGGGCCTGAAGCTAAGGATGGTCTCACTGTGATGGGGCATGGATCAGAAACACAGACTGTGTTTAACACACAGAAGGCCCCCAGGCTCCAGCCTGAGCATAGCATCTTCCCACAGGGAAAGCAAGAGAATCTTCTAGCAAGAGACAAATGCAGGGCTGGCCTTGGAGAAGCCCCTAGCATTGGCCCCTGGCAGAGCTGGCCAGGCAAGGCAGGCTACACTCTTGTTTAGTCTAACTTTGCGAAATCTGCTGAACCTGCCTCACTGCCCATATCGGAAGCCAGCATCTCTGCTTTGACAGCACAGGGATCAAGGGACTGTGGAGTTCCTACAAAACAAGGCAGGGGTGGGGTGGTACCTACCGCTGTGTGTGGAGGCCAGCCTCTGACAGTTTCCTGGGAAGAGAGACAACCCTGAGGTTAATAACAGACACGGGCACACATCTCCCACTTCACAGCCTTTGCTGAGGGCTCACTGGACCAGCCCCATCTCATCCTCTGTCACCTTCATCCCACTGGTCTGCACTGGTGACCTCTGAGCCCAAAGCAGCAAGGGTACCTGTCTCTCAGGTCAAGAAGCAGAGTCTAACAAACCATAGGATTTGCCTAAGAAAGTGGGTGCATTGGCATTGCTCCAGCCCAACCTGGACCTAACCTGGAGGGCCCTGTGGACACATCCCCACAGCCAGCCATGCTTCAGGGCCCACAGTATCCTGAGCCATCAGCCTCAGACTGTGCCCATGGCTCCCCCATCACTGTACTCAGACTGAACATTATTCAAAGAGCCATCCAAACAGACTACCCAATCCCCAGAACACTGAGAGAATATAGGGTGTGAATTTGGGACCCCGCCTCCTTTCCAGAAGAAAATATCAACACACAGAACTACCCTCACAACTGTGGGGTCTCAGGGGTCTCCTCAGAGCCAGGTCTCATGGACTCCACAGTAAGATCCAGGAGAAGCCATAAACTCCACTTGAACACCAGCAGCCATTTTCAGCCAAGTGTCTGTTGGACATCCTGTGCACAAGGAGAAGGCTCTAAGGAGGAAACTTTGCATCTGGTTTACACTGGACTGGCTGTGGGGTAGCATCAGGAAGGATCCTGATGGCATGTGCCAGGAGGGGCCAGAAGTGGAGTCTTTTAGGAGTAGGTGTGCATGCATGGGAGGGCGGATGGACTCTGCTAGCATAGGGACCAGTTCAGATGCCTACTCTGTCCTGTTCAGATGGAACCTGGCAGTGAGCAGGGGCCTGGCAGGGGCACAGCACCTTTAGGCTTCTCTCAAGACCTAGAGTCGTGCAGCAAGTGGACACAGGAATGAGCCACCTGCTCCTGCCACCTATAGAGAAAGCATCAAGGGGTTTCGCCCCACCCTGGTTACCCCAGCCCACTGTGCTCCATGTACCCACTATGAGCCAGGCTGCCTCAATTCTGATCCTGGCTCCCATGAGACAGGCAGCATTTGAGACACCCATAACACAGGGTAGCTCAGGATTTTACTGTCTTTGAGTTGGGTTTGGTGGGTTTGAGACAAGGTCTCATGTAGCCCAGGTGGCCTTGTATGCCTCCACATAGCTACAGATGATCTTGAGCTCCCAACTGAATGAGAGATAAACCTGTTTTTTAGGATCCCAAGTGCGGGGTTGGAACGGTCTTGTGAGAGAACAGGTGAGGTTAATCTACTAGAAGATCGACCACCTCGTGTGGGAGCTTGATTGTTGCCAGCTGAAAAGATCCCGTGAACAGACTCTGAGAGGAGATATATAAATGAGCCCAGAACTGGAGGTGGGGCTTTTTGGAGACTTGGGATAGTTTTGGCTGTTCATTGCTGCACTTAGAGACGCTCCTAGAGAGAACCGCTCGAGGGAAGGCTTCAGGGCTCCGGCTCCTGCTGAGGTTCTGGGTTCTGGTTACTCTAGATTCCAGCAGAAGAAATCCTGCTGATTGTGCCAAGAGAATCGCTCCTTGGAACTGATATCCTACGGTTTCATTATTGTGTCCATTAATCCTCATTTCCTATTGTTTTGGTTAGTCGGGTTATAAGTGATGTAGGCTCAGTCACTAAGTTGTTAATAAAATACATTGGTTAAGAAAATTGAGCATACATCAAACCAACCCTCCTACCTTCTTCCTACATGCTGAGATTACAGGAGGGCACACCATGCCCAATTTCTACCCTCTCTGCCGATGAGAAGAGAGTCACACAGACAGACTCTTTTATGCTGTGTATCCAAGCCACAAGAAGCCCCTGGTGCTCAAGGATATACTCTCCTCCTCATACTCATCATGCTGCAGAGAACCTTGACCATGAGCCAGTGCAATGGAGAACAGAGAAGGAGCCGGGTCTCCAGCCTGGGTGGCTCTGGGTTCACCTGCCCACGCAATGAGAGACTGGACAAGCCTCTCTTTACTATTTTTTTTAATATATAGAGGGCTTATCATAATCACTTTTGGGGTATATTATGAAAGTTCTAGAAGATGAGCCACATTTAGTATCTAACAATGATCTGGCCCAAGGACAACATTTCATAGATAACAATATCTGTTGTCACTGTCCCTGCTTTAGGCCAAACTAACATACTAGGCAAAGTCTTGTGAGCGCCCTTAGCAGGTAGCACCACTGGGGAGGCCCACGGCTCTTACCCTCATGTAAAAGACTACAGGTGCCCATCACTAAAAACCAACCTGCTACAGCACATGTGAAATTAGCACAAGCAGGCAAAAGGGGCTTTAACCCCTGTGATGCACATCCAAGTGGACCAAGGACCTGCTCTCCTCATGCAAGGAGTCTCCAAGCACCAGGCTGACCCCTCTCAGGAGTCTGCTAGACTCTGTGATTCTAAGTGTCCCAGACATGTGGCCTTATCACTCACAACAGATGAGGACACAGAATGTGCCAACACTGTTGGGAACAGTGAAAAGAAACTGACCTGGGCCTCTGTACATGGTACAATCATCTGTTGTCAGTAAAGCAAAGTCAACCGGCTATGTTGGGACAGGAAGAGGAATCCCATGGGGACCTGGTGTGACTTCCACCCTATGCAGGGCCCTGTGAACCTCTGGATCTAGAGATGCCATCCCCAGGACTCAACGGTCCATATGCTGTCTTGTTCTACACTGACTTTGGACCAAGGTGGATGATTGAAGGGGGATTTCACTCACATCCCCTTGCTCCTGCAGCCACAGGCTCAGGCATAGCACTTCCAGACACACTGTGTAGGAGACTGGGTGCTCACTGAGACAGTTGATGGAGAGAAAATAGAAAAATCAACTTGAACTTGACCCTGGGTCCTCTGCCAGCCACAGGGAAACTTAAGGCAAGGACACCAGGTGCTAGCTGTTACCCATGCTGTTCTGCAAAGCCACCAAGGACCCACCCCTGAGATGGGACCACTGTTTGGAGATCAGAAAAGGAAACCTGATGCCTTCATAGCCCTTCTGGTTTCTCTGGCTCACAGATGAGGAAACACATTCGGAGATGAACGTGTCCCATGCCTCTGTTTCCTTGTTGAGCACCGAAAGAAAGAAAAAAAGTAGTAAGACTGCCTGAAAACAGCTGCAGGGACAATGAGGCAACTCATGAGTGTGTCTGACACCCTAAGAGGGCTCAGCATGACATAACAAGGGCACAGGATAGGTAGAAGGAGCTACTGACCACGCTGACCTCTCAGACCATAGCACTTGGTCAGGGCTCAAAGCGGTGGCCAAGGGGCTAGCAATCACCAAGTTAAACTCCAGCTACTTCCCGGCTTCCACCATACCAGAGATGGTAGACCTGTCTGCTGAAGCTGCCGCGACAAAGCCCCAGAGACTGGGTGGGTTATGGCAGTGGAAATTCACCCCCGTCAAAGTTCTGGATGCTGTGGTCAGAGGCAAAGCATGACTGGCACGCAGCTGCTAAGGGGTCCAGCTCCTAGGGATTCTCAGTGGCCTTGATTTGTGGCTGCATCACTCCAATCTGTGCCTGGTACCTCACTTTACCTCTTATTCTCAAGGCACCCCACCACGGATCTAGGTCATCTGCTAAGACCCTATTTCCAGGTAAGATCCATTCACAGCTCCGGGGCCTTAGAACTTGAGGCCTCTTCTGGTCATGGTAAAGTTGAAGTGAGACAGAGGAGGGACCCAGAATAAGGCCACCTGCCCAGACATTACACAGCCAGCCACAGAATGATCTTGGGCATCTTCCAGGTGGGTGAGCCTCTCCAGGCCTTTGGTTTTCATGCACAAAGCAAATGATAGACTAGCTAACCCAGAGACATTCCATCTTGTCATCCGCTATGTTACAGCTACAGACGCCAGGATGATCACTAGTGTGAGCTCACCTCCTGCCACCACACCACATACTGAGACACTCCAGCTGCCTGACCCCAGAGGTCACTAGAACACAGAGGGGCTGCTGCAGAGTCTAAAGCCACTCCACCATGTCGAAGAGCCCCACACTGAATGAGGGTCTGTCTCCGGGGCCTGAGACGCAGCAAGTAGAAACCGGCAGCTGCTCTAAGCGGAAAGACCCACGGCAAACTTCAGACTCTGTGTTTTAAGGGAAAGGTTCTGTGCTGTTATGTTTTTTTGATCAACTTTGTACCAGCTGGAGTCACCTGGGAAGAGGGAACCTCAGCTGAGGGGTAATAGGCAAGTCTGTGCAGGAGGCGGGCGGGGGCCCGGGGGAGAGCATTTTCTTGATTAATGATTCGTGTGGGAGGGTTTGGCAACTGGGGGCGGTGCCATCCCCAGGCAGGTGGGCCCTGGGGTGTATAAGAAATAATCTGAACAACCTTGGGGAGCGAGCCAGTAAGCAGCACTCCTCTGAGCTCTCTGTGTCATCTCCTGCCTCCAGGTTCCTGCCTTGAGTTCCTGTCCTGACTCTCCTCCTTGTGTAAGCCAAATAAGCCCCAGGTTGCTTTTGGTCATGGTGTTTATCACAGCAATAGAAAGCAAACTAGAACATACTCCAGTCGCAATTTTATGCCAGGGAGGATATTGAAGTAGTAGTCCAGATCATCAGATTAAATTGTGTTGTTATTCAGAATTAGTCTCACCTGTTTCTTTTTCTGCTTACTTTCCACATGGCAGACCTATATCAACCACAAGGTGGCAGCATTTCTTCAAGGCAGGGACAGAAGCTGCCCTCTGTCCAACCTTCCCTTTGCAACTGCCTGTCAGGCTCTTGGCTAGAGCCTCTCTAACAGAGATGTCAGAATGCCCTGGGATAGAGCCCGCCCACCCCCCACCCCCGCATTCCCCCAGTCACACAGCAGAGTAAAGGAGTCAAGCTCAGTGAAGAAGCAGAGTCCTCCACAATGGAAAAGCCTGGCAGAGAGGTGTATGGCCGGCTTGCTCCTAGCCCCTGGGCCATGGGGATGAGGTAAAGGGGGGGGGGGGGTCAGTGGAGTTGTGGCCACTCTTAGGTGTGAAGGCTGGCCTGAAACTGCCAGGCTGACCCAGAAGTTTCCACAATCTGAAAGCCTACTAGACGTCTATGCATATCCATAGCATTCCCCTGATGCGTCGTGGTGGTCAGCAAGGCACAGAGCTCGCCTATGCATCCTGCCCCAGTTAGGAAGCGGGGCTCTTTGAAGCATCCTTGCTTATGGGGTAGGTGGGTTAGTGCTCCTGGCACAGGGCAGGCCGGGAAAGACTTCCTGTAGCAGGAGTCTCAAACAAGCCTTTTGATTCTATGCATTTTCTGGGGTGCCAGGAGTTCAGAGAAAGGCCCTCCTATGCAAGTTTTAGCAGTAGGAGACAGGCATGGGCTGCACATAGGTCCACACAGGTTTGCACATGTGTATATACGCTTGCCTAATTGGCCTGCACTGTCCACTCTGCAGCCAGGAGGATCAAGGTCCAGGAGAGGCTGGAGAGGGGGAAGGAAATCCCAGGCTGAGGGCAAAGAAAAGGGGCATTGTGTTCCCAACATGCACCTGGCTAGAGCAGGCTGGCTCTCGGGTGACCACAAATTCTATCTCTTAACATTCTACACCTGATACCATGGGCGCTGAAGGCCCTGGGGGGGGGGGGGCTCCAGGTAGACTCGGGTGCTTGTTGTTGATAAAGAAGATGCCAAAGGATGTGAAATAGGTGTATCCACACCCAAGTAAGAGGGAAACTGGAGCCCACCGGGCTTCTGGAGGGGCAGTGGCCCCAGAGTGGATTCCAGGACTCCAGACCCATCCACAGGACCCTCAGTTGAGATCCCTGGTTGTCCCCGGTACCGCCCTTCCCCCTGCTCTGCCCCTACAGAAAAATTCCACCCTTCTCTGGGACACTTCCAGAGACAAGTTATCTACACCGCAGCCAGGAGTTTCGAAGGAAGGGTCAGGAGCCTCCTACGGCCAGCACCTCCCCACTCCTGGAAGGATAGGGGACTAGGACAGCCTTGTCCTGAAATCCTGGCACCTGTTCACCCTGACCCACTGGTGGACCCCACCAGTCCAGTGCTCTGTACTGCCTGGTGCTGTGTTCCCTGGGGTCTGTGGCTCAGCTGCTGAGAAAGCCCAGTGCCCCATCCAAGTTCAGTCTATTGGCTAAGGGTCACAAGGTGGTACCCTCAGGACATTTCACCTGGGCGGTAGTTTTGCAACCGACAATGAGAGAAAAGATCCCAGGTGAAGGGAGGGAGGGGTGTTTATATCTGCCCAAGGTGGGGCGGCTGGAACCCTTACCGGAGGGATCAGGTCCAGGCGAGCAGCTAAGGTGCACTGCAGCAGCCAGCGTGGCCAGCGCGATCAACAGGGTCAGCAGAGGCAGCGTCCTTGTAGGCATGATGGGCATGGATGCGCTGGAGGGTGCAGTGATGTGGCACTCGGGGCGCCCGAGAGGCGCTGCTGGCCCGGCGGCTGGGGGCGGAGGGGGGGCGCGAGGAGCTGGAGCAGGAGTCGGGTTACAGCTAGCAGCGCCAGACGCTGGAGAAGGGATCCTGGGGAGGAGGAGGAGGAGGAGGAGGAGGAAAGGCAGATAAAAGCCAACCTGCCCCCTACCCCTCCGGGAGCCCCGCCTCTTCCAGAAAGCGACTTGCCCCCTTGTGGGAAGCTCTGGGGAGCTGGCCGTCAAATCTCTGATGATTTGCCTTAACAACCTCGATTAGTGGGTTGGAGACAGCACCAGAAGTGGAGATGGGTCCTGGCCCAGAACTGACCCCAGCTGGAAGCGGGCCAGGCCTTGGTCAGAGCTGAGACCGGCCCCGCCTCTCATGGCAGTCCCCTGTGTGGATTCTCTCCCAGGGAAGCTGTTTCTAGAACAAAGCATAGTACCTCCTGCCTGGATGCTGGCACCGCTCTCAGCTCTCATCTTCCGTGGGAGGCTGTGTTCCATCCAGAGAAGCTCCCCGAAATTTGATTCCATCACTTACAGGGCCGAGCAGGGACCTAATTCACAAGACGCTCCTGAAGGATTGCCATGACGTAGGGATGCAGCCCACCGGTCACCAAACTCCCGGTTATACCTGGGGGAATAGTAACATCCTTCCTATATACCTGGTCCCCTGGCCCTTGCCTTCCCCACCTGGAGCTTCTAGGGTAGAGCCACAGGGCTGCCAGAACCCAAGTAAGAAAAGTTGGCCTGGAGCCTGGCCCATTTGGGGCAGGACAGACCCTGATACAGCTGAATAGCTATATGCACATCTGCCTGACAGCCCCTTCTCACTGTAACGCTGCCCCACTGCCCCATTGCCCCACTGCTGTGGTCCAGTCAGTGTGCACATGTCACAAGCTTGGGGACAGCATCTGTGGGACACCAAGCCAAGGTAGCACGTAAGAGGAAGTATTTGCCCCAGATGACTGTTAGGGCCATATGCCTTCATGGGTAGCATTTATCACCTGTCCTGGATAGCTGGAGGCTGTGGACAAGCCACTTAGCCTTTTGTGAGAGGCGCAGTCTCTCTCTGAAGCAAACCCACTCCCAGGAAGCACAGACCACTTCCACCGCTTTTCACGTCAGAGCTCTGAAAGGCAGCAGAGCAATACTCAGCCTTTCCTTTCCAAGGACACGAGGATCTGCCCATCAGCCTCCTGAGCCTCAACCTTTGACTTTCCCTTTAGAGGCTCCTGGCTCAGTCCCTCATCTGCAAGTCCAGCTGGCAGCATGCAGGGCTAAATGTCGTGGAAATTGTGGGTCTGTCACTGTCCCCTCCTGTCAGCAGGTTTGATTCTCATGCACACGCAACTTGCAGCTATGGGACCTGGCTGTGCAGCCCTTGGGGACAGGGTCTTGTTCCTCATCCTCAGTGCATAGGAACCCACACAGCTTAGAGTCCACAGCCCTTCAGACTTGATGGAATAGGCTCCAGGGAGCTACGATCCTCACTCTTCAAACCCCAGGTGTCCTGGGGCCAGGCTCTCCCCTCCAACCCATCCTTGGCTCTCATCAGCTGAGACAATCCAACCCTCCACTAGGAAGTCACAGACAGGCTTACACCTTCCCAATGGGAAAAAGGCTGCACCCTCTCTATCTGCCAGGAGCCCTGGACCAGAGCAGGCAGCCACAACAGAGGCCTCAGGGCACAAAGCAGCCTTCGTATCACCAGGATTGAGTTGAGTGGCCAGGAGGGGCAGTTAGAGCTTGATTGCACAACACTTAAAACCTGGAGCAGGAAGAGAGGCCCCCACAAAGAGCATAGCCACTCTTTCCAGCTATGAATGAACCCCTGAGTCTAGCCTGGCCAGCCTGGGCACTCTGCACTGACTATGGCATCAGTGCCCTTCTCTAGCTAAAGCAATGGGCACAGCACCTAGCAGGAGCACACGAGTGAAGTGTGTCACTCCCTAGCCCCTGATGGTGCTGGATGTGTGGCACTTATATCAGCGTGGGTAGAAAGGCTTCAAATGACAGCCACCAGGCAGCAAGAGAGGGTATTGGGGTATAGGAATCTATGATAATGCTGGCTACCTATGCTGGGACCTCGGAGTGGGGCTAGCTGGGGGTGGGGGCAGGGGGCTTGGTACACCCTAAAGAAGGCCAAAAGTCAGAGCCCCTGGGGAGGTCTGAGTAGCCTGGGCTTCAGCGAAGGGCCAGATTGGGGGTGGGGATGACTGTCCATACACAGCACAGCTCTTGCCCCAAAAGCACTGGGAAGGAGATTACACTTGAGTGACCACGGCCCAAGCAACACACCTAACTGGAGACAGCTCTATGAAGTGTGTGTGTGTCATTAATTACAGAAAGCCACTATCCAAGGTCCTTGCCACCTGCCTTGGTAGTAAGTGGGGAAGTCTCTGCTATAGGCCTCAGGAGCTATCTGATGGTATTACTAGCCCATGAGTTGGTGGAAGCTGGTGGCCTGTTACTACATTCTAGAAGGTTTCATTGGCAGCCACAAGGTTGCTAGGTCAGGCACAGTTGGACAACGAATAGCTAGTAAGGGAGGTAAAGATGCCCCAAAATAGTTTACTGTAGACCTACAACAGTCCAACTCACCAAAAATCACTAAATTTTAACCTTTAACCTTTAGCCTTTAACACAGATGTGCCTCCCTGTCCCCCCTGCCCCCCCTACGCCCCCATCCCCGTCCCTGCCCCTGGGGGAAGTTTAGTTCACCAAGCAAAGTAGAAGGACTTTCAGGCTGGGCAATAGAGTGGGGCCAGAGCCAGGAGCTCAGAGGTTTCCTGGTTTCCCTATATTAACTGAGCATCCATAGTGGCCGTGGCCATCCATGAAAATCTCAGGTGAGGCCCAAGTAACACTGGAGTGAGGCACAACAGGAGGCAGGATGAAGTGTGTTTGAAATATATAGCCCCTAGTAGCACTGGAAATTCGGAAACAAAAAGTGACAGGCTCAGAAGGCTGAGATGGTCCTTCTGCCCCCAACAGGAAGATCCAGTGACAATACCTGACACAGTTATTGACCCACCCCCACCCCAAATAACTGAGCAAGGAATCCTGTGAGCCAACACAGCTCCATACTGTTGCCCTCAGCAGCACCAAGGTGTTCCCTTGGTCTTCTCAGGTAAACCATGGGTTTGACACAGAAAACAGTTTCAGGATAAGCAACTGTGAAGCAATCTGGGGTTTATTAAAAGTAGAAAGGGCTAAAGCCAGGCATGGTGGCGCACGCCTTTAATCCCAGCACTCGGGAGGCAGAGGCAGGCAAATCGCTGTGAGTTCGAGGCCAGCCTGGTCTACAGAGTGAGTCCAGGATAGCCAAGGCTACACAGAGAAACCCTGTCTTGGAAAAAAAAAAGTAGAAAGGCTAGAGATGGCTCCAAAGTTAAAAGCACCAGCTGTTCTTGCAGAGGACCCCAGTTTGGTTCCCAGCAATGACATGGTAGCTTATGGCTATCGGCAACTCCAGTTCTGGGGGTTCCGACGCACTCTTCTGGCCTCTGAGACCCCATAGGTTCCCTTGGCGTTCTGCCTTGTCTCGCTGCCACACACAAAAGCCTCTGACCTTCCCAGTTCTGCTGGGTTGGAACAAGTGACAGGCACAGACTCACCGCAGGGCCTGGGCCACATAGCCTGGAAGGCAGCCGAGCCGTGTGCAAGGCCATGAGCTGGATGCAGTGTCAGCTGCAGGCTGATGCAGAAAAGGAGGGACCCTCTGAAGGAACACCATTATGCCACTGTATAAGCATTGTCTGGGTTTGTGGTTTGTTTTTGTTTTCTTGGTTTTTTGTTTTGTTTTTTTTTTGTTGTGGTGGTGCTTGTTGTTGTTGTTTGGGGTTTTTTGTTTGTTTGTTTGTTTGTTGCTTGTTTTGTCAACTTCCCACAAACTAGAGTTATCTGAAAAGAAAGAACCACAATTGAGAAAATATCTCTGTAAGACTGGCCTGCAGGCAAGCCCGTGAGGCCTTTTCTTGATTTGTGTGGGAGGGCCTGGGCAAGCGGACATGAGGGACACAAGAAAGCCGACTGAACAAGCCATGAGGAACAAGCCAGTAAGTAGCATTCCTCCATGGCCTTTGCTTCAGTTCCTGCTTCCTGGTTCCTGCCTGCTTCTTATCCAGGCTCCAGTCAGTGAGGTGAGGTGGAAGGTGAGGTTGACCCTTTCCTCTCCAACTTACTTTTGAACGTGGTGTTTCAGCAGTAGAAACTCTAACAAGACATCCTGTGATGCTGTCGATGCTGGACTGTGATATGAAAGGGTAAGTGAAATAAACCTTTTCCTCCTCAAGTTGCTTTTGGTCATGGTGTTAATCACAGCAATAGAAGCCCTGGCTGAGACAAAGTGCATGAAAAAGGGGTTTTCAATGAAAAGAAGAGGCAGCCTGAGAGAAGGCTTTGTCAGGTCCCATGTGAGGAGCATGCACGCCCATGATCTGTGAGCCTTGTTCCGTGGCCCTAAGCCTGGTGACTTCTGCCTGTGAAGAACTCAGAGGGACCCCAATGGGAAAGGACGGGCTGACACATTCATTAGGGAGCCTTACAGGAGATGCCTGTCTCACCCCCACCCCCACCCCCAGCCATATGCAACGCATCAGTGTCCCAAGGAGACAATGCCATCCTGAATTCAACAGTCCCAAGAGAACCCTGCATGCAGAAGCCTTGGAGCCTATCCGGTGACAGTCCTGACTGTGAGGTAGATGGGGGCTGAGCCCCGTGACACCTTCCTCCTAAGCTGTATCAACCCAGCCTCTGCAGGCTGAGGCCTATAATATTTCCCAGGAGCCACTGCTGCCACATAGCCTTCTGCTATGGCCAAATGTGAGGGAAACCACCAAGGGGCCTGGCTGCCAAATGGGCCTGGTCACATGTCAGAACCCCAAGAATCCTACATGGAGAGTGCAGAGCCATGCTGTCCTTTGGGCATGAGACAGTAGCACAAGTGGGAGCTTCACACAGGCTTGTCTCTGACTTCTTCTGACTCAGGCAGATCTGGCCTGAAAAGTGTGTGGGCAAAGGGCTCCAGGGAAAGGGGCAGGAGAGCAAAGATAGTGTCTCCATAAACATGGCCTGTCTCTGCCCTCCACCTATGGTTCCCCCAGTGAATGCTGGGAGATGTAGTCTTGGAAGCATGGCTAGCCTCAGGTTGCCTGGTAGATTTTGGAAGCATCCTGCCTTGTAAAGGACCAAGTGCTTGTTCACACAGACAGTGCTGACATGTGCTCAGACCCACCTTCCTAGACAAGGAGGTTCATCAGTTATGTGACTGGATATGGGACTGGTGACAGTTCTGCCTTGTAATAGGGTATAAGACAATATCCCTGGCACCTCAGACATGGAGAGAGGCCTGTGGGTATCAGCTTCCCTCCAGATCCTTGGCTGGGAGACCCCTGAGGATGTCATCTAAGACTGAGGCTGCCCTGAGGGCTCCCAGAACAGGACCCACCAGGTCACCATATAAGGGCAAAGCAGATGATGAATGATACAATAAAGGTGCTGCTCTTCCAGTTGCTGCCTGATGGTGCCACTTCCACTCACTTCCGGCCACATCATGGATGTAACACTGCATGGGCAGGAGGCAGCCGTCAGTGACAGGGGACTAGGTGAGGCCTGAACTTGGAGCACAGAGACAGGGGAATGCAGGGTTATAAAATATGTCTAAACTGAGTCCGAGGATGGCAGAAGCCAGGATGAGAGGAAGCATGATGGACAGGGAGCGCCAATTCTCTTCCAGTTACAGGTGCGACACAATGAAGGCCAGCCAGCTCCCCTTCTTCCCCCGTGCTGGCCAGCCCTCCCCCGACCCTCTTTCACCATGTTGAGCAGCTCTCTCGGTTCCTTCTCTATGATCCACCCCTAACTCTTCCTTTTGCTTTGTGCAGAGAGATGTGCTGGGCTGCTGTAGGAACCAGGCCCGACTGGGCTGCCTGCCTGTCTTGCTGTTTTATGTCCTGTTTCTAGCAGCTTCCATATCTGTGTTTATCTTGGTTAGCTAGTCATGTTTACTGCTCTGAGAACGCGCCCCTCCCTTCCTCGAGACATTTCCTCCTGTGTGCGATTACCTCTTGAGGGATTTCACCTGGGAGAAGGATTCCTGTTTTGCTGCCTATAAGAAGGCTCTTTGGAACGCTGAACGAATAATAAACCGCTGCCTCGGCTGCTGCTACGGCTACTGCTCTCTTAGCATGAAGGACCCGCTGTATTATTGTGTGTGTGTGTGTGTGTGTGTGTGTGTGTGTGTGCGTGTGTGTGTGCGTGTGTGTGTGCGTGTGTGTGTGTGTGTGCATGAGTTAAACCCTCAGTCCCTCGCCCTCGACTCGGTACCTCAGTGACAAGGGTGCCACAGGCTGCCATTCCCTGGGAGGGAGATGCTACCTACCCTAAGATTACTCCCTGGGGCTGGACAAGTAAGCAGCACACACCTGGGGAGACAACAGGGAACAACAGCGACACCTTCTGGAGAGTCAGTAAACTAGGGCATGCCAAGTAGTGGGCAGACCCTCCCGCATAGGCCCTCCTACAGCTTGCTACCTCAGGTTGGCAGTGCCAGTGGGGGAACAGTGGGTAACAATGATGGGTGTTCAGACCCATGCCTACACGTACCAGGGAAGGAGTATCTGACTGCCCGCGTCCCTTCGGGGGGTTGGGGAGACTCTTGCTAACCCAGGCCTCTGTTCCTGCTAAAGATGCTGCATCCCATACTCCAAGAGGTAATACAGATGCTGAGAAGCACTTGCCCCTCAGGTGTATGGTCACAAGAGGAGACCAGGAAAGAGTCAGAATGGAAATTCAGAGTGGCTGAATGCCTAGAGTATGGAGACACTGCCAGAACAATGCCTATCGACTCTTAACAAGCTGGCTACTAAGAGGGCTCAGAGCACAGGCCCCCTCCCCAGGCTGACAGACTGCATGCTACCTTGGGTGCTGGCCCATGAGTCCTTATCAGCAGTGACTGTCACATGCCAACATTGATGTGCCTGGCAGTGCCATGCTCCACTCACCATACCTTGAATGTCATGAAGCAAGGCATGACCTGTGTTGACACAAATCAGATGACAATAAGCACAGCAGCAAAGGTGGCAAAGCACCGGGCTCGGCTCCAACAGGATGCACAGCAAACAGGGCAGGAGTGGGTGAGTGGGGGACTGCAAGGAACAGTGACCATCCCCATACATAGTCCAGCAATAGATGACCACTAGCACAGAGAGAAGTCCAGTCAGCTCCCCAGTGCTCAGTGCAGCACTGGATGCCAGTCAAGTGTCCAGAAAGCCAGTTCTCAGCATGTGGGGCAGCCAATGAACATGGCGCACCCAGTACTCTGGAGGAAATATCCAATGCAGCCAGCAACAAGTGGCCTAGAAGCAGCATCTCCTGAAGCTCAGCGCTCTGGACCCAGCAGAGCAGCACTAGTGCCTTGGATGGCAGCAACACCACCGGCACCAGCTTGCCAGGAGCCTTGCAGGTGGTAGCAAGGCTCTGTGTGCTCCTGGCTGGGATTCAGGAGCTGTCCAGGTAGAGTCCTGCAGTGGAGAGGACACTGCAGCTTCCTGTGGATTCAGAGCCTGGCAGAGTCCAGAACAGCTCAAGTGAGGCAAGCGTGGGGTCTAGGGACCCAGATAGGGTCTTACATACACTGTGTGGTGTTGCGTAACTGGCACTGCTTGGGAACAGCTACAGGTAGTGGTGCTGTCCCAGGTGCTGAATGTGGTTGTGCATCCCTTTGTGCAAGGCACTGTCCCAAAGCACAAGCTGGTGGGTGGACAAAGGCCACAGGAAAGCCACTTTGCTCCCATATGTCTTTTTGACCCCTCTGACAGCTCAGGGAAAGAACTCTTCTACTGTCAATCAGGATGCCCTCTGAAGTAGTCACACCTTCCCCACCCTTGAGCTTGCTGGGTTCTGACTCATATGCAGATGAGGTGTAAGCTGGCGCAGATAACAGTTGGATTCATTGTTCTTTCTTCTCATCTCACACCTTGCCTTTCACCAGCTGGCACCAAACTTCAGTATTCCAGTGGTTGGTGGTCCCATAGTTGGAGAGAGAATGAAGAGAGAGGTTTGGAAGGGATACTCTCTCTCCACCCCACTGCGCTCTCTCTCTCTCTCTCTCTCTCTCTCTCTCTCTCTCTCTCTCTCTCTCTCTCTCTCTCTCTCTCTCTCTCCTTTCTAAACATAGACATTTGTGGGACTCTTCCAACTCCTAGTGGCCAAGTGACAGGAACAGAATAAGATTAGGCACCTGGAGGCCGCCGATTGCACAGAGCTTCTTCATGCTTCAGGCATCCCCTCCTCTATGGCCAGTCTGGGGTGCAAGCTCTTGCCTACATTTCTCTTTCTTGGGGGAAGCGGAGATCAGCTTGGGGGAGGGACTTCCTTGTGCCAGTGCTTGAGGGCTGAACAAAAGATGGATGGCCCTGGAAGAGTAACAGGCTGGACTCCCAACCCCTAGTTGTGTGGCTTTGAACATATTGGTATCTTGAGGGTGGAGGTACCAGGAGTCCAAGGTGGCAACTGATCCATCCCAGTCTCCCAAGATATTATGGAAGGAGATGATTAGACCCAGAGAGGGTCTAAGAAGGATGGAGGAGGATGGAACAGATCTCTAGGCCCTGGGCTGAGTTCCCTAACATACTCCAGCTATGAAACACCAGGAACTGGTTCAGGACCTCTGGGGTATGATAGGGTCCTGGCAGAGCTAGCAAGGGTGGTATATGGGTCCTGTTGTAATGGATCCCCCATCTTCAGATGTATCCCAGTACAGGAAGCTCAGACCCCAGGTGACACACCCTGGTGGCTTCTACAGTAGGAGGCTGAGGGAGATCTAGAAGCCTCAGTTGGGTGAGACACTGGATGGAGGACCCCTGGCATTGACTCTTCAGCCAGGAGCTGCCGGTAGAGGGTGTGATAGAGCCTATCAGGAGATCATGCTGGAATCTTCTCTTTTCTGCTCACTGTGCAGGCTTTGCCTTTCTGAGCCGCACTCTCATCCATTAAGTCAGCGTTTCTCAACCTCTGGGTTGTGATCCCTTTGGGGGGTTTTAGGACCTTTTCATAGGGGCCACCTGAGACCATTGAAAACACAGATATTTGCACTATGATTCATAACAATAGCAAAATTACAGTTGTGAAATAGCAATGAAAATAATTTTATGACTGGAGAGTCACCACATGAGAAATTGTATCAAAGGGTATAGCATTAGGAAGGTTGAGGACCACTGTATTAAATGGAACTATGGTGTTCTTCCTATAAGACTGGCAGGAGGAGGCGGGTGGCGGTGGCTCACGTCTTTAATCCCAGCATTCGGGAGGCAAAGGCAGGTATATTGCAGTGAGTTTGAGGCCAGCCTGTTCTACAAAGTGAGTCCAGGATAGTCAAGACTAACACAGAGAGACCCTGTCTCGAAAAAAAAAAAAAAAAAGATTGGCAGGAGGACTAAATGACCTGTCTCAACACTGTCACCAATGGGCAATGAAGTCACAGAAGAAGAAGAAGAAGAAGAAGAAGAAGAAGAAGAAGAAGAAGAAGAAGAAGAAGAAGAAGAAGAAGAAGAAGAAGAAGAAGAAGGAGAAGAGCCCTCTCTTATTCAATAAGCTAATGCTTCCAGGATTGGGGCTGTCTGATGCCCTGAGGGCAGCAGGTATTTCA
>OU015747.1:31884971-31915733 GCA_907169655.1 Acomys percivali | reverse complement strand
TTCCAGGATTGGGGCTGTCTGATGCCCTGAGGGCAGCAGGTATTTCAGAGGACCAGGAGAAAGGTAGCAGGTGTTCTCCCAATGAACCAGAAAATGCTCATAGGCCACTTTAGCCTGAGGAACCTCTGAGAAAACGTGGACATCATGGTCCTGATTGAGTTACTATTTGTTGAGCCTCTGCAGTGAGAACATCTATGGACGCCAGTGTGTGAGTACAGCCACCACGTCCTTTCTGCCTGCTGGGAAGGGAGACGGTACTGAAGCTGTGAAGCATGGGAACACATGTTGCAAATTCTAGAGGCAATTCGGACCTGGTCACATGCCCTATAAAGGGCTCTTTAAAGATGGAACCCTGCAGAGGCCAGAATGGTGGGAGGTCACCATATGTCCTTCATCGGATGCTGCCAAGATGGCTGCCTTCATGATGGCTTGGGATTATACCGCAGAACCTGAGCACAGGTGGAAATGGGTATGAGTCAGATGGTGACACAAGCTGACCCCGTGTTCCTGGCCGCTGTGTCAGAAAGCAGGTCTCTTCCCATGGAAGTGAGCTCATGGAGGGAGCAGCCCCCTCCTGCCCTGTCCCTCCACACTGTCTTGCTACTCCCTGCCACCTGGACATAGCCCTTTGGAAAATGACTCCACAGAGTATCACTCTGGAGAAAGAAAATGGCACGACTGGTGGGAGGGGTTTTCTTAGACCCTCCCCAAGCTCACTTCCCCTGGAAGTACAACTTTGAACTCATAGCTCCTTTGTTCCCTCACCCATTCAAGCCTGCATTCAGGGAACACATGGACAGGCCTGAGGACAGGAAGGAAAGCCAGTGGCCCAGGAACACCCAGCCAAGCTGCACACAAGAACTATGCCCCATGCTCTGAAGGATCCTGCTTGCCACCCGGGCCAGAATGATCAGGCCAACAGAGGCTGATCAGGCTTCAGCAAGAAGTCTTCAGGCATCCCAGTCAGGGCATCCCCTGCTTCTGACCCAGAAATCAGAGGAGAGAACCGGAAGTGAGGTGAGATTATAAACTCTCAAAGCCGTCTTCAGTAACATACTTCCTCCAGCAAGGCTCTGTCTCCTAAAGGTTCTGCAACCACCCCAAAGAGCGCCACCTACTGGTAATGGACTGTTACAATACATGCATTTATGGGTGAAGGGGGCATTTCTCATAAGAGCCACCACAAGGGGCTTCTGGTTTGTCAACAGTTGTTCTAAAGGTGGTTACCTCAGCCAGCCCCTCCTGGGCTGCTGTCTTGCTGCCAGACTGTCTCAGTTGGGTATAGGTCCTTGGGAGTTCTCATAGTGTCAGTGGACAAGGAGTTGGTGAAGTGACAAACAGACAAACTCAGGAGGACTTTGAATCTGAGTGTATTTTGCGGGCAAGCAGTCTAGAATTTTATACACATTTTTTTGAAACAAGGAGTGTTTTGTGGCTATGTTTCCCATGGAGTAGATTCAAGAGAGTCAGTGAAGCAATCAGGCACACACAGTACAAAGTACAAAGTAATAGTATTATCATTTTTTAGTTACTGACTTGAATGAAATGATACAGGGTACAAAATGCAAAGTAAAGATGTCATCATTCTTAAGTTATTGGCTTGGTATCTGTATGCATGTGCTCTCTTTGTCAAGGGTCAATGTTCTCTCATTTTTTGCTCAGCGCCTCTGTGCTGGGAGCGTGGGAACCAAGACAGTTTTTTGTTAGTTCTTTCTAATATCTGAGCGCCACTATTTGGAGCTTTCTGAAACACTTTATTTCTTTGTAAGCCATAATATACATTATTAACTAATGAATAATTGTTAGCCATGTTTCTTTTAGTAAGTGAGAAGACCAGCAGACCTTGGCGGTGAACTCCGGGCCTAAACGGTTCCTGGCTACAGTCCCATGTTAGGGCGTTTCATTAAAACTTCATCATGTTTGAAGGGTCCTGGTATGGGAGTAAGGTTAGGAGCAAGAATAAAGACAGAATATGCCAACACAATGAGAAAAAAGACTGCAATCAAATACTCCTGGCAGGAACATCAGACCCATTCCAGGAGGCTCTCCTGGGCAGGGGTTGTTGCCTTGGGTTGTGCAACGGCATTTGTCACATAGACTCCACTGGAGGGTCATGACATCTTGCCACATGTCACATCGTCCAAAATCTTAGAAGCCAGACAGATGTGGATCCCACCTGCCCAGGCCCCATGGCTCATGCCTAGAAGATAGATGTTATGATCTGATGCCTAGGTCCTAGGCGGCTCGCCAGATGTACCCAGAGTTAATCTCAGCTCCCAGACAACACAGTGGCTCCTGTCTATCCTTCACCCAATAACTGCTGGCTTCCCCAATCGTAGACTGTCCCCTGGAAGTACCAGTGAAGGCCATGAACTCTGGTCTCTGCTGAATTCTGGACCATTTTAGATCTTCACAGGAGAAAAGAGTATTTTAAGGTGTTCTCACCACTGGGTTCTGATAGCCTTGGCTCTGCACCCATCCTTTCCTCACCTGAGATGAGGGGGTGTCACTGTTGTGGTGGTTCAGCTAGACACAGACCTGAGGTCAGTTGAGGGGTCTACTGCCAGGTGACAGCTTAGACTGCAAGGCAATTTGTGTCTGGAGCTGGAGCTGGCTGTAGCAAGCATCCCAGAGCTAACTAAAGACTGTGACGTGGGTGGCCGAAGCAGCTGACCTGAGGCTGTTTCATCCACTCTTTTGTTGTTGTTATTGATGTTTCGTTTGTTTGTTTTTGTTTTTGTTTTTCGAGACAGGGTTTCTCTGTGTAGCCTTGGCTGTCCTGGACTAACTTTATAGACCAGGCTGGCCTCGAACTCACAGCGATCCACCTGCCTCTGCCTCCCGAGTGCTGGGATTAAAGGCGTGAGCCACCACAACCCGGCAATTGTTTCATCCACTCTTGAGGCTTGTCCACAGGCCTCTCCCCAGATGGCCCAGTGTGACCTTCACTTGAAACCAGTTATCTGTAGACCTTAATCACCGTACATGGACATGTGTGGTGGAACCTACAAGTACACCACTGGGTGACCAGCCCCTGCCCAAGGTGATACAGAATGCCACCATCACAGCCACCACCACGTGCAGCCAAAGTCACAGTGTTACTGACATTTTACAGGACAAGTATGATATCTGGCTGCCTAGCTGCCACCTGTCCTTCAGTCTTTTCCAGGACATAATGAGGTGCCATGGCACATAGCTGCCTCAGAACACATCAGCTGGTGGCCCCTCTCTGAGTCCCTGCACCTGAAGCCAGCAAGGACTGAGGACTCTGGCTTGACCAACCCTAAGCCCATTACTCATAAGCCTGAGGTTGACACCCTGAGTACCCGCAACATCTATCCCCCTGCCCTTCACCAAGGCTCACTAATGTGGTGTGACCATCGGGCCAGGCCCGGTTCTGCCCATTGCTTAAGAGCTACAGTGAGCTGCCCCTTTGGTGCCCTGTGCACCTTCACAGAGGTTCAGAACCTGGACCAGCACACGGTACAGATGACTAGCTTCAGGCAGGGATCTGTGGCCTGATGACTCTCAGTACCTTCATCTCTGAAGGAAATGGCCCACAGACCATCCTGCCCAGCCATTGTCCACCATTCCTGGAACCTTCCAGATGCTGTGCTTGCCCAGAGAATTCTCATCCCTGCCCTTCTGCTTGGCAGTGGTCAGAGGCTGGGCTGTACTGCAGCATTCTCCAAGCTGAGAAGCTTGTGGCCAGCCACAGTCAGTGCCCACTGGGTCAGCTCCATCCCCTCAGGTCACAGACTGGGTGGGACGCAGCCAGCTCCACGGTCGGGACTCCAGGTCAAGGGAGGGCCAGCTGTGGTCTGGGTACCCTCCAGGTTCCCAGGGCTATGCACAGGATTTCGTTTCTCGGGCTTGGTGCTCAGAGCTTGCCTTCGGCGACGAAAGCCCTTTCCAGATCCTGGCCATGGGCCCCCTCCATCCTCAGAGATGGGCACAGAGAATACCCCTGAGGTTGGTCCCTGTTGGGGTAGGAGCCAGGCCCACTCAGGATGGACCCTCATCCTTCTTAAGGTCAGTGTTAGCACAGAGCATGTCCTGGCTGGAGGAGATCCCCACCACATTCATGGGTCCCATCCACAGTCCAGGGGAGTTGGTGATCCCAGACACATACGAGGGGACAGAATTTTGGGACCATCTAGGAATTCTCCCTACTACACTCTGTGTCTCACTAGCACCACTCTCCATCCCTGTCAAGTGCCACCCAAAGCACTCAGCACATGGCTCGGGGGCCTGTCTAGGTGCGCTGCTACGTGGTCATGACTTGCAGGGCTGTGGCCAGGACTCTTGAGTCTTCCTTGGCTGGCCCCAGGCCTCTGGTACCCAGCTGCTGCACAGCTTCCCACACGGTTCCATCCTGCCAAGATACCAGCTGCTGCCAGTGCTGAGCCTGCCCAAGCCTGCCCGTGCCCCAGGGTGGTGTCCCAGGAAACCAAGGAGCCACAGGAGGCCAAGCCACTGCTACGAGGATTTGCCCTGAGCCTCACTTCTCACTTTCTGCAGTCCACAGCGGCCATAGTAGCTTCTGGGACAACCTGGAACTCCTCCCACCTCAGGAGCTGGGCATTCTCCCAGGGGAGGAAGGGCAGCAGTCAGCACAGGAAGTGGTTATTCTGAAGACTTGGTCACACTGGCCACATGGGCATGCCACATGGGCAGCCTGGCCCAGACTCCAGGTAGTGGTTGAATTCTCTCCCAAGCTCCACACCCTTCCTCTGCAGCCCAGAGTCAGACTATGCCCAGCTTTATTGTCCTGTCGTGGAAAGGCTGGGGCCCTCCCTCAATTTACAGACCAGAAAACTGAGTCTCACATGTCTGATCTCACATACATTTTATCATATAGACCCCTCAAAGGAAAAGGGGTCTTGCCCACCACCACCACTACCACAATCACTTGCTTGCGTTTTTGGTGACACGAACAGATACGTTATGTTCGTGTGTATAGATGCACATGTGTGTGCATTGCTGGTGGAGGACAGAGACAACCTCAGGACTCATTCCTCAGGAGCCATGGACCTTATTCTTTTGAGATGGGGGTCCAGGTCTGGAATTTTCCAAGTGGACTAGGATAGCTGAGCAGTGAACCCCAGATGTCTGCCTGACTGTGCCTCCTAAGTGCTGGGGTATCAGGCACATGCTACAAAACCCTACGTTGTTCTATCCACAAGGATGAAGGGAACAACCAACTTCTTCTAGTTGTCCTCTGACTCCACACCACACACACGAGAGAGATAGAGAGAGAGAGAGAGAGAGAGAGAGAGAGAGAGAGAGAGAGAGAGAGGATGGATGGATGGATGGATGGATGGATGGATGGATGGATGGATGAGTGAATTTTTTTAAAAAGACATTTTAAACCTAGGTTTTTTGGTACAGTTGTTAAAGAAAGAGAGGGAGCTTGAGCGCCAGTCTCTCTTAGGCCATTTTAAGTGGCTCAGCATTAGCCACATACATTATTTTGGGGGCTCTCAAGTTACATCTCAAAGAGTTGCTAAGGAACATCTTTCTTTTCCTTTTTCCTTCTTAACAAGTGGCTCTGGGGACATCTTAGAGGGAACTGCAATCTGATAAAATGACACCATGGGCCACCAGAGCCAACAAGGAACTTCAGACTCATCCTTTCTGTAACCAGGGTTACTGGTGTGAGTCCTAGATGAGGGCAGCCTTGACAGAGCAAGGCGGTGTAGCTCAGGCTGTAAGCCCAGCCCATCACTGTTTTGCATTCCTAGAAAACAGACATCATCTCTGTGTTGGCAGCCCTTGCAGCAGTTGCTGCTGCTGCTGTCTGTCTGTCTGTCTTGATGCTCAGCCATTGACAGACTTTATCCTGACTCAGGGATGAGGGGCTCCCTTCTTTCTCTTGGTCCCCTAATTCTCCATGTCTTTCCATCTGTTGCACTCACACTGCTGAGCTTTACTCGCCATCAGCAGCCAAGACAGAATGACTCGTGGCCATTTAGAATGCTTTTGGTGAGCTAGTGAGATGGCTAAATGAGAGTGCATAATGTGTGTGCTGCCAAGCTTGGTGAAATGAATTCGATTTCTGGGACTCAAAGTTGAAGGAGAGAACTAAATCCTGCACTTTCACACACATGCTGTGGCATTTATGCACACATCTGCGTATGGTGGGACTCAATAAATAAATAAATAAATAAATAAATAAATAAATAAATAATAAATAAATAAATAAAAATGTTTAAATAAGATAAAGTGCCTTTGGCAAGACTGTGATGTGGCCCAGAAGTAGGGGACATCCACATAGCAACAGTGACATTGCCAACAGTTTCACTATGTCTGTGGTGTGGAAGTGAGGACACATCTGAGAGGAACAGAGTGTGGAGTTCGTGGATTTCATGAAGCAGAGAGCTTCTCCAAGACTATGCTGGTCCCAGGGACAATGATGAATGAACTCACCCTTAACTGCTGAGAGACTGTGGTGGGACAGCTGTGCCCCGCACACAGTTCTTGGGAGCTGGAGGAAGTACAAGGCCAGGAGACCCAAGGGCTTGAGCCACGCTCACTAATGTTCTCCACGTGGTGCTCTGTATCCCTGACCCGCCTGCCTGATTTGCAGCATCTGGATGCTGCAGCTGCCCCACTGCCTTTCATCCTGAATTTTGCAGGAATTCAGCTCAGACTAGCCATCTCCGAGACTTCCAGCCACTGGCTCAGGAGGCCGAATCCACATTCCTCACAGCGGAATGTTTTGGATTCCACCCAGCACCCTTGGACTTCACAGAAAAATAACTTCCTACCCAGCAAATTCCTGAGCCTCCTTTGAAATGCATCTTTCCCCCTCTGGCCTGAGTTCTCTCTGCACAGGAGGGCCTTTGAGCTGGGCCCCTGAGGTAGGTTCTTTACCTCTGTTCCAGGGTCCTTGGAAGTGGAGAAGAGGCTTCACGAGGGAGGACCCTCAAGTGTGCTATCACCTCGATACATTCTCTCTTTGGAACCTCTATCCCAGCAAGCTGGCCTGGATCAATGCTCTCCTCACCCCACTGCCCATGTCCCATCTCCACACAATCTCTGGCACTCTCTGTGGGACTACCGAGTTTTCTCGTAGCAAAGCAAGTGAGCTTGTGACTGTTTCTCAGCACGGGGCTCCACTGCTATAAGCTGGCAAGCTGAGGCCAGATGTGGCTTTGCAAGCAAAGTTTCCTTAGAGCACAGACATGCTCACTTGTTGGGGTTCTCCACACAAACAGATGTGTGCAAAAGTTACAACAGGATCTCCAGTAACTAACTAATGAGCAACAAGGTGAGACGTGAAGGGCCCATGCCGATTCTGCCTTTGTTGTGGCCCTGCATAGTGGACGTTACACAGACAGACCCGTCTGTGAGATGGAGTCACACGACGAGACCCCTCAGTGTGGAGTGCCAGAGTCATGTCTCCCTCTGCCCTGTCCTCCCCAAAGGTACAGATCTGCAGCAAGGAGATTGCTGAGGAGAAAATTTGGGGGGCGGAGGCACACATTCTCTGGCCGTCTACAAGTGTACAGCATCTCTGTGCTTGGACTTGTCCCTAGCTGTGTGTGTGGCTGGCACTGTCCAATCCACGTCTGCTTGTGCACTTAGCTTGGAGGATTCACCACAGTGTAGGAAAATGCTGGAAGATGACACTCAGGACCTGGATGGGAAATTGTACTCTAGGACTGTGTGAACTTCTTCCAATAGGCCTTTTCAGGTTTGTTTTTATTTTATGTGTATGCATGCTGTCCACATGTATGTATGCTCACCATGTGTATGCAGTACCCAAGAAGGCCAGAAGAGGGTGTTAGATCCCCTGAAACTAGAAGTACAGATGGCTGTTGAGTACCGTGTGGATGCTGGGAACAGAACCTGGGTCCTCTGCAAGAGCAGAAAGTACTCTTAATCTTTGAGCCATCTTGTCAGCCCCCACTGTGCCTTTCTAAATGTTTGACTTTTGTTCTTACAGTTAGTGTCTTGATTCACCCAGAGTTAATTTTTTATGCTTGATGTAAGAAACAATTGTCATGTTTTCATTGTCTGTAGGACAGCAATTATTCCAGCCCATTCACCAGAAGCCACACAGAAGAGAGGAAGCCAAGGCAACTACCTAGCGAGTGTAAGGATACACACAGCATGGTTATTGACAACCACACTGATTAAATGATTAAGAGTTTTAAGTCTTTTTTATTGATGGCCAGTCCAAGAGTAGCTTGAACCTTCGTAAGGTCTTTTGCTGCCCAAGTTCAGGGGAACAGTGTTTTTACAGCTTTAAAAAAAAAAAATCACAGATCTATTAAAGTTAAATGAAGGTCAGAGTAACCTTGAAATGTTCATTTCTGGCAGAGCATAGTAGTTATTTTAGGCATGGCTTGCCGGTTATTTTGGTTAATACACCTGGACCACAGTCAAGGCCATGGAAGTCTCCAATGTGCTGCCAAGGCAGATGTGACAGATGTGGGGTGGCGTAAAGACAGTTGTCTCAGTGAATGCAAAATGGAGTCAGAAGAGAATGATATTGCCTTAGTCGATTGCTAGAAACCTGGGATGCTCTTTCCTCCTCTTCTCCCTAACTAACTTCTATTCATCCCTCAAATGCTTGCTGTCTGCTCTCAGCTCCTCAGGTGGCCCGTGTCTGATACCTCTTCTGCTCTTCCACTGCCTCTCCATGTCCCTCTGTCCACACCAGATACAAAACTGCACACAAAGTGAGGTCAGTTAGCAGAACTTGAATGTTACTTCTCTCATAACTGTGTGAGACCATGGGACAAAAGCCCAGCTCTTATCTCAAAGGTCATAAGAGATGATAATATATTCAAATGTGAATGACTGTGGCCCAGGCATGTGAATTCAGGTTGCCCCAAAATACCATATCCCAATGTGGTAACAGTTTCATGGATTATTTTTCAAACAAAAACAGAATAAAAATTGTTAGAAATCAAGGAAGATACTTCAAACACATTGCTGGTAGCATCAGGTAGGTGGGTTACAGCAAAACAGAAAAATGTGGTACAGGTCTCAGATGCCTTCGTCTTCGGGTTGGTGGAATCTAGGGGTCTGCTTGTACATTCCAAAGCAGTTCTCCTGATAGTCAGAAGGTTGGCAGATCACATGCAGAGGTGGGCAGCAGATGGCTGTTAAGGGGACTTGTGACAGTCCAAGACATGGCCCTGGACTGGCGTCTTTCCAATTTTTGACAGCCGCAGAAGTTCCAATGAGTCAATCAACATCATAGACTGTTAAGTGTGAGTGACGCTTTCTCCTGAGAACTTCAGTTCACCAGTCTCATCTCTGCTGCCCCTCCTTATCCATAAAGGCACCACAGGACAACCAGACATATGTCAAAGCTCACTGCCCACGGTACGTAGCCGTCTGTACAGGGTTCTACATGGGAAGGTCTCATGAACAATCAGGGCTTATGCAATGGCCATGTCAACTTCCCTCACTGTTCTGGTCACTCCTTGGGGATGGGTGCTGGACCCAGCCTGGACCTGCCATGGATGGTCACAAGACAGGGTGAGAATGGTTTCTGCAGGAGCAGCCTGGAGTTGGCAGGGACACCAGACTCCTGTCTGTCCTTTCCAGAGCTTCCTGCTCACAGTGGGAAGTCAGCCCAGGCTTCCTCCCTGACTGGAGGCACTGGCTATGGTGAGCCAGAAAGGAATTCTCCTCCTTCTTTGATGGTATGCAGAAAGGGCTCCAAACTCACCAAAGGAGCCCTGGGCCTGGAAGTGGGGGACTCCGCAGAGCCTGCAGAGACCTCCTGGTAAGTCTGTCCTGGTGTCCCATGGCACTACCTGCCTATCATTATGGGGTAGGCTCAGCATGGGACCCCAGGCTGTGACTTAGAATCAAACCAGCAAAATTTTGATATTGTAGCCATCAGCTTTCTGAGGCACCTTTGGGTCCTTTCTAGGCCCAGTTCTAGCACAGGAGGAGTATGGGATGTCTTAAGGATCCCATCCTGCCTTCTACCATGGGTGCTAGCCCAAGTCCTGGGCCACAGCCTCACTGCCAAGAGGCATTGCGGAGGGGGTCAGCTAGTTATGGCAACAGACTGGAAGTCCTCAGCCTGAAAGGTCTGGGTTCCCTGGGCTCAGCACACTCAAACCCAGGAGCAGCCCCCAAATCCTGTCCTGCCCTTCTGTCACATAGCCCTTCAGCCACACCTGGTGCCCCAGTGAAGAGCGCAGCATAGCTGCAACTCATCCATCCATTTATTTGCACCATCTGTTGCTTGATTTCTGCATCCATAAGGTGAATAGTACCCATTCCTAAGCAATGGTGCGTGGGCTGTGCTGTTGTTCTGGGGTCCACTTAAATCCTACATAACTTAAATACCAGGTCAATGCAAATGACAGAATTTACTGTAATCGAGCCACTACTGATCAATCAGGGCCGCAGAACAGACTTGGGAGCTGAACTATGACCCTGAAGGGACACTGTACAGCATGTGTAAAGGATAAAACCATGGGGGGTGGGAGTGGGGTGGGCTGTAGCATTGGCCAATCATATTCTGACATAAGGGGTCAAGCAAGAGAGCTTCCATCAGTAAGGATAGGAGTAGGTTCCTGGGCCTGGGAACATGAACTTTTTGACCCTGCCAGCAAGATGGAGAGGTTGTCCTTGAGATGTCTGGACTCAGACGACTGTCTCCTTACAACAGAAGCTGTTTACTTATTGGGAGGTCCCCAGTTCCCTTAGGGCTTGGGACCTTGAATTTGGTTTCTCCCTATGATTAAATGGAGTCTGAAAACAAAACGGCAGTGCTTAGACTAGGTTTCTGTTGCTCATTCCCAGTACTGCGAGAGTTGAAATTAACCATACTTTTTTGGTCTGATATGATTGAGACACAGAAGATAGGCAGACAAGAATGAAAAAACCACTTGGCAACCCACAGTCAACCTGCTCCAAATCAATATTTAGCCCTTTTTCCTCTGCTCCTCCTGGACTGTGCCTCTGTCCAGAGCATCCATGCTGTATAGACTACACGCCTGTCAGTCACTGCTTAATCTTGTTTCCATATCCTGGGCCCATCCTTTTATCAGATTGACAGTATTTGCCACTTCAGGCACCCATTAGGGCCTTGGTAATGCCCCCCATGGGTGGGCAGGGACTACTGTATCAGCCTTATTTTATTTTTTATTTTTTAGGTCAGGTTTTGGAAACAGCTCAGACGCAGGACTAATGAATTCCTAATGCTGGCTCCCAAGCTAGATCCCAGGCAGTTTTGGCTGCCATAGCCACCCACAGGGAATGTCCATGAACTTGGCCCTGGGCTTTAGGGGTCACACTGGACTCGGGGCCACCAGCTGCAATGAAGGAGGGGAAAGAAGTCAAGCTGAGAGGTGGAGAGAGAACTTAGAGGGTAAGAGCACTGGCTGCCCTTGCAGAGAACACAGGCTTGGTCCCCGGGACCCGTATGTCAGCTCACAGCTATCTGTAACTCCAGTCCCAGGGGATCCAATGTCTTCTGATCTCTGTGGGCACTGCACACATGTGGCGCACAGACATACATATGGATTAAAAAAAAAAAAAAGTTAAATCTTAAAAGAGCGAAGCTACAGTGTCACTTGGGAGGTACTAATTTCTCTCCCAACAGGACTGGCAGGGGCAGGGCTGAGCTTGGGAAGGTTCAGGGTATCTCTCACTAGGAGGCCAAGGCCAGGAGGGGATGATTCATTCTAACAGGCTCTGCCCATTCCACTCTATGCTAATAAAGCTGAATTAGCCATGTGGCTCAGCAAGGAAAGGCGCTTGCTTCCAAGCCGGAAGCCCCGAGTTCTATCCTTGGACTCCGCATGATAGGAGAGAACTTCACAGACTGTTCACAGACTGTTCACAGGTGGATTTATGGTTCCCGGCACAGTGGTGGCCCCATCAAGTCCATTCCTAGGTGCTGAAGTTTCAAAATGACTCTAAATGACCATTTCAGATTTACAATTTCCCACGATCAGTGACAGCATGTAGACTTTTCTGTGTTTGTGAGTCTCTATCCTACAACCTGCCAAACCTATTCACAAGTTTTTTTTTTTTTTTTTTTTTTTTTTTGGGAAGGAGTCATTTTGTTGCTGTTGTTTTGTAGATTCCACTAAATCTTGAACATGGATGACCACATTGCATGTCCATAAAGACAGTTTTCCTCCTTTATGATAATCTGAATTATTTTTTCTGGGGGGGGGGATTTCTTCTTTTATCGCACTGCCAGAGCCTGCAGTGCAATGGGAAATGGTATTTATACTCTCAGCTTGTTTCCGGCTCTAGGGGCCCTGGGTGTTTCTGTGGTAGCAATAGTGTCTGTGACTGGAAGAAGCTCTCTTCTGCCCCTAGTCAGTGGGAGTTTTCATTAAGCACAGATGCAGAGCTAGATATGGTGCTGCAGGCCTGTCCTCTCTGTTCCTGGGAGGCCAACGCAGGACACGCTTGGTGTGCTCAACACCAGCCTGACCTACACAGTGAAACTGTTTCAAAAACAAAAGGCTTAACAAAACAAACCACAGGTCAATTTTAAGAGGTACATGGACTAGAAGCGCAAGGCAAAGCAGGGCCTTACAGTGAGATTCTGTCTGAACTGCACGTGTGTGCATACGTGTGTGAGTTGGATTTCGTCAAAGCTTTTTCCTGAGTATTAACATGATTTTGTGGATTATCACCTTTAATGTATTAATGTAGCAGATTGCATTTCTAAATTAAAAATTATTTATTATTAGTGTGTATGATGTGTATGATGGGTGCATATGTGCATATGCATAGAGGTCACTAGAAGCTAATCTTGGCATGATTCTTGTCTTCCTTGGGCTGAACTGATTCATCTGAAAAAACTCAGGGTTAGCAGTGCTTGTGGTAGATGGTTGCCTTGACAACTAAGTGAAGTAGTGTCTTAGGGCTACTACTGTGGTGATGAAACACCAAGACCAAAAGAAAGTTGGGAAGGAAGGGATTTACTTGGCTTACACTTTCACATCACTATTCATCAAAGGAAATCAGAACAGGGAATCAAACAGGGCTGGAACCTGGAGGCAGGAAATGAAGCAGAAGCCATGGACGGGGGCTGCTTACTGGCTTGCTCAGCCTGCTTTCTCATAGAATGCAAGACCACCAGTGCAGGGATGGCACCACCCACGGTGGGCTGGTCCCTCTCCCATCAATCACTAACTGGGAAAGTGCCTTCAAGCCAAATCTCATGCATGCATTTTCTCAATTGAGGTTTCTTCTTTTCGGATAACTCTAGTTTGTGTCAAATTGACATAAAGACATAAAGCTAGCCAGCAGAATTAACCCCTTGTCAGCTTGTCACACAAACACATCATTGTTAAGCTTTCTTTTCTTGTTCTTCCCCAAGACCACACATTAATATCAACATTACAATGAAAACATTCCAAAATTTAAAAGTCTCACAGCCTTTAAAATCTCAAATACTTAAAAATTCAGTCCCTTTAAAATCCAATGTCTTTTAAAATTCAAAGTATTTCAACTGGGTTCATATAAAATAAAAAATTATTAAAGTACTTTATTATTTCAAGAGGGAAGAACCAGGGCACAGTCACAACCAAATCAAAGCACAACCAAACTCCAAAGTATAAAGAACTCAGTGCCCAATGCCTGAGACTCACTGAAGACCCGGGTTCCCCCAAAGGACCTGAAGGGTCCCTTCTCTGGCTGTGTCCTTTGCAACACACAGCTTGTCTTCTTGACTCTGGCTGGATCCACTTCTCCAATGCTGTTGTTCTTGATGGTCATCCTATGGTACTGGCTCTCCTGGGCTCTCCTCAGGGACTCCAGCCCTGCCACAGAGTGCGAAGCCTCAGCTGTTCTCCATGACCCCTTCATGCTTTCAAAAATTAGAATCTCCTGGGTGACTCATATACTATCAAGTTTGGCTGCAAGTGTGAGGTACCACCTCAGCTGCCTCTGGATTGGAGATTCTGTGTTAACTCTCAGGAAACACTTCCCAGATTTCACCTCAATGATGCTGGTCTCTTCTTCATCACTAATTTCCCGGCTGCAGCTGACCACCATCAATAGTGCCAGTAACACAGGTTTCACCTCAGTGCTGCTGGGCTCTTGTTGGTCATGGTTGATCATGGCTGACTCTTCAGCCCAAGCTGACCAGATACCATAGATTCTTCACACAAATGGCCCAGTAGAGTTTTTATTTCCCTCTGAAACTTCACAAGCCAGGCCTCCATTGTCTGCACTGTTCTCAGCATTCTTATCTCCTGAGCTCCTACAAAACAACCCGCTGAGCTCTCAACACTCAGTGGCTTTTCCAGTCCAAAGCTCCAAAGTCCTTCCACATTCCTCCCAAAACAACTCGGTCAGGTCCGTCACAGCAATACCCCACTATCCTGGTACTAACTTGTCTTGCTTAGCATTTCCGTTGCTGTGATCAAACACCATGACCAAGGCAAACTGAAAGGGAAAAGGTGTGTTTCAGCTTACACTTCCAGGTGACACTCCATCACTGAGCCAAGTCAGGGCAGGAACTCGGGCAGGGGCAGGGCAAGAGCCTGGAGGCAGGACGGCCATGCAGGGGTGCTGCTCAGCCTGCTGTCTTATAGAACCCAGGACAGCCGGGCAGTGGTGGTGCATGCCTTTAAACCCAGCACTCGGGAGGCAGAGGCAGGAGGATTGCCATGAGTTCGAGACCAGCCTGGTCTACAGAGCCTAGGCTACATGGAGAAACCCTGTCTCGAAAAACCAAAACCAATAAACAAAAACCCCAAAACCAGCTGGGCATGGTGGCGCATGCCTTTAATCCCAGCACTTGGGAGGCAGAGGCAGGCGGATCGCTATGAGTTCGAGGCCAGCCTGGACTACAAAGTGAGTCCAGGGACAGTCAAGGCTACACAGAAAAACCCTGTCTCGAGAAACAAAAAAACAAAGAAACAAAAACAAAAAAACAAAAACAAAAAACTAAACTAAAAAACAAAACCAGAACCCAGGACCACCAGCCCAGGGATGGCACCACCCACCATGGTCCGGGCCCTCTCCCATCAATCACTAACTAGGAAAAAAATGCCCGATCTTATGGAGGCTTTTTCTCAATTAAGGTTCCCTCTTTTCAAATAACTCTAGCTTGTGCTGACATACAACTAGGCGGCACAATTAGGAATACTGAGGACCTCACAGGAGGCAACAAGGAACACTCCAGCAGTGAGGTCTCCTCAGACAATCTAGAGAGGCTCCCTTCCCTGCAGCTGGGGCACAGCCTCAGGCTCCCCACCCCTGGGCATGGAAGAACTAGGCTGGCAACCCCAGTTCAGACTCCTAGCAGTCCCTGCCAGCCAGGCCTGCTCCATGTCCTGTGTGGGCTGCGACTTACCCATCTAGGACAGGATCACCAGTCAAGCCAGCCCATGGAGGCAGCCCTGATCCTAGCCCTGTTCCCAGAGAGCAGCCTCTGGACTGTGAATGGGTCTAGTACCTTTTCAAAGATGCCCATAGGAATAGTACAGGAAGGGAGGGAGGGAGGGAGGGAAATTGGAGGAGGAGATGGCTTCAGAACTCAGTAGGAGGCCCTGGATGGCTCTCTGGAGTCTCCACCTCTCACATCCATCCTTTGAGGAGCCAACTCCTTGTTTGCTCTGGAGTGCCCCATAGCAGAACAAATCGCTGCCACATGACCCTGGTCTGGAGAGCTAATCAGCCATGGAAGAGATGTCCTTCCCTGTTCACTTCTCAGGTCAGGGACTCCTTCAGGTTCAGGGAGGCCATAGTGCACTGTGAAAGTCAGTCTTACTCAAGCCTGGCTCCTTGCAGGCTCAGCGCTGGAGGTATCGCCAGGGTAGGTAGGTGACTGCTGGTCCTGTGGGCCTGGCAAGAGAAGCTGGTGTGCCACAGGTCTACGATCCTGCCAGTGCACAGGCTGATTCCTTGACTGGTTGCCATATGAGCCATGCTGTGGAAGCTCCATCCCAGGGTAGTGAGTGGTCCTGTTCCTTCCCGTTGCCCTTGGCAGGGCAGTCTCAGTGGGCTGGGCCAGCCCCATCCAACCAGGCTAGCAGCTTCCCCATTTGGAGCTCCGACAGTTTCACTCATGCAAAAACTGGCTTGAGGTCTGCAGACGTGGATCCATTGGAGCCTCCCTGTTCGAGAGGCCAGGAGCCAAGCCTGCAGCCCTCTCCCGCCCTGTCCTCTCTGCTCATGTGGCAGGAGTGCACACTCAGCACTTTGGCAGAACTGTTCTGGCTAAGGGAGTAGAAAGGGACTGGCCAGGTCACATGAGGACCCCGGGGACCTGGCAGAACCCAGAACCCAAGGCAAGCTGGGTCAGTGGACACTGAGTACTGTGGGATCCTGGCCACACTGCTCCGAGCACAAGTCTTGCTTCTGCCTGGCGTGGGCAGTGGCCTTGGCTTGTTGTACTTCTTCTAACTGAAGGCCTGGTGGCCAGGATGCTAGCTAGCTAATGGAGCCAGTCAGAATGTTCTGAGAAAGCCCTACAACCCTCTGGACCTGCAGGTCTCAGGTAGGTCCTGATTCACTTGAGCATCAGAGTATATGGACCCAGGCAGGCTTGGGCTCCTAGCTCTGGCAACGTAGGTTACTGTGTAGCCTTGAGCAAATGACTTGCCATCTGTGTCTCCAACCTCTCACCACATAGAAGGGAGAACAGTGAGGATACCATCTTTTGGGCCATCCAGCTGGTTCAAAATTAAGTCTGGAATGGCATGTCTGTTTCCCACTTCTAAGGTCCACGGAGTCTGAGCCTAATACCCAGGTGCCCTGACACTGCCGGCTATCTAGGGCCTTCGCACTGGATAATTCTGCGTTGGAGGTCCCAGAGGCCAACTTGATCACTAGGCCATAATCCATGGTTCTGGAATGTCCTCTGGCCTCCCACTCAGCCTCAGCAGATGGTGTCCTAACCCACGAGACACCTGTGCCAGCTCAAACCCAACCACTGTCTGTCTGACCCAAAGTCATCTCTGGGGCTGTCTCAGGCTCCAGGGCGCCCTCTCCCCTCCTCCGGGCTGTTCGGGGCTTTCAGGATCCCTGGCTGTGGCTTCTTCCTGTGTATGTATGCATCCCTAGGGACTCAGGCACTTCATTAGGATGCACCCTACCCCCACACCGCCCATCACACTTGTGAAGGTTCCATTTCAAACCAGGCCGCACTTGAAGTTCTGGCTTGTGATCTTTGGGGGGACATGACCACCCAGTTGGAAGTAAGGTAGAGTCAAAAGGAGACTGTGATGTGTAAATGTGCAATGTCTCCCAAGGCTTGTGTGTCTGACATTTGGTCACCACCTGGTGACACTGCTTGGTAGGCTGCAGAATAGTCTGGACATGAGGTGTGGCTGGCTATGTTCCTTACCCATTGGTGCTCATGTACTTGACCAGCCTGTTCGGAGTGTGGGCAGGGCCTGTGGCCTGCTTCCCACCAGGAGAAACAGCAAAAGTGACAAACAGGGCATCACTTGTGTGATGTGACACAGGTAGGAACTGGTCTGCTGCTCAGCTGACCTGTGGAGAGGGCCACGAGAGCATGGATATAGAACCTTCCCCTGTCTAGTCTCTGCTGAGACCTCAGCTCTGGGCCACACCTTGGCTGCAGCCAGGAGGGACCTGGGTAGAGAGGCTCAGCAAGGCTATGCTTGCCCCTACTGCAGTGCTCTAAGTCTCTAGGTTCACTGCCATTTGCTGCTAATCAAAAGAAAACAAATGCTCTGAAGTTCCTCCTTGCTGACCTGAGGCAGAGAAGATGCCCAGAGCCCTTATGCGTAACTGCCCTGGACCCACAGCAGCTCTCACCAACACTGAGCTCCAATCTTGTCGGTCACAGTCATTTTGAAGACTCAGATATCAAATGGATTCAAGGTGGCCATGCTCCAGGCAAACCCCATGTTTATGCACAAGTGTGTGCTTGCATGTGGAGCAGGTCTGGGATGGGTGTTCACCAGCCAGCTATCACTGCAGTGTGAATTAGCACATTTCTTCACCTCTGAGCACACTTGTTCACTCACTTGCTCCTCTGGTCCTGTCACTGACATGGTAGGACATTGGTTTAATAGAACACCCACTGCACAACTGTCACACTTGCATGGCCCACCTCCTCCACGAGCACTTCCCTAACTCTGCTCAGATTCTTCCCATGCAGGGGCTTCTGGAAGTTGTCCTCACCGAATGCAGTCCCTGGGGAGAGGGGGAGGCCATGAAAGAACAAGCTCATTCTGAATGCACTTCTGTCGTGTCTTCTCCCATCACAAGCCAGGTTTCAGCATGAGGCTTTGTGAACTAGGAAGGACAGGAACCTAAGACTGCTGTCCCACCTCTTGGTCTAGCTGTCTTAACTAGGCCAAAAACACCTCTGGGGGCCTTGCCTTACTAAGTCCTTGAGGATCATGGTTAGATTTCCAGGTACCTGCAGGGCCTGAGACCCAACACTGCTTTTCAGACAGGAAGCCAGGCTGGGAAAGGGCTCTGCAGCTTATGGGCCCCCGTGGACCTGGGAATAAAGGCAATTATAGGCAGGGCTAATGAGGACAGAGCCTAGTCATTCCAAAAAAGAGGTGGTGGTACTGCCTGGGTGCAGATCACCATCACTGCTCTTGGTTTGGGGCTACCAAACTGGTAAGGGAAGAGGTGGGAGCAAGCTCTGTGGGGTCTCACCAGCTGGACCCAAGACCCATGGCCGCTGTCCCAGCCCAGGATGCTGTTAAAGCCCTTGGCTCTTCAGAATCAATGACTTCATGCTCATCACTCAGATGATACCAGGTCAGTCACCAGAAACACTTCTACCACAAGAGGAGGATTCAGAGACTGGTCCCCAGGATGTTTGACAAGATGTAGTGAGCGTCATCTTTTATGTAAGACGGAAATCATTTTTCCTGAAAGGAAAAACTGCCCAACGCTTCTGGGGAGAGGATTCCAAAGACAAGGTTAAAGAGCGGGCGTTGTTCACTGAGTCATGCCTCGATCACAGGGGGTCCGGTGTGACTCTGGAAGCCGTTCTCTCTAGGCTCTGATAATCACCAGAAAGCCTTGTGCCTCTGCTTGCAGGATCCTGTGACCAGCCTGCAGCGAGCTCTGGGCAGGGGAAACTTGTGGCACACAGCCCTGAGAATGAGAAGCTCATGTCTGTAGAGGCTGACATCGTGGCTCTGGCATCACGGCAGACCCAGAAGGGCTGAGCAGGCTCCGCAGTCTGGAGACATGTGCCAGTGACTGACTGTGGCTATGCACACCAGGAAGTCACACTGAAGCCAACCCAGTCAAACATGGTGTCATCAGGACAGGCAGGAGTGCCACAGAGGCAACAGCTAGAGATCACTGAGAAGTGACTCAGGGAGCCTGCCTCTGTTTCTTTGAGGTCTGGGACAGGCGCAGCTCTTCAGGCCCATGGGCAAAGGGGCAACGGGCAGCAGGCAGTACGCAGCCATTGGGATGGTGAGTGAAGAACCAGCAGATACGGGTCTTAAACACCTCTGCAGACAGGCTCCGCTTGGCTTCCGGAGGCTTTTCCCTCTGCAGTTCTCGCCGCCAGTCACGGATGTGAACTCGCCCATTCAGAACTGAGGTTTAGAACAAAAAGACAAACCTAAGACATTAGCCTGAGTGTCATTAGTATACAGGGACTGAAAAGTGCCACCTTGTGGGGAGTCCTGACAGGGGCGCAGGGTCATGATGAGGGCCTCCAGCCATGAGGGGACCTGGATGCACAGGGCGTTATTAGTCAGGAAACGCCCAGGTGGCCTGATGCCTTCTGCCAACAGCTGCATGTGAAACTTAGCCAAAGCAACCAAACCTTCTAGTCTCTCCTAGTTATGCAAAACTCCCTGTAGCCAGCGTGGCAGGAGAAATCAAAGTGCCTCATTGAGGGGGTCTGGCTCACTGACTTCCAGAACTGAGCGTATGTGTGAGTGAACACAGCTTCCTGTCAGCTCTGGGATCCCCTGTGCTATGGCCCCAGTGAGCCTGGCTGCTGATGGCAGCAGCCTGGGAGTAAATATTTCCCTTGGAAGCCTGAGCAATGAGTCCTGAGAAGACCCTATGGCACCCAGGACATAAGGAGGGTTTCGTGTTCAGGCATGGCTTGAAGCTCCCTGGGTCACATGACACCACATGCAACCACCTCCCTGGGGCCAAGGTTTGTCTTTCCTGAACTAAGGCCCAGGTCAGGGTCACTTCAGGACATTCTGAGAGACATTTCCCAGAGCAGAGACTCTCAGTGCAGCATAGGACACAACTCAGTTACTGTGGGTCCAGAACTCTCTGAACTGTGTGCAGAGGAGCCTCTGGGGCATCTTCCAGAAGCAGCAGGACACTAGTCTGTGGCTAGAAGTCCCTGCTAAAAGTTCTCACATGTTTAAGCAATCTGAGGTCAAGCTACAGTGGACATGAAGTCTGCCCTCAATGCTGGCTCTGGCCTTCCCTATGCATGGTGGCCAGTAGAAGACACATACCACACCACTAGCCCCCCACTCCTCAGCTAGCTAAGAACTAGTAGCATGGCCTAGCTACACTCTGGGGCACTATTTGCAAGGGTCATGTGATCAGGCCCAGACTGTAAGTATAAAGACCAAAACTAAATAACAGAACCAGTAAGAGAAGGAGCCTGGAGAGGGCAGTAGCCAGTCATCTAGTACGCAGTGTGCCAATAGTCCCAGTTTATACCCAGATGCCAGGCAGCTCCCTGTTGGCCCCACAGCCGTCACTCTGGAAAGCTGGTGTCAGGAGCCAGAGGGGTGGCCCTTCAGGGCACATGCCAGCCATTCAAGGCACACTACTAACAGCTCTCCTCTGGGAAATGTGCTACTAATTTGAAATGGAATCATGGGAAAAATCTGCTGCCTTCCCAACCTCCCAACTCATGCCTCCTGCTGGGGGGCCTGTGGGATTGCAAAGAAGCGGGAAGGCTCCCCTCACAGCTGCTCAGCACAACAGCCTCTCACTAGCATGCACTGAGAACCAGGAACAGAAAGAGCACCTAGGTGCTGTGTCTGCAAGTACACCAGCACCAGGGTCTCACCTGGCCTGGACTGTCAGACTCACTGGAGGCCCCAGTAAGTCACCAACCCCTCTGGGCTATGTCCAAGTCCTCTAGAAGAGGATGCTACTCCACCAGCAGACAGGAAGACACAAGCATGCAGGCCCTGGGTTGGGGCAGAGCCAAGGCGGGGACAGTTCTGACACAACACAGACACAGCGTTCACATGAGCTGGCCTTATACATCTGAAAGTAGCTTCCTTAGGAGCACATACTCCTCCAGATCAGCCAGAGCCATGTTAGCTTACAACACAACAAAACAAAACCCCATCCAGAGATAAGCCCCAGCTTCAGCACATATTTTCTGCATGACTGCACAGAGAATGCTCACGTGGCACTGGATCCCCAAGCCTTCTACTCAGAAATGATTCCAAAAATAATTGCTCCCACAAAGCAAACTGCACAGAAAAGCGGTTAACCCCATACATGCATATTTACACTGGACAAAAGAGATGGTCCTTTATAAAGTCAAAAGAAAACATGTGGGAGACAGAGAGGTCCCTCAAGCTGTAATATTTTAACTGACTAAAGCTTTCTAAGCAAGCACAGATCCCAGGCACAGGGCGCCTATCTGGACATCTGGGTGTGGGGCTCTTGGTTTCAGCAGTGCCTCCAGGATGATGTGTCAGGCCATTCCTGCACCTACCGTAAGCAGCACTCACCCAAGTGAAGGTCAGTTAGCTGGACAGAACCACACTTAACTTCCCAAGGACAACTGGACCACCCAAGGTGTGCAGACATACACAGCCATGCCCTCACACAAGACAGCACCTGACACCCATGTTCAAATACATTATGTAAGAGTACCTGACATCCATGTTGTCATGTACATGGGACAGCACACATCTGTGCCCAAATATATGAGGCAGTGCACACCTTGTCTCTCACAATAACACTGAACAGGAACATGGGATGTTCTCATCCTTAGGTCTACGGTGTGTTGGCTGGGTTGGGGACAACTGTTCCCAACACCTGTGTCCCCATCAAGGCCCTGTTCCCTACCATCAGTCAGTGGCCCTTCGTGGATACAGCTAAGGCTGACCCCAACCTGTCTCCAAGTCCCAGACCGTTAGCATGAGGTGCACAATGTTGGCCTCTTGGCTTTGAGTGGCATCCCACAGAGGAACCAGCGCTGAGCTGAGAGAAGCTACACCATCACCTGGATCCACGGAGCTCAACACTGCAGTCTGACTTGACAGAGACCTTGGGGCAGTATGCCACAGGTCCCAGAAGCAAAGACATAGAAGCCAGGCTGCTCCTTCCCAGGCCACTTGGGTATCAACCCCCTGTGCTAGTCATAGAAGCCACAGTTCTCTGGACAATGCAACAGGAGCCTGCTACCCATCCCAGATCTTCACACACACTGACTTCCTCACTTCTCCCTCCTCTCCTCCTGGCCCTCTCTTCCTGATTTCCCTCCCTCTGGCCCCACTGGAGCACCACCTCCCGAGCAGAGTACTGAGGCATACTGGTGCAGCAAGACAACGCTTACTGTGCTTGGTGCTGTTTGTGGAAGCACCCGCAGTGAGTGCACTCCAGCTGGGCTGGGCTGGCTAGTTCTTATGTCAACCTGGCACAGGCTAAAGTCATCTGAGAGGCAACCTCAACCGAGGAAATGCCCACAGAAGACTGGGCTGCAGGCAAACCTGTAGGGCACTTTCTTAACTAGTGACTGAAATAGGGGGCCCAGTCCATTGTGGATGGGGCCACCCCTGGGCTGGTGGTCCTGACTTTTATATAAGCAGGCTGCACAAGCCATGGAGAGCAAGCTAGTAAGTGGGACTCCTCCATAGCCTCTGCATCAACTACTGCCTCCAGGTTCCCACCTGGTTTGAATTCCTCCTACATTGGCTTTCCTCAATGGACTGTGATATGTAAGCCAAATAAAGCCTTCCCTCCTCCCCAGTTGTTTTTGGTTATAGTGTTTATCACAGCAATAGTAACCGTAACTAAGACACTGGGTATGTTTTAAGGGAAGACACACAGTCAATGACGTACAGTAGCCTGTGACGTGGTTGGAGTGAGGGCTCAGGGCTGCAGCTCTCCTCACCTTGTGCTAGTCCTACACACGCATGAACTCACAGCACTGTCTACATCTCAGGCCTAGAGAGAAGTGTGGCTGTGGCCTCACCCCAAGAAATAAGCTGGTGGTGGCCTGGGTGGGCAAAGGGGTGCCACACTATCCACCTGGCTCTTCTGAGCATCTAGGTTGCCCCAAGTATCACAACCTCCTCCAAGGAGGACAGAAAGCAAAGTGCTACAGAATGCACTGGGAGGAGCCTGCTCTGGGGACAAGCAGGATGGACAGTGTATGGTGACCTCATAGATTTTACCTTCAAACACCTGGTGGCTATTCCTGAGCAGGGTCTGTAGGCCTCCACACTCCCGCTTCAGCCTCTGCAGCGTCTCTGGGTTCAGTTCCGCAGCCACTTCTGCTAGGGAAAGGCTGCCTGTGGGAAAGCAGGTTTCCACAAACAGTCCAGATTACAAGTCTGTAATCAGCAGAGATTGTCAGTTCCTGAAGCCAAATCCAATCCTGTAGCTTCAAGTGTGCCTCAGCTGCAGGACCCTATGCATGCAGCTTAATGAATCCACATCTTACAACCACAGGACGTGCAGTGGCAATCACCCCAGCCACAGTGACGGTGTGCCAGTATACAGTAGCACATGCTTCCACTGTGCAGGCTGAGCATCAAGTAAGTCTACCAATGCCTGGTAGGTGGCTCAGACCCCACATCCTTGGCACCATACAAATAAAATCTAGTTCAGCTGCACGTGGTGGCACATGCCATTAATCCCAGCACTCGGGAGGCAGAGGCAGGTGGATCGCTGTGAGTTCGAGGCCAGCCTGGTCTACAAAGTGAGTTGAGGACAGCCAAGGCTACACCGAGAAACCTTGTCTCGAAAACAAAAAACAAACAAACAAACAAACAAAAAAAAGAGATCCAGTCCAGAGCTGAGGGAGCTGAGGGGGCAGAACCAACAGGCAAGCCTCAGCTGTGTCTCTTGGTCAAGCTGCTATTAGAGTGCTGCAGGGCCCTGCGCACGTGTGCGAGGCACACAGGTGGAGCTGAGGTGGGGGGTGAAACAGAACTGCAGAGGTCTCTTCCACTCACAACGCTGCTCACATGTGAAGACTCTCTGATCAGACCAGTGACACTGAGGTCTATTCCAACTAAGATGACAATGAGTCTCTGTAGTGGATGTACACGTTTTTGTTTTGATCCCAAGTGTGGGATGGGGAACGGACTTGTGAGAAAACAGGTGATGTTTATTTACCCACTAAAAGATAAACCACCTCCTGTGGGGGCTTGGCTTTTGCCAGCTGAAACACATCTTAGTACAGACTCTGAGAGGATATATATATATATATATATGACCAAAACAGGAGGTGGGGGCTTTTTGGGTCTTGGTGTTGTTTGGCTGTTCATCGCTCCACTTTGAGACGCTCCTAGAAAGAACTGCTCCAGAGAACACTTTGGGGTTCCGAGTTCCAGCAGCAACTTTGGTTGAATTGCTGGTCTGCTGAAATCCTGCTGACTACACCAGGGGAATCGTTCCCAGGAACTGAGTCCAAAAAGGTCTACTTGTTTTGTTCCCATTAACCTCTTTTCTCTCCTACTAGGGTAGATGGGTTGGAAGGGAGGTATAAGCATTAAAGAACCCCAAATAGGGGCTGGAGAGATGGTTTAGCGGTTAAGAGCACTGACTGCTCTTTCAGAGGACCCAGGTTCAATTCCCAGCACCCACATAGCAGTTCATAACTGTCTGTAACTTCAAGATCTGACACCCTCACACAGACATACATGCAAGCAAAACACAAATGTATATGAAATTAAAACCAGAAACAAATAAACCAACCAAATTAAGTAGGTTTGGAAAAGGTCGAAGCCTACAAGTCTCCCTGGGTGCATTTGCCAAGAATCTGCCAGGCCTTGCAGCACACCTGTGCCTCCTAGTAAAGCTGAAGGCTGATGATGGCCCAGCCTCCACAGCCTTTTTGGTTAGGCAGTAGCAGCATTGCCTGACCAAGACCTGAGGGCTTCCTTCAGTGTTCAGCAATGGCTCACTGAGGAAGATGCCCAGGCCTCCATCAGGCAGAGTGCAGAGAGGCCACCCATGGGCTCAGAGGCCCCCAGGACACTCCATCCTCACAGACACGCTTTTCACCCAGGGGCAACTGAGAGTCTCCAACAGACCCAAACCTCCAGACACCTCCAGACTTTCCTTCCTTCAGGTAAGGTATGGCACCCAGTGCTCTTCTTGACAGCAGCAGGATGAGCCCAGCCCCTAGAGCCATCTCTGGACCTAGGTCTGAGGGAGGATCCAGCTGGCTCAGGGCTTTCCATCCCAGGCACACACCCACCCTCATACCATTCCCATCACTTCCTCTGGTAAACCAGGAATCCTGCTGCACAGAACACTCAGGAACTTCCAGACCCACACTGCTACCCTGCTCTTTGTTCTTCCAGTCTGCCTTCCTCTGAAAAGACCCTATATTAGCATCTAAACAGTGATGCTGGCCCCAAACCAGAGTGCTGGGTCTTCAAGTTACATGGCCAGCTGAGCAATTCTGGAGGGAAACAAACAAGAAGGTCCTGCCATGTCATACGTGGGAGATAAGAGGATAAAAGTAAGTAACCTGGACCCAGCAGTCACAAATGAGGATGTGGCATGGGGCAGTGCTACCACTCTGCTCTAAGTTATGCTGGGGGTCACCTGCACCTGTGTGGAGCAAGAGCTAGGCAACACCCCCAGCTTCAGGTGCAATCCTGATTCTGGCCAGCAGATGGCCCCACACTGCCCTCTGGTGGTCGTAAGTGGAAGGAAGGAGTGCAGCTGAAAGCTCTGGCAGCCTCTACTTAGCTGGTAACACCAACCCTACTTTGCCTGTTTCTCTGCAAAGTGCAGGAACCAGCCAAAGACCAAAATGGATGTAACTGTCTCTCCCATGGCAAAAGTCTTGTATTTTGGGGTTTCAGAGAATTAAAGTATTGAATTTGCATTCAGGGGAGTGGGGTTTTTGACACTCAGTGACCTGTCTCTAACAACTGAACATGAGCAGCCCTGGCCTCTGCCATACTCTCAACAACAACTATGGACAGCTGCTCACTCCCAGCCTCTGGGTGTGCTGAGCTGCAGAAGACCCAGAGTCCATGTTAGCAAGGGAGGCCACCCTGAGGGTGAGGCCTACCTCCTCCATTCCAGGTCTTCAGACTCCCGTCCTCAGAGTTTCCTGTGTTTAACTTCTTTCCGTCTAACAACAAATTTGCCACTTGTAACACCACTTGATCAATGAAATCTCGAGGGAGGGCAGCGCAATTCCTCACACGTTCGGCTTTTTCTCTAGGGCAGAATCCAGGGACCCAGAGCCCTGTGGCTGGGGCTTCTGCTCCTTGCTCAGCAGCCAGTCCCTCAGGCGTGCACTCAGGCCCAGCAGCAGAGGTCCTGTGATGGTGTCGGTGAGCAGCATCCTGAGCAGCAGTCTGGGGTGTGGAAGGTGCATGTCCCTCACTAGGCGGGCTCTGTGGGTGGCCCTGTCTGCTCTGCAGATACTCTGTTCTCTGCGCATCCATCCAGACCTCTGCAGAAGGCGGGTATGTTCTGGATTTCCCAACGAAGCAGACCTGTGTTTGAAGGCACTGAGTTTCAACATGCATGGAGCACATGTGTGATGAAGTACAAATTATACCAATGTTTTAGAAATCTGTCATGCTAAGAAAGAAATCCTTACTTTAGCCTTTCGGTTGTACTAGGGATGGAATCCAAAGCCTAGTGTGTGCTGGGAAGCACTCCCCTTGAGCTATACCCTCAGCCCCGTAACCCTTAATTTTTTTGAACAGACACCAACAGAAATGGTATAACAACAACAACAGCTAGTGAGGAGGAACGTGGGTACAGATGTACGGAAGGTACAAGTGAGCTCAGGCTTCTAAACGCTTCACGCTGCATGGCCCTCACTGGACCTGCCCTTGCCCCAGGGGTGACACAATTTACCTCTGAAGGTTTCTGGGGGTCTGTGAGAAAATGAGGCTGTGGGTTAACCTCTAGCATGACACTCAGTACAATGCAGCTGCCCAGTGCCATCTGAGGAACTTCCTCCACTCTTTTCCTCTGGTCACTGACTCCAGAGTCAGCGTGCACACCAGCAAAGGGAGCCGATGGAGCTCCGTTAGAGCCACCCAGCCCTGCCATGTGCTCTGAGTTTGGCTTAGAGCAGCATCTCATGGTTTGGTTCCCACCAGCTGGTGGTTGCCTGGCACTTGCTGGGCACTACCCAATTGTAACACTGGGTCAGAGACTGCATGAGCTTCCTTGGTGATTAATGGCGAGCAGTGGAACTGCAGGTGTGAAACACAAGCCTCTGCCATGCAGACTGAACCTTCTCCCACTCTGAGGAGCAAGACTTGCCAACACAGACACCATCTGGGAGAAAGGTGCCAGCCTGAGGAAGCACCTGAAGGACTTCTGAAGGAGCCTCAGGTGGAGCACATATGCAGCTCCCTGGCACATACCCGCTTGGTAGAAGGAATCCTGAGACAGTCCTCCTGCACATGGAAGCCACAGGAGAGCCCCACCTCCAGCACGAAATCCAGGTACTCGCGGTATTGTGTCTTCCTGCTCTGCCGCCGCCGGTATCTCCCCACAAAGTCAAAGAAACAGCAGGGCAGGACGAAGAACCTGCAGGTATAGGAAGACCTGGAGGAGAAAGAGCCAGGAAATCCTCAGGAGCATAGCACAGACCCAGGTGGGCAGGTTCACAGCCTGCACAAGCAGCAGGGCTGAGTGCCTAAACTGCTCCTGGCTAGTCTTGTAGCTAAGAATGCGTGGAAGGCAGTCTTTCTTGTCTGGTTGTTTTGGTCTGGTTTGGTTTGGGCCCAGCCTGGCCTCAAAATGCACTATTTATCCCTGACTTCCTTGCCTCTACCTTCAGTGTGCTGGGCCTGAGGCTGGTATCTTTCTCTCAATAGCCATCTTATTGGGATTCTTTCCCATGGATCTCTAAAAACCATGCAGCACATATCTTTCAGGGTTTTTTTGGTTTGTTTTTTTGGTTTTTTCAAGACAAGGTTTCTCTGTGTAGCCTTCCTTGGCTGTCCTGGACTCACTTTGTAGGCCTCGAACTTACAGTGATCTGCCTGCCTCTGCCTCCCAAGTGCTGGGATTAAAGGCATGCGCCACCATGCTCGGCCTGTGTCTTTCAATAATAGAGAAATTGAGTAAATAAAAGATAATTTTCCTGAGCAGTTACTCAGGTCCAATCAGCTCTCTGGAGCTGGAACTTCAGGTAGAAATCAGAAACCAAGACACGGGTAGCAGAGTTAAGTTCAGACTTGACCTGGAGTGGAACTGGGAGCACAAAGAGCTCAGAGTCCTGGTGGTGGGCGAGGTCCAATAGAAGACCAAGGGAGGCGGAGCTGATGGCACAGGCACTGTCTCAGACTCCTCGAAGTGCCGTCTAAGGGTGAGGTTGCTGCAAAGGGTCTAAGAAAAGATTTTTCCTCTGAAGCCAAACCCTCCAAAATCAGAAGAACAGTTTAAAAACAACAACGAAGCATCTTTCAACATGGGTTAGAAATGCCACAGAGATGATGCGGTTGGGATCAGCGTTGGCCAACAGAACATCAGAGGAGCTATGTGTATGGTGTAGGGTTTCTAGTAGCCACAGTTTCAAAAGAAAAGTGTATTTACTCTATCTATGCTTCCATCATTTCAACACTCTGAGTTACCATGTCAAATGCTGCACTGCCACAGTGGCTAGGGGCTGCTATTGTGGACGTCATGTACACAGGAAGAAACAGCCACCTGCCTCTCTACTCACCTGGCTGCAATGACAGGGATCCAGGGGGTGAGCTCATCAGAATGGTTACCAATCAGCCAATCAACACCAGGGAACAGAGTCTTGTCACTTGGGGTGATAGAACCTTCCTTTAAAAGGTCACACAGAATGAACCAGTCAGTGCATGCCACAGTCCACCTGCCACATGGCCCTTCTGGGCCTCTGCTGTGCCCAAGTTACTAAGAGAAGGTCACTATCCTGCCCATAGTTGATCACCAAGTACACAAATCACCAGCAAAGTTTAAGGAACCCCAAAAGAGCACTTTTCTGGGTGGTGACTAAAGCTGGTGACTGGTCTCTGAGAAGGAGTAAGTCCACACAGTTCTGGGCTATTCTGTCACCATGGCCAGTGAACTCGCAGCAGTGACACTTCACCCACACTGCCCTTCTTAGTATATATACACCACCTTTCCTGGTGGTCAGCAGCCACTCTCGAACTAACCAGTGACAACTAAGAGATGTCACTACACCAGCCCTCACGGTAGGACTGTTAGTTCCCTACACCAACCCCCACAGGAGAAGCGTTGAAGCCACTGTGGTGGTGTTTACACAGATGCTGCGACACTGAACATACACCATCCAACTGCCAAGTACATAGCCACACAGAAACCAAACCTTTAGCCACATGTATTATCATTTCACTCACTCTGCACTTAAATTTGCCCATTTCTCTCTCCATGAACCCAGACCTTACTTATATTTTGGACTGCCATTATCAGGCCAAAGGGTCCTTGAAACAACCAGACCTGCTTTACAAAAGGCCTTCTGAATATAGCAAATTGCAGCCGCCCTGTTTTATGCTAAACTTAAAGGCAATCTGAGATCATTACCACACTGTACTAGCAAGGGATTCCAATTCCACTGAACAGGGGCTGGAAAGAAGCTTAAGCCACAATGGATGGGACTTCTAGACAGAGCTATCACAGAAATCACACAACTGCAGCTGGAGGCAAACTATTAGCAACAGCAGCATGCAACTTTGTCAAAACCTCATGGCCCCAGGCTCAGGCACAAAGCACAACAAAAACACAGCTAGCTTCCACCTCGCACACTCAACACTAGAACCAGCAGTGCTGGCACTGAGACTAGAAGGGGCTCCCAATCAGGTGACTTGAAGGGTCTATAGTAGGTCCTTGAGGTCCTAATACACAACTCAAAACAAACCTCTTACATGTCCTGAAAGTCCTTCAGTCAGGACTATTACTGGGCCAGTTTGAAGTCTGTACCAAGAGGGTTTAAGACGCAGGACAATAATGCTGGCATCTGCCAAATTACTCCTGCTGATTGACGGACGGCACATCCACCTGCAGGGCCCTCTCTCTGTGCACCCGCCAGCTTACCAACAATCCTCAAACCTGAGACTGAATTTTTTTCTTTTTGGAGACAAGGGCTCACTATTTAGTATTAGCTGGACTTGAACTTGCTTATATACTCCAGGTTGGCCTAGAACTCAGAGATCTGCCTGCCTCTGCCTCCCAAGAGCTGACATTAAAGGCGTATGTCACTATGCCCCAGTCCTAAGAGCATTTCCCAATTTTCTTCCTTTTTTACAACTACAGGTTTCATAAAAGCCAGGTTGGCCTTGAACTCACTATACAGCTGATTCTTCTGCCTCCACCTCCCAATTTCAGAATTACAGGAGTTCATCATCCTGCCTGGCTAAATTTCCTACAACATAAATCTATAAGCAATTATGACTCCTGGGAAAACAACCATGAATAAAGAAGGAAGAATAGAGTTAAGGGACTGGCAATGAGCCTAGCGCCCCACTCCCACCCTGTCCCTTAAGCCTTTGTCATATTATCCCAACTTGAAAAAGAAATAAGACGACAGAAAATGCAATAGCCTCTAAAACTGTACTTTCTGCTGCCAATGAAGCAGTAACAGCTGTGGGCAGTGTCTGGGCAGCAAATGGACAGACAGGTACAGTGGCAGCTGTGGGCAGTGTC
>OU015747.1:31867283-31884961 GCA_907169655.1 Acomys percivali | reverse complement strand
ACAGGTACAGTGGCAGCTGTGGGCAGTGTCTGGGGCAGCAAATGGACCGACAGGTACAGTGGCAGCTGTGGGCAGTGTCTGGGAGAGCAAATGGACCGACAGGAACAGTGGCAGCTGTGGGCAGTGTCTGGGGCAGCAAATAGACAGAAAGATACAGTGGAAGCTGTGGGCGGTGTCTGGGGCAGCAAATGGACAGACAGGTACAGTGGCAGCTGTGGGCAGTGTCTGGGGCAGCAAATGGACAGACAGGTACAGTGGCAGCTGTGGGCAGTGTCTGGGGCAGCAAATGGACCGACAGGAACAGTGGCAGCTGTGGGCAGTGTCTGGGGCAACAAATGGACAGACAGGTACAGTGCCAGCTGTGGGCAAATGGGGGCGGAATCAAGAGGCGCTCTTGCCAACAGCTGACTCTAGGGGACAAATCTTGCTAGATCTACTGAGGATGTGTTGGGGGAAGGGAGAGAGTAGTACCTCTAGCTGAGTTTGGGGTCCATACATGTCCCAAATTTTTCTTCTTCGGACATCAATCCCTCTGCCTGGATGCTGAAATGAATAGTTTTGAAATCATGGGTCTTTGGGTCACTGCAGTATGTTAGCAAAAATAACAAATCTGCAGGCACTGCCGCTGCCACACAGGAAGGGCAGGGCAGAGTGTTCCTGGCATCAGTTCTCAACTCTTAGCAACACTGGCTGGTGAGCATTTGTGCCCCACCAGCCATCACCACAGACCTTCAAAAGGAACCATAGTGGCCTGTGCCCTAAGAGCACATCCAGGCTCAGTGCTCAGGGGACACACAGAAAGCAAGCTTGTGATCAGGTCCCATCAAGGTCTCTGCACCCTGTCCGCAACCTTATTCATTTCCCCACTTGGGAGGAGGGCTACAGAACCTTCCTGTCACCCCTACCCCCGGCTTCCAGGTCCTTCCAGGGACACCACTGCAAATGCCTCCTGTATAGACACCCGGAACACTGCCACTTCCCAAGCTCTTGAAGCTGTGGGCACCACTCCCAGCCAGGCTATCTCTGAACCAGGCTGTAGCATCAAGAAATGTTATTTGAGTTGGGTGTACCTGCATATTCGGGAATCAGAGACAGGGGAGACTCTGTGAGTTCAAGGCTAACCTAGACTACAAACAACCTCTAGGCTAGTCAAGTTATACAGTGAGACTTTGCCTCATGATAATTAAAAACAAAATAAGAAACATGAGGCCTCTTTGCCCAACCCAGAGAAACCTTGAGAAAAGAAAAGACAACAGAGCTAAGCTCACCCCCTCGTTGCTCAAGATGTGAACCAGGAGGCCATTTCCACAACCCAAGTCCACAAAGGACTGCTTGGTGGTGACTCCCCTCTCGGTCCTTTCCTCTTCCCATAGGATCTGAGGAGAGAGACAAAGTAAAGCCAACCCACATGTTGACTCAATCTGTTCCAGAACAATTCTAGTGGGTAAAGGCACACAGCTGTGATTGCAGCTCCATGAGAAGACGAAGCAGGAGGACTGTAAGTTCAAGGCTTGCCTGGGACCCTGGTGTGATCCTGTCTAGTATTTTAGAAAGGAGTTGGCGATGAATGGCTCGGGGCAGAGCATTTGCCTGGCATGTGTGAGCCTCTGGGTTCCAACCCAAGTATTAAAATAAAAAAGGACCCAATGTTAATGCCACTGGGGGGATGCGAAGGGTGGAGAAACTTCTTCCAAGCCCCCAGGGCTCCCCGGAAGGTGCCACAGATAGGGTCTTTGGCCCCTAGGACACTAGGAGCTGCCCTCCCCTGCCCCCCCCCCCATTCTCCCCTGATGTTGTATTCATGCAGGGCTGGGGTAAAACTTAGTGGTTCCCATGGTAGGGTGAGCTCAGGACATATAAGGTCCTGAGTTCCACCCCAGCACCAGAAAAAGGGCATCTATGTCCAGTGGTCATTTCTAGGCACCAGCACACCAAGATGATTCAAAGTTTCATCATACTTTCTCCTCATTCTTCAATTACTGCATTTGGTTGACAACCAAAATGACCCTGTTTTCTAAACTAAAAGAACTACAAGTTAAAGGGAAATTAGGAGACTCTAGTTTAAGCATTTTACAGATAAGAAAACCTAGAATACTGAGTTAAAGAAGTGCCTACTTGAGCTGGCCAGCCAACGAGTTAAGAACAGACTAGGGGAGAGAGGCCCAGCTCACAGCTGGATGGCACTGCACAGTTGGTGCCTCCCCAGTGACAACTGTGTCTCACTGACACCTGCCCCATCTGCCCACCAGCTCCTGGTTCACATGTGCTCTGCGCACATGCAGGAGTCCTGCTGGATGTGACATCATTTCATAGCAGGGCAAACCACAAGCCTGACTTGGTGAAATGTTCTACCCCAAACTAGTAGCATCTGCCAGAGGCAAGCTTCACACACCCCCATGAATGTGCACACTGCCATGTGCTCTTACCAGCAGGTACGTAGCAATGGCCACGTCTTCATACACAAACTTTTCAGGATCTGTTACTTCAGGCCAAACCTAAAATGTTTTCAGAGAATATGTATATAGTGGTTACTTCAGACAACTTAAAGTATCTCCAAACAGCCTAAGTCAAACCAAACTAGTCATATAATTAATAAAGGCATAATATCATTTCAAAGGCAAAGCTCACAGTTGCTTTCTTACAATGAGTGCTTTACACAAAAACAGTTATTGCACTGCTTGTAAGGGACAGGATGTGTCAGCTTATCAGGATAGAGACAATGACTAATGCAATGAGGGAGGAGGGCAGGGATAGGGAGCTGGCTCAGTGGGTAAAGCGCTTGCTTTGCAAACATGAGGATCAGAGTTCAAATCCTCAGCACCCACATTAAAAAAGCCACATATGGCCATGTGGGCCCCTGTAGCCCAGCCCTAAGACATTGGAAATAGGAGGATCACTGGGGCTTGGTGACTGCTAAACCCTAGTGATGGAGCAGGCCACATGGCACTCTCCTCAGACTCTGCATGTGTATGTACAAGTGCATGCACCTCACACACATATACATGCAAACACTCACACAAACGATGAGAATATGCAGATGGCTAGAGACTGGGCTCACTGCTCAGGGCCAGGCTCTGAGGACAGGCAGGAAAATCAAGGCACCTTGAAAGTCAGCCACTGACAGAGCAGACAGGGACAGTGAGTGATGTAAGGGATAAACCATGTCCTGGGAACAATTTAAAAGCTGAAAACCAGGAGTACCTTCTTAAAGGTATTGAGGGTTCACAGGGGGACAGAAGACCCCTCCACTCACCCAGGGCCTGCGTCTTCAGGAGAAGGGGGTCCAGCTGTGTACAGACAGACCTGAACCACATCTCTATAATCAACCACGGAGGCTCCAAGCCTGTGGCTTTGGCTATTTTGTCTTATGATGCACTTGTTTTAGTAATACCTTTAAGTGAATAAGGCCAGGGCTGGAGAGACAGCTCAGTGGTTAAGACAGCTGACTGTTCTTGCACAGCACTGGAGTTTGGTTCTAAGCACAGCTCAGCACCACTGCCTGTAATCCCAGCTCCAGGGGATCTGATGCCCCATCATGTCTCTGAGGGCAACTGGATGCCATGTGCACATATCCCCACACAGACACCCATATAAACAGAAAATTAAAACTTTAGAGTAGCCAGGCCCACCTGGTAGCACACACAGGCAATCATCGCACTTGGATGATACAGTAAGAGGCACGAGAGTTTCAGGCTAAACTAGGCTACATAGAGATCTTGTCTCAAAACAACAACAACAACAAAATGAAATTTAAACAAAGTGTAAACTTTGTGATACAGTAACTAACACAATGCTTATTGAGTTTTAATTAAAATTCTGCTTTTTGAGTTGAGAAATGTTAAAAGAAGTTTACTTCTCAGTTTTAAAATGTAACAAAGCATCCACTTGCTTACACTGTCTGCACAGTAGTGGGTTTTCAGTGTGGCACCTGAACTTGGTGGGAAACCCACAGGGAGCAGTCGTCCTGGCAGGCACTGGCCACGTCACTTGATAAATGAGGGGCCGACGGCGGACATGCCACTGGCATTACCTTTACCATGTCTCTGTACTTCTCTTTGAGCTCCTGGTACAGCCTGCTGTAACGCAGGACGGACACCAGGGAAAGTGTGCTTGTGAACTCGCTCTTCCTGCTCTCCACGGCCCACCTGGCCAGCTTGGACAGCAGTTCTTCTCCAAGCCAGGCAGGCTTGGGATAGACAACACCATCTGAATGCCACCTCTCTGGACAGAAAATTAAAACAGATATGAACCTTTGAAAATAAGAGAAATACCAGTGAGGAAAGCTGACTTCGACTCTTACTCCTAAGTCACATGTTTATTTCCCAGAAGACAGCAGTAACTCCAACATCCTGTCTCTCTCACTGTGTGAATGTGTGTGTGAGTGTGTGCATGCTGCTGCTGGTGGTGGTGTTAAGATCAAACTCAGGGCTTGGCTAGGGACACAATGGGCAAGGGTTCCACTGAGTGACAAGCCAGCACTTTATAATAAGCAGGGCTCTAAACTATGACGGGATATGCCACCCACGCCTTGGGACCAAGATATACCAACAGAAGCATGATGAGTTCACATGAATTTGGTCTGGATTTGACATGTCCCCCGAAGGCTCCTGTGTTGAAGACTTGGTCCTCAATTCAGCTGAGTTCAAAGGCCTTTGGGAAGTGACTGGACCATGAGAGGCCGACCTCATCAACAGGCTAACTCATAGACAGACTCAGCTTAATGGCTATTGGGGGTGATGGGAGCTTAGAGGGCAAAGTAGGGAGTTGGGGAGGCTCTTGAAGGATAGAATTTATCCATGGCCCCCCTGTTGATCCCTGGCTGTCCTGAGAGAGAGGCTTGACTCCACCACATGCTCCTAGCTCCTCACTACGGGCCCCAAAACCAAAGAGGAGAGCAACCACATACAAAAACCTAAGACCCTTTTTTAGAATTTTATACATACAGCTGTGTGTGTGTGTGTGTGTGTGTGTGTGTGTGTGTGTGTGTCCGCATGCTTGCAAAAGACAGACAGCAACTCACAGAACATGCTGGTTCTCTCCTTCCAACATGGGTTCTAAGGATCAAACTCAGGTTGTAAGATCTGAAGCAAGCATCTTTATGCACAGAGTCACGCCACTGGCCCTGAAGCCTCCTCAAGTTGACTTGCTTGGGTATTTGGCCGCACCAACAGAAAGCTGACTAGCAGCGAACCCCAACCAGTTGCTGCACCCACTAAGGCCAGATGCAATGCAGAGACTGGGGACTCGAGCTACACTGCAGTCCTCAACCCAGGACCAGCAGAGCGGTGACTCAAGTATACATCTGACCCATCCCACCAACTCAAGACCTTGGTTCTTCTGCACCCCGGAATCTTCCAGCTGCCCAGGGATAGGATGTCAAGGAAGGGCACCACAAAGCAGTGCTCAACAGAGCAGTATCCAGCTCTTACCATTCTCCTGCACTGTGATGGAGACGGAGCTGATAGACGTTGCTTATCTTAACCTCCAAATCCCCCTCATCATCTTCGTCCAAGGGCAAAAAGGTGACACTCCCATTGGCGACATCTGAGGAGAAAAAGACAAGGTCAATAGGTCATAGCTGCTCTAAACAGATCCCTTGGTTGGAAGTAGAACTGAGCATCAATGAACACAAGGATGCTTTCCAACCCTCAGTGGCTGTCCAGTGCTAGAAAGAAGAGCTTTGCACTTTGCATACTATTAAAGCTTACACTTAGAAAGTACAAGGCCGGAGCCAGGTGGTGGCCGCACAGGCCTTTAATTCCAGCACTTGGGAGACAGAGGATCTCTGGGAGTTCTAGGCCAGCCTGCTCAACAAGGCCCTGTCTCAAAAAGCAGACGCTTTTCAATGTTTGTGCTCTTCACCAAGCTCTCACCTTGCACCACCAGTTCTTTCTTCGGGTCTGTAAAGGGGAAGTGGGGACTCGCTTTCGGGATGACGGTTCTGAGAACCAGATCGAGCTCCTGCGGGGCTCCTGGATTAGAACCCAAAGCGGGGCCAGAGAGGAAGGCCAGCATTTCCGGGTTGTCGTGGATGAGGCTTTGGGAGACTCGGTCCCACAACGAGTCCAGGTCAGTGGCGGGGCCGTCGCCTTCGCGGCCCGCCCTAGGTCCCAACCCTCGCTCTCCTTCGGGAGAGGCGTGTCCGGGTTTCCCGGTGTCATGCTCCTCCAGCCCGGGCCCCTGTCCCCGCCGTGGTTCGCGCTCCGCCTGGTCCCGCGGCCGAGAAACACTCCCGCGGGCCTCCCTGCGGGCGCCGCACAGCCGCTTGTTGGCCACCTGTGGCTTCTCCAGCCACACGGTCACGGCGGCCCAGAAGCCTTCGGGCAGGAGACCACCGGGGTCGCTGAGTGGCACTCGGCCCAACTCCACCATGTCTGCGCGCTCGGCGCGTTGGGATGACGCAACCCGGCAACGCGTTGACGTCACGGAGGTTAGAGCCGGAAGACCCGCCTTCTGTTTTGCACGCCGGACGGTACCCTCCGGTGAGGCAGTAGAGGCGGGGAAGTTGACGAAGGTGAGTAGAGAGTGGGCCACCCGGGATACAATCTCCTGGGAGCCTGCCTAGTTGAATGCGCAGCCTCTTCTTCACTTGCTCTCTGACTTGTTTTCTTGCGTGAGAATAAGAGTTTCCAAGAGCTGTACATCCATCTCATGCCCCCAAAATATAAATGTTGGCCCCCTAGGTTCTACCTCTCCCACGGCAAAGCGAGAGAAGGGGAGAGAGTGTGTTGTTATCTAAGCAAACAAAATGCAACTGATGCTCCCAGCAGAAAGTCACACTTAGCTGGAGGATTCTACACGGCTGGCTGACTAGAATTCGTGATTGTGAGGAGTTGGAATGCAGACCCAAAGCCAGCATTACCTTCGGCGGTTATTTAGCCCCTTCATAGTCGTACATTGTCTACCTCCGTGTCTGACCCAGACCCTTTGACTAAAAGAAAAACCTCTGGAATATATTAACTTTGGAGAACATTACCTTCTGCCAACCCCAAAGATAGGCTGTCATAAGAAAACATAAGCGTATAACAGAGATGTCCTTACTTTGCGACCTGAAGTCCCCAAGAAAGTATTTGTTAAATCCTTTTGGAATGTACAAACTATTAGCTTCCACCAACAAGAAAGCCCAGAATGTCACCAGCGATTTTCCCACATTGTTCTAACTCACCTACCTGATGGTGCCCACCAGTGTATTTTTTAAATTTCTTTACGGGTTCTGTTACTGTGAAAAACATCCTACGCCTGTCATCATGTATGGACATGGTATTTAAACCACAGTCACTCATAACTGGCTCCAGACTAAGCTACTTCCTATTCCTTTTAAGGCGGGAGTTGTGGTTTTGTATCAGCACATTCAACAGCATGTCTCTGCTCTGTGGTCCAAAGAGCCAAGCCTTCACCCCTTGACCTCACCTCCCAACCTGTTGGCAACACCGGTGGGGGCAAAAGTTTCACTTTGTTGCTTCTCCCGGGTTTCACTGTGCCTCTTAGGGAGACAGGCTGCTCCATGGGCACCGTGAGGCGGCTACACAACCATTACAGCTGCTTGCTGCTAAAGCAAATGGCAGCTCCTGGCGGTGACAGTGGAGCAGCAGCAATGACATCAGAGTAGCAGCAGGGGCGTTGAAGGAGGGGCAGAGTGGAGCTGTGGAAGCTGTAGAGGGGGTGACAGGAGCTGGCAGTGGGTGGTAGCGGAGAAGGATGGCAGCGGCTGCAACATCAAGGACAGCAAACGTGGCAGTGGCAGCAGCCATGACAGTGGTCATGGCAAGAGGGGCAGCTGAGAAGTTAGAGGGTGGCTAGAGCAGAAACCAGAACAGGGGGAATAAAGAGAGAGCTGAGGCTGAAGGACAGAGTGCTGTGATGAGCCCGAGAAAAGCTATAGGCTGCTTGAAGAATTCCAGAGAGCCGGCGAGACTTGAGAGCCAAGGGACTCAGACACCCTACACCCAGGAGCTGCAACAGCAGTGCCATACAAGGCTGTGGAGTTCTCTACTCTAGCCCTATATAAGAGCTTACACTTGTCACTGTAGGACTAAGGATCCTTGTACCCTTAAGCTTACACAGATGTGTCACTAGAGGGCGTCATTTGCCATTGCTTATGCTGTGTGCTGCCGTGAACTCACTGTTAACATACGCTGAGGGATACAAAAGCCATCAAAAACCAGACAGGCCCTTGAAGACCTTCCTTTGGCCTTCTCCTGATTTCTATCCACTTAGAGCAAAGGGCTTCAGCTTGCTGAATGGCAAATACTAACTTATCCAAAAGTGTTTTAGCAGTGCTGCAGCAGCCAGAGGTCAAAGGTGCCCAAGGTTAGCTGCAGATGTTTGTGGGGATGCAGAGTACAGGGCTAAACAGACCCTGTTCCTGAGAAGCCGCCAGCTGGCAGAGCAGGCTGACCAACATGTCAGTATCCATGGGGCCTGGAAAGCAACATGTGGGGGGTGGAGGGTGCCATGCAGAGAAACAGAAAAGCTAGTGACTCACTGGGGCGCCTCCAATCTCAAAGAGAGAGAAGTCATTGACAAGTGATTTAAAGAGATTTGTGCCTTCCCCCCAGAAGTTGAACTCCAGAAGACCCGACTGCCCAAATAAAGGACCCAGAATCCAACCAAATAGTTCCCCGGGTCACCAAAGCTTACAAGCTAGTGCACACATTTGTTGGTATTGTCAAAAGTAAAGGGCAAAGTTTTCCACAGGGAACGCATGTTTACAGAAAAGACTTTACTGGCTTGGGGCTGCTGGTACAAAGCTGGCCACCACTCCTCGTTGTAGTGGCTATCGGAATAGAAAGTGATTGTCATTTGGGGGTGGGTTTGTTTTTAAGGCAATGCCTTTCTGTTACCAGAGTTTCCTGGGCCCTGGAAGCCATAGCAGGGTCATGCTGCCAGAGCCCGTATGTCCTACCACTTCTATCAAAACAAATCAGGAGACTAAGATTGGTGGATGATGCTCAGGTCAGGGCCTGGGAAAATGAGGCAGAGACTTTAATATCACTCACATCACAGCAAAGCATGGTGCTGGGGGTGAGAGCCATCAGCAGAAAGACAGACAACTAGTTCAATGGGACAGTTTCCCACAAGAAACCCGCATCATTGTCTGCCAGGATACCAGCGCACATCAGTTGGATGGCTCTCCCTCCTCCCCAGGTGGTGGCTTCTGGGTTTCCAAACACCACTCCAAACCTAAGCTTACAGGCGTCTTAGGTCTCTCTCACACCATTATGACATGCAGCAGTGAACTACTAATTAAAAGACGGTGTGGTAAAACACCTAGAATCTTTTGTTTACTTTTTCTTTTCTTAAAGACAAGATCTCCTTATGTAGTGCAAACCGGCTTAAAGTTCACTCCATAGATCTGGCTGGCCTCAAACTCAGACCTGCCTGCCTCTGTCTCCTGAATGCTAAGCTTAAAGGCCCAGCTGGGAACCATCTTTTCTATTGTCTGATAGCCAAATGAGAGGGCACAAGTGTTTCTTTAGAATATCTTAACTCGTAGGGGATGGTGAAATGTCTTAGCTCTTCCTAAGCAGCACATTTAACCTCAGCCCTTAGTAAGCAGGGGCAGGCAGAGCTCCAAGTTGGAGGCCAGCCTTGTCTACAGAGTGAGTTCCAGGACAGCCAAGGCTACACAGAGAAAATCTGTCTCAAAAAAGGAAACAAACAAAAAACACAACACACACAAAAAAGGAACATTTGCTGCTCATTCATGAAGACTGGAGTTCAGATTCCAACACCAATATCTGGCAGCTCAAAAACACCAGCAACAGGATCCTAGGGATTGGACGCTGCCTTCTGACCTCCATATGCATGTGCACTCGTGTGCATGTACACACACACATACACCACAGGTGCAAGTGTATACTTGAATGAAAATAGAATACCTTTATTCCTGCCAGGCCAATTGCATTTCTACAGAGGCAGGCTGGCCTCAAACTACTGATCCTCCAGCCTCTGCCTCCCGAGTGCTGGGATTCTGTGTGTGTCACCACACCGTCTTTTAATTAGTAGTTCACTGCTGCATGTCACAACAGTGTGATGGAGACCTAAGAAGCCTGTAAGCTTAGGTTTGGAGCAGAGTTTGGAAACCCAGAAGCCACCACCTGGGGAGGAGGGGGATCCATCCAACTGATGTGCACTGGTGTCCTGGCAGAACATGATGTGGGTTTCTTGTGGGAAACTGTCCCACTGAAATAGGTGTCTGTCTTCCTGCCCATGGCCCTCACCCCCAGCACCACACACAGTCCATCTCCCCTTTCAGCCACCCCCATCCCCCAGCCTTCTTTCTCCACTTGCTCAGTCCTGCTTCATGGTCTTTGGTTCTTCAAACAAGCCAGAGCCACTCCGGCCTTAGGGTCTTTGCTCTGGCTTGTACATTTCCAGATCTTCTCTCCCGTTAGGAGTCGGCTAAACTGTCCCTCCTCACCAAGGAGACGCCTCCTGGACCTTTCTCCCGCTCTTGTGTTGTGTCTTCTTATACCCGATTTTGTTTGCTTCTAGTCTCCTTCTTCTAGAAGGGGCACCAATAACTTGCAGCATTATGGCACTAGGATCCTTTGTGCACAAAGGAAGTCACCAAGGTTAGGAAGCATGACAGGAACACTGCAGACCACTGAGGTACCCTGCTGTGACTCCTGGGAGAAGCAGGTCCTAGCCTTCAGGGAAAGGAAACCAGTGGATCCAGGATAGATAGACATCTGAGTTATTGCCTGGCCAGAACCAGTGTGGCCATAGTGGTGGTGGGGGATCTTTCCATCTCCCCTCTGAGGATGCCACTGGGCAAGCAAGGAACACATTCTCTCTTGGATCTCTTTCTTTCTGGGCCACTTATCAGAAAGTGCCCAGAAATAAGGAGACCCTTTAAGTGCTGAGCCACCCTCCAGCCACCCTCCTTTCCCCTTCTCAAGAAACTGTTTCCATTTCTGACCTTGTGTCCCTAGTGCACCCCTTTGTTCACTGAAATCACATCCATGGTTTCGCACTAAGCATTTGTCTTCTTTTCCTTCTTTTTCCTCCTCCTTTGGATCCTGGCCAAAAGCCTAGCCATATTTCCCCTGACACTCTGGGATTTCTTATGGTTTCTATGGCTCCCATGTTTAAAGACATGGCTTTCCACTCCCCTATCCCACTTTGCATTTGCCTGGGGTTTGGATTATAGAGAGATTTCCTGAGATTGCAGCAATCCAGGTAAACAGCCTGCACAAACACATCTGTATGTCTTCACCAATGAGCTAGCGCCAAGTCCTGCAGCAGCCCTTGTAACAGACAGTTTGTGTGGCGTTCCCTTCGGTCCACAGCTCATCAGATCTGCTGTAATCAGCCAAGCTAAGCTGCAGTGTTCTCCTATTCCCACAGAAGCTCTTGACTCCCAAGAGCTTGTGAATCTGCCCTTCTTTTCAGGTTGATAACCCTTTGGACTGAATAGTTGTGTTTACAGTGGGATTCCCCCTAAGCCCCTCCACTGGTTCACACCAGAACATTCACCATGACTAAACTTCAGCCTTTGTGTGTGCATCTTACAACCCAGCACCCCTTTTGGCTGCTTACTGCTTGCTGTACAGGAATTTACAACCAGGAGACTGGTGTGGGTGGTCCTGGCAAAGCTACTACCAACCATGTTCTCTGCTGAGTGATGTGGTGACTGTCCCCCATCACTTTCCTGTGAATATTGAACTGATTGTGGAGGTGTTGTGGTGACAGGGAAGGAATGGTGAGAGATAAGTGACCAGAGTTTGGGAATAAACTGTTACAATGTACAGTCAAGTGTGCTGGCACATAGCCGCATTCCCAACAAAAGGACCAGGAGTTCAAGGCCCTCCTGACCTACATAGCAAGGATGATGCCAGCCCAGGGTACATGAGACTGTCTCAAATACCAACACCAATGACAAAAAAAAAACAAAAAAACAAAAAAACCCTGAAAATACTTGCAGGTGCTAGTGCCAGCCAACAGAACACACGGGGTGTGGGTAGCAAGACAGGGCACTGGAGTGAGGTGGAGGGCGAGGGTCTGCTGGTAGGGCTCCTGCAGACCCTGCAGGGTCACTGCCTGCTGAGTCATCCAAAGTGCCATCACACTTGCAGCTTTTGGCAATCTTTCTAGAAAGCAGCTAATGAGGCAAGAACAAAGCCCCTTTCTTTCCTGTAACATGAAGCCCTTCTGCTCTTCACAGTCTGCACCTGAGGCCAGCATGGTCCAGTCCTTCCTCTCACCACCATCCTGCAGTCTCATTGTCCCCTGGGTTCAACACAGAGCTGTCCAGCGAGTTCTCTGTCACACACAGGCTAGGGAATATCCTAAGACTCAGGAAGGGGCCACAGGGTTGAGGAGTAGCTAGAGAACACAGGCAAATGCTAGCAAGAGGTCTTGAAGTAAAGCAGGCCAGAGCTAAGGGAGACAGATAGATTGACTGACTGAGTGAGTGAGTGTTTGATTTGACGAGATCTTGTTATGTCAGCCAGCCTGGCTTGGAACCTGTGATCCTCCTACCTCAGCTTCCCTAGTGCTGGTCTTACAAGAAAAGTTCTCCATCACACTGGATTGGGTCAAGCCTTTAACCCAGCTGCCATAGAATTAAACGAAGAGTGAAGTAATGGTAGCCAAACATGCTGAGCCTGCCCTGAGAAGACAAGTGGAGAATTGTGAGAGTGGAAATGGGGAGGGGAGAGAGGGAGGTCGTGCACACCAGGAAGGGAGGGCGTTGGAACATGCTTTCTAAGTTCCCTCCTCACACTGGCCTGACCTATCCTCCATGGACATGACAGGTGACAGCTCCCTTCCCACCCACCGGACTCCATTGCCACAGTCATTAGCTCGGATGCCTCAGGAGCAGTTCTGACCCTTTCTCCTGCTCCCACAATGGCTTGGAAATACCTCTTCTCGCCTGTACTCCTGGAGGGAGCCTCAACATGAGTCAAATGGAGTTACCTTATGTCGACAAACTCCCAACAAAATGGAGTCAGGAGACCTGGGTTGGTTCTTGGTAATATTTGCCTCATAATAAAAGCAACACAGCACTGCACAAAAAGCCTTCCATAAGGAAGCTGGTCCAGGAACTACCATCAGCCTCTGAGGGACCTCAACCTTTTTATCTGTCCTTATGGCTAAGAATCTGCTTTCCCAAAGAACCCATATAACTGTCCTATACTCCCAGTCTTCTCCCACGCTATGATCCGCCATGGTTCATACATCCCAGGTAGCAATCCTACTGTTCCCAAGGAAAACCTTCATCTTAGGGAGTTAGTCTCTCACCGTTCACCTAAACTGATCACTCCCAAAGGACCAATGATTTTCTAATGTTCACACATGAACCTGATTTCTTACTAGCTGTGTTTAGACAAACCTTGTGAGCTACGCGCGACTTCTGTAATGAGCGGTACCTTGTTACTCTCTTTGGAAAAACGATAGCATGCATCCTCGCAGGCCATGCTGGCTGGCCCTGTGGATTCCAGCACTCCCTGCCAATGACAGCGTTCTGGTTGTAGATGCTGAAGACTGAATGTCCGATCTGACTGCCTAGCAAGGCAGAAGACGTTCCTGCCAGCTGTGCAGTCACTCTGAAGGTGGCTGGGTAGGGGTGTTCCTTCAATTCTGGAACCTTCTAGGCTAGACTAGAGCAGGACTTTCAGGGGTTTGATAGCTGCTTTCTGACCCTGCTGCTAGGTTTCCCTGCGTGGTGATGGAAGGCACTGTGACAACTGCACAGTTGGTGGAAAAGATGTGTTTGTTGTTGGTTTATCTGATTATATTTGTGTGTGTGTATGTGTGTGTGTGTGTGTGTGTGTGTGTGTGGTGTGTTTTAATGGTGGAATAATTCCATTCTCTAAGCTGCTTCCTTTAATGTTTAAATATTTAAAAAATTTAAATATTTTCTTTATTTAAATTTAAATGTTATTTATGTACTATTAAATATTATTAAATATTAAATGCTCTGCTTTAAATATTCTTGTGTGTGTGTGTGTGTGTGTGTGTGTGTGTGTCGCGCACGCGCGCGCGGGTGCAGGCACAAATGTGCCAAGCAACGTTCCTAGAGGTTGGAGGACCTCTTTCAGGAGTCGGTCCTCTCCACTATGAGTTCACTAGGCATGTGCAGGACACCCTGCTTTTCAACAGGAAAGCCCCACTGATACCTGTGACTGCAGGTCTGTTCTCTTCTGAGTCAGGGCCATAAATGCGATATTGCTGCAGACAAAGTAGTTATGCAATTAGGCAGGCAGCTCCTGGCCTCGGCCGACTATGGCAAAGTCCCTTTGTGTCTGGTCCCAGTGCGTTAAACCTGTCTCTGAAAAGGAATTCAGCATTTTTCTCTTCCCTTAATTGTACTACCCATCATTTAGCTCCTTTCGAAGGAAACTGGCATTCCCCCGGCAAACAACCAAGTCCCATTTGGTTCTATCTGTACATTTCACGTATGTGAAACTTAGCTTCGATCCCTACCCCGACCCCAGCAGGCCCTGAAACGATTCTGGTGTAGAGCTGATACCAAGAGGCAGTAGAGAGGACCCGTGAGGCAGAGGAAGGAAAGCGAGTGTAGTGAGGTTGCAGTTGAGAGCTGGTTAATGTTGTGCCCAGCAGGTCCCGCGGCTGGGCCACAGTGATGAAAGCCGGTCAGCAGCTGCTCGCTCAGAAACGCCCAGCGAGGGGTGCGCTGAGCAGTTCTGCAGTGACTTCGGGAGTCCGTCAATCAGAGCACTATTCTGGGAGTTCCTGGCAAGGAGGTCTCCTGGGAAAATAGCAATTCTAGGTAAAATGCACCTTAAAGGAGACGCGGTTCCACTCTCCCTGAAGTGCCTCCAAGCTGTGAGAGGCCTGGACCAAAACAGGATAGCTTTGGCCTAGGCTGAGGGCTCTGACCTGGGCCAAAGGTGATTTCTGAATAGGCCGGGGGTTCTAGCCAGGCCGTGGGCGACCGGGACGAAATTCTATAAATCCAAACCCGGAACAGCATCTGAGTTCAGAATCTTGTCTCAGTTTGTCTCAACCCTCGGTCGCGTCCGCGTTTCCCCGGCGACGAGGCGTCTCGGGATGATGACGCAAGGCTTTAGCCAGCTGCAATTGGCGCCAAGGGAGAGATGACGTCACGTTTCGGGGTCGGGGCCGGACCGGTACTACAAACTTGCCCCGTCCCCAGACGACAGGATTCTTATGGTCAACAGAATTCGCTGGACGCTGCCAGAGTGACTGGGGCTGCAGACCCAAAGCTGTATCTGGCCGGTGAGGACATTTAGGTCCCGGAAGGTCCCAGGCAGGACAGGGTTTGCAGGAGCCCAGGCTGGGTTGACTGCTGGAGTTTGCACTCTGCCCCCGTGTCGTACTTACTAGTGGGAAGAAGACCTGACCGCAGCTTTTTAGATTCTGGCCCGCGCCTTGGGAGAATCCACATGACAGACAAAGTTAGCTGTAGATTGAATTTGTTTGTGGTGTTCTTGGACTGCTCCCCACTGGGCTGGGGCAGGATATTATTTATTTATACTTCTCCTCTAGAGCACTGAACTCTGGACCTAGCAAATTCTTAGGAAGTGTTCTACCACTGATCTACACCCGCCTGTGCTCTTCCTGGCTCAGTCTTGGCAGTAGTTAGGGCGGTTATGCGGGCATAACAGTGATTTTTTTTTTTTTTTTAAAGTCAGGGAAGAGGAACAAAGGCAAGGACAGCCTGGTAAAGGTTGAGCCATCTGCTACTTTGTTGTAAGACTGAAGCAGAAAGGAAAACCTTACCATAAGGCCAGGTGGTACCAATCTCCAAGGTTTCCTGAAAGTTTCAGTCTGACATTGGAACGTGTAATGTTAGTGACTCTCTGTTGGTTGGAGCTGGTCTGTTGGGGCTGTACGTAGAGGACTTCAGCCAAAACTACCGCCTCATAATTTTGTATTTTAAATAGAAGAAAAGAGTGGAGGAAAAGTTGTGTTGGAACAATGATAGTGAAGCTGCCATTTACCCCAGGAAGCACCAGAAGGACCTGATTTGAGTCCCAGGAACCTTCGTGGCAAACATTGCCCTCTGTGCACAGTCACTGTCGCTTCTGAGGACCAGAGTGGCAAAGAAACTCGGTAAGTTCGCTGGGCTCGTAAACTGTATTTTTGAGATTGGAGCCAAGACAACTTGGCTCAGTGGGCTATGTTTGTAACAGGTGTACCGCGGTGTGGCTGCGTTGGTGGCCTAGGACCTTTGGGAGCTGGTGAGAATCTGGGATCTAGACCAAAGCACGTTGCTCGTTTGCCACAGACATTTTTAATTAAGAAGAAATCCACTTTTCCTTGTTGCCTATGATGGCCTGTGTGAGGGTTCTCTAGCGGAAAAGAACAGACAGAATGAATATATGCTTGTGTGTGTGTGTGTGCGCGCATGTGTATAATTTATTAGGCTGGCTTACAGAATGTGGTCTGAGTAGTATAGCAATGGCTGCCTCACTCTGGACAAGCCAAGAATCCGGCAGTCGCCCTGTCCATGCCAGCGGGTGTCTCAGCAGTCCCGGTGTGGGGCTGTGGCCCTGGAGGATTCCCCGGGAGCTCCTGGTCTTCTGTCTGCGGTGGAATCCTGAACAAGCTGGTTCTAGTCCTGGCATGAATGCCTCAGCAACAGGACAGATGGGCTTGCTGGTGAAAGCGAGAGCAAGCAGGCTGGAAGCAAAGTTTCCTTCCACATTCTTTTATCGGGATGAGGGGATGTGGAGGGTGCCACCAGAGGAGGGTTTTCTGCTTCAGATAATCTGAACAAGAGACGGATCCCAGGGCTGACCAGGGGCTTGTGCTTTCATTGATTGTAGATGTAGTTAAGCCGTCACATGCTTTATCCAAGAAGATTTTGCGAATCTAAGATTACAGAGATTGGCTTCTCCATCTAACAGTTTGATAGGTCTCTTCTGTAGTGTAGACCTGTGTCACAGAGAGGTAATTTGTGTGTGTGTGAGAACCTTGTCCTTCCACATGGCCCTATCCACAGTTCTTGAAAAGTCTGTTTCTTCACATTGAATTATTGTAGCATGCTGATTGAGAAGACAGTGACAACACGTACAAGGGTTACTTTTTTTAGTCAGGGTTTCACGTAGCTGAGGCTGGCCTTGGGCTCACTAGGTGACCAGGCTGGCCTTTACCACCTGATCCTCCTGCCTCTGTCTCAGAAGTGCGTTGATTACAAGTGTCCAGCCCATGTCTGGTATGGGAGATATGAATATATATGCATATATATATGCACATATATATACCGTATATGCTTATTTTGTTGTGTTCACCTGCATATACGTGTATGACCATGTGGGTATAGTACCTACCGAGGCCAGGGGAGGGTGTCCCAGCCTCTGAAACTGGAGTTGTGAGCTGCTTTGTGGGTGCCGGGAACCAAAGGTAGGTCCTTTCCAAAAAGCAGCCAGTGATCTTAATCACTGACTCATCTCTCCCCCCTTAAATTTAAAAAAAAAAAACAACTTTTTTAGTCATTTATGGCTCATGCATGCTGTAGCATGCATGTAGGGGGTCATAGAACAAAGTGAACAAAGTGAGAGAGTTAGCTTTTTCCTTCCACCATGTGGAGCCCCTGGAATCGAGCTCAGGTCTCCAGGCTTGACAGCAAACACCTTTATCCCCGAGCCATCTTGCTGGCCAGCTCTTCTTCTTCTTCTTCTTCTTCTTCTTCTTCTTCTTCTTCTTCTTCTTCTTCTTCTTCTTCTTCTTCTTCTTCTTCT
>OU015747.1:31835951-31860143 GCA_907169655.1 Acomys percivali | reverse complement strand
AGCTGAGCGCCTGTACTCAGGGCACCTCAGTGACACCTCACCAGCCCCCTCCAGCTGAGCGCTTATATAGACAGCACAGCCTGTGCTGCCCTGCAGGCTTGGCCGTTATACACATTGTGGGAATGGACAGGTGAAGTTGCACAGTTAATATTTATGAGTGAAACATAGCCTTAACTAGTTTTGCTTTTCACTTTAGAACACTTTCCAGATGAACTGGAAACTGCTACTAGTCATAATTTTTTAAAGACTTATTTATTTTTATTTTATGTGTGTGTGTGCAGAGTGCTTGACTATACACCTGTATGCCACATACATGCAGTCCCTATGGAGGCCAGAAGAGGGCATCAGCCTAGAATTGGAAGTACAGCTGGTTGTGAGCTGCCTGACATGGGTGCTGGGAACCAAACCTTTCTTCTCTGCAAGAACCACTGAGCCATCCCTCTAGGCCCCACCAGTGGGTTTTTTGTTTGATTATTTGAAAGATGCCAACTGTTCCTGCCCTGTTGGTCGCTCCTCCTGTGTTAGCTTTCTGCTCCTGTGACAAAAATCACTAACAAAATAACCTCAAAGGAGGAAAGGTTTATTCTAGCACAGTTTCTGACGTGTCCACCCACAGTCCCCGGCACTGGTGCTGCTGCCAGCCTGTGACAGACCAGATATCCAGGCTGAGGTATGTGGCTGAATAAGCTGTGTCTGGGGACAAAGTGAGAAGAAACAAGAATTAGCCAGAGTCGTGTGTGTGTGTGTGTGTGTGTGTGTGTGTGTGTGCGCGCGAGCGCGCGCGCGCCCCCCCCCCTCCTTGACACTTCCTGGTCATCTCCACTATCTTCCCAAAATCTTGTTTTTATGGCATTTATTTCAAAAGGATTTGTGTCTAAATCTTTGCTGAGCTTTACTGAAAGATTACAGAAAATTAAAATGTTGAGCTTTAGCCTTACTATCGTATGTATTGAAGTTCAATAAAATCAGATCTACAAAGTAAAAGCTAGTGACTTAGACAGACAGCTAAGTCCCAAATGCCAACCCACCCTCCTTCTCTCCTTGTTTTCTTCTCTTGCTTCTGGGGTTTGGACCAAGGTCTCCCTCCCACACACTAAGTCCATACTGTGCCCTGGGCTGCACTCTCAGCCTCCAAATGCCCCACCTCGGTGCTTCTGGCCTTCTGAACTAAGAGTCCTGTGTTTTCTGGGTGAGTAAGCAGCAGCTCTGGTCCTCACTACTGTGTGTCAGCAGGGCCTGTGACCGAGAACAGCAGTATCTCTGGACATTGTCCCCACCCCCTTGAGGGGAAGAGAGACAGTGGGGCCTCTGCTTTAAGGCTGGCAATCCCACTTCAGGTGGAATGAAACCTGTTTTTTCCACAGCATCCCTAGGTTAGGAGTCTATAGCCAGCCATTGCCTGCATTCCTGTAGGGACTGTTTAATGGACACTCGGGGGTGTGGGTGTGATGGGGTGGGGTGGGATGAGCTTGCCCTAGCTTGCCCTGGCCGTCCTTCCCACAGCACATATGTGCACAGCCATTTTGTCATGATACTGCAGGCCCTCTGTCTGAGGTATGAACACCCCTGAAATAGTGTGGGCCCCCAGCCTGCCCCATGGCTGGTGTAGTGACACACCATAGCTAGGACTAAGACCAGAGAGCCAATGGTCTCTAAATCTGGAGTCAGGAATCTGTGCTTTTTCACAGTTCAGGAAGCTCGTTATTACCTGTCCCTGTTCCTGGCTTCCTTCCCTAGCAGCCGTATCATGCCAGCTTCTGCATCCCTCTACACTGCCTCTCTTTTGTAAGGACTCTTACCGTGGATTTACGGTGCACCCAGGAAACCAGGTGATCTTGTGTTGAGGTCTGTGCTCCACACAGCTGCAGAGGCCCCATCTCTTGACCTGGACATATCACTCTACTAGGACCCAGAGCTTTTCAGAGTCACTCCTGTCAGTGCTCAGCTTGCATGGGTATGCCTCCTTGTCTGCTGAAAGACTAACTAGCCATTATCCCTCCGGGCTTTGTGCAGATTCGGGACCCGAAGACCCTGCTTCCCATGCCAGGGGTGATGGTTGGTGACATGGGGAGGAAGCTGGGACAGAATGGCCTGGATAATGGGTGAGTGTCACTGCAAATGCTACCTCCCCAGGGCTCCTGCAATCCTACCTCCCAGGGATTGTTCCAAAGCCTCAGGCTGCAGCAGGCTACTGGTGCCACACTCATCCAGGGCCTGCCTTGGATACACTGCACTTTGAGCACCAACTATGACCTGCATCGTCTTAATTCCCAGATGTCCACCTGACTCTCCCAGCTCTCAGGTCAGACTAGCAGTACTCCCTATTTCCTGGGGAGGCCTCAGGCTTGGGGGTGCCCAACTGTGTAGGCCCTCCTTCTGTGTGTAGTTGGGCTCTTAGAGTCACCAGGAACAACTGTGTGGCTGGTTACTCAGACTAGCCCCCTCCAGAGAGAGAATCCTGACCTGGGCCAGGGGCTTCCAAGGCTGGACTGGATACTCGTCTGTCTGCCCATCAGCAGAAGGCTAGGGCAGGGCCAGGGGAGAGCTCAGGCCTCCCGAATCTATAGGTTGGCCACAGACAGTGTAGAGGGAGCTGGACGCACCAGTACCTAACTGTCTAAACTTAAGGAGAGTGACCAGAAATCCCAGAACTCCCTCTGTTGAGGTTACCTGTCAGGTACCCTTGGCTTGTGCTGGTGGCACATTGTAACTTGTGGCCTGTGACCTCAGGGCTTCTGTCTGCTGCTCCACCGGGGCTACAGATTAGATCCATTAGAGTAACTTTGGAACATCACAGAGAGCTTGTATTTGGCCCATCACAGCAGCTCCTGTCTTTACAGAATGGGTAGTCTCTTTCTGGGACACATCTCACAGGCACCAAGTCATACATGACAGGAGCTTCATCACGTAGGTGTGGCAAAGGCTCGGCTGAGATTCACCATGGATGCGCTGTGGGGCAGCCTGAGCAGCTGCTCCAGCAAAGCAGTGGCCAGGACGATGGCCTGTTGGGACCTCCCTGACATGCTTGGCCACTGGGGTCCTTGGGTCCTTGGAAAAGACTAAATTGTTAGGCTTCCTGCCTGTGCTGACCACAAGTCACCAGCAGAGGATGCCAGAGCTCCAGAGCTGAGTGGCAGCTCTGCCTCAATTCCAAGAGATGCCCAGCATCCTGGGGACCTGTCATGACTGGCTAGGGATCCAGAGCAGAGTCCGATCCAGAGTCAGATGCATGGATCACTTTCAATCAGACATTCTAATGACAAGGTTCTTTCTAGGGGACACTTTGAGTCAAACCTTCAAGGTGCCCATAGTACTTTTCATGATAAGGCTGGGCCTTTGGGCCTGGGGAATACTTCTTCATGAGGGAAGGTCCTCAAGAGCTGGGGGGCGGGGGGTGGTGGAAGCTCCAGATTGAGGATTTGCTCCAGGTGTGCCTGGGCTGGTGGTGCTGGAGGGGGCCTTCAGGGAAGGAATATGCTGGAATTTGCAGCAAGAGACTGGGGTAGAAGTTATTGTAACACACACACCCCTTCTGTCCCCTTCTAACAGGTCTGCTACACTCAGACCACATGCCCCATGTTACATGTATGCCCCATATCACTGCCATGTGTCATCCCCTGGCACCCTTCCAATATGCCTGTCACGCTCACACTAAATGCCCCAGGTCGCTGCCCTGTGTCATCTACACATGCCTACAGCATTCTCCCTAGCCCCTACTCTATCCTTCCTCACTCCACATGCCTCATGTCATATAGATATCCCATGTCACTGTCCTGTAATTCACTCACACTCCCATACACAACACACATACATACAACACACACACATACCCTTAAAGTCTCCTCAACCCCTATCCATATACCCCTATACACACACGCCTCATTGAACCTCCCCATATCCCATGTCACATTCATATCCCATACCACACATGTGTGAACATGCCTTGTGCTACACACACCCTGTGTCATGCTGTCACACCCTGCTGTACACACATCCCCTGCCCTCTGGAAACCATAATCGTGGTGTGTCAGTCGCCCACCAGTTGAACCCATCTGAGACCATTTCTGCAGATATAAAAGTGACCCAAAGATGATTTGTGAGATTTGCTATCTTTTTTGTTTGTTTGTTTTGTTTTGTTTTTTGTTTTTCAAGATAGGGTTTCTCTGTGTAGCCTTGGCTGTCCTGGACTCGCTTTGTAGACCAGGCTGGCCTTGAACTCACAGCAGTCCACCTGCCTCTGCCTCCTGAGTGCTGGGATTAAAGGCATGTGCCACCACACCCAGCTGAGATTTGCTATCTTAAACTAGAGTGGGAATTTCACAAGCACAAGTGTGTTCAGACTCATTCTACCTCTGTGGCAAAAAGGGTGAAGATTTTCCACTCCTTAAAAAGTGCGTTCTGCTGACAATATTGCACTTGAAAAGCATTCCTTGACTTTCAAGTAAACAGTTGGAGCACCTCGAGCTTGGCAGTGAAGCTGGGTTTTCTTAAAAATGGGCCATTGTGTGCATCCTGCATGCTGGGCACAGGCCAGGTGGTCACCAGACACAGTATGCTTTTTTAGCTGGGTGTGCTGTGTTAGTGTCTGCAGCCCCAGGGCTCTTTTTAACCCTGTCATGTGGTACAGGAAGGACTGCTGTGTCTTCCCAGAAAACGTTTTTTTGGGGGGATGGTGGTGGTGGCTCTGTCACCTTGGAGGATTCCATCCTACCTACCACCTCTGTTCCTTGTTACTAAGTGCCTGGTAGGGGCCGGGTGCTGGGACTTGTAACAAAAACATGACAGCCCCAAGAATCCGATAGCAGGGAAATGGCTCACTGAGGAACAGCGACAACTAAAAAGGCCTACCTTGTGATCCTTGCAGGGTGGGTGGGAAATCACGTGGACTTTCTAGAGGAAGTGGCAGCTGCTTCACTCTGAAGGAGACTGAGGGTTCTCAGGGAAAACGCAGGGAGCCACAGGTCAGCAGAGAGCCCGGCCAGGGGCCACTGTCACAGCATGGTGGTCTCGAGAAGGGCATGTCCTTTTTTGAAATGCTTTTGCTCATGCCTGCTGTTTAAAGCAGCGGGCTACTCAGGTGGAGTGGGGCTGCCTCCAACCAGAGACTGAAGGAGGTCAGATGCAGGCGAGCCGCAGCAGGCGGTCCTACCATCAGCACAGATGGTTGCTGGCAACTGATAAGGTCCTCTGTGTTTGTATAGCATCTTAGCCATCAGAACGCTGCGATAGGAACCAGTGAAGTTTTCAATGGTTTTATTTTGCAGTTGACGTAGGTTCGTAATCTTGAACAAGCTTCTTCCTTAAACCATTACAAACCCATCTTGGATCGTCAGTGCCCAGCATTTGTAGCAACACCTGTTAGAAGCAGATCACTATTCCTAAGCAGGGAGCCTAGACTGCAGGGCCATTTGTTTTCACTTAGCATTTTAAAACCATCATCTGCTGGGTTTGTTTGTTTGGTTTGGTTTGGTTTTTTAAGACAGGGTTTCTCTCTGTAGCCTTGGCTGTCCTGGACACATGTTTTAGACCAAGCTGGCCTTGCACTCACAGAGATCCACCTGCCTCTGCTTCCCAGAGTGCTGGGATTACAGGCGTGTGCCACCGGGCCAAGCTCTATCTGCTGGTTTTATCTCTCTGTCCTGGGGATTCTGGATTGAGGTTGAAGTCTGAGGACCAGAGATGTCAGTCTTTAGAACCAGTCGCCATCCTCCTGTCAGTGGTGTGTGACCTTTGCTGAGGATAGGGTGGCGGGTGTGGAGTTTCTCTTTGCTGGTGACATGAGAGCATCTCCATACCGGGAAGTAAAGGGCTGGGCTGTGATGGTCCACACATGGCCCCATCATACATGCCTTGTCTTTGGGGTGATGTTACCTTCAGCTGCTCTTAGGGAGAGGAGGAAAGCTCAGGAACCATGTGACAGGCTGTTGGAGGACTCACATGATCGAAGCCCACCTTTTCTCCTGTACAGATTCGCCATGTTCCACAAAGTTCGAATTCCTCGTGAGAACCTCCTGGACAGGACTGGGACTGTCACCTCTGAGGGCACTTACAAGACCTCCTTAAAGGTACCAGTGAGCTGTGGGTATTTGTAAGCCGAACTTCCCACATGCCTGTCCCTGCGGTGTTGGAGATCACCCCAGGAGCAGCTGGCCCTGCGTTACCACACAGCTCTCTTGCTTGGGTTTGGTGTCCTCAGGGAGAAAGGACTTAGCCACAGTGTTGGTGGGCAGAAGTGGCCTGGATCTGGCAGTGTTTTCTGGCTGTGCCTGGATATCTAGGTCTACTTGGGTAGGGGGCTGCTCTCCCAGAGCGTATAGTGGAAAACTGTCTTGATAAGACACACCTTTAATCCCAGCACTTAGGAGGCAGAGGCAGGCATATAGTTGGGAGTTCGAGGCCAGCCTGGTCTACAAAGTGAGTCCAGGACAGGCAAGGCTACTGACTCAAAAAACAAAAAACAAACAAACAAACAAAAAGACACCATGACCAAGGCAACTTATACAAAGGAGTTTTTAAGTGTTTTTAAGTGTTTAATTTGGGACATGTGGTTTCAGAAGGTCAGAGTCCATGGTGGCAAAGGCATGGCAGCAAAGACAGCTGAGAGCTCACATCTTGATTCACAAGTCAGAGAGAGACACACTGGGAATGGTGCAAGAGTTTTGAAAACCCCAAGCCTGCCCCTCCCCCAGTCACACACCTCCGCTAGCAAGACCATCCTTCCCAAACAGTCCCACTGACAGTATTCAAATAGGTGAGCCTCTGGAGGCCATTGTCGTTCACAGTCGGGTCACAGGGAACGCTGTGCACAGATAGGGTACCCGGATGTGCTGATAAGTGAAAGTGGTAAGACTGTAGGTGGAGATGGACCATGGGGTAGCCCACAGCCCTGGGCAGCAGCTGGCTGACCGTGAGAACAGGACTCCAGGGGGAGACTTCCCAGAAGGACACTGCCCAGACAACCCTCACCCTCTGCCTGGTGGGAAAGCAAGGATGAAATGCAGCAAAGTTGCTTGAGAGAAATCAGTCCCGTGACCCAAGAAGCCACATAAGAAACAGAGTAATATCAAAACAGCCAATTAGAATTTAGCATAATGTGAAAGACTTGAAAAGGAAGAATTCAGTTGAAGGTCCTGAAGAGGTGGGTGTCCTGCCTATGGCAGCAGGGTTTCAGAGAAGCGACAGTCAAATGTCCCCAGCTAGAGAAAGAAAGAATGATGAAAAGTATCTGTGCTGTTCCAAAGAGGAAAACCAAGGAAAAGCTGTCTGCTGACACATAGGGAAAATAGGATCATTAGAGAGAAGATTCAGACAGTGTGCTGCCTGACACAGGTGAATGCTTACCTCCACTCCTCAGGCATGCCACTGAATTCAAACATTTTTTTTCCAAGACAGGATTTCTCTGTGTATCCTTGACTGTCCTGGACTCGCTTTGTAGACCAGGCTGGCCTCAAAGTCACAGCGATCTGCCTGCCTCTGCCCCCCTGAGTGCTGAGATTATGCACCAGGCTGAATTTGAACTTTTTTTTTTTTTTTTGAGACAGGGTTTCTCTGTGTATCCTTGGCTGTCCTGGACTCACTTTGTAGACCAGGCTAGCCTCAAACTCACAGCGATCCACCTGCCTCTGCCTCTCGAGTGCTGGGATTAAAGGCGTGCACTGCCATGCCCAGCAAATTTGAACATTTTTAACACCAACAAAACTGTCCTCTTTACATGAGAGTGTGACAGATGTTCCCTATCTGGAAGACTGCCATGCACACACCACAGTTTTGGAAAAAGAACCCAAACTAACTCCAGAGCAGGAAATGGGAACAGGGAGCAAGGACACCAGGCTGTCCCAGAGCACCACTGAGGGGCCTGAGCCCAGCTTCTGCCATACATAGTGAAGGGCAGGATGGATGTGGAGTTGGCAGTGAAGGCTGGAACACAGTCCACAGAAGCTTGGCAGCTGGGGTCCAAGGAGCCATTGCACCAGCAGAGTGCCTGGTGGACACAGAGCACCATGCTTGACCACCCTACATTCTCGTGCCCATCTAAGAAAAGGCAGGGCACAGTGCCCTCTCAGGTGGACAGGTCACAGGTCACCAAAGAGGAGGAGCCCGCACAGTTCAGTCGTACTGCTTCTCTACTCAGAGCTCCTTTCCTTGGACAGCTGGGATCCCTCTCCTCTCCTCATAACGCATCTGAGCGTGCGTCTTCTTTGGGATGCTCTCTGAGGCTGCACAACATCTGGCTGATAGGACACCTGCTTCTATTCCCCAGGATGTCCGGCAGCGTCTCGGAGCATCTTTAGGCAGCCTGTCCTCAGGACGCGTCTCCATCATTGCCATATCCGTGGTCAACCTGAAGCTGGCCGTATCCATAGCTGTCCGATTCTCAGCCACACGCTGTCAGTTTGGACCCACGGATAAAGAAGAAATTCCTGTCCTTGAATATCCACTGCAGGTACTGGCCGTCTGAATCATTTCCTGCTTTATGCTCTTCTCGGCCCCTGGGAGTTGGTGAGAGTTCTTAAGGACAGGAGCACTCCTGCCAGGCACCAGGGCCCTGAGGTGGCTTTTAATTAAAAAGGCAGAGTGGGGGAGGAGACCCTCTGGTGGCAGGTGTAAGCCAGCTGAATATGTGTGCACATGCGGTCACCCTGATTTGGCAGGCTCCATTCCTCGACTCATGTGTCCCATCCCTAAGAAATGGCCCTGAGGAAGCCATTTCTGGAAACTGCAGGTGAGCACAGTCCTTTTAAACACTGCGGCATTTAAAGCAGTTAGAAGGGAACACCAGCCTCACGTCTTCAGAGGCAGCTCCGTGGCAAAGCACAGAAGGCCTTAGGTGGGAAAGGAGTGCATCACAGCCACCTCCTGTGCTCCTCAGTCAGAGCCTTTCTTCATGTTCTGTTTAGGTGCCCTTTGCAGCCAGAGGGGTCAGTCATGGCCCCACTTTATGAGGACAAGGGTCAGGCAGGTTACCTGGTTGCCACATCTGACTTAGGCCTTGTGCCTGAGTGCTGCATAAGTAGTGTTTGAGTGACAGTCAGAGTAAATGAGACAGCGTCTGCCCATTCTTTTTACTTTCCTCTTATGTTGGCAATAAGCTTTTTCTGTTTAGGAAATGAATATTGAAAAGTAGTATCTCACCATGCAATAACATATTGACTACTCTGGGTGCCAAGGGAAGTCCACCTAGGTCCTCACTGGTGCTGCCACTTCCTAGGGGCTGCAATGGGCTTACAGAGTTGGCACATGGAGACAGCTGGCGTGATGGCTGGCACTCTGCACACATGGAACAGACATGGTGACGGCTCACTGGGTCCCTTTCAGGCTCCACCTGTCTCCTCCAATCCCTTCTTTTCTTCATCCATTTGTCCATCTAGAAGTGGGTGTTTGCTATGTGTGTCAAGTCCTGGTGTAGGAGTCCCCCCCAACCTCAGGGAGATTGATCATCTCACGTGGGTTCAAGAAGTATGGTGCCAGGGCTGAAGAGATGGCTTGGTGGTCTAAGGCCCCTGCTGCTCTTCCGGAGGATTTGGTTTGATTCTCAGCACCTGTTCGGTGGCTCACAGCCACCTGTAACTCCAGCTTCTGGAGAATCTGACACCTTCTTCTGACCTCCTTGGGTACCCGGCACACACGAGATGCATATATGTATTACACACAGGCAAAACATTCGCACACGTAAAATAAATAAGCATTTTTTTTTTAAATGGTGCCTGTCTTGGGCTGACTGAACACCAGCAATGGGTTTCCGTCATTCCTCAGGAAGCTGCCTCCAGGTCCCCATCGTCAGTGGTAGGCTGGCTAACTCTGAGTACCTGGTATGTGTCTTGTTTCCCTCAGCGATGGCGCCTACTTCCTTACCTGGCAGCTGCCTATGCCTTGGACCACTTCTCTAAGACACTCTTCTTGGATATGATAGGGCTCCATCGTGTTCTGCTCAAGAGAGAACAAAGTGCCAGGCAGGTGAGGCATCTGCTTTACTGTTGTCAGGGTTGAGCGGCCCTGTTTCAACAGTGGGGCGAAATAAAGCAGCTGGCTGTGGGAGCAGAGCCTGCGTGAATTCCTTCCGCTCCCCCACCATCTTGGGATTTGGCCTGCCCAGTGACTTGCAGTCTGGGCTGTGTCCGTCACCCCATATCTTGGGGATGTGCTGGCAGAGCAGAACTCACAGCTTCTCTGAGAGCACAATGGTTGTCACACTCCGCATTGCCATCCTCAGAGGCTATCTCAGCTCTTGTCTTTTCAAAAGCAACTGCACAGAGGTCTGAATCCACTCTCCCTGAGTTGACAGCCCAGTTTTTGTGCCAGAAGTGAGCATGCATCTCCACTGGGCCAGCTGCTGTGCACGGTGAGGTCCGTGGCCGGCTTCTTTGTAGGTGGCCTACAGGTTGGTGTTTGGTCCCTCCTTGTGCTGTCCCCTGACTGGAAATCAGATGTGAATCAAAAGACATGGCTCTAGAAGCAGATTACTGAAGATTGGGGCTACATACTCTGTCAAGTGAGCTGCATTGGGGTGCCCAGTGCAGATCCCGAGTGAGAGGTGGAACATCATCGCACATGCTGGCATGGTTCCCTTGAGAGGAACTGGCTACTGAGCGGTGCTGCTGAGACAAAGGGGCCAAACATGCTCTCCCTAGCGGGTCTGTTGACGTCGTTCTTCTGGGTCTCCTCTTTCTGAAACCCCCTGGTGAAACCCAGCCAGCCACAGTGGCAGCTGATACTGTCCTTAGTTGAGACAGATACTGTTGCCTAACTGGGTCATTTTGTGGAGCAGGCATTGCACTCAATGAGCTAGAAATGAGGATGTATGTGGAACAAATGTGAGCTTCAGGAAGGAAGGCCAAGGAGTGCCCATTGCTGCCAGCATCACCAAGCATCTGCGTGACCATGGTCCTAGATCCCCCTCTCCCCAGAGGGCTGCACTGGCTCCAGTGTGGTGACAGCCTCTGCCCCTGATTTGTGGCCCTCTCTGCAGATGGTCACGTTCACGCCGCATCCACTTGGTAGGAGCAAAGTCTAGTAGGAGACATTCTCCAGGAGTCTGTGCCTGCAGTGGGTATGCTGCCTTTGACGTGTATTTTCCACACAGAGCCAAGACGCACTTATTTTCATGCTGTGGGCCTGTGCCCTGGAGCACATCCGTCTTATCTCTGTTCTCTGTGCTTCCTAACCCCTCATCATTGTAGCTGGGTTTCTGTTCTTTGACACTAGTGCTGAAGCTACAGCCTGACTTGCACTGTCAGCCTGTCTTCACCTCTTCTCACCGGGTTCTCTCCCTCAGGCGGAGCTTGGACGGGAGCTCCATGTATTGGCATCAGCTGGCAAGCCCCTAGCCTCGTGGACTGCCCAACGGGGAATCCAGGAGTGCCGTGAGGCATGTGGGGGTCACGGCTATCTGGCCAGTAAGTTTGGGTTAGTTTGAGGCAGTTTCTCAGCCTCAGTCCTCCCATAGGCTGCTGGGCCATGGTCCCACAAAGTGCCGCCTGTTTTTCTGATAAGGTTTTATTGGGACACAGCCATACCGACTCAGGCACACGCTTTCTTTCCAGCCATACCCACTCAGGTACACACTTTGTCTGTTTCCACACTGCAGTGGACAGTACTAAGTCCTCAATACACAGACATGAAATATTTACCCTTTGACTCGTCACAGGGAAAATTCCCCAACCCCTGTCCTAGCCAGATCCCAACACTTTCTGATGCCTTGTGCTTCCTGGTCAACATTTGGGGTAAGGAGGAAGTCTGAAGTGTGTGCGATTCCAGCAGGCAGCTGAGCAGAGTTAGCCAGTTATTTCATTGTGACATTTGGCAGATGACATGGAAGGAAACTAGCACTAGTTTTAATGTAGCTTTGAAACTTGGGCAAGAGCTTTACTGATACCAAGCATCATGTCATGCACACAGCTACTACATGACTGGAAAAAACCAGCTGACCAGGTCAGAGCCTGGTGTGGTCTCCATGGTAACTGGGCAGGTTACCTTCACTGTGCCCACAGCTTTACACAGAGTATGTTGATTCTTCCAAGTCAATGCATATAAATGGTTAGAGGACTTGGCCTATAGCACCATAGCATACAGTGCCATATGGTACTGTATAGCACTATAGTGTATAGTATTATACTATAGTAGAGAAGTGGCCAGACAACACTTCTCTGATATTAAGTTAGAATGGTTACTCTGACCTCCACTCTCTGCCACTCACCTGCAGGCCTTCTGCTGTTCACGTCATAAATGACTAATAACTGGCTGCTCAGGGACGGCCGTCGCTGCTGCCGACAGTGCAGACCTGCCAAGCCCTCAGTAGCCAGAGAGATGAATCAGGCTCCTGTGGAGCTGTTCAATGTTCCCATGATGGTCTGGATTTGATTGCTCCCAATAGCCTGACCCAGCTGCTCAGCATGTTCTGGCTTGGCCTGCACTCCCCCATACTCTGGCTCTTACCAGCACTACCTTGCAATGGCCATATATGAGTTATTTGTGTATTTTTGTCCTTTCTGCAGTGTTCTTGGTAGGGCTTTTATTTGTCACTCTAACTCACAGAACACATAAACGGTTTAGCTCTAAATAGAATTAGGAAATGACATCTTGCAGTACCGTAGATACAGACATGACTGACTCACAGCTCATGACCTACCAAGTAAAGATGCAGAGACCAAAGTCAACAGCAGTGCAAACAGCCATATCAAGGTTAAATGTCAGCTGTCCGGGTCCCCATGAAGTCTACCCCAGCCCTTTATCTAGTGGGTTAGCTATAGCATGGAGAGGCTGGCTTTCTCGTCTTACTACATCTCCCTCAAAGGGAATGCTTTCCATTAAAAGAGGAAGGCCAAGAGGCTGAGTCCAGGCAGCTCACCTCAGGCAGGCCCTGTGCAAAGCACATCTGACAAAGTGCACACAAGCCCTCACGTAGCAGGAGAGAGCAATCTCAGAGTTAGCAATTGTCTTTTTCTTTTCTTTTTTTCCCCCCAGAGCTGAGGACCAAACCCAGGGCTTTGCGCTCGCTAGGCAAGCTCTCTACCACTGAGCTAAATCCCCAACCCCAGTAATTGTCTTCTTAAGGCTTGGTTTAGCTGTAAAAGATGAGTAGCCCCATGTCCCATCTCTGGAGTGGTCCCCACACTCAGGGGAAGCTCTGCCAGGTGATCTGTTGGTAATACCAACAGACAGGAAGAGGACAGTCCCCACTGCCTCCAACTGAGTGTCCACATGCCATCCCACAGCCTCCCTGAAGGCTTTCTCTTCCCTAAGAGTGGTGCAGAGGCACAGCCAGCAGATGTGGACAGGGCCAAGTGGGCAGGGAGGCGAGTGAGCACTTCCTGTGCCCTGGCTGGGTGGGGCTGTGGGAGGGGCACCTCTCAGAACATCTTGAGTGACACTGTGGATTTTTTGTTTTTGTTTTTGTTTTTCTTCCAGTGAGTCGATTTGGGAACCTCAGAAATGACAATGATCCAAACTGCACCTACGAAGGGGACAACAACGTCCTGCTCCAGCAGACTAGCAACTACCTGCTCAACCTCCTAGAGCAGCGGCTCCAAGGTAGGTGTCTCCGTGGGGGGCAGAGCCCAGCATGGCACAAGACTCTTTCAGGCTCTGGGCATTCCAAGCTTGTGTTAGGATGTGTCCTCTAGCCAGGCATGGTAGTACAGTCCCATAATCTAAGTGCTTGGGAGGGCAAGGTGGTAGCATTGCAAGTTAGAGGTTAAGTCTAGGCTACAGAGCAAGATACTGCTTGCCAGGCAGTGTTGGTGCACACGTTTAATCCCAGCACTTGGCAGAGGCAGGAGGATCTCTGTGAGTTTGAAGCCAGCCTAGTGTACATACTGAGTTCCAGGGCAGCCAGGACCACAAGAGGAAACCCTGTCTTGAAAAACGAAAATAAATAAATAAAATAAAATAAAATAAAAAGACACTGTCTCAAGAAAAAAAAGCTAACATCCACCCTGGGGTGGATATAAAGATCATCCATCTGGTAGCACAGGAGCATCTTGGTGCAGGCCAGCTGAGTGGGGGCACCTAACCAGAGATGGATGAGCTAGTAGGCCAGGTTCTGTGGATGGGGACTCCTTGTATTTCTCCAAAGTCACAGAAGTGTGTGCCCTAGGCGGAACTCACTTCACAAGCCCTCTCAGGACAATGGACTTTCTGGAAGCCTATCCTGGAATCTTGAGCCGGAAGTTCACGGGCTCCAGCAAGGCTGACTGGCTGGACTCAGCAGGTACTAGCACTCTCCCTCCATCCATCCTGCTTTTCCTGTCATTGCCCTAGGATGCACCTGGCCACAGGAGGGAGGGACCGCGGGATGGACACTGTCGCTGTTGCGCTTAGGCTGGGGCGACCATCCATGGGAGCAGTTGCTCTTCTGGCTTGCAGTGCTTCCTTGGTTCTGTTGCCACACATGAACCTTGGGAAGGTCTCTGTGGCAGCCACCTTTCCTGCTGCCCATGACTTGATCCTGTGGGAGGAGCCTCAGGAGCCGTGAATCACATGAACTAAGAACAGGTGGGCATCGCCCAGCCTTTTCTGTAGCCTCCAGAAGTTGATGAGGGTTTTTGAAATGCTGAGGATGACATTTACGGTTCAAGGATGAGCATTGGGCAACCCTGGATCCTGTCCTGGGGTTGTCTGGGTTATCAGCGTACCCGACAATCACCACTTCACAGTGCAGAAGACATCCAACATTAAGTTGGGTGCTCCCTGCCCCTCCCCAGTCCCAGGGCTCCAGGCACTCTCTGTTTGTGGCTGTAACACTCCATCCTCTGCCTCTGTCATCTCAGGATATTCTCTTTGTCTCTGTATAAGGAGTGGAGGCCTTCTTTAATCTAGGGTGCCCTCGCTTTGTTAGCAGCAACTATTTCTCACCTGCACAGGCCCTTTTAAAAGAGCTAGTCACAGACACCAGGGGTCAGGAACCAGTAGATATTTGGGGACCACCTTTCTGTCTACACTGCACCTGGAAGGACCCTGAGAAGGGCATGCCACCCCAGACCCCAACCCTACCTCATCTGCTCCTTGGAACACCTAAGGCTCAAGTCACAGTAACCTGCCTTCCCACTGCAGCTGTCTCTCGTGGTTGCTGTGTGGCCATGAGTGAGCCACTAGACCTTTCTGGAGGCTTCTCGGTTGAGCCATGAGGATATGACAGCCAGATACTCTGTGGCATCATCTCCCTGTGAAGAGGCTCTTTGACACTAGTGGAAATGGGCCCAAACCTGTCAGAGCCAGACCTCTGTTTCCTTCCCAGGAGCTCTGAGCCATGACCAGCTGTCCAAAGGAGGTCTCCTTGCTCCATGGTCCCTGAAACCTGCATGCCCTTTGGACCAGGTGGCTGGGCCCTTTCTCCCTGGCATATGGGGGTGTGGAGAGAGCGTGGACTCTGCCACGAGGCTAGTCACACCCTATTTTCCATCCAAGGCTGTGTGTCCTTGCTCACCTGGGCCCTATGTCCCAAGTAGTGAGAAGTCTGCTCAGGTATGTCAGGGAGGGTGAGCCTCACATTTGCCTCTCTGCCACATGGCTGGCTAGGTGTCAGCAACCCACCCCTACCTCACCCTCCCCTCTCTGTAGCTGGCTCTCTGCTGCCCATGAGAGCTTGTAGGGCGCACCATGCCAGGCTGAGGCCTTGACAGAGTAAATGCCAACCTACATCTCTCTCTAGCTGGCCAGTGAGCCTGAGGATGGGAATACAAGCATCCGTCCTCTCATCTCCCGAAAGAGTAGCCGTTGTCTTTGTCTTTGTCTGAGCAATCACTGTCTGAGCGGCTCTAAGTGGTTCTGTGATCTGCAGCCTCAAAGCTGCAATGACAGTGTGGAAATGCTGTCAATCACACCTGCCCCATCAACTCCACCTGGTAGAGGGCCTTGGGCAGCTACCCTCAGTGACTGGGTTTCCCTGTCCCCATCTTCTTCCGTCTCCATCATGACCACCAGTGTACATATGGCCAGTGGTGCTGTCTGCCCAGGGCTCCAGGTGTGGTGATAGGTGCTCTGTTTCCTGTGTCCCCTCCAAAGCCCCCCTGGAAGCATACCACTGGCTTGTTTGTTACCTGCTCCAAGGGAGTCATCAGAGATACTGTCAAGAGAAAAAGTCCAGAGGCAATGACTTTGAAGCGAGAAACAACAGCCAGGTAGGTCTGTTTTACACGTTGTGTCTCTTCTGTGCACTCTGGTGTCTGCTGTGAGAAGTCAGTGTCCTGACAGTTGCAGGCCCCACCCATACACTGTAAAGTATCAGTACAAGCCTGGCTGCCTGTGAGAGAGACGAAGGGTATTTATAGTGCCGAGTGGTGGCTGCTGGAAACCAGAGCAGTGGTAGCTGGAGTGAGGCGTGAGGTGTAAGAACATGAACTCACAGTAAGGACTCTCAATGGGGCAGCGCCTCCCACAGCCCGCCCTTCAGTCCTACCCACCCCACTGCTGTGGGCCTTGGTGGAGATGGGCCGCAGTGCTTCCTGCTTTTCACCCACCTGGCTTGGTGTCTCTCCCACTCTCAGAGGCAGCATGTGTGCGGGCGGGCTCACAGACAGGCAGCACATGTGTGGACTTAAAATCCTCTGTGGGTTTAAAAAGCCCTGATGAGGCAGTTCACCAGGGGCAGGGAAAGATGTGCTAGCAGCCAGTTTGGGTACCAGAGAAGGCCACCCAAGAAATCTTCCGTGGCTAGCCTCCCTAGAGAGGTGATCAGTCTATGGCTCAAGAGGGAATCCTGCAGAGTCTGTGGCCACTCACCAGTCTCACAGTAAAGGAACAGGGGGACTTGCAGAACAGTGCAGCATTAGCTCTGTCCAGTGGAACCTGTGCTCCTTCGCCTTCTCCAGCCACAGAAAAGGACACGCTCTGTGCCCAGGAACCACTTGCTGGTGTCACAGTGCCGGGGTGATAGGCTGTTGGGCCTATATTCTCTTGAGAGTCGGGCATGGGGCCAGGTGAAAGTGGGCTGTCCTGAAGTGTGTAAATGCTGTAGTTTTTCTCCACAGGGTTTAGCTTCACTCACAGATCCTTTTGTGTATGGGGCTCATACTGTGTCCTCATGCTGGTTAGCCTCACAGTACCAACCTAGGATGAGTGTTTGAGTGTAGGCCTTGGTTGACAGTTCCCTGTAGCCCCTCCTCATGTGAGACCCGGTTACACAGCTGCAGTGATCGGCTACCTCCAGCCCCCACCCGGCCTCTGTTCTGTTTGCAGGTGTACTTCTGCCGGCCCCTGGCCCTGGCCTTCATGGAGTTCACTGTGCTGCAGCGGTTCCACGCCCATGCACATAGCTCCAGTGTGCCTCCAACTCTGCAGGCTGTACTTAAGCGGCTCAGCACACTCTACGGCCTGTGGTCCCTGAGCCAGCACATGGCTCTGCTCTACCAAGGTAAGGGTGCCACTTGGACCTCTATCTGAGAAAGTCTGGTAATCAGGCGCCTTTCTCTTTGGTGAAAACACCACAAAAGGAACTCCTGCCCCCAGCACATTCCCCGACTCACAGAGCACTGCTGAGAGTCTCCAGAAGGCTGCTGTAGCCTTGAGGTGACACCAAGGGGCTGGGTCTCCTACTCTGTCCCCTGGTGGCTTTAGAGGCCTGCATGTCCCATATACCACAGCCCTGTGACCCTGCTGACAGCCAGCCCCTCTTGTCTACCTGCAGTGCATCTGGGCACCCCATGCAATCTGATGCAGGCACCTGCCTACCCATGGATTCTTTGTTCCTCCCGTGGTAGGAGTGCACTCAGTGCCAAGCCTTGGGACCTTGCCTCCCTCACTGCTTCTTAGCCAGGCCTGACACATGCCCAAGGGGGTAGTGAACCTCAGAACTGGCCTAGAGCCAGCACGTTTCTTCCAGGCATCATAGTAGGCTGGCTGGTCAGTGCTATGAGACCCCGACATCTCTGTCCAAGATTTAATGGGGCTGAGTGGAAAAGCCATTTCTGATGTGCTGTGGCTACAGGGTTGAGGCATGTATGACAAGGTTGTGCTTTCAGGTGGCTACATTTCTGGTGACCAGACAGGAAGAGCGATGGAGGATGCCATCCTGGCGCTGTGTGGGCAGGTGAGTTACGTCACCTTTGTTGGGATCCTCTCTGTCCATACTGTGCAGCCTCCACCATCATCCTGAGGCTGTGTGCCAGAGTTCTGCCAACACCCAAACGTTAACTTAAACTTCAGTGTGCTTGGCAGGAGTTATTTGAAGGAAAAAAAAATTGTTTGCATTTCAAGAAAATCCTTGGGCGTCTCCACAGCAGATTGCTCTGTGGGGCTTCATAATAGTCTGTGTGAGGAAGCAGGGGTCACACAACCACCACCTCAGCTGCAAGTATGATGGCTTTTGCAGGAGCTCAGGAGCACTTTCTGCCCCTGTGGCTTCTGGACTTCCTTTCCGGCTTCGGAACAGCAGTCGTCAGGTTGGCTATAGGCTGGGGATGAGCCTCAGGGGACACGCTAACAGGCTACACTCACTACTTCCGCCAACTTCCCAGCCTTGCCGCAACAACAAATGCTGGCTGTCCAGAGTGAATGGCGACATGGTAGAAATATGCAAACACACACCCAGGGAGCCCACAACCCAGACCCGATGAGGCCACAGAGCACTGTGCGCCTGCTCAGGTTTCCACCACGCTGTAGCAACCAGCTGCGTGGCTCTGTTACTCCATGGTTGCCCTGGAGACTGTAGGGCGGCGCCAAGTGGATGGACTTTCTGTTTCCCAACAGCTGAAAGATGATGCAGTGGCCCTGGTGGATGTGATCGCCCCTTCCGACTTTGTTCTGGGCTCTCCGATTGCCAGAGCTGATGGTGAGGTAAGGGGAGTGCCCCCTGTGGCTGTTGAGACTTGCCTGGAGTCTATGTGGGTCCTAAGGTAATGAGCATTCTTGGGTGCCTTCCTGGAAATTGTCAACCTTGGGGAGCCTTCTTGGGACAAGAGAAATCAGGTGGTGTCACAGCCTTTTGTCACTCCAGCTCTGTGGTCTTGGGTACCATTCCTGAACGCCCTGTACCCCATGAAACAGGGAGGTTGCACTGCTGCCCGGGAGTGACACACAGTTCCTCTGTGAGGCCTGAGGCCTCACCCTCCTAGTCCCGCCCTACCTGCTCTCCACATGGCCCTGTAGCTCAGTCACAGACACGCATCAAAGCCGTAGACTTGACACGGCAACAACCATTATCCACCCAGGCCCTGGCCCTTCTCATCAGACAGGACTCCATTTGTCTGGTTGGCTTTACAACTATGGCATCTTCAAGTTCTCCCCTGCCCTGCCTGCCCTCCAAACTCCAGGTGACTATCACAACTGTGGGGGCCATTTCCCCTCTGTGCCTGCCTCTACAGCCCCATAACTTCCTGATGCCCACTTGCTACCAAATTATGGAATGATTTGTTCAGAAGCAATTAGTGGGCTTATGCCTCTCCATCCACAGTATGTTCTACTTGCCAACAACCGGCCACCCAGGATGCAACTGGACTCTTCTGCCCTCACTGTACCCGCCTGCCCTTGCTATGCCTGGCTCTGTTGCTTCTCTCCTGTCATTTTATACTGTGGTGCTCCGGCCCTCCAACCCTAGCCCCCGTCCTTTCCTTTGTTCTAATATGCTAGGCCGTTGCACATACCACACCGTGTCTGGAGCACCCTTCTGTTGCTCAGCCTGGCCTGAGTCCTGCCTTCTCTGTCTCCCTCATACAAACACTAGGTGGCCCTTGACAGCTCAGAAGTAACTTCCTGTATGACACCCTACCACAAAGTGATTCCCGTGTAGGGAGACACTCGCAGCCTGGCATTCCAAAGTACCTGGCTAGCCATGGGGCCATGCCCCCATTATTCCGGTAACATGGCGTGGCAAAGTGTTCCAGCCATGTGCTTGGGGTCTGATGGTTGTGAGCTGTGGGGTAGATTTAATGCTTACTGACCCCAAGACCAGGGTGGCCTTCTGTGAAATGGAGAACAATGGTAAAGGCACAGAGTCCACTGTCCTCAGATAGTACTGGGCTCAAGCCTGTGAGGGGCGGGGCACGGGGGTGGGGTCTGAACATCAAGATTGACAGATTTAGACTTCATGTGCCCTGGGGTGGGTGTCCAGGGAACAGATATGAGCCAGGGCTGGGCAGAGAGCATCAAGAGCACCTGTAGGCAGGCCTGATGGCCCACTGTGTGTACCACATAATTTTCATAAGAACAGAAAGTACAGAGAAGCCTTCTAGATGGACAGTCGTGGACAGAGATCTGGGTCCTGGTGTTAGAACTGATGACGGGAGACTTTGTGTGTAGAGAAATCATTGATGAGTGGGGTTGCCTCATGTGGGTCCCCCCTCAAGAAAGATGGGCCTTTCAGGTATGTGCAAGCAGGACCTGCATTATAGGACACAGACACACACACACACACACACACACACACACACACACACACACACACAGACACACACACACACACACCCGCCAGGGCCTGTCACCTGCAGAAGGAACTGTAGCTCGTGCTCTCTGGTTAGGAATCACTAGAGGTAGAGACGAGCTGTCCCTGAATAGAGAGGGACTTCTGGCTGTGAGTGCCGAGGCTCGTGGCACCGAGGCACTGCCTGGCGTGGTGACAAACTGCACACACCCCTCACCCTAAGGAAGTGGTGCTCTGCCCAGGCTCTCCCAGGTAGACATGGCCTCCGACCTGGAAACTCAGCTGGGGATCTGAGAGAGGAGAGCACTGATGGCAGCACGGTGCTCAGCATTGTGGAACGTGGCCACGTGCCCACCCCACAGGGCAGCAGTCCAGGTCTACAGTGCAGGAGGGCAGCTGCATGCCATGGGTCCCTCTGAGCCATCTGCTCTGTTGTGACTCTGCCCTAACTGACCCTGCCCAATGTTTCTATGTCTGTAGCAGGTGTGGGGTCTGGCCAGGTAGGATCTGTACAGGTCTGACTCTTAGATAGCATCCACTCTAGCTGTTTTCCATTGAGACTAAGAACAGCTAGACTCCGGTCGGGGCTGTCAGGGACCCAAGCCCTCATTCCTGACCCGCTCTTTAGTCACTGCTGGCCTGTGCATCCTGAGCTGTAGGGTAGCTGAGGACAAGTCTCAGAGAAAATAAGAACATGGCCTGGCAGATGTGGGAGGTGAAAGTAGGGGTTGGGGACAAGGGCGCAGATAGGAGTGGCCACCATGGCTCCCTGCAAGAGAATATCCCACAAGGGATGGTTCCCATCAGAAATGCTTTTATGGAGTTTTATAATTAAGTTTTCTTAATTGCTTCCTCTAAAAAATAAAAGGCTTATATAAATTAACCATACATCATCTTAACATTTCCTAAAAAGCGACAGTGGAGAATTTCCTGTCCTCATAAGACCAGAAGGCAGGGCACTGGTCGCTTGTCCTCTGACGACTCTGCTGGTCCCTGCCCTTCACTTTTACCTGGTCTGTCTCCTGCAGCTCTATAAAAACCTGTGGGGAGCTATCCTGCAGCAGAACGGGGTGCTGGAACGTGCTGCCTGGTGGCCTGAGTTCACTGCCAACAAACCTGTGATTGGCAGGCTGAAGTCCCAGATGTAGACACAGTGAGAGGGGCAGCCACAGCAGGAGCAGCTGACCCAGAGGCCTGAGCCCAGACATGGAGCAACAAGACAGCCACGCTGAAAAACAGTCATGCCACACCTTGTCCTTGTTACCGGTCAACCTGTCAGACCCATCCTGAAATGGGTCTTACAGGGAGTTTTTGCACAGTGTGGCTCCCTGAAGGTCTTGGGAGTTTAACAAAGGATTTTGTTTTTGTTCCCTTGGGATACAGATAGGAAGGGTAAAGTCAGGGCTCACAGTGAAGGCTTCTGCTCAGGTGAACTTTGGGGTCCGTGGGAGACGTTTGCAAAGCTCTCTATGCTGCTTTCGGCTTCTTTTTACCCACTGTGGTGTGCCCATACCTCTGTTTACCCCACTGTGGTGTGCCCATACCTCTCTTTACTTGCCACTTACTGCTGTACCATGGACCATCAGAATGACATCATTTGAAGATTTTTATGGGGAAAAATGTTTTATTAGCTCCTTTGGTGGCACCAGAATTCTCCACCAAGGAAGTGCCTGCGCAGAGGCACAGTGGTGGGGACGTCCAGTCTACGCACCACTAATATCCCCGCTGTGTCTCTGAGTGGCTGGCAGTGGCTTCGGTACTTTTGTTCCTAAAATGGGAGAAATGCCCAGTGCCATCTTTCCGTCACCAAGCAAATTCACACATGGCGTGACCCTGCTACACTGGCCACAGCAGACCCTTGAGCCTGTGAAAGGCACAGGAGCCATGATACCATCCTTCCTGCTGTAGGGAGGCAACCCACAGCCTTAGCCTTTTTGATGGGCTGTTCTCAGCCCTAGGTGCTTGCCAAACCCAATAGCCTCTCTCTTCACCACCCTGTTCATGGTCAGCCCCCTTCCCCTGCCCTGGCTCAGCCCTCTCTCAGAGTCCCACCCCAGGCCAGTAGGGACCTGCCTGTTGGAGTCCCTGCCGACTATGTGGACCAGGTGTTCACAGGCTATCCCCTCCACCTGGATTGTTGGCTTTTCCCAACAATGAGGACTAAGTCTCAGGTCCCCTTGGGTCCTCCCAGATCTTGGGGTCTGTGCTCTTCCATCCTGCCATGCAGTGGTCACCTCAGCCACCTGTTGGCCTGACCATACTTTTGTGTGGGAGCTTGGTTACTATCCTGTCTGGAGACTGACCCGCATGTCACAGAAGTGTGCACAGTCAGTATAGTATTACATTAAGAGAAGTCATGTGGTTCCCGGAGTCAAGCAGTCTGACTGCCACTGCAGCCACTGGTGGCTGAGGTGCCAACAGATTTCAAAGATAGAAAAATGTATTAACAGCTATAGTTTCTGGGAGAGGGAGAGTCCATTTTCTTTAAAAGTAGCCACTGGTATGCCGACCATGCCCCACTGCATGCCCACATACCCCAAACCATATGTGTGGTGCAAATGGACTTGATGAGTTTTCTTTAATGTGTACATATGTGTTTTCATGTCTACCCTTGGATATGTCTTTGTCCCTGGGTCAGGGACTGACTCTCTGGACATCCAGAATTTGACAGGTGTCCTGTTAGTGTGCAGACATCTCGTGACTTGCAGGGCTGAATCATGTATCCCTAGTCCCTGCTCCTGTGATGCGCTCTACTCCTCCATCCCCAGGGTGAGGCTGGTAGCATGTGGAGGCCGATGGTCAAAGGCTACATCATTGAGACAAACTTGTAAAGGTCCTTTAAAAATGAGACATTTGTAAACAGCAGTAAAAACTTGAGTAATTGCAATAAAGTGTTGAAATCCAAGCCCTGCTTTCTCCTGTTGTGTCTCTGCCTGTGAAGCCAGTGTGGGCGCTGTTGGGCAACAGCAGAGTTCAAAGAAAACGAGTGTTTCTGGCAACCCCACACCTCTGGGAGTAACTGCCACCTTTTACTTGTTTACGTTAGGCACAAGACATAAAGCAGTGGTTTTTGGCCCCTGCCAGATTCCCTCCACTCTGAGAGAAGTTGAAGTGGTGAGAGCGACCCCTCGCCTCTCCCAAAGTTCTCCATCACCTGGCTCTGCATCACATTAGCTGGTATCATGCTACTCTGTATCCTTTTGGATGCTTTTCTTATTGTATGCATTTCCCCCACCAAGCCACGGGGACCTCCAAAGTTATCAGCCTCCTCCTGAGGAGACTGAGAGATCTGAGTCTAGAAACTTGCTTTCCAGTCTCACCACGGCTGGCATAAATGTATCTGTATGTCCTTGTGTGTCGCCAGCTCTCAGAAGGTGATTGCTGGGACTCCTACGGTGCGGTCTGCTGTAGGACTTTGGATACCAGGTTGTCATAGAGGGATGGAGGCAGGATGAGCAGTGGCCAGCTGCACCAGTACTAGCTGTGGCAACATTCCCATTTAAGGAAAGGCACCTCGTTGCATTGTATGAGCACAGATGCCAGCAGATCTGAGTGCACACAAGCCAGAGGCTGGCAAGCTATGCACTTGGTAAGTCTTCCCCCAGCTGTTTCCCCAGGAAGATAGGAGATGTCTTGTCCTCAGGGTGGAAACATTTCACAGCAGCAGGCTGACTGTCCAGTCTGCCTTTGATGCGGCCAGTGTGGGTCACTAGCATGTCCCCTCTCACCTTCCAACCCAGCCTTATTTGTTCTTGCTGTCCTGTGATGGTACCTGTCCTTAGCTTCTTGTTTTACGTGTGTGTGTGTGTGTGTGTGTGTGTGTGTGTGTGTGTGTGTGTGTG
>OU015747.1:31812526-31835941 GCA_907169655.1 Acomys percivali | reverse complement strand
TGTGTGTGTGTGTGTGTGTGTGTGTGTGTGTGTGTGTGTGTGTGTGTTGGTACAGGTATATGTGTGCCCCAGTGACCTGTGGAGGTCAGAGGATGGCCTCAGAGGTCAGTCCTGTGCACAGCAGGTGAGTGAGTGTCCACTTTGCTGTAGAAGCACTGTGACCACAGACACACTGCCGCACACGGCTTGACGTGGGTTCTAAGGATCTGAACTCTGATCTCCATGCTTGTGTGGCAAGCTCTTTCCCCACTGAGCCCCTCGTTTTGTTCTGTGCCCAACAGAGCAGTTAAACTTGTGTTTTATCTGTAACATTCTTTGTTTGTTTCATAGTGTATTTTTGTCTTGAGGCAGGGTCTGTCTACCTAGCCCTGGCTTCCTGGAACTTGCCATGTAGAGCAGGCTGGCTTCAAACTCACAGAAGTCTGCCCGCCTCTGCTCTGCCTCCCAAATGCTGATTGATATTAAAGGCAGGAACCACCACACCTGGCTGGTTTTAAAACATTTTTACATATGGAAAGTAGAAAACCATAGTCCTCCTTTGTAAGTTATATCCCCTCATTAGTCATTTGCCTTGTGGTGTATTACCATTCTCATTTTGAATTAAAATGGCTTAAGCTTTAAATTCAGAACTCTTTCTGACTTTAAAACCCAAGAAGTAGCCGGGGCGTGGTGGCGCAGACCTTTTTGGGAGGCAGAGGCAGGTGGATCGCTGTGAGTTCGAGGCCAGCCTGGACTACAAAGCGGGTCCAGGACAGCCAAGGCTACACAGAGAAACCCTGTCTCAAAAAACCAAAAAAAGAAAAAAAAAAAGAAAAAAAGAAAAAAACCAAAATAATAATAATAATAATAATAATAATAATAATAAAATAAAAAATAAATAAATAAATAAAAAGCCCAAAAAGTATGTGTGCTCCAGCCTTGTAGGCCACACTTAAAAATTCTTCTCAAGCCAGGATCGTTTTGTTTTCATGTGTTCGTTTCAGTATTTATTGACAGGATGCATATTTCTAGGCGTGGTGTGAGGTAGGGATTGGATAGAGTCAGCTGTTTAGCTGGTTGAATCATGCACAGGCTTGCACTCTCCCTTTGTTGAAGGCAGCCTCCGCTCCTGCTTCTGCGCCTCTGTTGCATCATCCCACTCACAGCACCTCTCATTTCCTGGTACTCTGCTTCTCAACTTCTTGTTGTCAGTGCAGCAAGGGAAGGCTCGGCTCTCATCTTCAGAAATCTCCTAGGCAATTGAACTTGACGTCTTCTCTGGCCCACAGATCCAAAGGGTTCGTTGGAGGCCAACACCAGGAGAATCTCTCTTTATGGGAAGGTTGTCTTTCCAGCCAAGGCTGTTTTCCTTTTCTTTTATGTATGTGGGAGTTTTGCCTGCATGCGTGTCTGTGCACCGCATGCCTGCCTGGTACCCACCGAAGTCAAAAGAGGGTGTCAGAGCCCCTGGAACTAGAATTGGAGACAGTTGTGAGCTGCCATGTGGGTGCTGGGAATCAAACCCAGGTCCTTTACAAGGGCAGGCAGCACTCTTAACTGCTGAGCCATACCACCAGCACTATTGGGGGATTTTTCAAGGATTCCAACCTTCTATTTCTCTGTGTTGTGCTCAGGAAATTAAATGCCATCATGTGACCGGATGCTCTTTGACCTTCGCTAGGGGCACGTGTACAGGCTAGCTTCAGCATCTTGCTGGGGAAAACCTCTTCTTGCTTCATCATGTAGCCAGTTTTGGGTAACATTGTGAGAAACAAGAACAGTTTCAAGGAACTCTGGTCATTATCTCAGAGACAGGGACAAGCCCAGGGCTTCTGGGTAAGCCCCAAAGGCCCCCTCCAATGCAGGGATAGAGGTGGCCTCTTCCACTGGACACGGAAGTTTCTTCTGAGGGATTCCTTGTTGCTTCCACTGTGTCACCTCCGTGGACCCAAGATTTGAGCCAGTCTGTGGGATGTCGCAGAGCAAAGACTGAAACCAGTATGGGAGTGTCACAGAAAAGGGGTAGGACAGCTGCAGGCTGAGGCTCCAAGCAATAGGTCCTAGAAAGCCTCACTCACCTAGCTGCCCACCTTTGCCTTCAGATCTTGGGGTGGAAGCTAGAGAGAGTGCAGCATCCTAAGATGAGATACCCAGAGCCCCCAGGCTGTGTAGCCCTTCCACCTAAAATCAGATATTATTCCACAACTCTTAAGCACAGTAAGCTACATGGTGCCCAGGACATAAAATTCAGAGCAGAGCATCCTTAGAGCCTCTAAATAATGCAAGGTGGTCATGTCTTGAGAGAGATCCCATCTACTCTGGCTGTCTTCCTGAGCCCTAGGTACTGGTCCCCTCGGGCCCTTCCTTCTGTTATGCTTGCCGCCTTCAGTGAGTAACAAAACTTCTCTGCCTGCCTGTGAGTGTTGTGTCTCACTGGACCTGGCTCCTCTGCAGCAGCCCTCTGCCTATCAGCATCCTAGCTGCTCAGAGCAGGCGAGCCCAGCGCAGGCACCCACAGAGGTGCTTCTGCTCTTTGGGGCTAGGAGTATCCTAACTTTCCACCATCCCAGCTGCCCAGTGACCCTGGGGGCAGTCTCTGCTTTGTCCAGATCCTACTCTGCAGCCACTTGCTGTCGCTGAAACTTACATCAGGGTGTTTCCCTCGGGCTCAGGGCTTAGATCTTGAATCCAAAAGGTCAGGGTGTCTCTGTGGGAGAGCCCATCCAGAGTCCCCGTGACTTCCCAGGAATGCTCAGCTGCCCTGTTCCCAGGCAAATGCAAGGACTAACTTCAGCAAGTTTTTATACCACTGCCTCCTCCACCGCCCCTCGCCCTCACCCTGCCGGGAAAGTGACTCAGTTTGCCACGTGTTGCTCAGGGAAGTTTCCAGAACGGTGGGCACGAGAAGGTCAGCAAGAAAGGCATGCATGCATGGAAGAGAATCGGAGCCTGAGACTGTCCCTCTCTGCTTGTGCTTATGCCCAGGACACTGAAGGGGGCACTCCTTCCTGGGCAGCTTGGTCCCGAGCCACTGGTGCTGTGCTTGGAGTGGAGTCCGCTTGCCCTTTTGATGGTGTTCACGAGGGTGTTTTAATACAGTCAGGCGGGGACCCATGTGCTGTTTGCTTTGCAGGAGGAGACCGCAGATAGGCTTACAGGGCTGGGAGCTTTAGAGTATAAAAACAAAATCTCGGTGTGAGCCCCGCTCATCACCTCCTCCTTGACTACTTTACTCCACGGCACTTTTACTTTAATTCGGTTAAAAAAAAAAAAATCATGAGTTTATTCAGCATTTAAAAGTTGTTGATCCAGAACAAGACTTTTTTTTTTTAGGATGATTTTTCTATGCTGTCATGCTTGAAGACAGGACACTGGGCAGATAGCTGTCCTTCCTGTCAGCCCCTGGCAGAGGTGTAGTTACAGGCGGAGTGGGCATGTGGTTTGGGCAGGATGCGCAGGTCCAAGTCTTTTTGCTATGGGCACATTAACCTTTCTGCACTTAAGTTCCTATATATTAAAACTATCAAGGGCCTGCCCCACTGCCTTGTACAGATTGATTAAGACAGGATGTGTCAACAATCCCAACATAATCTGGGGCATAGTGAAGACCTATAACTCACTGAACTGAACTTGGGCCAGGGGAATGCCCATTCTATCGAAATCCTTGGGCAGTTCTGGCTTCCAGGCCTGAATCTGCGGAGGAAGTCAACAGCCAGCAGTCCCGGGGCAGGGAAGGCCTGTCCCTGAATCTGATGGAGACCCAACAAAGAAGGAGATGAGTGGCCCTGACTTGTGCTATCTCTCTTCTTGCTTAGTACTCACAGCTCTGTCCTCAGCTTCCCCTGTTCCCTGCACAGGGCTGAGCCTCTTCCAGCAGTAGACTAGCCACTGGGTGTGCTCTGTATGGTTCCCACTATGAAGGCTATGTGCCGAGCCTGCCCCGGTCCCCTGCGTTGTGTCTGGCTGGCTGTCCCCTCTATACCAACCTTCACACACGTTTCCATCTGTCCACTCTGCTTAGCAGCCTTGGGTGGGTGTAGTTGCAGAGTTGTTATCAGGAGCACTGGCCATCCACCTGGCATCAGAGCACTGGTAACCCATCACTTCCCTGCCTAACTGTGACCCATTTGCCAAAAGGAATTGTTGACACCCTTCCCCAACCACATGGGACACAGGAGGCCATCTTCTGGTTGCTTTGGGATTGATCTCACTGGGGTCAGGGTCTCTGTCATCTGTCTCCAGCAAAAGGCTACTACACACATGGGCAGTGCATGTAGCTAAGGGAAAGCTGGATGGGTGGGTAAATGGATGGACAGATGAAGGGGAGGTGGGTGGATCAGATGGACAGATGAGGCAATGGTGCATGACTGGGTGAAGGGATAGGTGGATGAGTAGACGCAGAGGTCTGTGGGTGAATGGATGGATGAAGGACTTGAGGGTGGGAAACTAGGGGGTGCGTGAGTGAATGGTCGAGTAAATACATGATTAAGTGGACGAATGCATAAAGGAATGAACAAGTAATTAGTAGAGAAGTGATGTGGGTAGGTCCAGATGCTGCAGAGAAAGGTGGACCACTTTGGCACTGTGCCCTAAGTACACTGTCTCAGCGTGGAGTGTACAAGGGTACATACTCTCCCTTCACGTGGGAGACCTGAGCTCCCTAGTTGTATGTGTGTGTGTATGTGAGGGGGTGGGGAGCGCACTTGACCATAGCTTCCTCCTCCCTTCCTGGTTGACGCTTTTGCAGCAGGGCTTTGCTGTATGTCGTCTCTTCACATTGGTAGGGCTGCCTGTGCTGCCCCTTATGACCAGGGATGCGGTGGACAGTGGTGAGCAGAGGGTAGACCCTATCGCCTCCAGGAGGGATGCAACCAGATCTGTAGTAGGTAGGAGGTATAGATAGCTACAGAATAAGGCTGGAATTGAATATAACCCGATGGAGTATTTGGCCACGGGAAGATGCATTTTTCATCCTATTATTGTTGGAATTCAAATTCCTTTTATAAAAATTCATAAGAAATGAGAAGCCTACTGCTCCTTCCTAGGCTTATTCAGTGAACAGTGTCATTGCCAGAGAGCTTTGAAGGCATCTCTGTTCCACAGAATCTGTGTAGCAGATAGCACTGGAGAGGACTGGGGATGGAGACCCTGACATGCTTCAGGTAGCCCTGCTGCAATGTCCTGACCTCTGTCACCAAGGGTAGCAATGCTAGGCTTTTCGACATTTACAGGCAGGATATTACTGTTTTTTTGTTTTGTTTTGTTTTGTTTCGTTTGTTTTTGGTTTTGTTGTTTTGGTTTTTCGAGACAGGGTCTCTCTGTGTAGCCTTGGCTGTCCTGGACTCGCTTTGTAGACCAGGCTGGCCTTGAACTTACAGGATTGGTCACTGATACAGCAGGGTTCAGACAGGTTTGGCCAAGCAATTGACTTTCAAGTGCTCTCTCTCCTGAAGGGTCCACTGATGATGTCAGAACTTGATAGCATTATGGGAGGTGGGGCCCAGTTGGAAGAAACATGCTTTTAAAGGATAGATACTGTCTCTGGCCCCTCTGTCGTCTTGTCTGTGTGCTTTGGCTACCACAGGATGAGCAGCCTCACCACAGGAACACCTGAACCAGCCAAGCATGGTCTGACCCCTCTGAGAGCCTGAGCTGAGCTGAACCCTCCTCCTTCACTTCTCTCAGGTGTTTGTCACAGTGACAAGTGACAAACATTCCAGGTTCATCTGAGGCAGGAGACTGACACCTGGGGGCAGATTCCTTATCAGTCAGGAAATGGTTCAGTAAGGACAGACTGTCCTGAAAGAGGGTGGGGGACAAAGGCCCCTAGAGTCCTGGGTCCTCTGTGTGCATATAGTACTATGGGGCCCTGGCCCACGTCCTTCCCAGATCAAGGACCGCTGGGGCAGGGTATTAGAGAGGCGGAGTTGTGCCTCAGACTCACACTCAGAAATCCTAAACCAGGGCCCCCATGATGGGCCTTTGCTGAGTCTGAATGAGGCCACTAAGTTAGACCCCTATCTAACCCCACTGGAGTCCTCATAAAAAGAGGATGTTCAGGACAAACACACAGAGAGAAGGCCCTGTGGGCACACTGAGACGGTGCCTCTCTGCCAGCCAAGGAGAGAGACCTCGGCAGAAACCAGTCCACCTACCCCTGACTCAGACCTCTGGTCTCCAGGCTGTGAACTGATTGTTCTTGATTTTTATACTCACAGCCTGAGGCTCTTTGCCACAGCAGAGACAGGCAAGCATAGGAATCCCTTAGCAGCAGCCTGGAACTCCACTTGGCTTGGGCTGTGCACTCACCTCTTCTAAATAACAGAGTTCTGCTCCATCATACTGCACACACTGCAAACACACCCTTCTCCACTCAGTGTGCATAGCAGCCTCCAGCCCCACCAGCGTCAGGCCACATGGACATCCCGCTAGACAGTGAGATAAGTGTCTCTACCCCTATCAGTGATCATAAGCAAACAGATTTTATCCAGTAGTCTCAATATGTCTGAATACAGAGAGGAAAGATGCATCCAACCTGAACTGGTTAGAGGTACATGTGCAATAAGGCAAACTGCGTCTTCGAGTGAGCTTTTAGGGGGAATTCCCCATTTACCATCATGCGCCTATGCATAATGTGGCACTCATATGATTAATATCAGATGTATTATGGGAAGAGATATGAGCAGTGGGGGAAAATGAATATGTGACCCAATCATCTTATCAAAGCAGCGAGTAGCCCAAGCTATTCCTCTTGGTAACCAAATTCTCCTCTTGAAGGTCACAGACGGAAGGACTGAGAACAACACACCCTTGCATATCCTCAAATGGCCTGATTCCTGTTCTTTGGTCTCTCTGTGTGCCGGCGTTTCTCCTGTAGTCACCTGGCTTCTTTTGAAAATTTATGAGCCTTCTATTCATTACCCAACCCCAAGCCCATGGGTAATAGAAGCACCCCGGCAGACTGACACCCAGGAGCTCCGGCTACCTAACTGGCCCTCGGCATCTATCTGCAGTCACAATTACGATAAGGATAGTCACACATTTATAGGCCATGTCACACACCACACACAGGCAGCCTCCCAGCTTGTCTTGTCAGCCTACCAGGCATGAACGGATGGCCAAGACAGCACTGCTCACAAAGCTGTGACACCAAGCTCGGTCCTGGGGACAAGGGTCCTTTGTCTGTAGCAGGAGCCCAGCAACCTTCTGCCAGCTCCTGGCTTTTCATGTGTCTGTTTTCTATTTATGTACTTCCTCCTGTCATGCCAGGCTGAAGAGGCGCCTGCAGACCCCCTACTGTGAGGAGAGCTTCCTTCCCTGCCCTGCTCCAAACGCTGGTGTTTTCCACCAAACCTATCCTTGGCCAGCAAGCCGCTCTCCCTGAGTGACCCCGTGAGAAAGCCATGGGAGCTAAAACCCTAGTTTCCTCTCCCTCAGCCCCTGCTACCCAGCTCCTACCCTCAGCCCACCCCTACCTACAGCCTCCTCTCTCACTCTGTTCAATGTGTGACACATACCCAGAAGGGTGCACAGAGCCTATTAGTCCCAAGAGTTGAGCCTACCCTATAGTGAGACTCTGTCCTGTTGGCCCCTCTAGTCAGTGCTTGTCCCTGAGGAAGAGTCTGCACAGACTAGCACTGCTGGCCTGTCTTGTATTGATGTAGTGTGTGACTTTGTCTTGCTCCTTCCTCCTGGTTGTCATGTAATACCAGGTGTCAGAACTCTTGCCCTCTGTGTACCAATAGGGCCTTGGATGTGTCCTTCTTCTGCCGGTGGGTGTCAGTTTAGTTCCCACACAGTGTTGTGGGCCTATGGGCCTATCAGATCAGCCAGCATTTGATCTCCCTGCAGGTGTTTGCTGGGCCTCAGTGTCTCATACATTAAGAAAACCTTTCCCTGTGGCTTTCCACACAAAGCCAGCTCCCTCCCAGCACCTCTGCCACCCAAGTACCACCCAGGATGGCACCAATACTTGGACATACACCCACCTCTTCATCCTTTGCCATGGCAGCACAGACCTTCACTGTGCTTCCTGTGGCATTTCCCCAAGGGTGGACCATAGGAGAATCTTCTTGTTGACTGACCGTTGGGTGGCATCTTTGTTTTGCTCTCGGTTCTTCTGGCTGATTTCCTATGCACACCCAAGCCTCTCCAAAGAGAGACTCAGCTCATTTCTGTTGTGTGCATCCCAGGGCAGGGCTGAGGAGCCAATCAGTGTGGATGGAACACAGGTTCATCATATTATGAGCCCCACATCCATCTCAAGAAGTGCCACCCCTGCCTTAGTCCACTCCCTAAGTGAGAGGCTGTGAGGTGACCTAAGATTTCCCATCATAGCCTTAGGTAACATTCTCCCCAAACCCCAGTGGGACCCAGTTTCTCCATTTACTAGATAAGGCATTTGCAGTCCTGGTGCTAGAACGAGCCATCTAGCTGCAGCCATTTCAGCAAAGGCCTCTCTCTCTCTCTCTCTCTCTCTCTCTCAAACCTTATAATAAGTGCTTCATATCCCTATAGCTGTTCACTCTAGACAGAAAAGCTCATCTTTGTGGACGTTTCACTCCAGGTTTTTTCCCCTAATGGCTTTCCCTATTCTTGCAGAAAGAAGCTCGTGGTAGGCCAGGGGCTAGTACCACCCCTCTTCTTTGAAAGACAAAGAGCTTCTCCAAGGGTCGGTGTCTTAGCTAGGGTTTCTGTTGCTGTGAAGAGACAGCATGGTCATGGCAATTCTTATAATGGAAAATATTTAGTTGAGCCTGGCTTACAGGTCAGAGGTGTAGTCCATTATCAGCATGACAGGAAGCATGGCAGTGTGCAGGCAGACATGGTGCTGGAGAGGGAGCTGAGAGTTCTACATCTGGATCCATGGGCAGCAGGAAGTGAGACTCACATTAGGCCTGGCTTGAGCAGTTGAGACCTCAAAGCCTGCCCCCACAGTGACACACTTCCTCCAACAAGGCCACACCCACTCTAACAAGGCCACACCTCCTAATAATGTCACTCCCTGTGAGCCTATGGGAGCCATTCAAATTACCACAGCAGGGCTCTTCTACCCACTCTTCATAAAATCCTATGCTATGTCCTTTGAAAGCAGAGAGTATGAGGCAGACGGCCATTCTACCCTTGTCTCCCAAGACCAGATTTGAATAAACCGTATCCTCCACCGACCTCTGTCTCAGATTTGTTTCAGTTAGAGACTGAGAGTAACAGAACCATGTGCCTTGGCAACCGGACCCATGAGAAAATATCAAGCTCATACTATAAGCTCAGTAGACTGCAGCTGCTGCAGTTGCCGTGTGGGGACTATGTGGAGACAGACAGGTACAGGGAGGGGACCCAACAGGTGGTGAGACAGACCTCACTCTTTGCATAAGCTCAGGGTGGCAGAAATCCTTGATAGGGGGACAGTCGGGTCTGTGGACCCAGTACATCCAGGTCTTCCTGCCTAGTAGCCCCCTACTCCTCTCTGTGGGTCCTGTAAAGCTATCTGTAGCTGCATAGGATGGCCAGGTCTACTCCCCAGTTCCTGTGGGTTTGCCTGTCTGGTTAGGGCCAGGTGTGTGGGTCCAGTAAGGCTGAGTTTGCCTGCCAAGTACGGCCAAGTCTGCCTCTCCACTACTACCAGGTCTTCCCGTCTAGCACAGCTAGGGTCAGCTCTGCAGGTCTAGTATGACTGGATCTGCTGGGCCAGTATGGCCAAGTCTGTCTGCTTAGTAAGGCTGGGCCTACAGGCCCAGTAACATTGACGAGTACAGCTCAGTCTGCAGGCCTACTGTGGCTTAATGTGCCTTGCAGTCCCGCTACAGCTTCCTGCCGATTACAGCTGTGCTTTCGGACCCAGCACACCTGGGGCCCCTGCATAGCCACATATTGTCGTTGAATATGCTTTAGTATACAGGCTCTGTACAGTTGTTGTGTCTGTCTACCCAGTACAGCCAAGCTGGCCCTGCCAACTACTGCCATGTTTGCGGGCGTGGTACAGCCCGGCCTTCAGGCCCTGCTCAGCCAGCTTGTTGTGGGCTTGGTACCTGCAGGGATCAAGTTTTCTAGCTTGCCTTAGCCTGCAGAGGCAACTGGCATTATGCAGGTTGGGGTTCTGTGTCTGGCCCGGAAATGAGGCAGCTTGGAACAGCCCATGTAGAGTTCTGCTTGTGAAGCTATTTAGAGGCCCCACCCCACGTTTGTATGTTGGGCTGTGATTTCGGAAGTTTCTCAAAACATCCCTTCTCTCAGCCTCACAGCTGTTTTTCCTTAGTGCACATATGTGGGTGTGAACACACACACACACACACACACACACACACACACACACACACACATCCCAAGCCAAAACAAGGGGCCAGAACTTAGCCGCCTCCAGTTGCCCCACCCTAGCACACACTTGCCAACAACTGCTCTGGGACACCTTAGCCAGGGAGCCCCGCCTCCCCCTTGGCTTGACTTCACTGTGCAAAGGGTCAGGCCATGTCTGCCCTGAATCCTTTCAGATCCTCCCCTAACAGAGCGGCAGCTGGGTCTGCTCAGAACCTTAGCACAGGGTGTTCCTTACTTCCACCAAGACTCCTTCCTCTGTTTCCCCCCTTCTCCCCATCTGAAGCTGTTCCCTGTCCAAGCCCCACACTCAGCCTCTTTCCCACCACCACCTCTGCCTCCTGGGAGGCCTGCTTCCCTACCGTGGACAGCTGTTGCTGTAGATGTGACTGGGTCACATCTCCTCCATGTCTCTTTAATCAGAGTCTGTAGTGGCAGACTCTGTCCTCTTCCTCCAGGGAGCCCTCCAGAACCATTCAAGTAAGGGGACCTCCCTATGTTCTGGTCAGAGTGCCCCTGGGGATATCTGCTCTCCCTTTGGCATTCTCTACGTGGCTACCAGCTCAAGGCTCACCCAGTTCTGTGAGCTTGAATGTCTGTCACCAGCAGCCCCACTCTCACATCACAGTGGTTAATGTAGGTTGCCACGCTACAGACTCGTCCATGAGACAAGCCTTAAGGCATACCTATGAGGGATTTTCTTGATTGGGCTATATGAAGTAGGATGACATACCCTCAGATGAGGGTGGCACCTTCTTCCAGTGGCCCAGAAATAATGAGATCTGAGGTGGAGGTGGGAAGGGGTGTCTACTGTTTGCACTGACTTTCCGCCTCGCTGGAGTGCTCATCCACCCTGTTGGTACTGCTGTTGCATCCTCTGCTGACATCAAAGCCCAGTTTCTTCATCTGTTTGTCTCTCCACTGTGCACTAATGAGCCATTTCCTAGGAATCTTCTAGGCCTTCCGTGCCACATTTGGACAACTGAGGCCTGAAGCCTGGTGGACCGAGCAAGTGCTGGGTTCTCAGCTTCTCCGCTGTGCAGACTGCCCAGCCCATATCATGTATGCCAATCAAATCAATTTCCCTGCGGTGTGTATTTCTTCTGTGGGTTCCATTTCCCTGAAGAATCCTGACTAAAGCACACATAGTCTTAGGTCCCTGCCCGCTCTGGTCATGGGTGCCACCAAGCAAACTGAAGAAGGGTCCTGCCCTCGTGGAGGCTTCGGCCCAGTGGGCAGCAATGAGATTTAAGGTAAAGGCCAGTGCAAGAGTAAATATATGGATCCAGGACCTTGAGCGGAACAAAGGAGGCGGCTGAAGCAGCCAGTGGGGCTGTCCGCCAACCCTCCTGCATGTTAGCTTAGAGCGAGCTTCTTCAGCTCTAGCCCTCAAGTAGCAGCGCTTGGACGAGACCACCCCAGTGGCAGCACTTGGATGAGACCACCCCCAGGCTGCTGCTTCTCCTGTGGTGGGTCCACCAGGCACCTGGGAGCTCCTTCAGGCCGTTCAGCTCAGGAATAGGCAGTTCCTCACACCAGGGTCCCAGACAATGGGATGAACCCCTCTCCCAGCCCTTCCTGCCCTGGGGCCTCTGGGGCATCACCATGTATCTGCCTGCAGACCTCTGGCTGGACCCTCCCACCCCATCCTGCCCAAGCCCAAGGCTGGGTTTTGCTTCTTGTCAACACCTCCCCTTCTGCTGTGTCTAGAGGGTTAAAGTGTTCCAGTGGGTGACTCACTAAAGGACACCAACATGTCAGACTGTAAAGGCCTGGTACCTTGTCTATCAGTCACAACTGAGGCACAGGCCCTGCCCTCCCCATCTCTCCACCTGCTGCAGAGCCTGGTCCCCATGGGGGCCCAGGTGTCACTTGTCATAGAGTTCCTATTGTTGTGATGAAACACCATGACCAAAGCAACTTGGTAAGGAAAGGGTGTATTTGGCTTACACTTCCATATCACTGTTCATCATGGAAAGAAGTCAAACAGGGCAGGAACCTGGGGTAGGTGCTGATGCAGAGGCCATGGAGGGGTGCCGCTGACTGGCAAGCTCCATGGCTTGCTCAGCCTGCTTTTATAGAACTCAGGACCACCTGCCCAGAGTTGTCACCACCTATAATGGTCTTGGCCTTTCTTCATCAATCACTAATTAAGAAAATTCCCGACAGGCTTGTCTGCAGCCTGATTTATGAAGTGTTTTAGCTAAGGTTCCCGCCTCTCAGACGGCTTTAACTTGCGTCATGTTGACATAAAACCATCCAGCTCACCACCGAAAATGGGGAACTTTTTGTCTCCTCTCTCCATGCCCAGGCTCCCATCTCTCTACCCCTTCTCCAGAGGATTCCAGCCTACGGGCCTCCTCCCCTAGGGAGGCTCCTCTGAGCATCCCCAAACCCACTAAGCCTCCATCTTCCTTTCAAGCTGACCTTAGCCTGCACATCTTTTTCTGCAATAGTGAATTTTTTTTTTTATTTTTTGGTTTTTGGAGACAGGGTTTCTCTATGTAGCCTTGGCTGTCCTGGACTCACTTGTAGACCAGGCTCGCCTCAAGATGGCAGCCCTTGCCAGCCATGCCTGTGTCCATGGGGTACTGTCTACCTGGCCCAAAGGAGAATGGCATGTGAAATGCCAACATTCCTCCCTGAAGTGTGTTACAGGCAAGGAAGCTGCGACACAGGCAGTATGCATGGCCCTTGTCTGTCATTGGAGGCTGAGTCCAGCCTGGAGCTGGCACACACCAAATCCAGCCCTGGCTGTGGCTGTCACTTGGCTCCTGGCTCATGTGAGGCCACCACCGAGTCTTGCTGCTTTCAGCCTGCAAGACCATAACCAGGCATCCATTTCAATACAGGGTCCTACTTGATAGAACTCAGGGTGTGGCCTGAGAGTCTCCTTTTCTACAAGCTCTCGCGGGGGGGGGGGGGGGGGGGGGGAGCGGGTGCTCGCCTTGTGGCGCGGGGGGGGGGGGGGGGGGGGGGGGAGCTGGAAAGCAAGGGTGGCCCAAGAAACACCCAGCACAGGCCCATGGGTTCGTGAGCTGTATCCCTGATCCTTCAGTCATCAAGGCAGTCAATGGAGACCAATTTTGCCCCCCAAGTGGGTGTTTTCCCCCATTCTCCTCCACAAAACAACTGAGAGGAAAGCAGAGAGTGAAAGTGAGAGTTGTTATGTTGTCAATTCGGATTAATAGCCTTAAATGGGATAAACCAATTTAAACCAGACTGCTATTTGGCATTAAATGGAGAAGGTTTGATTCTTGGTAGCAGTAGGATGCTAGTGTAGCTCAGGGAGGTGCTACAGCTCAACCCTCAGGTGCCTCAGGTGCCAACCAAGAGCTGCTCCTTGCAGAACAAGTCTGCAGTGCTTGATAGTACCAAGTCTCTGAAGCGGTGGGTGATCTCCAGGTTCCCTTCCACAGCCCAGGTGTGTGTAGTCACACATACTGAGGCAGGCACCAGTCCCCTCAGCTTGAAGTCACATCCAGTCCTGGAGGCTAACAGAAGCCTCTGGTGCCAGAGAGGGGTTAGGGTTCACTTCTGACAGCTCATTTCTTCTTTCGTCCTCTGTTGAGTTCGCATGTGCCCTGTGCTCAAGCCCAGATGTACAGAGTGCTAGCTGGACCCTGATTGGCTGAGTGTGAGCAGGCACATAGGATGAAGACTAGGACCAACCTGGGAAGAGCCCTGAAATGACTAAAAGGTGCTAAAACTTAGTTCACAATCAAGTCCGGGGTCTGTTCCTGCAGATACTTGTCATAATGTTTCCGTCAGTTTTGTAGTTCCTGTGTGTCATGTCCCCTTCCTTCAGTTTCCTGCTTCCTTCAGCCTGGGATTTTTGTGTCTTTTGGGGCTGCTTGCAGCAATAGTTACCATTCAGGTTACAGCCCCGCCGCCTGTCAGAAAGCTCTGTATGGGAGGGGCCATCTACTCCTGATATCACCAGGGTGTTAGGGAGCAGGGCTGTGCTGGAATGGGGAAGGGTTAGGGCAGATGCAGGGTTTAGCAGGGAAACTGGGTCTGCCTGGGACTCAAGGAGAATGCAAAGCTTTCAGCTGCTGTCGGAGAATCTGCCAGAAGTATGGAGGGAATGATGAAACCAAAGGAAGATGAGCTGCCCCTCCCCCGCACCCAGGGATGTTTGTTCCCACCAGAGGACAGGGGTCCCAGAATGATAGCTTGTTCTCAGACTAGGAATGGGTCTTGGCCCTCATTCCTGCAAGCTTCAAGCAGAAACAAGAATCAGCGCTGGCTTCACATCTGCAGAACCAAGTCCCCTGCAGAAGGCCGGATGGCTAGTACATCCAGCCAGTGCAGCTGCGCAGGGCTGTGTGCAATGCCAGAAACACATGGCCCCAACCTGGGGGCTCCCTTAGGATCCATTAGTGTGAAAGCCAGGCCAAGAGGCCGGAACCAGGTCATGAACCCTGTGTGGAGAAAGGTCCTCATCCCTTACCCAGAACTACCATCATCCCTTGGCACTCAAGCCTCCTCCCTTGGCTCTGACATCACTCCCGCGCCCCAACACACACATGTTTTCTTTTAGCCTGTTTTAAATTCCTAGTTGCTGTGCAGCCACTTGGAGTACTAATTCTTTTGTCTTTTAGATTTTTATTTTATTTTATACACACAAGTGTTTTGATTGAATGTATACACATATATCACATGAGTGCCCGGTGTCCTCAGGGACCAGTTGAGGACATCAGCTCCCCTGGAACTGGAGTTATAGGTGGTTGTGAGCTACCATGTAGGTGATGGGACTCAAACCTGGGTCCTCTGCAAGAGCAACAGGTGCTCTACACTGTTGAGTCATCTCTCTAGCCCTTGAGTCCTAATTATTTATATGTGATCTCTTCAATCTAAGGAGTTCTACAATCCCCCTTGCCAGACTGTCCTGCACTCACTCACTCTAATTATCCAGCTTGGGGACAACTCTCCCTTTTAAAATGGAATTATTTGGCATCCTTGCACTGCTGATCATCAGATTTGCAAGTTAACATGGTCAGCAACCTCCTCGATGGTAATCATGGCAACCTGCCCTTCCACACCTGCTCCCTACCACCTGACTCCACACACAAGGACAAGCTGACCTTGTCATCTGCTACTGAGTGACACAGTGCACCATGGCTGCCTCTCCTTTCCTAACTTTTTAACTCCATGGAGATTTTTACTTGCTTAATTATTAATTTAATACTTAAAATTACTTTTATCGTGCTGGTACTGGGGATTGAGCCTAGGGCTATGTGCATGCTAGGCACGTGCTCTACCAGTGAGTGAGCTATATTCCAGCTCCTCCCTGCAGATATCAGTGACCTTTATTACTTTGTTACATGTGCATGTTTAATGACAGTCTCATTCCAAACTCTGCCTGTTGCCCGAACCCCCTGTGAACACAGTGTGCTCTGCATCTTCCTTGGTCTTGGTGATGCTCCTGCTTTGATGCATCTCAAGCCGCACTGACTCCAGTAAAGGTTGGGGGAGGTGAAACAGCTGTAATCTGCCAATGCCCACATCCTAACCTCATGCTCGGTGAACAGTTGAGCTGGGTACAAAACTCATTGTGTGCAGGAAAGGGTAGAAGGCCAGTTTGCAAGGGTTTATCCACCGCTTCTCATGACCAAAACTCATGTAGCAATGCAAAAGCCATTCTAATTCCCAAGTCTTTATGCAGGACCCCTCCTTCTCCTGCTACTGTTCTAGGGCCAGCAAGTTGGCTCAGTGAGTTAAAGTACTTGCCATGAAAGTATCAAAACCTAAGTTTAGTCCCTAGAACCCACAATGGACTCCTGGAAGTCACCCTTTGACCTCCTGGTGTGTGCTGTGCCACCCACAAACCTTCACTCACACACACAATTAGTGATGAATAAAAATTTTTTAAATATTTTAGTGTGTGTGTGTGTGTGCGCGCGCGTGCGCGTGCGTGTGTGCGTGCATGCGTGCGTGCATGTGTGTGTGTGTGTGTGTGTGTGTGTGTGTGTGTACACATGAGTGCTGGTTCCTGTAGAGATCAGAAGAGGACATTAGATCCCCCTGGAGGTGGAGTTACATAGATGGTTGTAAACTGCCCAGAGTGGGAGCTGAGAACCGAATTCTGGTTCTCTGCAGCAGCTGTGTGCGCTCTTACCTACTGTGCCATCTCTCCAGTTTCTTGAAAATAAAATAAAATAATAAAACATAATAAACAGTGCCTTGAAAGGTCTTATTTAGTGCTTGTCTTTGCATTCTCAGAATGGTAAAGGGGAAGTCATGGTTTTACACATGGTCATGAACAGGAGGACCAGGGTCCCAGAATGAAGCAATTTAGTGAAGGGCTGATGGTTGTGTCACTATGGAAGGGGTTAGATACACAGTTTTTTCGGTCATGAGTGTCACCTGTGTTTGCTGTGAGACTTGGATGAGCTAAGCCACATGCCTAGCCAGCACTAGGACCCAAGCTGGTGCTGTTTCAGGCTTGACTTCTGCATCACAGCCCTGCACCCATCCACGTGGAACAGGTGGTCTTCTATGTACACCTGCCCCTAGCCCTCCCCGCACCAGCACCCAGGCCTTTGGCTAATGGTGTGCCAAAGCAGCCCGCGATCCACACAGTAAGAACCAGCTGGGAGCATCTCTTCCCAGGCCCTTGATGTCTCTCCTCCCGCAACCCTGCCCCCCACCCCCACCCCCGGCCCCCGCCAGCCCCAGAGCTGCTTGCTGGACATTTCCTTGAGCAATGCAGAGAAGCACACAATAGCACTCCTGAGACAACAGTGATCAGAAACCAGGAGGACCGAGCAGGCGCTGGTGGCTGTGACAAGGAGGCTGTGGGAGATGGTGGGCTCTGATGCAGCCCTGGATGTAGGATCCTAGTCTTTAGCATCAGAGAGAGGGGTAGGGGAGACTGAGAGGGAGAGGGAGAGAGGAGAGCCCGCCCTGCAGTACCAAGGATTTTTATAAGATGAGAGCTGGGAGCTGAGAAAAGTCCTCATATTTGTTGTCACTCATAACACTAGCTGTCAAGTTGTCTGCAAAAGAATCGAGGACCATGGTGACCTGGCCACAGCACACAAACCCCTCGAGCCTCTGCTTGGGGCAGCCTCTGCCAGAGTCTGTAGCCTCCAGACTTTTCTCTAAGAAGCCAGAGCCCTCTGAAGACTGCAGGTCCTGTGACTCCAACTTGGCACTAATCCAACTTATGGGATGCAGGCGAGAGCCTGCCAGGTACCTCTGGTTCTCATTAGGACAAGTCGCCTCCCCTTGCCATGGCCCTGTCGGGAAGTGTCTCACTTCTCACTGTCCCCTGGGGACCTCACATCCAAGTCCAGTGTGCTTGCCAGAGTCAAGCGAAGGAGCCCATGCCTTCCAGAAAGGAGGTGGCAAGAAGCCCAGTCTGTCCACTCTGACCCTCAGGCCCTAGGCATGAGCTTTCAGCAACGGAGCTAGGTGTCTGAACCATGCATGCACAGGTGGGATGGGGTGATGTGGAATTCCCTCTCCTGTGGGCCCCTGTGCATGGCTGGGAGGCAGCTGATGTGCCAGGATTCCTGGGGGAGGAGGCAGCTCTTGTCCCGGAGCCAGAGCTGGATGGTGCTGATTTACTCGATGTGTAGCTGGGGGAGCCAAGGAACCCTGAGGGTTTCTGGGTGACTAGAGTGTGGTTAATGGATGAAGATTGCTGGCAGGTCACTGGGTGCCTACTGAAGTTTTACATAGGGCCCCCTCTGTGCCCCCCTAAAGGCCACTCGGGACACAAAAATTACTCCCTTTGCTTTCCTGAGTACGCACCAGCTTTGCTTCACCACTTCCAGGGCACCTGCATCATGTGCCAATGGGCAGCCTGGTCCTGCATTTTTGGGGTGTTTCCGGGTTTATGCTGGGTCTGTATGAGCTGTGGTGAGAGCCAGTGACCAGCCGACTTGCAGATCTGGAGAACAAAAGATGCAGCTGCAGGGTCTTACTTCCTAGCTTGCAGAGGGCTGGCTGCATTCTAGTCTTGGACTCATGGGCAGGACCCGGGCAAGAATAGACTGGAGTCTTCTTCCATGGTACACAGCTAGGCTAACAAGATGGCTCAGTGGGTAAAAGTAAGTCACACAAGCCTGGTGACCTGAATCTGGTTCCCTGAATCCACATAAAATGCCGGATGCGGTGGCATACAACTGTAACCCCAGCACTCCTACTGTCAAATGGCAAATGGAGAATCACCTAGAAGCTCTCAGGCCAAGAGAACACCATGTAACAGATATAAGGGAGGCCTGCTTCTACAAGACAGAATGAGAGAACTGACTCCTGAAAGTTGGCTTTGGTCTCCATACATGTTATGTGTCATGTATGAGCCTACACACACATCAATTAAGAATAAGAATAAAATAAGATTAAGAGGCCAGGCGTGGTGGTGCACACCTTTAATCCCAGTACTTGGGAGGCAGAGGCGGGCGGATTGCTGTGAGTTCGAGGCCAGCCTGGTTGACACAGGAAGTCCAGGACAGCCAAGGCTAAACAGAGAAACCCTGTCTCAAAAGAAAAAAAAAAAAAGAATAAGAATGTGATGTTAATTGGATAGGACACCAGAGTAGAGCCTCATGGTTTTATCTTGGTGGCTTTGTAAGAAGAGGATGGACACACACACACACACACACACACACATACACACACACACACACACACACACACACACACACACCCCACAGACATAAAATCTTGAACTACTTCTAGACTTTGCCAACAAGAAGGCCATCACCAGATGCTGCCTTTGACCCTGGGCCAGAACTGAAAACCAAGAAAACCAAAATAAATCTCTTTTGTAAATAAGTCTTGCGTATTTCACTATAATGAGGGAAAACAGACTAATACAGATGTTTTTCCCATCATGTGGCTCCACCCTCATGACCTCATCACCTCCTGTTTTTATTGTCAACTTGACAGAACCTGGAGTCAGGTAGGAAGAAAGAGCCTCACTTTAAGATTGGCCTGCTACCATGTTTATGAGAGATTGGCTGAAGACTGATGAAGGAGGGGTCAGCCCACGGTGGGCAGGACCATCCTTAGGCAGGTGGTCCTAGCTTGTATATGAAAGCTGGTTAAGCTTGAGCCAATGTACAAGCCTGTGGGCACTGTTCCTTCATGGTTCCTGCTTCCTGGATCCTGTCTTGAGCTCCTGCCTTGGCTTTCCTCTTTCCTCAATGATGGATTGTGACCAAGAAATATAACCCAAACAAACCCTTTCATCCCCAAGTTGCTCTTAGTCAGAATCTTTTTTATCACAGCAACTGAAAGCAAACTGAGGTACCTCCCCGCAAGATGTCCCACCTTCTAGCACCATCCCATCCAGAACAGGATGCAAGATAAAGTTTTAGAGGGACATAGACAGTTTATCCTTAGTGGCACTTGAACTCAAGTGACCCTGGCTAGCCCCAAGTAACATTAGCCCAGGCATAGCAGATGCATCTGGAAGGCCCATTATGCAAAAGACGCCCATGGGGATGTTGGCATCAGAAGAAAAGTCATCTATAATAGCAGTGTCTGTTGGTTGTGGTCTGTAGTAGTGTTGGCTTTGAACTTTTCAAACCTACTTTATTTGGGGTTCTTTAATGCTTATACCTCCCTTCCAACCCACCTACCCTAGATAGGAGAGAAAAGAGGTTAACGGGAACAGGAGAAGTAGACCTTCTTAGACTCAGCTCCTTGGAGTGATTCTACTCTTCATAATCAGCAGGATTCCAGCAGACCCATTAAACAGTAAAGCAGCAATTCAGCAAAGGTGACTGCAACCACAGCAGCTGGAACCTGGAACCTCGAAGTGTTCTCTAGAGTGTTTCTCTCTGGGAGTGTCTCAAAGCGGAGTGATGAACAGTCAAATGATAGGAAACTATGCCAAGACAAAAAAGTCCCAGCCTCTTGTCAGAGTCTATACTAGGAAGTTTATCATCTGGCAAAGACCATGCCCCCTGCAAGAGGCGGTTCCTCCTCCAGAAGACAAACATTATCTGTTCTCTCACAAGTCTGATTCCATCCCACACTTGGGATCAAAACAATAACATGTTTACATCCACTACAGAGAACCATGCTCATCTTCATGCCAACACATATGAAAACTAAATTCATTTCATTACAAGCAGCAAGGGACCCACTGCACAAAAGCACCTGTTTCTATGAGGACACCCCATGGCCCTGGGCTAGCAGGAAGGGGAAGAAGGTAGGTTACAGCGGATTCCAGGCCACAAGGCACATTCATCAGCAACTATTTCCACAGTGGAGAAACTTCTACCGCCCTGTGGTCCCCAAATGCAGGTCCTCACGTGGTGCCCCTCACGGTGACACCTGCTGGGTTCATTTGGACTCTTGATCACATAGTGCAGAAACTCAGCTCAAAGGAGATGAAGCCAAAAGGACAATAAATTGACTCTATAACCTAGTGTCTAAGGGTATGTAGATCCTGATTCAGGCACAGCTGGATCCAGTAGCTCCTCAGTTTCCCCTGCCTCTAGCACCAACCCAGCTGCAAAAAATAGCAAATGCCAGCCCTCCCAGAATCTGGGAAAGCCTGGTTGGCACTGGGCAAGAGATTTGGTCCCCAGGGCCCTCACGACGGCCATTACTGTGACAACACTCTGGGGAATACAGTTCTTGACCTTGCCATGTGTGTACTGGCCCACTGTGTCCTGACAGCATTCTGCTAGTCATAGGTCAGGTCTTGGAGACCTCTACAGAAAATATCTGTCGTCCTGGCAGCTTTCGGATGGGAGGTAGCTTTGAAAGGGCTGAACCTCCCCGATAAGTGCCAATGTCCTGCTGAAAGGGACATGGAGTTCTCATTCCTTATTCTGGATATCATAGGATCAGAGAAAGCAGGTTTTCAGTTGGCAGCTGGATGTGGCCTGTGCTAGCCCCTGGAGAGGTAAACAGTGTGACTATGTGCTTGGGAGAACAGCATAAGTGAGTGAGTGTGCATACCACGGTGTTGCCAGTCTCCCTTAATGGCCTCTGTTGGGACTACAAGATGTCCCCTAGCCATAGGGTGTCCCTGTCAGCCCCACATGTGTTGGTAGTTCTTTCTATGAATCTCGGTCCTGCAGCCTTCTTGATTTGCGTCCTCTGGTGTCCATGGGAGGTGGCAGCCCATGGTCTCTGGCTCTGCTGCCACAGTGCCGAAGTCTGCAAGGACGGCACTGATACACTTCTTACCCACAGGCTTGGGCACAAGCCCAGAGCCATGATATGACTTTTACTTCCCATGGTTTCCTTGGACTTTCTAGCTGGCAGCCTCCCAATCCCAGGTATGCTGTCAGGGCCTGGGGATCTCCTACCCACATCCTCTCTTACAGCACACGCCAAGCTGCGTCCTAAGAGGGAGGAGCTAGATGGGGTATCCTAGGTTCCTCTATCTGTGCTCCTGTCTGGGAAGCTGGTCCCCCCAAGGCTGCATGTGCACTGCTTGATTCTTCATCTGTGCCTTGACACAGGTCACCAGACATTGACCTGTTTACCCCAGGGACTTCAGCAGTGTCCAGATGGTCAGTCTAGACAGAGATCCTATCTGTTGGGATATTCTGGAATACCAGGAGAAGTGTGTGAGGCTTTGGGATTTACCTGTGGGGCTCATGGTGGTCAGGGAAGAAGGAAAAGTAGAGTATTCAGCCCATACTTGCTGAGGGCAGATGTGTGGCACCTGCCCCAGGTGGCCTTAGAAGCTGTGAAGACCAGGCTGTGCCCTGAGTTACCACATAGTGTGCAAAACAGCAGTTTCTCGGACTGTGCCCCGCTCCCACGAGACTCCGTTTTGCACGCAGCTTTTGACTCCATTTTGAAGATGGAGGATGACTATGCACCTGAGTGGACCCACAAAGGACACATCTGTCCGGCATCACCTCTGCAGCAGACTGATATGTAATTTCTTCCGGAGAGTAGGAAGAAACCAGAAATGTATCAGTGGATTGAGACTGTGCAAACACACGAGTGTACTAAAAATCACATCGTGGGAATCAGGCTGTAGAATGTATCAGACACAGAAGACCAAAGAAAGGGTGCAACCCCCTGACCTGGATCCCATAAAGAAGAAGGCATCTAGCACAGTGATGGTGATGCCACCTCCGTGCTGTCCTCAGATGACAGCAGGTGCATGGCCCATGAATAGATGGAGAATTCCCTGACTGTTGCTGGGGCTTCAGCTTTGCTCATGCTGTTCATGCAGCCTACTCACCCACCATCCATCCAACCTCCTGCTCCCCTGCCTGGATCTGAACCCACTGTTCCTGCTGCAGAGTCAGGTCTGCCTTTTCCCACCATAGACTCAGAGCACTCAACCTCAGCTCTGCAGCCTTGTCTCTACAGTAGCAGTTCTAGGTTGGGTCCTTTGCTATCTTACCAACACAGACTCTATTTGTGTTTTTCTCTCAGCCCACTCCCGAGATCTCCTGAGCACCGCTGTGGCCTAACTTATATCCATCCAGTAACCCACAGCTACACATAGAAATAAAGATTTGTTTACTGTGTGGTGTGTGATCTGAGAGTTGACATTAGTAACTCAGTGAGAGGCCATTCCACAGAGGCAGGCACCACGTGACCTGTGGCCTGGGCCTGCAAGTGTCTCCTGAGAAGGGACAATTTTGAGGCTGCAGGAGGAGGGTCCCAGTTGGAAATTCTTCATTTTGAAATTCTAAGACCCCCATGGCCCTTGATTCTAGGATTCCAGGAGATCCATTTATACCCACCCAAGGGCATCTACATCTGCTGCTTCCTGGCTACAAAGGGCCTGGCACCCACTGGCCTCAGAGGTCCTGTCACGTGGCTTTCTCTCGCACAGATGCACCAGCTCAGTGCAGACTAGTGTTCTGCAGGCCTTTGGCTTTGGAGATGGGAGACCTGAGTTCTTGCCTGGTAGGCCTCAATTACCAGGCAGGTCCCCATTTTCCCGATCATCCCACCATCCTGTTCCTCTGGACCTGCCCCCCAAATAAAGGAAGTGTGGGCTGGTTAGGACCAGGAGAACCCCACCTCACAGCCTCCTACCTCCAGGAGTGTCCTGAGCTGCTGGCTACCCAACTGTGGTGCCTGTGCCACCGCGGTACTGAGTCGAGGGCGAGGGACTGCGGATTTAACTCATACACACACACACACACACACACACACACACACACACACACACACACA
>OU015747.1:31780324-31812516 GCA_907169655.1 Acomys percivali | reverse complement strand
ACACACACACACACACACACACACACACACACACACACACACACACAATAACAGCGGGTCCTTCGTGCTAAGAGAGCAGCAGCCGCAGCAGCAGCCGTGGCAGCGGTTTATTCTCCTCCCCAGAGTTCCAAAGAGCCTTTTTATAGGCAGCAAAACAGGCATCCTCCTCCCAGGTGAAATCCCTCAAGAGGTGATTGCACACAGGAGGACAAGTCTCGAGGAAGGGAGGGGCGTGTTCTCAGAGCAGTAAACATGAATAGCTAACCAAGACAAACACAGACATGGAAACTGCTAGAAACAGGACATGAAACAGCAAGACAGGCAGGCAACCCAGTCGGGCCTGGTTCCTACACCCAACCAGGGGAAAGGCTACCCTGTGAACCAGGGGAAAGGCTACCCTGTAAACTGCAAGATGTTGACCTTGTCTCTTTTTGTCGAATGCCAACATCATCGTTGTCTGACAACAAGCTGAGGCTCTGGACACTTCTAAGCTCTCCCTGGGGCACATTGCTGCTGATTAAAAGTCTTGATGGAGGTCTTTGAGCATTGATTGGTCTTGACTTTCCTCCTTGTAGTCAGTTCTGGTTCATGACCCATGTGCCAAACATTTGCCTAGCAGCACTTGGGGATCATGCTCATCTCTAGGTGTGCTGCAGCCAGCAAGGTCTTACTAAAATAACTATAGCTGTATTAGCCAGGCTCTCTAGAGTAACAGAACTTACAGAATGAATCTCTCTATGTGTATAGAAAGGGGATTTATTAGAAAGACTTATAGGCTGCACTCAAGCTAATCCAGCAATGGCTGGCGGTAAACAGAAGGTTCCAAGAATTCAGTAGTTGTTCAGTCTGGTCTTCAGTGGGCACTGGTATCCCAAAGAAGTAGGCTCCAGTGCCAGTGAAGGAATGGAGCTGCTAGGAAGGATGAGAGCAAGCAGGCAAAGGGAGCGAGAGAGGGAGCTTCCTTCTCCCATGCCCTTATACAGGCTGCCAGCAGAAGGTGTGGCCCAGACTAATGGTGGATCTTCCCACCACATAAGAGCTAAATTAAAAGTGGGATCTTCCCACTTCAAATGATTTAGTTAAGAAAAAAAAATCCATCACAGGTGTGACCAATCATTTGGGCTTTAGTTAATTCCAGATGTAGTCGAGTTGACAGCCAAGAATAGCTGTCACACAGCAAACAAGAATAAAGGAGATGTCAGTGAGGTCTCAGGGCATCTACCAAGAGAGTTCTGAAGGTGACAATGAGGCAGGGGCAGGGATAGGCAAAAAATCCCCAGGGAAACCACTGTGTGCCCTGATGATAAAACAGACCTGCCCCAGGAGGAGGCTGGCCCTGTGCCCTCAGGCTGGTGTTGCATAGGCACAAGGGGTTATTGCAATGACCTCATGCATTCAGCTGACCCCTGGGACCCAAGTTCCTTAGTACCTGGCACTCATAAGGTCTGAGCCAGAACACTGAGTCAGTGCAGAGCTCATGAGATGGTGGCTGGTTAATGTCACCAGCCATTTTATAAGCTTATTTTTAAAAATATTTTTTATTTGTGTCTGTGTGTTCACACACATGTATACACATGTAACCCACAGCACATGTATGGAGGTCACATGACAGCTTGCAAGAGTCAGTTCTCTCCTTCCACAATGTGGACCTGGGGAATCTGGCTCCCTATCAAGTGCCTTTAACCCTTGAGCCATCTTACTGGTCCCGTTTTTCACTGCACGGTTTTGAAGTTTTAGAGAGCAAGATGGACATGATGTCACTGTTCCCATTGTTCATGACAAGCCTGGAGGATGTGGTGCTGGGGAACAGTAATATCTGCATGCAATGGGAATTTGGGCATAGCTAACAACGTTTAGGGAAAGATCGAATGTCACATAGTGTTATGACAGAGAGCAGGTGCAGCCTGCTTGGACAACATCCTCAGTGCAACAAGATGCAGATGTAGACAAAGCACTGAGAAATCAAGATGCTGCGTAAAGGAAGCTGTATCCCATGTTCATGGACAGAAAGACTTAGAACGTCATCTTGGTCATCTTTACGATAGACTCAAGGCCAACCCAATCCAAACCCCAGCAAGCTACTCTGTGGCTGTCCCAACACAACAGGCAAGGTAGGCCTGCACTCAGATGGCCATACCCATTGTGTGACAGCATATGCTGTCACTTGTGCCATTATGAGCAATCCTAATTTTTTTTCCTCTGTGCTTATATGACTTTTATGCTGTGAACATGTGTTACTTTTAACATTTGAGAAGAGCAGTAAATGCTTTTTAAGGGGAAAAAGTGCAGAAAGAGGCCCAAGAGGGTCCAGGCAGATGAGTTTAGCAGCCGAGTCTTTTCAAAGTGTCCTGGATGGGACCCAGGAGTGTCACTGAGGCGGCTGCTACATGTCTCCTTCCTGGAGTCTGGAAACCCCTCCTGTCCAGAGTTCTGACAGGGAGGTGGCCTGGGGTCCGGGCCCCTCTGTGATTCTCATCTGTGAAGATGGAAGGCCTGGGCAGCTTCCCAGTTTCCATGGCCTTCATGGGTTGGGGGGATTATTTCTCCAGCTGGGGTCCTTTATATTAAAATGCTTATAAGATAAACGATGGAACAGAGATTGTTAAGAAATTCAACTGCGGTGTCTTGGAGTCAGGCCCTTGTCTACAGAACCTTCAGCGGGGAGGCCTGGAGGAGGCCCAGGGTATACAGGAGTTCCTCTTACACTCAGCTCAGCCATCAACGCCTGGCTCTCCAGTGCCACATCCCCCTGGAGACCACCTCTGATTTACTGAGCCCACAAAACTTGCTCCCTCACAAACCTTCCACCTGTCCCAACCTGAGTTACTGGCCTCTTTCTCCCTGGAAGAGAAGCCTGTAAAGGAAGGGGAGTGGGCTGGACATGAGGCCAATCGGCTCTTCTGTTGCTTTCTGGTTCTGGGATGGGCTTGGAGCAGACGTCCCGTCCCGAAAGCTGACCAGGGACAAGATGACCTCAGGAAGTCCTGGGTGGTGGGAAAAGAAGTGATGCGGGGAGCCACAGACAGTACCTGGGTCTCTCTGGACACCGTGGGGGACATGCCTCTAGTAGCCACATGAGACAAAAGGAAGCTGGTGTCACCCACACACCATTAGTCACCTGTAGCAGAAAGCCGCCATGGGCACTGCCTCACTATCACAGGATGTACTCCAGGTTGGTCCTGTGTCCACAGCTGGTTGGAAAGAACTTTATGGAGATGAGCTCACCCTGCTGGGGACACACCAACCTAAATCTTGCTCCTGTGTCCTCTGGCCCCCTCAGGAACTCAGAGCTGTACCCAACATCCTATAGAAAAGCAGAGGGACCCGGGAGTGGATAGGCAGGTGATGCCATCCAACTTTTCTCTTTGAGCCAGAGCAGGTACTTGGGGAAAGTTAAAAAAAGAGTGCTAAGTCGGGGAGACCTGTGCCAGCTCCTCTCAGTCTTGGAGATGGTGAACATATGCATTTGTTTATTCAACACATATTTATTGTTGTCTGCATCTGGCCATCCTCCAGAACAAAGCCAGCTTGAAGCTGGCAAAGGCCCAGAAGCTCCAGCTGTAGGCAGAGGCTACCACGAAGACCAGGGCTGAGGACAGGTGTATCCAGTACAACTCCAGCTTCAGAATGCTATAGACTGAGGCTCACACTCCAGCTCTGCCCCCTTCGTGCTATGCACTCAGGAAGTCTCTCTGCATAAGTGTGTCTCCTCCTTTATAAGAGTAAAAGACAAATATGGGCCCAGGGTCAGCTGAGGATTTGATGATATCATGGACATCAGTGTTCGGTACAATGCCTTCCACATGTGAGTGGTCAACACAGGCACTACCATGGTAACGGCGGTTAGATGGGCTCTTTGTGCCCAGAATCAGTGTCCCAAAGCAAAGAGTGCTAGATCACCATGCTGAAGGAAGCAGTCAGAAGGTCTCAGAGTGGGATTAAGAGTGTCTAGGGTGACCTGTATGTGTCAGCCTTGGCCTCCACTGCTGAGGTAAGGTAAACATAGCTATTAGGCTTGAGTCGGGGATGTTTGGGCACAGCTGGCTGGCAGCTGAGTGTTTCATTTCCCACTTGAGAGGAAAGGATCAGGCAGCTGCCAACACCAGGTGCAGTCTCGCCTAGCTGAGGCTGCAGGCATGAGGTCTGAGTGGTCCTTGGAGAGCGTGGTGGGGCCAGGTGCCCGTCCAGTGTTTCACAGGGGATACAACCTGATCCAGCAAGGTGGCTGCACAGACAAAGTGTGTAGGATGTGACTCCCTAGTCAAGAGCCAGAAGGGATGACCAGCTTACCTAAAGGCACCCTCCCCCTCCACAGAAACTGAGCCCAGCTGTACAGGGGCCCGGTTAGCAGCTGGGGACGTGGGGTTCCCACTGTCACGGTTCTTTATGCTTCCGTGCGCATTTCTAGGATAGATTCAAGAAACAGGATCGATAAACCCAAAGGAGCATGTGCAGAAAGCGTTTGCAAGGCAAATTGGGCACTCCTGATAGGGAGGGAGAGCATCCCATGTGCCCACAGTCCGCCTGTGTCCCTTCGGGGCCCTGACTTCTTCCCACTGCAGACTGATAAGGCTCAGTGATGGAACACTTTCTATTCCAGGCTCTGAAAGACCTCCCTCATGCCTTTCACCCTGTAGATGAGGAAACTGAGGCTCAGGAATGGGACCGTGGTAGCTACCTCCCTCCTTGGAGTCCCTGCTGGGCTAGTCTGATTGTCTGGCTCCTCCGGAGTATCTGTTCCTGATAGAGACAACGGAGAGATGCTCCCATCTTAGGTCAGTGGGTACCAGTGACAGCGGAACGGGCAAATGGGCAGAGCGTAATTTAACAGGCACCCTGCCTATTTCCATGGTGTAAATGTTCGTGCCACTGCCAACTCCAAGCTGCCCACTGAATGTCAAGGCACATGACATTGGAAAAATACATACTTGTATCTGGCTGGTTCCACCATCAATGTCCTCTCTTGTAGCGGCTCCACTTGAACTTGACTGTTTCTGTTTTAAGACATAAGAGGGACCACACACCTTTAATCCCAGCACTTGGAAGACAGAGGCAGGTGGGTCTCTGGGAGCTCCAGGCCAACATAGTCTACCCATGTGACGTCCAGGCCAGCTAGGGCTGCACAGTGAGACACTTCCAAAAGAAGAAAGAAAGAAAGAAAGAAAGAAAGAAAGAAAGAGAGAGAGAGAGAGAGAGAGAAAGAAAGAAAGAAAGAAAGAAAGAAAGAAAGAAAGAAAGAAAGAAAGAAAGAAAGCTGGGACAGGATTGGTACCTTACCCCATACTGTGGTTTTCTCTCAGGGCAGTAAACAGTACACAGAAAGAGGCTTAGGCTGAGTGGCAGCCCCTCTCTGTATGTGTAGCATCCATCAAAGCAGTCTGGGTCTATACCCACCACAGCATTCTCTGGCAAATATGGGACCTTCACAAAACACCTGAAGGCTGCCCTCCTCAGAGGAGCTTTATGGGCCTGCATGGTGCACAGCCTTCAAAGCATCAGGGCAGCTAACATGACTGCCACCTTGGAGGCTCAGTAGGATGCCACCCAAGGTCCCACAGCCACTCACTAGCAGCTCAGATTGAGCAATCTGGGTGACTTGTTTCCCATGGCTACCACTTAAAGACCCAGTCACAGGGTAAGTGTGACATCTGCAAGCCTTAGCCCCTTCTAGAAACACAGGGCAAGGTCCTATGCACACATGAACACAGGGTTCATCACAGCGCAAGTACACAGGATGCCATGGGTGACCCTGTGCTCTTAGAGACACCTGGACACATTGGAGCCAGGAAAGGCATGTGCGGCTGCCTTCGCTGGGCCCCAAACCACTCAGGAGAGAAAACTGCTGCAAGACAGGATGAAGGATACATTGTGACTTGATTGAAGCCCTGTGGGTAGAGGGGTTAGGGGACAGGTGGGTAAGGTGGTTCTCCTGTGAGGACTGGACCCTGCTGTGAAGCACTGAGGTCTTTGAGGCCATTTTCTGAAATGCTATTGTAGTGGTCTTGGACCCCACCTGGCAGTGCTACTGAACGAGGATAATGAGGGTGCTTATCCTCAGTGGAGTCACTGATGGGCTGGGGCATGAGGAGATGCGGGCTGCTTGGATGCAGTGGGTCAATGGCAGCACTTTAAAGGGTGTGTCTGTTTCTGGCCCTGGTGGTGGTGGTGGTGGTGCTGCTGCTACTGGTGCTGATGATAGTGATGGTGGTGATGGTGATAATGTGACAGCAACAGTGATGGTAATGATGGCGATGGTGATAGTTCTGGTGGTAATGACAGTTGCTAACATTTGGGGACACCAAGAACCAGGCTGGTTAGTTTAATTTCACATGGGTTAGCCCATTTAATCCTTAGAAAATCCTCTAAGGTGTGCACTTTTATGTCTCCCTACATGAGTTCATATCCAAGTGATTGCAGGTAGAGAGCAGCTCATGTGAGAGTTGGCATTCGGGGCCAGAAGAGAGAGGGCACTGTATAATCTCACTCTCACTCCCATGAGTGGGGTGACTGATATCTGCTTTTCAGGCCTAAAGCCAGACCCAGAGAGGATGAGTATCTTGCCTGAGATCAGAGCAAACCGGGCAGAACTCAGGTAGGTTCAGACTCAGGGCATTCCTGAACACACGGGCCAAGAGCTGAGGCTGCACAGCTGAGTCAGGCACACTTGGACCGTCAGTGTGCATGTGAGACTGGCCTGCTGGGGCTCATTATGTGATCAGGGAGAGACAGGAAGCTCTCCAGCAAAGGGGGTCTAGGAAGGCCTGCTAGAGGATGTTATGTCTAGGCCGGGAGAGAAGAGGTTGACATTCAAAGCATGGCCATGTGGAAGCCCACAGGCAGGGCTATCCACACACCTGCTGTGTTCAAGCTCTCATCCAGTCCCTCAAACTCCCAGACCCACCACTGGCCAGGCAGGACTGTGGCCTCTGCAGCTGCCTCACACAGGCCTATTTTTAGGTCAGTTTCAGCAATAAAAACAAACACATTGTTAAGATCATGGCCAGCTTGGATCCCACCCACGAGCAAGCCTCTCTGTGACACCAAAAGACAAAGCAGGTCTGTGTTGGGATGACAAGGACTTCTGGCAAAAAGCTTTGACTTCCAGTGGCTGGAGGCCAGATCACAGCCCAACCCTGGAGTGACCCGGAAGTATTAAGGCTCCTCCACATCCAGTATAAAAACACACATACACAGCATAGCCATTCATCTTGTAAAATGTCCACTTCCCATCAGGGTGACCATGGTGCCAGGAGAGTAGACAGAGAAGCCAGAGGTCAGGTGGGAGTGGGGTAGGTAGGGTGGTGGTTGGGTCCTGCTAGCTGAAGTGAGTTTGCTTCAGACACTTCTATGTGGCTTCATAACTAAGTTAGCAGCCATCAGCCATCATAGGAGGGCCTTGCAGGACTTCTGGACCCTTTTTTTTCCCCCCTGAGACAGAGTTTCTCTGTGTAGCCTTGACTGTCCTGGACTCACTTTGTAGACCAGGCTGGCCTAGAACTCACAGTGATCCGCCTGCTTCTACCTCCCAAGTGCTGGGATTAAAGGCGTGCACCACCACCGCCCGGCCCCTCTGGACCATCTTAACATGACAGTTCTAATAGTTTTCAATGACTTAGCACCTGTCTCCATGGATGTTGGAGTTTCGTCTGGTTGCTGCCCAAATGAGCAGATTCATGTACCCTCAACATGTTTGTAACCTTGCCTAAGAACTTATTCCTGTTTGACCAATAAAAAACCAATACACCCAGAGCAGGGCAAATGGGATAGGCATGGCTAAGGTTCCAGGGCTTTTGGGAGAGTGACCGGAAGAGAAGGAGAAAAGAGACAAGATGAGAGAGGAAGAGAGGAAGGAAGACTGAGCCATGGGTTAGGATGGGAGGTAGCTTGATAGGAATTATTAGAAGTAGATGGCATAGGATTGGGGCAGGGAGGTATAGAAGGTAGTTTAGTGGATTAATATATGCCCTGCCCCAGGTGAACCAAGGCTATTTTAAAATATAATAAGTGTCTGTGAGTCACTGATTACTAGTGGGTTAGACAGGAGCACTGTAATAATAATTGTAGGGCTGATAACAATCATTTATTAGGCCCTGCTTCTAATTTTCCTGCAGCACATGTGTGAGATTTATACTACATCACCTTTCCCTCTGTATCATTGTCTGTTTCATAGATGTGAGAGTTAAAGGTCAGAGAAGGCAATTAGTCTAGGATTTGAGTTTAAATCTGTTATGGTTGGGGTCTTCTTTTCTTTTTCTTTCTTTCTTTCTTTCTTTCTTTCTTTCTTTCTTTCTTTCTTTCTTTTCTTTTAGTTTTTCAAGACAGGGTTTCTCTAAGTAGCTTTGGCTGCCCTGGACCAGGCTGGCCTCGAACTCATAGATATCAGAGAGGCAGAGGAAGATGGATCTTTATGGTCTGGATCTTCAATGTTCCCCCAAAGGCTCATGGTTTCTAGGTTATGGTGCTACTGGGAGATGGTAGTACCTTCAGGAATTGAAGCCTAGAGGGAGGAAATTAGGTCATTGGAGGTGTGTCCTTGAAGAGAAAATTAAGACCCCAGCTCCACCTTCTTCCTGGTCATCATGATGCAAACAACCTCTTCTACCATGCACTCCTGAGGTTCTGTCTAATGCCACCTCAGGCCCAACACATGAGCTGGAACCTCCAAAGCCATGAGCCCGAACAAACCCTCCCTCCCAGCCATGAAAACCCCAAAACTGCTCCAAGTCTGCCCACTCCTCACATCCCATTCATTCAACTGTCAGCTTACACACACATTACTCCACAGAGCATCCTATTTGCCTGGCTGGGTTAGAAGCTTCCTCTATCAGAGCAAAGGTCAAACTGAGACGGTGTTTCCCACCAGACAGAGGCCTTGCAGCCAAAGATGCTCTGTGGTCCTTTCTACTGTCCCTTAGGTCCTGTCCTGATATCTCCCTCAGGACAGACTTGGTGTGCAGGCTGGGAAGAAGCAGAGGATGAATGTGGCCTTTCATTCTACAGGGAAGGACACCAAGGCCCAAGGGCAGGATGGGCTGTACAAGGTGGATGTCAGTCATGGATTCCAGGGTCAAAGTGACCTAGGCAGCCCTCCTCATGCTGTGGTGCTTTGAGTGTGTTGCCATGGGAGGTGGTCAGACCTGGAGGTTTGGTCCACACACATAGTCATGATGTAAACTGTGCCCCACCCCCTACCGTGAGCTCCAGACTGATAGCCAGGCCTCCTGGTGATGGATTAATTGATACCACAACTTGGCTCGATATTCCTCCTCCCTCGTGTTGTCTGCATAAAGGCTGGACCAGTGTACCATGAGTGGCTTTTTTTTTTTCCTTCTTAAAACTGTGGTAAAACCCACATAACATATAATGTCTTACACTCACCATTTTGAACGCAGTGTTTAGTGACATTTCAGTGACAATCCAAAGTACTTGCGAGGAGCATGTGGTCACCTCTTGGCAGGGAGAAGGAAGGGGTGGGGAGAAGGAGGGGAAATAGAAGAGAGAGAGAGAGAGAGAGAGAGAGAGAGAGAGAGAGAGAGAGAGACATACTGAGAGACAGAGAAGGAGAGAGGCCAGGGGTGGGAGCAAGAGCCTCTAAGGACCTGACCCTGCAGCCTACTTTCTCCAGTAAGGCACCACCTCCCAAAATAGCACCATCAGCTGGAGACCCAACATTCAAAACACAAGCATATGGGGGGGGTGCGCATTTCACAGTCAGACTATGACAGGGTGAACACACTGTGTGCCTGGCCAGGTTTTGTTTTTCCAGCCGTCTGCCTTGGATGACTGTGCTGTTTCCAGGAAGTGGTTTTTTTTTTTGGTGACTCTATCAGGGAATCTGTCAGCTGCTATGCAGAAAATTCAAGAACAGTTCATTCATGGTCGATGTCCAGCAAATCAACAGATGTCTCTAAGCACCTGTGTGGTCTGTGTCTAATCCACAGATGTCTCTAAGCACCTGTGTGGTCTGTGTCTATGGTGCCTGCAGCTCTTCAGTATGTGACTCTAAACATGTGGTGTATTTAGAGACGTAACGTAGATAGGTATGTGTGCACAGCTGTGGTGTGCCTATATGTGGTGTGTATGTGTGTGTGTGTGTGTGTGTGTGTGTGCTATGTTGAGCACACATTCCATGACAGTTATATGGATGTCAGAGACAGCCCATAGGAGTCAGTTCTCCCTTTCCACAATATGAGCCCCAGGATTAGCCTTCAGCCTTGAGGTGGCAAGTACCCTTAGCTGCTGAACCATCTTGCCAGTGCACTTCTTTCTCCCCTTTAAAAGTCACCTCTAAAGAAATATGAAAGCCATTGATGACTCCTTGCACACCTGTTCTAAGGAAGGGGGTTGGGGATCATCTAAGGCAGGTTCCTGTACGAGTCAGGTTCTGATGACAGGCAGTCTGACAGGGAAAATGCCTGTGCATTCTCAGAATCGTGGGCAAGCAGGCTCTTGGGGTTCAAGAGGAGCACTGGGTTTGGGGAGCAAAATCTGCATCCCCTGCATGTCAGACAAGGGGACAGGAGGTCCAATGAGAACTTCCTGGGCCCCTCCAGAGACCGAGGCTGTTGGTCAGCACTGCTGACACAGGGTTCTGTCTTCATAGCTGTGTCACCCCTGGTGTTACTAAACTTGGGGTCACAACTTGTGCCCTAAGCCAGGCTCAGCCACCTATCACCAATTCGTAGAGTCAGAGTAATAGTGAAAAACAGAAAATGGAAGATTTATTCAATGTGGCCTCATTGGATAATAAACCTGAGAGGATTGTCACTGAATGTCTTTGTCCCATGCCCAGGGGCCTGGGAGAGGGTTCCAGTCAAGGGAGTCACTGGAAAAATGTTGGAAGTGGAAAACAGCTAGATCCCAGAAGGTCTGAAGACCAAGAGCCCTGGGACTGTGTGAGAAAGGAGGGGTGACAGCAGGAAAGACAGAGAGCTGGTGACTAGGTGGCAACTGTGCACTGCCCAGGTAGTGGTGGTAGTGGTGGTGACCACACATCTCAAGGCCCCTACTCCCCCCCCCCCCAGCTGTGTGTAATTGCAGTCTTTTCATCTTTGGTCCCCTATGTGACAGGGATGACATGATGGGGCCTGAGGGTCAGGTGCTGGTACAAGGCCACCCTGTGTTCATTACTGAGGAGTGGTTTGTCCCATAGTCTTATGTCACGGCTAGCCACCTGAGGGACTGGCAGGTCCTGCCTAGGTCATCTGATGGTCAGCCTAGTACTAGTTCATGTATGACCTGGAACAATCCTTTTCCTCTCAGGGCCTCAGTTTCCCCCCCCCCCCACATCCAGCAGGGCATTAAAAGGCAGGGCCCCATGATGGTTAGAGTTTATTTGTGAATGGAGTTCCGAGTTGGAATGCAATGACCTTGGGAACATCCCTGTTTACAACCTTGTGAGACACACCACGGAGGGTGGGTAGGAACATAGCTGTTGGGGCTTCGTGGGAACCCAAAGAGTTGCACAATGCTTTGGCGGCAGCTGGCTGACTCTGAAAAAAGTTGTTTTTCACAAGCTGCAGCTGGTTGAGCAGCTGAGGGTCAGCCCACTTGGCTGGGAATGGTCAGGGACCACTATCCCAAGGCTGGGAGAGGACAGGGACTGCTGTGGTCACGCACATGGGGCCCTGGTGTGTGGGGACTGGTCCCCTGAGTATGGTAAGCCCTCTCTGAGAGCCCTTGGCCATCTTTGGGAGGGGGTGCAAGTTGTGTGACCATGACACACCTGAATACTGTAGCTCAGAGATGAACCCAGACAGGGTCTCTGAGCTCAGAGGCTCCACTTTCTGCCTCCTATTTCAACCAGAGGCCAGAGAAGACAGTGGTGGGGCAGGAACAGAAAGAGAGGAGACATTTGGGGGTACTTTGGAGCCCAGATACCCTAGACATCAGGGAAATAGTATTGACTTCACTTTATATCTGGGGAAACTGAGGTAACCACACCACCCTGTATTGAGTCAGGCTGGTGGGGAGGCCCAAGGAGGCTTGTAGGATTCCCGTGCTAGAGCCAGCAGGGGTCCAGACAGAGATAGACTCAGGACAGGACAGCTGGATGAATTGGTGACTGAGAGAGGAAGGGGTTGTGAACCCTTGTATCTCAACTGCTATGAGATGCCAGGGGCCTAAAAAAAGAGGACATTTAAAAAAAAAAAAAGAGGACATAGCTGGGGTGCCACAGCCTGCCCCAGTACAGGTGGGGATGGCCTTAAGTCAGTCCACCTTCTGTCCACCACATGGAAGGCACATGCTGTGAACAGCAGAACCCAGACCTGAGTCTGAAATGCTTATGGCAACCTGGGATGTCTTTGTGTCAGAGTCTCCATTGAAGCCAGCAGAGTCTACTGAGTTTGGTCCATCCAGGTGGGAACTGAGACACAGACAGACTGGGAGGAACAGACACTTCGTGGACTGTACTAGGCTCTGAAGCCAGGTCTGGTCTCTCAGAAAATGCTAGCAGTTAGTGTATGGGAACAAGGAGTAGGCAGAAGCAGGTGATTAAAGCAGGATGTGGCAGGGGGTTGGGGAATGTTGGTACAGCCATGCTGTGCCTGGCCCTGCAGCTCAAAGCTGAGAAGAGTGGCAAGTGGGTTAGCAGGCACTCTCCTTACAAAGCTACTATTGCCTGTTTCTAGATCTTTCTGCCTGAGTAGTGAAGCACCCATCTTCTCTTCTAATTAGCCACACAGCCAAAGCCAGCCATCCTCCACAGCTGCCAAAAATTAGAACACCTGTCTCCGGGGGCTCCAGTACAAGATACTGATGCTGCCTTGGGTGTTTGAGGCTGGAGAACAGGAGCCGTAGATTGGGTCGCTCAAAATACCTGCAGTTTATGCTGCAGAAGCAGCCTGGGTCATGTGGCTGTGCAGACCCTGCCCCTGTGTGCAGGTTGGACTAGAAAGTCCCCGATCTTCTGAACTCTATGGTGCAGAGCAGCACCCCCATGCTCCAGCACCAAGCCCTTTGGACTGTTTGTTGTTTTCAGCCTCGGTGAGAAGTAGTCAGTGTTTGGGGGAGGGGAGGGCAGAGAGAGGAGCAGAGATAGAGCTCAGCCACATGGCCAAGTGTGCATGGAAGGCCTTGGGAACTCAGTGGGAGTCACACACCCTTCTATCTGCTTGCCAGGAATGACCTTGTTTCCTATAGCAACGAGGAGTTGGGTAGTGTCAGGGCGAGGGGGTGTTAAGATCTCATGTTGGATGTGAAGGGACTGTCCCCAGTGGCCTGACATAAGGCTGCCCACAGTAGGAGGCAGCCCTGGGATCTGGTGTGTTCCATCCCACTCATGTTCGACACAGTGTAAACCTGGAAAGGCCACTTGGCAGGTCTCATTTTGGCACCAGCGATGTACTGAGTGTGGAACCCAAGGGAAGACCAACCCCAGCCGCTGTGGGACAAACACTTCTCTGCTGATTGCTGTGTGCTTGTAAACTTTAATTTCGTACAGTAGAGAAACATACAGTACAAGCAGCATGGGGGGGGGGGAGTGGGGGGTGTAATTTTACAGCAAAGCTCACAAATACACTTGAAACACTAGGGAGAACGAAGATGCTCTTTGGGAGCCTGCTAGCTGCTGCACCCTGAACTGCGTGCGGAGGTGAAGTGGCTCAGTCCTTGCACCTCAGGCAGGTTCCAGCTCACTCTTTGGCCACCACGTGGTCACCTTGGGAGAATGAGCAGTCAGGGTTGGAGTGTCCTGTGTTCAGGACACTCTGCTTCCTGCCCGCCTGGACCATCGCAGGGCTCAGCTCAGCAGTGAGGGATGGCAGAACCCTGCCTTCTCCAGGGGACAATTGCAGGGCTTGCCCTCCAGGGATGCCAGGTGGCAGGGCAAGCAGCCCCTGTCTTACCATGAGAGGGTGCTGAGGCAGTTGGAAGCCTGGTAGGGTCAGGAAAGTACCTGTGACTAGGAGAGGTCTAGGCCCTGGGATACAAGGGAGCGGAGGTGGGATGGGAGCAGGGCAGGCCTTCCTCAGGGCAAGGGTGGGAATCTGGGGGTTAGGAGAGACTTCCAGGGAAGTTTCCAAGAGCCTCTAGGTCCAGAGAACTCAGACGGTAATATCAGGAGCATCTGTCTGGTCCAGGGGACACTGTGCTTCCTTTACTGGAACCTGGAATTCAGGGCCAAGGCGGAGATCCAGACCCCTGGTTAGGCCCAGCCTCGGACTCAGCATTGGACTCAGAGAGGAGACTGCCGGCCCTGCTGAGGACCACAGTAGCCCTTTGTTCTGATCTCATGAAGGTTGGGATCCCCACCTTCTGTAGGCATTGGCATGGCACTGGAGGCAGGCAGCCTCACATTACCACCTCAGGGGTGATGCTGAAGAGAAGATCATCATTGCCCCGCCGCACTTCCAGCAGAAGTGGGGACTCATTCAGGACGGCCTCCTGCAGCTCACTGGAATCCACCAGGGGACGTCCATTGACCTTGACGATGATGTCGCCATCTTCGATGCCTCCTCTGCCAACCAAGAGAAAGGACCCTCAGCATGCACATGCTCTCAGGGCTCAGCCTGGGCTCACTGAGCTCAGCAGCAACAGCAGCAGTTTAACAAAATAATCTTGTGAAAGAACACCAATAGAAAGCCAGTGCCTCATGGTGGCCAATGATGCTCAAAGTAAGGAGGCCCACCTCCCCAGAGCAGCCGGCATGCCAATGGGGCCCCTCCAGTTTCTAGAACCACTGATGAGGCCTACCCATCAAGGTAAGAATGAGGTAGAGGCCAGGGTGCCAGGGCATAGTCACATGGGACACACAGCCTCAACTCGTGGCACCCAATACTTAACATGGCTTTGTTTGTTTGGGTTTTGCTGTTTTAAAACAGGGTCTCATATGGCTTAGGCTGGATCCCTATCTAGCTGAGGCTGGCCCTGAACTCCTAGTCCTTTTGATTCTAGCTCCCAAATACTGAGGATACAGGCTTGTGCCACCATACCTGGTCTGTACCTAACGTTTCTGTAGTTCTGATGTCTTAACAAACAAAGCCTTTATCTCATTTCACCGTGACAAAATCTCTGGGACAGGGAGTCAGAAAAAACAAAACAAAACAAACAAACAAACAAACCATGTCCTTTCTACAGATAAGAAAACTAAGGCCCCCAGTTCTTTCTGGAGAGAGAGAGAGAGAGAGAGAGAGAGAGAGAGAGAGAGAGAGAGAGAGAGAGAGAGAAACAGACAGACAGATAGACAGACAGACAGACAGACAGACAGACAGACAGACAGACTTGGAGCCCCTGTCTTGGCCCAGACAGGGACTCTTCAGCTTCTGCTTCTCAAAGGAAAGATCCCTCTGCGCCAAGAACAGGCGTGGCCAATGCTCTCAGGGGCTGTTCATCCCTCCCATGGCTCAGTGGAGAGGCCAGACTCCACAGCTCCTTGCCAGGAGGCTTGCGGGGGTCACATAAGGTCAGTGAGGAGGCCCAGCCCAGGCCCCAGCACACACCTCCCCCCATGTCTGGCTGTCAGCAGCTCTGCCTCCGCTAGTGGAACATACCTCTGAGAAGGTGAGTTAGGAACAACCTCTTGCACGTAGATTCCACTGCTGACTGCTGGAAAGTCTGGGTTGGCGGCCTTCAGTTCCTCCACCAAACTGGAAAGGCAGGTCTGTGTCAGCCTCTCTGCCTCCTGCCCAGCTCCCCCGGCATGTGGCTGTCCCTTTATGCTACCACCCAAGCTAAACAAACGGCTTCCTGTGGGCTCTTAGAATACCCTGAGCCCCATGATATGGGTGATATGATATGATATGCTTAGTGGCCACAATGGGCTACAAGTGTGGAGAGAGGGCGGCTGTACGGAAGGACAGGTTATAAAGGGTGTCAGAGGGAAGACAGATGGGTGGGTGGGTGGACAGAGGACCTGGGTGGAGAACTGGAGAATGGTTCAGCCATGGGATGAACAGAGAAGACTGAACAGACGGTAGGTGGATGGATGGTTGGAGAAGCATGGGACTTAAAGATGAGTTGATATGTTGGTCTTAGCTGCAGATTGTTTAGATTTTGTTCCCTAGATTGACAGCTACTGATGCAGGAAAAGTGAGTTAGGGGTGGTTGGTGACTATGCCCAGAGCGTCACAATGTAGTAACTTCTTTCACACCCTTGGGCTGGACTTCCCCTGCCTTTCTCTTCCTCCACCCCATTTCTTTATCACTTCCATCCTGTCTTTCCAGGCAGCCACCCCATGTCCTGGTCTGAACCTCTACCAGGGCCAGAGCCAAGAGGTGAGTGGAAACTTAGCCATCTCCCTGGAGCTCACAGTTAAGGTGGCAGGAAGGGCGGAAAAGATGCCTGACAGGTCATTCCAACACTGTGGGGCACCACAGAGCAAAAGGGAAGGAAGCAGGGTGCACGAACAAGGGGAGGCTCTCTTACAGGACTGGCCTGTGGAGACGGAGACACAGCCGCCAGGACCTCCAAACACAACCATGTTTGGAAACAAGGTCTTTGCTACTCTGGTTGGTCAGGGGTCTTGAGATGCAGTCATAGACCTGGGCAGATCTCATAGCCAGTGACTGGCAGCTTGGGGCTTAGACACAGGGTGGAAGAGGCTGTGTGGAGATGGGCAGAGATGAGGGATATGAGAGCCTGCTGAGGAGTGCCCACAGGCAGGAGGAGTCAGGAGACACAGGAAGGATACACCCTGGAGCCTCAGAGAGTGAGGCCTATGGGTACCTGATTTCAGTCTCTGGCCTCCAGAACTCTGAAGTAATATATTTCGGTTGTCTTAAGCCACCCAGTTTTAATTACTTATTGTGGGAGCAAATTCCAGAGGCTTCGCGGAGGAGGGGCTTCTGAATAGAGTTGTGAAGAAGCAAAAGGAATCCATCAGGGCCTGACCCCTGTAGCACCTGTCAGCAGCTGGGCATAGCGGTCAGCATGTGGAAGGGTTTTGTGGGAGGACAGAGGGGTGTCTGTCACCCATGGCATTCACCTTGGCGTGATGGTTCGCATCCGGATGCCAATGAAGCGCTTCTTCCAGTCTGGAAATGGAACACAGCAGACTCAGTTAGTTATACGGTCACTGCCCTTAAGAAGGGAACCCACAGGACACTCAATAAGGCCTGGAACCAGCAGCCATTTTGCTTATGAGCAGGGGCCTGGAGCTGCCCCATCTTTCTGATTGCTCTTTGGAACTGAGACATATCTGGCTCTAGTCTGCCCCTGGCAGGTGGCTTCAGTCCTCCCGACCCTTCATCTGACCCCTCACCTTTGACCCAGCTGAGCCCCTCCCTCACTCCAGCTCCTCCAGTTTCCCCATTGCTGATGCTCCAGTGTCCTTGCTGGGGTCTGAACTCACACCTCTCTCTGCTCTCTCTGTAAATGCAACATCACGTGGTGATGCCCAGAGAGCGCTGGTCACAGTGAAGAGCATGCGGCTCTCAAGGGCCTCCCTGAACTCTTCCCCTCTCCCACTCCTCCCATCTCCACCCCTGGCTGCTCAGTGGGGAAGCCACAGGGATAGGTTCTGAAGCCAAAGCAAGGCTTGACACATTTCAGTTTTTCATTTCACTAAAATTCCCTGAACATGGTGGAGTTAAACCAGAAACCAACAGTATGAAGAGTCTATGAAGCCCAAATGCCCAGGAAGCGAGTGATAAGAAGCCACCTTCAGAGACGAAAGCAAAAGGAAAAATGAGAAAATAGTGTCGACTACATAAATGAAAATATTCCTAACCAAAACTCTGAGGGCACAGAGGCTGTTCTGAAGAGAAAGAACACGGCTAAGCACCCATTTCAGGAAAAGCAAAAACTCTGGTGGGTGAAAGGGCTCAGCAGGTAAAGTGCTTGAGGTACAAGCCTGACTTGAGCTGACTTGAGCTTGATCCCCAGAACCCACATAAAGGTGGAAAGGGACAAATACCCTGCAAAGTTGTCCTGTAAGCCTCTCCAGAAATAATTTAAAAATTTAAAGGGTTGGTTTTGGTTTGGTTTGGTTTTCAAGACAGGGTTTCTCTGTGTAGTCTTGGCTGGCCTGGACTCGCTTTGTAGACCAGGCTGGCCTCAAACTCACAGCAATCTGCCTGCCTCTGCCTCCCAAGGGCTGGGATTAAAGGTGTGCACCACTACTGCCCGGCTAAAGGATTGTTTTTTATTGTATTACACAAGTATTTTGTTTGTACGTATGTGCATCCCATGTATGCAATACTCATGGGGACCAAAAGAGAGCATCAGATCCCCTACATCTGGGGTTAGAGCGGCCACGTGGGAGCTGGGAACTGGGTTCAGGTCCTCTGCAAGATCAGTAACTGCTCTTAACTGCTGTGCCATCTCTCCAGGCCCCATAATAGTTTTTTTTTTTTTTAAAGAAGAAAGTCTCGGGCTGGAGAGATGGCTCAGTGGTTAAGAGCACTCATTGCTTGCTCTTCCAGAGGTTCTGAGTTCAATTCCCAGCAACTACATGGTGTCTCACAATCATCTCTAATGTAATCTGATGCCCTGTTCTGGCCTACGGGTGTACGTGCAGGCAGAGCTCTGTGTACATAATAATAAATAAATTTTTAAAAAAGAAAGGAAATTAAAAAAGAAGAAGAAGAAAGTCTCAAATCAGTGGACTCAGAGTTCTCTTAAGAAACAAGGGCAAGGCGGCCACATGAAACTCAGAGGAAGCAGAAGAAAGATGAGAAAAGGAATCCATAAGCCGTAAAACAGCCCAGCAGAGAAATAAAAGAACCAAAAGCCATTCCTCTGAAATCAATAAAGTGGACAAACTATTAGCCAGTGTGATCATGAGGAAAAGACAGATAGTTACCAATGTTAAGAGTTAGAGAGGAGGTGTCGCTGCAGACCTGCAGACCTCACAAGGCTGCCAGGACAGCCAGCCCTTTCGTGTGTCCATGCATTCCACCACTTGGTGTCTAGAAAGCCCTAAACACGTCCGTTCAAGAAGAAATGAGTGACTCGAAGCTCTCCATCTAGTAAAGAAGCCGACGAGTGGTTAAAAACCTTCCCAGACCCAGATGATGTCACTGATGAAACTGGTAAGCAGTTCAAGAAAGAAACAGCCCAGGTCTACAGATGATGCCTCCAGGGGACTGAAAATGACCCTGGTGTCTCCTGACCAAACCCAGAAATTAAACCAAAACCTTTTGTCTTCGTAGAGACAAAGCTGCAGCAAATCAAAATCCAATGCATGAAATGTATAGTACCTCAGGACTGAGAGAGTTAGTCCAGGAATACATGGGATGGTTTAACATTAAACAGTCAGCCTGACCTAGCATGGGTCTGTCATCCCAGCTACTCCGGAGGCTGAGCCAGGAGAGTGGCAAATTCAAGGCCTGCCTGAGGTACAGAGTGAGTTCAAGGCCAACCTTGGCAATGTACTGAAACCCTGACTCAAAACAAAACGTTAGGAGAGGGCTGGGAATATGGCTCAATGGTAGAGCATCGTGCTAATCTTAGTTATATTATAGACTAAAAAGGAAGAAAAAACACACTATGAAGCTGGTGGTGCATGCCTTTAATCCCAGCACTTGGGAGGCAGAGGCAGGCAGATTGCTGTGAGTTCACGCCCAGCCTGGTTTACAAAGTGAGTCCAGGTCAGCCAAGGCTACACAAAAAAACCCTATCTTGAAAAAAAAACCACACACACACACACAACCAACCCCCCATACACACATACACTGTGAGCTAAAGAGACATACAGAAAGCATTGGGTAAAAATCTTGCATTGTGTACTTACGAGAAGCCAAAAGGGAAGGTTTTCAACTTAAGAAAACAAAAACTTTGGCCAGCAGTATGCTCAATGGCAAAGGTCTGAATGCCTCTTTCTGCAGGGACTGGACAAGGAAGCCCATTTTCAAAACCTTTATTCAATATTCGGGACAGGGATGGGCCATTCAGATAGAAAATAAAAGGACTATCTCTATTCACAGACCACTCGGTCATCTACATAGAAAATCCAGTGGGGAGAAAAAATGTGAAAAAATGAGTTATCAAATATTCAACATACCAAAGTCAGATTTGCTTGTAGATTCTGGTAGCAGGCCATCAGAAACTACCCTGTATATTGAATACTCAATATAAGCATATGCCAAGCAAAGCCAGATGTTGTGAAACCATATCTGAGGGTGCCACACTGTTGAAACACCAACTCCCACCGACAAATTCTTTGACAGACACACTGCACCCCCAATCGAAATTCCATTAGACTTTTGCTTTTCTTCCATGGAAATAAGAAAAGCTGATTCTCAACTGTATCTGGAACAAAGGAGCTCAGAGAGCAGAGATGACAAGGACAGCAGAGTGGGAAGGCTCGGACCACTTTACCTCAGGACTTCCCCGGAGATCCACAGGTGCTAAGCCATGAGCACTAGGACAGGGACAAACAGGTGTTAGGAGAACTGAGTTACTTCATTGCCATGGCAAAGCTGGGAAACCACTGAGGTGACTAAAGGAATATCCTTTGAGCAAATGGTAGTAGAATAATTCCTCATCCAAAGCAAATGACTGAGGGGCGGCAGCAGTGCCTGGAAGAATTGGGCGGGTCATAGAAGGCTCTAGATTCTACTTGAGTCACAGACAACTTAAGCTGTAGTTCTGAGGCTTGCAGGAGGCTACTCTATGGAGTAGCACCATAGTGAGCTCGGACTCTGGTGGCTGGTGATGCTGAGTGATGGATGTAATAGTGGCAGGGCCAATGCAGAGGTATCCAGGAGGAGGGGCCTAGAGACTTGCAGATGGATGGCAGAAGGGCATAGGACTCAGGGAGGATGAGGGGGCACCCTTAATGGAGCGCTCTTCAGGTGCCCTGATATCTATGCCATGTCCCATAAGCACTTGCACATTCAGCTCATGCAAGGAGTGTCTGGGAGATGAGGTGGGGACTCCAAAGTGTCACCTAAATCCAGGACACCCTAAGCTTGGGTGTCCAGGATAGCCCCCCTCCTTTGATACCTCCATGCAGCCTGTAGCCTGAGGCCAATGCTTAAACAGCACAAGGCTTAAGATGTGGGGAGCATGGCCTCAACCCTTTCCCGTGAGAGGTGCCTTCCTGGCAAAGGTGCGGCCCAGAGCTACCTTTGAGTTCAGGGACATCTTTAGATGGGGGACCACCTGGCTGTCCCCTATCCCAGCCCCAGAGGTCGGATAGTTAGACACACTGTTGTGGTGAGGTGCAGAACGGAGGCATGGGAGGGGGGTCTGTTGACTCTCTAAGACTAGAGCAATTGTAACTGTCAACCCTTCCGTCCTGTCGCTATCTCTGCGGGAACATTGCCTCTGTAAGGCATGTGCAGCCCAGCTAGAAAGAGGCTAGCATGAGTGGGGATCTTTACTTTGCCCCCAAGCACCCTCACTTTAGTGAGCAGTAGGGAATCAGGAACAGATTCACAAGCTAGGGGAGGGGGAGGGTACCTAAAGGGCTGTGACAGCTGGGACCTGACGATACGCTGGTCCTGGAGAGCGGTGTCTACAGTAAGTGCCACTGAGTCATGCTCGCCACCTTCACCCACACCTCCAAACAACATCAAAGGCAAAACCCTAGCCAGGGCCTCGCCAATTTGAAGGCTTATTCTGAGGCAGGTTGGAAGGGTGCCTGCTCCAAAGGTAATCAGAGAACACTGGTGACTTTATTCCCATACAGGTTCCTTGGTGTAAGAAGGTTTTAGTGTTTCTAGGTTGGTTCCTTCTTTAAATGGGGTAAGCTTTTGGAAGCCCCTGAATGGCATGACAGGTCCTTCTGCCTCTCGGCCTTGAGCAGGAGTCGGGGGGAAGGAGGGTGGGTGGGGGAGGGAGGTTATAAAAGTCAAGCAAACCCTTCTTTGGCAGCCAGTATGGCTGTTATGTACACTCCACAGTCCTCAGGGGGAGCTCCACTCCAGCTGCAAGAACCTCTGCAGCCACAGCTGCTGCTGGAGCCAGGGGGGGGGGCAGGTCTCACTCCAGTCAGGCCAGCTCCAAACAGTTCTGGGACGCCTTACTCCAGCCTTGAGAAGCCTTGGTGACCTCCAGACAGCCCTGTCCACAGATGCAGATGTTGTAGCCCTGGCAGCAGCAATCTTCGACAAGTTTCATGGCGGGGGTGGGGGTGGGGGTAAGGGAGGGTAGGAGGGGGGGCGGGCGGGGACAGACCTCCCCTGAGACGGTGGGAGCTGTCAATCACAAACTGCTTGTGACTGGCAGAAAAGTGGCTATGCTCATAAGATGCTTATGATTGGTGGACAGGAAGCTGTGCTGTGATTGGTAGAATCTCACCCTTTGCTCTTTCTAGCTATATAAGGACACATCACTCCAGCCCCTATAAAGGTTTTTTCCTGACTGGTCTATTGCCTGCTTCTGATTTTTATCACAAGTAGAATGGGCTGAACTGGTTCCACAGAAAGCAGACAGAAAACTCAAAGTTCCCCAGCCTGGTTGGCAGCAGCAAAGAGGCAGCTGAGAGTTCCAGAGAGTCATTGAAGAGCTATAGATCCTGACACCCAAAGCTTAGAGCCGAACCCCCAAGAGGCAGCTAAGAGTTCCAGAGAGCCACCAAGAGATACACCGGAAACTCTGAAGAGACAGAGGGTAGACTGAAAGAAGATGGCCAAGAAACAATACTACAGGCCGAAAGACCAGGAAGAGCCAAGAGACTGGGCGGAGACAAGCAGTCTCTAGGAGTGGAGAGCAGTGGAAAGAGTGGAGAAGCAGAGGGTCCCCGACACCCAGTGCCTTGGAGCAGTTATTCTTGAACCTTTGGAAGCTCAGTCTTTGAACCCCTGGGTCTCAGGACTATCAACACTAAGGGAGCTGCCCTTTGCTTGTGTGTGACTTCTCTTAGGTCAGGGCAAAGGAACCTCAGCCAGCTCTGTGACAGCTCCTCAGCTTCTGGTTGACCCCATGCCCCTTTCAGAACATCAGTCCCTCCCTGGCTTCCATACTACCTCTTGCTTTTTGGCTAAACCCCAGTGCCTCAAGCTTCGAACAAAGCCTGGCTCAACCATGAGAAAGTGGCTATCCCCTTACGCATCCTTACCTCCTCTCAGCCACTGACCCGGCCCCACAACACCCAGTGATGCCTACTCCCCAGTACCCCAAAACACCTAGCCCATGTAGAGCCCCTGCCTTCTCAATACCCTGTCTTCTCAACACCTCCTCCCCCCCGCACTGGCCTCCCAAGATGCTGGGCTATCTATCCTGCACTGCCCACTGCTAGGATAGGCACTCCCCCATTTCCTGAGCTCCTCCGCTCCCCATCTCTCCTGTCAGGCTCATCATCCTGGTGTCTTATCATCCGAGGTCCTCTGGGTTTCTCTCCCAACTTGAAGGAAGGCCCAGAGGGCTGTGTGCACAACGTAGGAGAGGGCAGGGCAGTCCTACCAGTCAAACACTTTCTATGACTGCCCAGACTTGGGAAAGAGCTGAGGCTAGGTCAGACCTCTGGGTCCAAGGCTACCCTGTCGTCACCTGTCAATGTTCCTAGAGCTGTCTCCTGAGGGATGCAGAGAGGCAGAGCCAAACCGCTGCTCTGCTCAGGGCCCAGTCCAAGATCCTGCTCCAGACTCTACCTCTGGAGTGGGTCCACTGTACTCCCTAGGTCCACCCGCCTCTTCCTCTGGGACTCCCCCAGGCTTGGGAGTTCTCCAAAGGAATCTGTGACCCTAGGAGGCAGGGGTGTGCCTTGCCCACAGACCGTCTTTCCTGTCACCCAGAAGTTCCTGGGTCACAGCCAAAGGGACAGTACCTGAACAGTACCTCTCCAGTCACTCGAGAATCTGAAAACTATCAGAGGGCCCTGTACCAACATCTGGGTGAGAAAGGAGATGGACTCAGTGCCTCCTTGTTTTAATAAGAGGAGTGTGTTAAAGAACTTAGATTAGCTGGGTTCAGATCATCTGAGGTTTTTATTTTAAAATGAAAAGACATAAATAAGCACAAATTTCAGAAAGACTTTAAGTCAACAGATTCCCCTTCTCTAAGCCTCATCAGCCCCTCAGATGGCAGGTACTGTCCTTAGGTGACAGCAGAGCACTAGGGACAGGGTGGGGGGAAGTGGGGGGGGGAGAGTGAGCATTTTCCTAGAACCCAGGCTGGGTGACTAGGACACTGTGACTAGGACAGTTGCTCTACAACAGAGTCTGAGAGTAGAAGAGGGAATGAGGGGACAGGAGGCCACTGGCCTGTTTCCAGCATAGCAGTCACCCACAGGCCAGTCTGTGTGGGTGGAGCTCCGATCCCATAAACAGGATAAGCTGGAAAGCCTTGGTCGCTAGCGAAAGGGCCATGGCTACCAATGGTCTCGAAACCGTGGTCTAATTCTGAGCTTCCTATCGGTCAAGAGAAAGGGTGGTTAATTCCCACTGTTCACCAGAAGGTGCCTTGGATTCCTGGGAGGGACAGGCTCTGCCTGCTCCTGTCATCTTCACATAGGGCCACTTGGAACAGAACGAGGCTCATCTATTGCAGTTCTTCATGGGATCAGTCTTGGCTGTACTGGGGTCCGTGTGTGTGTGGCTGGCAGGGTCGCAAAGGAGGGGCCCCTGCTCTCAGTGCAGTGCTCGTGAGAGGGCTAGGAGGAGACAGGGAAGCAGTGTGAGGGTTTGGGCAGCAGGGTGGGGTCAGACCTGGGCATCAGCCAGGAGGTGGGTGTGGGAGACACATGGCAATTGGAAGGTCACTGGGCTGAAAATAGGAAGGTTGGGTCTCCCAGGAACCTGAGACCAGAAGTGGGGCCCTTTTCTGGATAATGGTCATGATAACCAACAAAAAGGATTAGCATGCTCTCACCTGGAGAGCTAACTTGTCCTTGGCAAGCCTTCTCCCTAGAGGGATGCAGATGGCCACCCAGGAGAGCAAGAGAAACTGGAAATCCCTATTTAGACTGGTTTGAGAGGATGGGGCTGACAGGAGGTGACTCCCAAGGATTGGGTTCTTGAGCTTTGCCTCTTTGAAACAGAGGATACCCTACTAGGCTGACTGTATGACTCAGGCTGAAAAGAGTGCTTAAGGATGGGTAGATGGATGAGTGGATGTGTGAATGGATAGGATAAAGGAGGACAGGTGGGTGAATAAATGGATGAATCCACGGATGGGTGAGAGAGTGGATGAGTGACTGGGTGTCTGTACAAGTAGATGCGTAGATAGATGGAAGGCTAAGAGGAAGAATGGGCAGATGAATGGGTGGGTATATGTGTGAGCAGATTGGTGGAGGAATGGAGGAGTGAGTGGGCATGTGGATAGATGGAAAGATGGATGAATGGATGTAGGGATGGACAGGTTAATGGGTAGACTGGTGGATAGGTGAATGAATGAATGTCAGGGAATATGGACTGATGGGTGAATGGATGGATGGATGGAGAAATAAAAAATGAGTGAGGGGGTGGTAAATGGATCGATGGATAAATAAGTGAACGAATGGGTGGATGTATAAATGGATGGATGGATAGGTGGAAAGATTAATGAGGAGGTGAATGAATGTATAGATGAGTGGTATACTGGAAGGTGGATGGATGGATGGATGGATGGATGGATGGATAAATAAGTTGGTGAGTAAACAGATGAGTGGGCAGTTGAGTGGACAAATGGGTAAATGGATGAATGGATGGAACAATAAATAGAAGGGATGGGTGGACTGGCATACAGATGAATGGATTGGGGAATGGATAAATAGATGAATGCATGGATAAAGGGTTGAGTGTGTGGGTAGATGAATGATGGATGGATGGATGGATGGATGGATGGACAGGTGGGTGGGAGGAAGGAAACACAATTTTCTGTTAACTAAGAGGAGTCCTGGGAGTCCAAGCTTGGGGAGTGGAACCTGGGAAGAAGCTGTCTGGAGGAGCAGGGTGTGAATGGGTACAGGAGCTTGAGAGGCGTGGAGGAAGGCCCTACGAGAAGCTAGAGAAGCGATGCCCTGGTGCCTCCTCATTTGGGGAGGGTGAAGGAGCTAGTCTAGGGGTAAACATGAGGTATGTAGCCCCTGCAGATGTGTCCTGGCTAACTTCATGGTGCTGGGCCCCCGTCCTGGGGAGCCCTGCCTTACCTGCCCCTCTGGCAAGCTCTTTACCTTTCACATGCTTGTTTTGGAACTCGGAGAGGAAGCGCGTGATGCGATCTGAGGGGATGGCAAAGGAGATACCAGCTGCAACTTTGAGTGTGTTGATGCCGATGACCTCACCATCCTGGGGAGAGTGAGCAGAGTGTGGGGGTTACTCAGAAGGTGGGGTGCAAGCAAACCATAGACTGCTGCTGGGCTGGCTGTGAGAGCACACTTTCCAGAGGCAGAGATGGCTGCCAGAATCTGACTGAGATGCCCAGGCAGCCCCCAGTTATCCTGTAAAGACAGCTCTCTGGGTTACATTGGGCTCAGTGACACTACTCCGACCCTCTGTACCTCACATCCAAATCCTCCTAATCTGTTACCCCTAGAAAGGGCTTCTAAGGAAGTTATTAGGTTTCCTTCTTAGCTCCAGCCCCTCTGTCCTAGGAGGCAGTGCCCCCAGCACATGAACACCATCTCTTTTCATCAGAGACCTGGACCCCTTCTATCCCATCCTTATGAAAGCAGAGACCAGTGGGTGGGGCCAGAACAACAGCCCATAATCTGCTTTGAGCTCACCTCCCACCCTGTTTGACTTCATGGGGCCAGTGCCATCAGAGTAGGAACTGCTCCAGTCAATAGGACCCACTCCTCGGTAGGACCCTTCCCAAAAGCCTGACCATGAGAAGGGTATGGGATGCTTGCACTAGACAACCCAGCCAGGGCACTGCCAGTTTGTCAGGGAAAGTTTTGGGGACCTAGAACAGAAACCTACGAATCTAGCCCAGGCCCTACCACATGAGCCTCTCTCCACTGGCAACCTTGCTTGGAGAATCATGAGTGTGGAGGAGGCAGCCACCTGCACACATCACCTGAGTGCCAGCTTGACACAGGCCCAGCCCATAGGCTGGCTCCATTGCTGTCATCTCCCACCCTAGTGGTGCTCTCATGTGCTGTGTCTTGTCGGTGGCATTCCCTTCCCCCACCTATTCCCTCATCTCCCCACCTCCTCATCTGTCTTAGTGGGGAGGCTTGTGTCCTTCAGAGTCTCCCCGGGTACTCATGTAGCATGCAAGCCCATCAAGTGTAGACACTACCCACTGTGTGGATAAGTTCCCTTGAGGCAATTCTCACTGCATCCTCAGAGCCTGGGATCCCAGCTAAGCCTCCTGCCCTATTCTGGGAAAATCTCAGCCTGGATGAAGTTGACCTGACTCTAGAATACAGAGTGAGGGCAACAGAGCTCGCGGGCACGATCTCTCCTCTCACCTTAAATTATAACCGAGGATAGCAAGACCCAGGGCAGTAACAGCCAGATGCGGGTCCCCATTGCCCGGTGCCACTGAAGAGCACATGTTCCCAGCCAGGGAACTGTTGTCATTTGTCCCCGAGGATTCTAGGCAGCATGGTCCTGGGGCTCAGATCTTCCTTGGCCTTCAACACAACCACACTACAGACCTCCAGACATGCAGTTCCTAGGCCTGCATCACAGGGCTTGTCCCTACCTCCAGCCTGTGCCTCTGTGTGAGCAAAGCCTCAGAAAACCAGACACTGCACTTTAGGGGACACTTACCAGGTTCACCAGGGGTCCTCCAGAGTTCCCATACTGCAAAGGAGAAAACACCATGTTAGCTGTGCCATGTACCCCCGGAGAGTCCCCAAGTTCTTTTTCCACTACAAGCTCTAGCCAGTGATAAGATGGGTCACCAGAATTGACTCCCTCTGCCTTGGTGCTCAGACACCAGCGGGCAGCCACCCCACTGATCCTCCAGGTCTCTGCACAAACCATGTGCTTCTGTGTCTACACAGCTTGCCAGTTGCTAGGCTCCTGCAGGACAGGCAGTGTCTGAGGTTTGGTGGTCTCTACAGACATTAATGGCTCAGATACTAGTCATGACAGGCACACAAGCACATACCAAAGCACCCAGGCTTGGAGCTATGTGAATGTAGTGGTGCCATCCAGCATAACCTTAATGCTAGTAAAGTGACAAGCTGTGTGGGGCAGGCTGAGACCCTCCAGGGGTATGACTGGGCCACCCATCTCTGCAGCTGTCCAAGGAGGGCCACCTCTGGAAGGAAGTCTCTGGGTGAGTGCTTTACATGAGATTTCAAAAGTCCTTCCTAGCTAGAAGTGTGCTGTATGATGGGACACAGAAAGAGCTGGTTGGGGGCAGTTGAGGTAGGTCTTGCCCATGGGACTCACATTGATGATGGCATCTGTCTGGATATAGTCCATGTCTGAGTCTCGGAGGCCCAGTTCCTTGCCATCCCGCTGGGCAGTGCTGACAATGCCCGTTGTCACAGTGTTCTGCAGGGCAAAGGGGCTGCCAATGGCCACCACGAACTCACCAGGCCGCAGGTCTGCCGAGTGACCCAGGAGCAACACAGGGAGCTTTTTCTGGAAGGAGAAGGGGGATGTGTGTGAGAGAGGATGGAGGTTCAGACCACAGAGAGGGATCCTGTCAGGCTGGTTTCTAGAGTGGAAGGAGGCTATTCACAGCCGGGAGACCGACCAGGCTGGGCCACGTCTCCACTGGGAACTGAGGCTAGGCTGGCAGCTGGCTGAGGCTGGGGCTGGAGCCCATAGAACCAAGGCTTGTCTTAGGAGGCCAGGAATGTCTGTCATGAGATGGTACAAAGCATCCGGGCTGGGCCTGGCCTCTGACATCCTTGAACTTGGAGGTTTGTTTATTCTCCGAGACACAGACTCTCTATGTATCCCTGGCTAACCTAGAACTCACTATGTAAACAAGGTTGGCCTCAGACTCACAAAGATCCACCTACCTCTAACTCTTGAGTGCTGGGATTAAAGCCCTGTGCTACTTCCCAGCTCAGCCTGAGATTTAGTAGTGACAGTTTGCTCTGCAAGCCAACTGAAAACTACAAATGCCACCAAGGCTTGGACTCAACAGAGGCCCCCCGCCCCCCGTGGAGGAGTATGTAGCTCCTGGAGCCCTGTTAAGAACCTGGGAACCCTAGTTTGGAATTCTTGATCTCTCTTTTTTTTTTCTTAAATAATTTATTTTTATTTCATGTACATTTGTGGTTTGCCTGCATGTATATCTGTGTGAGGGTGTCAGATCTTGAAGTTACAGACAGTCATGAACTGCCATGTGGGTGCTGGGAATTGAACCTGGATCCTCTGAAAGAGAAGTAAGTGCCCTTAACCGCTGAGCCATCTCTCCAGCCCCCCTTGATCCCTTAATATAGGCACATAAGGAAATTGAGGCCATCTCTGTCATACTAGGTGCTTAAACACTGTGTTTCACACAGAGATACAGGAACCCCGCACCCTCCATGACTATCCCAAAGCCATGCAGTGGTACCACTGAATGTAATAAAAACTGGTTCGAGGAAGGCTGGTATCTAGGCCTGGCAGGCTGGTCCTGCCACTGGTAGCCAGGACCGTAGGTGTGTGATCTAACATCGTCAAGTGTAGTTTCCCCTCAGATTACAAGTGATGAGAATTGTAATCTTCCCAAGGCCTCGTTTGTCTCTGTAAGATTCTAGGCAATGATGGGCCGGGCGTGGTGGTGTGCGCCTTTAATCCCAGCACTCGGGAGGCAGAGGCAGGTGGATCGTTGTGAGTTCGAGGCCAGCCTAGTCTACAAAGCGAGTCCAGGACAGCCAAGGCTACACAGAGAGAAACCTTGTCTTGAAAAACAAAACAAAAACAACAACAAAAAAAAGCAATGAAAGTCCTTCCTCCCAGGGACTCCCAAGGACTGTGCCACACCCACAAACAAGAAGACTGCCTGGGATCCTAGAAGCTGCTGGGTACCATCGAGGGTTCTGTGGCTCTGGCACAGGTCTGCCTGGGTGGCCACAGTAAGTGTGGGCACAGAGATGGAAGGTGGCAGGGGGCGGGGGACACTGACTTCCCAGGTCTATCATCCCACAGGGACAGGGAACCCCAGATGTGGGTCCAGATAGAGCCATAAAGAGGTTGGGAGGTGTGAGATGCTGCCCCCTCCCTCCTATGTCCTGTTTGCTCCTGGTGTTGGCACCTTGGGTAAGGGTGGTTCAGGGCCAGTGACCCTGAGCCTCAGGTCCCTGACATCCCCTGGGAAGGCTGAGCTAGTGCAGCCATGCAGTCTGGGGAGGCATTGCTGGGACAGACAGAGGTGTGCCGTCTCACTCACCTTGGGGTGGATTACGATAGTGGCGATGTCCGACTTCTTGTCAATGTCCTGGATGGTGGCCTCATAGGCATCCCCGCTCTGCAGCTGCACCTTCAGCTGCTGCCGGCCTGAGGCGGTGTTGGAACTGGAGACCACGTGGGCGTTGGTGATAATCAAACCGGCTTCTGACATGATGAAGCCCGAACCACTGGACAGTGGCACATTTCGGCCAAACAGAGGGTGTCTGCACAGGGAAGCATAGGGACATTCAAGGCAAGGCCTTGGCCTAGGGAAATCAGGATGGTGGAGGGAGCAGAGCCATGTGGGGGGAAGGGGGTGAAGAACACAGGCTTTGGGGAGACCATTCCTTCCACCACCTGGGTTTCAGCTAAGGTTGACACTTGTGGGTGTTGCCTTGGCAACATAGAAGCTGGGACCAGTTCATGGCCATAAAGATATGACTGTCATCTCTGATCTACAGTTTGCTGCAGAGAGAGATAGTACCTGTTGACATGTCAGCGCGCACCAGCCCACAGTGGCGCCAATGCCTGACAGCAGGGCCCTGGAGACAGTCAGGATTCTAACTGCCAGTCCAACCCCAGCTGTGACCTAGCTGCCCTTCGGCAGGCTCCTTAAGCCCTCTCTGAGACTCAATCTTCCTGTCTGGGAAAGGGGCCGTCTGCTTAAGGAGCGTTGACCCTACTTTCAGGATGGGAGGGGAAAGAAGGTTGGTGCAGCTTGGGACCTTCCTCAGAGTGACACAGAAAAGGACACAGGACCTGAGGACACTAAGCAGATGAAGGAACACACAGTTTATGGCACAGATTATGAGCATGTGTCAGTCTTTTCAAAATGTCACCTCAGCCTGGCGAGACCAGGGAGAGCAGCAAGCATCCTAATTGGTCCCTGGAGCCAGGGACAAGTTGATTCAAAGTTCATGAGAGACTTGTGGATCGGTGTCCCCAAAACAGATACCATCAAGTCCTGGCCTCAGCTCCATGGGTGTGACCTCATTTGGAAGTGGGTTTCTGCAGGCGTGACAGGGTTGTGACATTCTGATGGAGTGAGGGGACCTATGCCCGTGCATCAGTGGCTTGAGAAGTCAGGAAGCTGGAAGAGGAACAGGTAGGAAGTATGCCCTCCAACCAGAGGACACCTGGAACCACTAGAAGTTAAGAGATAGCCCGCGGAAGGGTGGCAGGGGGCCAGGGAGGGGGTGGTGCCACGCTGACACCTGACCTTGGACTTCAACCTCCAGAACTAAGAGGCAATGCGCCCAATTGTTTAAGCCTCCTGTCTGTGGGTCTTTGTGACTTAGCCCTGGGTTTCGACTGCTGTACAAAGCTCTCCAGGGAGACTGAGGCCCCGAGATATGGAACTACTTGCTGAGGTCGGGGCAGGAGGAGGCAGAGCGAAGCAGGGTTCCTGCCATGTCAGGCTGCTTAGCTTCCTACGCGATAACTACAGTGTCTATGGCTAGTATTCATTTACCAGCCATGTCTCTATGAGAAGCCCCACAGGACTGCTACACCCAGCTCCTCTCAAGGCTGCAGACAGGACCCCACAGGCCAAGGGTTGTGGCTGGGAAGCTCTGCTATCTGCCCGACCTGGGCCTTACCCACCCATGAGGTTTTAGTTTCATGGGTCTGACATCACTGCTGCCAAGCTGCCTTTGCCTGTGATTAGCCAGCTCAGGGCTAGTGCCCCAGGCTCTCTAGGGACACAGTCCCTCCTCAACTCCCTTTGGCTGAGACAGTCTGTTAGTGCTTCCATTGGGTGTTTCTTCAATGATGTGTCTCAGATTTTACCCCAGGGCCATAGGCAAGGGCAGGGAAAATCACATAGTGCAGGAGGATGCTCTGTCCAGGATCAGACAGCCTGGAGTCAGACCCCGGGCTCCAGGTGGGATAGTGTGTGTGTGTCTGTGGTGTGTGTGTCTGTGTCTGTGTGTGTGTGGTGTGTGTGTGTGGTGTGTGTAGTGTGTGTGTGTGTGTGTCTGTGTGGTGTGTGTGTGTATGTCTGTGTGGTGTGTGTGTCTGTGTGTTGTATATGTATTGTAGAGGTGTGTGTGTATGTGTATGATGTTTGTGTGGTGTGTATGTGGTATGGGAGTGTGTGT
>OU015747.1:31758944-31779924 GCA_907169655.1 Acomys percivali | reverse complement strand
TGTGTGTGTGTGTGTGTGTGTGTGTGTGTGTGTGTGTGTGTGTGTGTATTCAGTTAAAGCCTCTGTTCCCACCTCGTGACAGGGAGACTGCAGAACCACCTCCTGGCCTCATGGGATAGTACCACAGGCAAGTTAACAAGAAAAGCCTTGGGATGCATAGGTCTATACACTGTCAATCACAGCAGGGACCGGCTGGCAGAAGCGGCCCACAGTCCCACAGAGGCCGAGTCTCCAGGCATCTGGCTCTTCCAACAGCAGGGGGCCCAGGATGGCTTAAGAAAACAGACTCAGAGTCTACATGGTATAGAGCTCAGGCTAGACCCTGGATGAGTGCAGCCCATTCTCATACACCTCCCCCGTGTTGCCACTGTGAGACTCCTGCCCCTGTTAGTGGGCAAGAGGTTAAGTGTTCTGACCCTCAGCTGGCCATTGAGCACAGAGGGAGGGATGGGTGACTGACATCAGCAACCAGGCAACTCCACCCCAGGGTCAGACTAATAAGCCAGTCACCAGCTCCCCTGATCCCTATCAGGTGGGCTCCTGTCTGGCTCCACGATGCCAGGCTGGCTCTCTCCACTCAGCTGCATGGTGAGAAGGGTGGAGACTGTTGTGTCTGGAGTCCCGAGGCTCCTGCCACAACCGGTCTCTCTCTGGGGGGGTCTAAATTGAGACTTCAGGACCGGATGTGAATGATGGGGCCTCAGCTGGTGTGTCCAGAAGGCACAGACATCTCTGGGATAGAATACTGGGTGTGGGAGGAAGGAAGGAGGCGCCACCCCTGTCTGTAAAAAGAGATCCTTCCAGGAGGCTAGATCACACAACATACAGTGGACTTCCTCTCCCATGGACAAACCTGCTTCTCTGTTCACCCACCTTCACCCAGTCCTCCCTCGCCTCCACATCCAGCCCCAAGTTGGCACGTCTTCCCTCGTGCCTGATCCAGACACACTTGTCCTATTGAACTGTCGCCTTGGTGGGACTGTCCCTTGGCTCTCTCTAACTCCTAGACTCCTAGGCTTTAGGCTAACCTTCAGCCCCCAGGTACCCTACGTTTTAACAGCTTCTAGGCATCCCATCCCACCGCTTGCTATGCCTCCAGCTGCTGGGAGTCAGGTGTCCTTTGGGTGGCAGCAGGCAACAAGGGAACTAGGAATGACTAGGAAGCTGCAAAACAACTTGGGCGCGGTACGCACCTCAGGAAGAGCTCTATATGGACCACAGCTGGTGCGATCTTCTCCACCACATCGGCGATGAAGTTGAACTTGTACCGCGGGCTGGTCAGCTGGTGGAGACCTGCGCTGGCGGCAAGGACCAAGGGTGTCAGTGAGATCTGCGAGCTTCAACAGCCTCTAAGCTCAGGGTGGAAGAGGCCTGCTGGCGACCCCTGCCTGGACTCGGGACCCATGTCAGTATGCTCTGTACCCCATTCCCCAAACACTGGGGGGGGGATGGCTTATCCTGAAGAATGGTTGGTTAACTGGGGCTTCTGGGAATTCAGCCTCTGTTTTTTTCCACTGGACTCTTCAGGGCTGGGCAGGAGTTTTAGAGAGGTTTAGATCTTTACTCCCAGAAGCACAGTGCTGATGCTGCGGACCAGTGCCCCTGGACCCTTGCCTGCTCCCATGTAACTGCAGGATGTTGGAGAGGGGACCATCTGCCTCTCTCTGTCTCTGCCTAAGGACCAGTGTACTGATAGATAAGGGCACAGTGAAAGCCCCTGAGGCCTCCCCTCCTGAGCCACCCCCATCTGGCCTCTGTGAGGCCCTTCCTCATTGGCGGGGCTATAGATTCCTGAGTGGACAGAGCACCCCGCCTTTGTCTGGGTTGGCCATAGCCCAGGCCTACTCGCCAGGCAGCACATAAACGTCCCCCAGAACCTTCATCACTGGCTCAGATTTCTGCCGCCATCAGCAACAGGCCTGTGGCTTGCCAGGACCACAGGCCTGAGGCATGTGGGTGACAGGAGCCTGTGCTGAGACCTCCAGGTCCCGATCTCTGACACCATGCTGCTTGGCAGTGCTTATGGGAGGTTCCTGGGTTCTAAAAGGAGCATAGGACTGGGAGCCACACACAACTGGCCTCAGCTGGACCTGCTGTCTTCTAGCTGTGTGGCCTGTAACAAGTCACTTACCCTCTCTGGGCCCTGACTTTCCCATCTGACAATTGGGGCTGAAGGTGACCCCTCTTGGGGTGAATGTAAACAGTGACATTCCCTGTCCCAGAAAGCTACCACTTCCTGGGATATGTCCCAGGAAAACATGTCCACAGCAGCAGTCCCAAGAGGGGTGCAGAACACCGCCTGGCCTTTGAAACAATTATGAGCTAGTGCTGTCCCTGACTCTTAGGGTGGTGGCCTACGGGGAATGGAGCTGCAACAGTAAAGGTGGGGAAGTCGAGGCTTATGAAACAATTCTTATCCAGGTTTCCAGTGCACTCCCCCCACCTCCCCGCGCCTGTCTTACCTACCCACAGCCTTTGTGAACCCAGCCCTGGTGTCCACTGGCAGTAAGGGGCAGCAAGTGACCAGCGAGGGATAGAGAAGTGTGAACAGGGCTGGGACAGATGGAAGCTGGAGGTGAGTTGAGGTGTTCAGAGGGCTCCTGTACAGGCAAAGCCACGTGCTGCCCCGACTGGTAGGAGGTGACCAGAGAACTTGTCTAAGTGGATTGAGACCTGGGACCAGTGTGTCTGTAACCAAGGAGGAGCAAACACTTCCCTTCTCATAGACAGTATGGAGAACAGATTACCCAGTCTGCTTTACTGCCAAGTCTATACCGGGGCTCAATCAGAAGCCACAGAACACTCCCCAGGCTCTGCCCGCATGGCCTGCCAGGGCCACTATGGATAATGGTAGAACCGAGGTAAGAGCCAATTCCTGAAACATGAGTCCCTGTGTCCCCAGGCTACTTGGGCTCAAGCTGGTCAACAGTCCCACCACAGTGCTCTTCGGCTACTTGTCTTTCAGACTAACCTTCAGGACCTTGTCGGATAGGACTATGCATGGGCGTGGTGGTGGTGAGTGTCAAGGCCTGGATCACGGGCCCTGGACAGCACACCCTGCTTTCAGCTGGCTCTCCATGCTCAGGAACACAGAACAAACAGAGAGATACTATATATGGTCCCCACTCCCCAGAACTAGCACCCCACACAGAGACACATCTGCACAGTCATTGCTGCTCTGTGGGGGTGATCCACAAACAGGCAGCCCCATGAACTTCCTGAAAAGAGGAAGTGAAGGATGCAGTCACCAGCCAGAACCTACTCAGTCCGGCCACCAGCTTGGAACACCTATCCTCAAGCAGCAACCATGGCCCATTTTACAGCACAAAAAAACTGAGGTTTGAGTATGAATGCCATCCTAGAACGGCAAGCCTAGGCCTTCTCGAGGTCAGGGAACCCTGCAGCCCAGCAGGCATGGCCCTTTAATCCAGCCCGCACTCTCAGATGAGTCACCATGAGTCACATAGAGGGCCCCAAGCCCCCACCACAGCCTTCCCACATGAACCGGCCTGGCTGGGCCAGGCAACAGCTCTGTTTATTTGGGGTTTCTTAACAGCCCCACCCCCCATGGCAGGCCGGGGGCCAAGTTTTGAAGGCCTAGTCTCAGCACACTCAGCTGTTGGCTCTACTTTTTTGTTTTGTGTTGTGTTTTGTTGTTTTTCAAAAATAAACAGAATCCAAAGGCCTGGAAGTTTTATTCCACATCCTGACACAGAGCACAGCCATCTGGGCCAGGTGTCTGGGTCCTTCTAGAAGAAAGGCGGGCTGTAAGAAGTAACCCTTATAGGGAGGGAAGGTGGCCTCAGGGCTCCGCCTCCAGCAGTCCTATACTTAAGTGAGAGTGGATGACCCTCAAGCAGGGTGCTGTGCTAGCTCCAGACAGTCACAACTGCCATGGTAGAGATAACGACGCAAAGGCACGGAATAGGAAAATGAATGACCAAGAAACACCACAGGGGCACCTTGCACCGTTACAGAGGCTGTGTGCTGCACAATTCCATTATCATTATTAACAGGGAGTCATACCTGTATCCCCCGGAGCTGTACAGTGCACGAGACATGCAAGTGTTAGCCCAGCCAGCACACTTGACATAAAAGGCCACCTGGTTCTGATCCCCATGTCTCACTCAGTGGTGTCCCTCAGCTCTCCCCTTTCTTAACAGAAAGGCCCTACAAGTCTCCTGAGTCCACTGTGCCCCTTTTTCCTTATAGGGAGACAACATGGCATCTCCCCCTGGGTCATCAGCCAGTTGAGATTATGAACGTGTAGGCTTGGTATGGTGCGAGGCCTCATGGGAGACAGCAAATAAATCTAGACACGGCACATTTCCTGCGCAGAGACTGAAGGCGGCACTGAGCGCCCCACACTCATCAGTTTTTACTGCCCCTTCCCTCTCAGTCACAGGTGGAAGGGCATTTCCATAAGGGGAGGTGAGAATCTCTGTGAGGTGAGAATGGGCCTCACAACACAGCAGTGAGCAGGCAGCATCTCCTCCAGGAGTTGGCTCAGCCAACAGAGCCTGGAATTTCACAGCCAGAGGCGCCAGGCTGGCCCCAAGCCAAAGGCAGGTCAAGGCTGGGCTCTTCTAGACGCTAACCAGCTGTTATACTCTCCCAAAGAGCAGCACAGAGCTAGGACGTGCCTAGGTTTAGGGGTCTGGCTGTGTGCCTTGGACAGGCCACTCTGATCTCTCTAAGGCTTTTTCTCTAACCTATAAAACAGCCACTGTATCAGCCTTGAAAAGCTCAGTGAGGCCGATGCTGGGCCTGGTGCCCTATACCTGGTGTGCAATGCTTCGTGCCTTGTACCTGGCTGGGCTGTAGCTGTGAAGGAGACGTGGTGTGTGATATGGAGGCTCCAGGATGGGCAGCTGCCCTCCGCTATCTTCCATTCCCTGGGCAGATCCTGGGTCTGAGGGGCCGCAGACAGCAGCATGGCCCCCTGGGAACCAGACGGATCTTAAGCTGATGTTTGTGGCCAAGGGATGTGAGTCACTTAGGGACAGGCAAGCTTTTAGGAGAAGGAAAAACAGCGAACTGATCAGCCACCCAGGCAGGAAAGCTGGGGCACGGCTGAAGCATTAGGAGTTGTGTGCTTCACTCTGTCTGCTCACTTTCAGAAGTAGCCTGGCTCAGGTACCCAAGCAAGGAGATACCCTAGAGCAGTGGTTCTCAACCTGTGGGTCATGACCCCTTTGGAGTCACATGTCAGAAATCCTGCATATCAGATATTTACATTACGATTTATAACACTAGCAAACTTACAGTTATGAAGTAGCAATGACAATAAGTTTACGGTTGGGGGGGTCACCACAACATGAGGAACTGTATTAAAGGGTCACAACTTTAGGAAGGTAAAGAAACACTGTCCTAGAGAGGCTTTCTGTGAGAGGACTGTGAGAGGACAAGAGTGACCTTCGGGTTGGGGCCCTCTTGGCCTGGGTCTTGAGAAATGGAGGATCGGCACACATGGCAAGGGGACAGGGTGTGCGAAGAAAAGTGATACTGGGTACAAGAGTCTGGGACTGGAGCTGGGACCCAGGAGGGGAGGCCTGTGAGTTCAGGCTCTGGATATTCAGGGCCTAGAGCCGCATCTGGAGGTGTACGAGGCCTTCAGGCCATTCTGGTACCATGGATACACAGGCAGAGCTTGCAGTGCACAGGCCTGCCGTGCATGTAGTGAGCACACACAGACTCTTGATGATGTAGGACACGGGGTCAGCAGGCTGACCACCATGGTGAGTGTCTAAGTAACATTATCCTCACACAACCCCATGGCCACCTCTGCATGCCCTGGAGACGGATGAAGAAAAGGACATGGCTTAGACAGAACTTCTGAACTCACAGGCCATGACACACAATCCTACCCACCATCAAATAAACATATCAAGCCTCTGGAACCCTGCCAGGCCCCACCCACAGTCATAACCGCTGTCCAGTTCTGCTGTCCCAGCAGATAGTGGATGCATTATCATGCCTGGTTAGTCTCAAATGCGGAATTCAGAGCCCCTTAGAAGCCACTAAGAGGAGCGAACACAAAAGCCAACCAAAGCTCTAAAATAAACAGGCTGGGAGAGGCTGGCAAGGCCTCGTGCACTAAATGCTGCCTATTAAATCTGTGTGGGAACTGCGCTCCCAGCTCTGAGCGCCAGTAACAGGTGGGTGTCTACCACCACAGGGCCTGTGGGACGTGGACCCCAGGGAGCCAGCAGGCAACCACCCACAAGCAGACCCCCGAGTGCAGGTATTCCTAGCAAAGGGACCCTTCTCTTCAGAATGTTGTTCTAACACGCAGGTGGGACTCGACAGCTTCCTTGACTCCCAAATGAACCATCTAACAGGGACCAGGAGAGCTCCAGGGACCCATGGGCCCAGACAGTTATATAACACCACCTACTCTGTGCAACCAGGTGCTGCACCCACCCTTGCCATGAGGCCCAGAGGGAGCAAGAAACAAAGAGACCAGACAGGCCAGTGGACAGGTGGTACAGACCTAGCCGCAAGGCACAGTGGGAGGGAGGGCAGCTCAAGGCAGTAAGACATCTGAGCCCAGAAAGAAGAACCCTACTAAGTGAAGGAAAAGGGAGGGAACTGTGAGCAGCGGGTAGCACATGTGCAAAGGCCCTGAGGTAGGCCAGAGAGAAACCATAAGGTAGCCAGAGAATGAGAAGGTCGCAGATAATGGTAATGGAGGGGTGGGTGGGTGGAAGGTGGCAGAAACAGGGCCTGAGAGTCCAGGTAAGTATAGGGGTCGGCTGGAGGGGGTCTTGTTAGTAACATGTAGGACAGACTGACCAGGGCCACCTGGCTGCTAGGTAAAGTGATACAGGAGGATAAGGGAGGTGGAAGGCAGCAAAAATCAGTGCTGGCTTGGTCTCCCTTTACTGCCCAATCTGTTCTGAGACCCACAGGAGGCTCCTTCTCAGACATCTCCTGCAAGTGGGGTTCACCAGCTCTCCCTGCCCCCCAGCACATACACGAATCCAGAGCATCTAGGCGTTGTGGTTTGTGGTCAGACTGATTAGCGAGCACCCTCACAGTAGACAGGAGGTGATGACAGCTGCACAGTGGCAGAGGCTGAAACCTCAGTGTCCTGGGGCTGTGCTGTCAGCTGAGCTGGGAGAAACAGAGACAGCCGGGCTACTACCATCCCTGGGCAGTATTTAGCAGCAAGGAACTGGACCAGCCTCCATCTGCATGGAGTGAGCCTGGCACTCACACTAGCGTGTGAAGCTTCTGAGCATCAGGGAAATAGCGGCCTGTGTGGATGATGTCCCTGGAGTAGGCAGCAGGTCAAAGTGGGCAATGGACAGGTGTCAGATTCAAGGTCATTGGCCCTGGCTGGTTGTAACCATCCTACCAGGAATGAAGACTTGTGAAGACCACTCGTGCCACTCCACCTGGCTATCACACTACTGAGACAACAGACCCTTAGGAACTGCAATTTCCCCAGGAATCTCATGTTGGGAGAAGGAGACGGAAAGCTGCAGCCAGTAGGAAGGATGCATCTGGCCAGCCTGCGGGAGAGACTGGAGCTGAGACAGTGATCGGTCAAGGATGGGCTAGAGCTGCTTGGCCATATATACTTCTGTCCCTCTATTTAAATCTAAATGTCGTGCCAGGACCTCTAGATGCACATGGGGATCTGTCACTGGACTTCTTTGCTCCTTTTCCCCAATGTGGCCACATTGCTTTAATTGGCCCTTTGAGGATGGATGGTGGAGCCTGGCTTGTTAACATCTCTGGTGATGTGCCCTTCCTCTCTGGCTTCATGGGCAACAAATCCTTGGCACCTTGAGTTTTGGTAGAGGCCAGTGCTCTAGACTAGATCTTGACCTCTGCTCTGCCCAGGTCTCTCTACCCTCCCCCATCTTTTCCGGGGAGCCCCATTTACTGTCCCAAGTCAACACCTCTCTTGGGGCCCTTATCCTACTGCAGCAGTAGTGCTCCCAAGATAGGAATTAACACTGGGGCCCAGCATGCATTGTCCTGGAGCTAAATATTCCTTGCATGGGTCTCTCCCAGGCCTGTCATCAGGCCATTCACAGACCAGTAGCCAGAAGACAATGAAGCAACGCAACTAAAAACAGTGAGTCCATGAAGCCCAAGGTGTTGCCAACACCCACAGACTCTCAGCCAGTTCTGTTGTTCTTAGTGAAAGATACCTGTCTGCTTCATGCCATGCACTGTTGCCAGTTAAGAGACAGCCAGACACAGAGAGGAATTTTTGTTCTTTTCTTTTTTTAAATAAATGGCTCAATCTGTGAGGTCCAATATCCACCTCCATCCCTGCCCAAAGCCTGGTGCTAATAGTACCTGTCACATGGGAGACCAAGGGAAGGTATACCAAATACAACCAAGATAGCAGCAGGGTAGCCCAGGTGCCTGGCCACCATGAACCCCCCTGCATCTCAGACAGCAAGGCCCAAGATGAACACACAGAATTAGCACCCAGCACACGTTGACAGAAGAAAAGAAAACCCAGAGAGCAGAAACTGAAGACAGGCTAGAAAAGACTGCCCGCCACTCATTGCCTTCTAAACCACTGGTAGACTTCTAAAGAAATACAAGCGTGGCTGGGTCAGAGCCTCACAGCCCCACCAGACACTACCAGGTTGCCAAAAGAAGTTTCCTTTGTAACTCGTGCTGTGGCTTAGGAGACAATATTTACCTCTTGGTGCCCCAGTTTCTCCATCTAGAAAGCGAGCCGCTTGTCTGCACTGTTCCTACAAGGCTGCCTAGTGGTACTCAGAGAGCGGGCCTAAGTTTCCTTAGAGCAAGACTTTGGATTCCTGATGGAGCTTACCCGAGGGGCAGGCGCCCTTCTGCAGCTGGCGCACGGGTGTTCCAGAGATCTGCAGCGCACGGCGGCTGGCGGCCTGCAGCGCGCACACGTCGGCATAGGTGTGCCCGTCTGTACCACAGACGGCGTGGGTCCAACGGCAGCGGCACACCCCGCGCACGCACTCCAGACTGTCCCCACATGGCGAGTCTAAGGGACTGCCGCAGGGCTCGCCTTCGCTGGCGGCGCACACTAGGCAGCAGTTGCAGAGGTCCGGCACATAGCCCCCCGGGCAGCGCGGGCTCGGACAGCGCGACACGTCGCAGCGTGCAGGGCACGGCGCTCCCGGGGGCTCCCGAGCCAGCGCCAACACAGCCAGCGTGGCCAGCGCGGCCAGCGCGGCGGGGAACAACGTGCACCCCTGCATCGCGGTGAGAAGGCAGCCCGAGACCTGCGGGAACACCGAGGTCCGGGAGGCTCAGGCGCACTCTGGCCGGGAGCGCAAGAGCATAGTGTACCGACGGACCCGGGCCTTTCCTTTGCCGATTGTCCGCAGACGTTTAAAGGCGAGGGCCGCCCGCCCTGGCTGGAAGAGGCGGCCCTGCCCGCCGCCAGCCCCGCCCCAGCCCCACGGGACCCCGCCCCGGCCTGGTGGGGACCCACCCGTCGCCTCTTGCTCCCCGCCTGCCTGGTGAGGGGGTGCACTTTGAGTGATGGGTCTGCCGGCCCACGATGATGGCCTGGGGAAAGGGAGCTTCCTCAGAATACCCCAATCCCAGCCAGGGACCTGACCGCAACCCCAGAGACATGAAAAGTTCAGCTCTCCTCCATAGAGGTACTCCTCCTCTGTCCTCCTGTGCAGAGAGGTTCAGCAAGGCTCCAAACCCAGACCCCTCCTGTTCCGCATCACTCCTCTTGGGGACTTTGGGGTAAATACTTCCATTTTCAGCTGGGGAGTGTACCCTTAGCTAGGGAGGGGCCCATCTGCTTTCAACCGGGCTCTCTTAGATCTAGAACTGGTTGCTGTCCAGTGGGCCTCAGGCTCTTTTTACAAGGAACATTGAGCATCTCCAACTCAGGGTTTTTGCAAGTGCCAGGATTCCAGGCAACCAGGCATAGGAAGCACTTGCCTCTGCTCTCTTTGACATCTTGGTGTAACACCCCCCCCCCCCCACACACACACCTCACGGTACCTCTTTAAGCTACTTCAAACCTAGGCCAGGCAGCAGGGTGCACAGATGACAGGGATGTCAAGTTGCTGGCAGGAGTCAGAGGACCCAGGAGGTGATCCTAGATTGAATACACAGCGACAGGGGCTGAAGAAGGTGGTCTGAACACAGGAGGGAAAGAAAGCAAAGCAAGAGTACTGGCGGGAAGCCTGGAGTTTCCCAACAGCACTAGGAACATGAACACTGCAGAGTATGGTGGGGTATGGCGACATCTCTGCTTCTGTGGGTGATAAAGCCACAGGTCCCATGGATGGCTGCTGGTGGAGGGCTAAAGGGGTAGGATTGAGGAGTGATCTGGTTCTTGGGAACTCTTGGTGCTTTTCAGGCCTATGCAATGCGAAATGGCCAGGCAGCAGAGTGGCCTCATCAGATAGAATGGTTTAGGGAGAGAGGAAGTGGGGTTCCAAGTGTGAGCACTCATGTGGTGGTGGTGGTGGTTATGGTCGTGGGTGTTTGGCGGGGAGTTGCTGTCTCTTCACAAATGGGTAGGCCAGGTCACCCTCCAAGCTTTTCTTATATAGATGGGAAAATGGTGCAAACGAAGGTTTGCGCAACACTCTACAGTGTATGAATGGCCATGGCAGGTGGTCCTCACGTGTGTTATTTGGCTCCCTGTGCCCTCCTGCCTGAAAGGCATGTATGGGGATATCAGAGTGAGGCTGGGAAAAGACAGTGGGTTACAGGCTGCACTCACATCCATTTTGTCTGAGATCTAAGGCCATCCTTTTTTCCCCCTCTAGACTGCATTATCCTCAAGGGTCATCTGATCTGCCCCTTTCCATGGCTGTATACAGTGCTTTCAGTCACCCGTGCAAAGGGGAAACTGAGGCTTGGAGTTAAAGGATAAACACAGCTGTAGCTTTGTTTCTAGCAGGGAGGCAGTTCCAGGCCCTCCCTGTCTTTGTTCTGGAAGCTTCCAGGGAGCCTTCTGCAAAGGCAAGGCAGTGGCTCCCCCTGCTGCCTTAGCCCTTTCCAGCTTCTCACTCAGCCACAGAGACACCTTGGGTCTTTCTTTGGAGACTGAGTGACCCCAGGCCTCTAACCTCCAAGGGCCTGGCATCTCCTGCATGGTCCACCAGGGAAGGGGCAGCCCTTCCTGCTCTCAGGACAGATAGAGGCACTTAGCAACCTTCGTCATCCACCAGAGTGAGTGGGCTCTGGGCTGGCTCTCCCTGATGCCCTCTCTCCATCTGTGGTAGGTGGCTGCCTTGTTCCACCCGGTCCCATCAAACACTGTTTCCCTCTCCTCTATATGCTGGACTTCTTCACCATGGAACAGCACAGAGCTAGTTGTGGCCAGTCTGAACCAAGGCCTGCTCCTCTCCTGGGCATCCCAGACAGTCCCTCCTACTTGGCCATAGCTGGGCATCTGAACTAGACTGGGGCTTCCAGAGCCTTATGCCTGACCCTTGCTGCAGCCCAGACATCATGTCAGATGAGGTCATACCTAACATGGCTCTGGGGACCGCAAAGATCATCCCTGGCCACACCTGGCATGTGATAAGGTTCCTCAGCCCACGTTAATGGGTGACTCACAGGGTGGGCCCTGCTTGGGTGATGATATAAGACATTGTCTACAGCCCCGCCTTTGGGAACGCCATCTTGGGGGTACTAAGAAGAGCATAAGTAACAGCTGTTACTAGGAGCCCTGTGGAGGATACATGTGGTAATCTTTGACCAGTTATTGTTAATCCCAAAGATGAGAGGAGAAAGACCACCGACCAAAATAATCACTGATGAATTAATTGAAGCAAACAATTAGTTAAAGCAAGCTTAAAAAAAAAAAAAAAAAAAACTCATGTACATGGGTTGCCTCCTCCCTAAAGGCGGGGTTCAAGAGGTCAGCATTTGATTTGAGGAAGATAAGCTTTTTATAGCTCAAGGGCAGGGGTTTCCAAATTGTAGATTTGCCAGGCAAAACAGGCTGGGTTACAGAAGCAGAGTACAACAAGGTCTTCATAACAAAGTAGTCATAGCAACCTTTTGAAACAAGGGTAGGGTTGCAAGGTGGTCATTACAACTTTTTGAAACAAAGACATGATTGGTATTCCTGGAACAGGCAGTACAGAACCATTTGTTGTTAAGGGTTACGGGTGGGGCAGAGCCCAATCCTTGAGAAACAGACCTTTAATCATAAACAGGAATGGGCCTAGTTTGTCTTTACTATAAGATGGCTTTCAAGCCTAAGATGGAGGCAGGCTGTTCTGTCATTATGAGTCTCTAAATCAGTTGCTGCAAGGTGCAAGAAGAAGCTTCTGTGATTAGGTTGAGAGCTGCACTAACCTATGGCTATAAGCGTAAGTATTTAGAAGGCAGTTTTACAATACATCTATTCAACAAAACAATCTAGGGTCTGTGAATGCCTCACCCATGGACTTTTGAGCAACTTCACAAGTCTCAGGCATGAATTCCCTCTTGTGGAACAGGCTTCAGATCCAATCAGAAAACAGCTGGTTAACTCCCATGACAACCATGCCACTACTGCACCTGTGATCATACCTCATCTGGCAGATTGGTGTGACAGCATGCAAGGTCAGCTTCAGAGTCAGACCATCAATATCTCTTCTCCTCCATCAGCCTGGACAGTACCATGTAGCATTCCAAGAGCTAATCAACAGGGATTCTAGTCAGTTCCAGGTTGATTTCTCTATATCCTGCACCTAACATGTGTGTTGTCTCCAGCAATAGGTTCCTACCATTCAGTTATGGTGGGAGGCCAAGAGTAACGGCAATAGTCTGTGCTGTTTTAGGAGCCTCTGGGGCCTCGCTGACTAACATAGGGAGGTATTCCCACATCCGGCACTGAGATGTTCATTTCATAATCTGTGTCTTCTTGGAGCACAATTATTCACCTGTCCAGGGTACATCCATTAAGATTTCCTATTTATTTATTTATTTATTATGTATATAGTATTCTGCTTGCATATACACCTTCATGCCAGAAAAGGTCAACAGATGTCATTATAGATGGTTGTGAGCTACCTTGTGGTTTCTGGGGATTAAACTCAGGACCTTTGGGAAAGCAGGCAGTGCTCTTAACTGCTGAGCCATCTCTCCAGCACCCCCATTAAGATTTCATTAAGGATATATTTTAAAGTGAACTTTCAAAGGTTTTCAAAGTTTTCATAAGGGTTTCTCATGTCGTCTTAGTTTTCGTTAACCTTCCTCACCCATCCTCTCCCCCAGTCTTCTCACCCCATCCCTCCCCATCCATTCTTTCCCTCATCCAATCCCTGGCTAAGTATTTAACACTTAGTAGGGATCTACCCATTTGCATATACAACTCCCCTTTTTATAGTGCGTGGCTGGTCATTTTCATAAAATATACATCTTCATAAAAATATACAACTATCATTACAAGTAATTTTAGAATATTTCCCTTACGACAGGACCTAGATCTATAAGTTGCCACTAGCCACCTCCCTGTCCCAGCCCCTAGTCTTATCTCTGGAATTAGCTGCTCTGAGTTTTCCCCCATGAACAGGATGGAATAACCTGTGGCCTTCCGTCTGCCTCCTCTCCCTGAGTAGCATGACTCTGGTTTCACCAGCACTGCAGCATGGATCAGTACTTCTCCATACCTTTGTATGGCTGAATAATATTCCATTGCATAGCTACACCACAAATGTTTGCACATTCTTCTGACAACAGTTGAAAATCTCCCTCACTTTTCAGTTATCATGAGAAAATGCTGCCATGGACATTCCTGAATGAAGGCTTACGTGAGCATATGCTCTCCATTCCCTTGGGAGTGCACCCAGGAGGAGAATGACTAAGCCATGTAGTAATGTCATGCTTGACCATTTAAAGAAAGAACCACCAGGCTTTTCCACATCTGCACCACTTTCCACACCAAACCATGAGGCTCCGTTTACCCCAAACCCTCAACAACTCTTGGTATTTTCCATTGAAAAAAGACAACAAAACAAAAAACGTTTTTTCCCCATTCTAGTAGCTGTGACATGGGGGGTTACCTCATGTTTTTGATTTATGTTTTCAAGGGAGCAGACAACACCATATGCCTTCTGTGTGCCTTTGGCCGCTTGTGTCCCTGTCTGGGAGAGATGGCTCTTCATATCCATTGGTGAGTGTAGTGACACAGACACTTAATCCCAGACCTGGGGAGGCCTTTGAGCTATCTGTGGCTTCTTGGGGGCGGAGCTTTGTTATTCTATCTGCCATGATCACAACATCTTCCTTTGGTGTCTTTAGGGGCTTTCCTGGCTTTAGCCCTTGCTTTTGGGCTCACCATTGGTTTTGAGCAGGGGTATGTGTTTAGGGGTGAAGAGCCTTCATTTAACTGTATGCAGATGTCTGCTTTTCCCAGATCCTTTGGGTCAACACTGTTCTTTCCCACTGGGTGGTTTTGGCACCTTCTCTACTCACTGCCACCAACTCCCTGGCCCTCTACGACAGTTATGATAGATTCACTTCTGAGTCGCTCCTACCTGGCCCGCCATCACTTCAGCCATGGGTTCCTAGAGGATCTACATTCATCCTTCCTTGGGAGGGGCAGACTTAGTGTGTAGGCTTCCAGTAAGTTCTAGCAAGTCTTCTTCCTTCCTCCTCCTCCTCTCTCTTCCTCTCTGGAGCTGCTCTCTCGCCACCATGCCAAATCATTGCCACAGGAAATTCAAGCGGGAAATGCAAATGGCAGGTGCCAGCCTGACAGACTTCCCTTCCTCTCTGCAGTGACTCTATGACAACATTTCTGCTTCTCTAGCTTTCTAAAACCCCACACTTTGGCACTGTACTGCTGGGGCCCAGCCACATCACTTTCTTCCTGGCCTATATGCCCTTTAGTTTAAAAAAAAACAAAAAACATTATTTTCAATGTTAATCTTGTTAAATTTCTATTAGATAATGCATTCTGACTACTTTCAGCCCATCTTCTCTTACCCTTCTCCCACCCCTGTCAACCTCTCTCCTCCAACAGGTCCCTTTTCCACACTCATGTCTTCTTGTTTCATGGCCCACTGAGTCTAACAAAGACCATCTGTGTGACCACGGGGAGCTAGCTATTGGTGCACTTACCAGCGAGTACACAACTGAACACTACTCCCCGTTCCCAGACCTGTCAGCAGCCAACAATGGAGCAGGGAAGATATTTGCTTAAAACCATTTTTGTAAGTCCCAGGCTGGCCTCAAACTTGGCAACCTTTGTGCCTCAACCTCCCCAATGCCGAGGCTTTTGGTGTGAGCCACCATATCTGGCTTACTGCTATTTTTGATCAGCAAATCACCACGGCTCACTGTAGCACACAGGTGATGATTCTCTCTGTGTGAACAGTGTGTTAACATGGTCATTCCCTCACTCCCTGTTGTTTTCTGATAAGATGCTTGAAGCCACAGTTGGTGGTTTGAAATCTACATTGCTGTTGACTGCAATTCCCTGCAGGTGGAAGATCTCAGGACACCATACTTCCTGTCTCTATGTGGGTCCTTAAACCAGCAATGCTTTGGTCCCTGCCTCCCCTTCCCTGGACCCTGTCACCACTTCCTGCTCTTTGTTGCAATGACAGCAGCTTTCTTAGATCTCTTGTGAGTGACATCACACCATCCTTGCCCTCTGGTGCTCAGTTGTCTAGGTTCCTCTGTGTTGTTACCTATAACAGGATTTCCTCCTTTGGGGTGGAATAGTCCTCTACTGTGTGCACACACCACATTCGCTTTACCTGCTTGTTGATGGACGCTGCAGTTGCCTCCATACCTGCCAATGGTGGACAGTGTTTCAAGAATATGGGACTTCCTGTATTCTCAGGAAGGAAACAGAAGCCCAGAGAGCTGTGTGGCCAGCCTCATGGACCTCCCTCTCTCTCCATTCTGAACACCCATCCACCTCTGTCCTTGGATTCCTTGGTGTGCCTCAGCCCTGACCCCTCACATAACTCAGCTGCTCTGTGCAGCTGCAGAAGCTCCAGCCTTCACCCTACCACCTCTTCCAGGATAGGAGAGCTGGTGCTGGCCATGCGATGTAGCTTTCCTCTCCCCAGCCCATCTTCTCTGCAACATCCAAATGCTGCATGCAAGCCTCCTTCATCCCCCACTCCTTGCACCTTCCCCAGTGATACTGCTGTGTTCCAGGATTTTTCATTCTAGGATAACTAGAGTTTTATAAAAGGTGAACCAATACGGGGAAGAAAGATGTCTCTGTGCTGAGCATCCCATGGACAGCACATTGCTGCCTCTGCTTGGCCCTTTTGCAGTACCCTGACTGCACTTCTAAACTTCACAAGTTGGAAACTTCATCCCTTAAGTCTGATTGGTAGGATGACGAGGCTGGGGCTCTGAAAGGGAGATTGGGAATAGATGCTCTCACGAGGGCGGGGCCCTTGGACAGCAGTAGCAGCCTTCTGAGTGGAGTAGGAAAGCCCTGAGCCAGCACTTTGCTTTGTCTCACCCTATCATGCCCAGTGCCACGTCACAACATAGCACAAGGCCTTGGCAGATGCCAGTAAACACCACTTCAGTGCTTTTGAAGTTGCAGCCTCCAGAACTGTGACGCAAGCAAGCCTCTCTTCTTTAACCCTGAGTCTTCATCAGATGCTCAGCTACAGTGTCAGAACGTGGAGTAAGTCACATCCCTCCTCCCCTCCCTCCCCCACACAGGCTATTTTCAGCTTGTCTCTGGAGAACTGCAACCTCTTCATCTGCCCTGTTGTCTTCCAGCGTGCAACCTAAGAGCAGCATGGCCTCTCACATTCTCAGTGACTGGTCAAAAAGTCCAACTCAGGCATCGTTCTGTGGAGCTGGGAGCTGAAGTAGGAGGTCTGACAGGCTCAGCCTAGAACATGGTCTGGACTGGACACAGATTGCTGTAACTGAGGCCTTTGCCCACAGAAACAGTGCACCGCTTGTGTGAGCAGGGGCTTCTCTCTGTGAGAGGGGGAACAGGCTCAACCATCCTCTTCCCTACCTACAATGCTTCATCCTGAAGGCCAGACATGTGGAGCCTGAAATGGGGGAAACTGAGGTTCAAATAGGTAGGTGGAGCCTTCTGCCTCCAACAAGGGTCAGTGGAGGACCAAGCTGGCTCCCAGGACTCCAACTCCAAGATCCAAGGACTAGATTAGACGGGGCCAAGTGGCTGTAGGATTCTCTTCCTACAGGAAGGGGTTTGTGGAGGGTAAGGTGGGCATTCCAACACTCAGCACAGAGCATGGTTGAGTGCCTGCTCTTGGAAGAGGGTGACAGGGGCATGGAGTAAAGGCATGCCAACTGGTGGTAGCTCGAGGCTGAATGGGAGGCTAGGCAGGTGAGGAGAGGCAGTGCTGGCAAGGGCCTCCAGCTTGGTGTCAAACTTGTATGGTGTCTGGGATGGGAGAGTGAACCAATGTGTGCTCCGAGGACCAAGTTCATATTGCTCTATGGGAGAGCAAGAATAGGCACTCAAAGTAGCCATGGCAGTGCCTCTATCACAGTCATCCCCACTGACTCCTTAGTGGCACTTGGAGTTTCAGACCCAGTGTCCCATTGACCTCATGTACTCCAGCCTGATGGGGTCAGGGACAAACTCCGTAGGCCATGACATGGAGCGGGTAACTGCTCCTGCCAGCAAATTGCGCTGGCAGTGGCTGGGGTGTGAGGCCCCTGTCAGCCTCGGCCTATAATTTTCCTGTTCAGTGAGCAGGAAGCTCCAGCCACACAGCTGCTGTGGCTGCCCTGTCAGAGAGGGCCCCTTGCCTGCAGGGCTCTGGCTGGGGTCACCGCAGGCCCTCATGGGTAGCTATGTGCAGACACAGCACAGGCAGCGAGTGACTTCACTTCAGAGGCATCTCCTTCCCACAAGCCTTGACTGAGGTCCCCATGACTGGATCATGCTGTGGATAGGCTCTGAAGCCTTGTGGGAACCTTAGCTCAGGTCCTTCCCTCCTTCTGAGTCTGCTATGGCTCCCCAGTGCCTAATTCTACTTCCTGGCTCCATGAAGGTCCTCCAGTGATCTCTATTGTCCTTGGCTCTTGTGTGACACCCTCTTCACTGTCTTTACTTGACACTCTTTTTTCCCTTCATGATTTGGTCTTTGCAGTGACTCCCTAAGCTGGGACAGTCATTGCCTCTGGACCCACACAGCCCTGTGCTCCCCTGAAGGAATCAGGTCAAGTGTGACCTGTACTGTTCTAGCCACCATAGTCCCATCACCAGAGAACCTTTGTCTGTACTTGTCTGTATTTGCAGCCCTCCCTCCAATGGCAAGTCCCCACCTACGGTGATTCTCAGAACTCAGGACACACTGCCCCATGGCTTGTCTAGGCCACACAGAACAGTTAAGGCTGAGCCCCTTGTGTGGCAGGCAGAGGAGTGGCTGTTTCTAAGAGGGGTGAAAACAGGGGGAGCTGGGGTGTGAGCACAGGATGTGCTAGCTCCTCTCAATGTGACATCTGGGAGCTGTCATGGAGAACACTGACCTTACTCCAAGCTGCTCTGAGTACTGTGAGGTGTGTGCGGGATGGGAGCTGGGGTGCCAACATGGGCTAAGGAGGAGGGCTTCTTGTGTGACACAAATGTGACCCCATCGACTTGGGAGGAATCCAACACTGGCTACCAGGGCCTTGGCCTTCAGGACAATGGGTCAGCTGGGGCATCTCTCTCTGGGAGATGTTGGGAAGAAAGGGCAGCAGGGACCCCAAGCGTCAGTGTGCCTCTTTGGACTTGCTTGTACAATAGCTGAAGTGAGTTTGACTGTGATGGATAGATCTCTCCTGGACTGTGATCTAGGTCAGAGCGTCAGCAACCCACTGGTGATCCCTCACAGAACCATAGGAGGGACAGCTTGGCCTGCAGCTCCACTGAGGCTCTTGGGCTCTTCCTACCGTAGACCTTTCCCCTCATGGTCCCGGGGTGGATCACAGCACACACTGGCTGTCTCCATGAAGACACAGAATGATCAGCAGTGGGAAGTGTGGGAGAGGTTACATAGATGGCTGAGTGGTCCAGAGAGCAAACTCCCCCACAGACACCTGTTCAGAGAGATAGGGGGAGGGAGGGTCTCGAGCCATTAGGAGTGTGGGAGGAAACCTATTTTCTTTTTGATCACACAGCTCTGAGCAGCTTGTGTGGTGCCTAGAAGCCAATCCCACCTCTGTGCAGGTTGGGAAACCAAGATCCTGGGATGACCTGACGTGATCCAAATAACGGGGGCACAGAGCAACTCTGAGGTCAGGGCCTCAGGCCTCAGAGCACGGGTGATTGCCCACTCTGGCTTCATGGATGTCACCCACCTGGCTCTGGCCCCTTCTGTCATGATCCCCAGAATCTCCCTGTTTTGGGTAGGATACTGGTAGCACAGAGTCCAAAGATGTGAGCTCCCTGGGGAACATTTACTGAGCACCACTGTATACACCCAGGATAGCTAGTGTCTTAGTTAGGGTTTCATTGCTGTGAAGAGACAACATGACCACAGCAACTCTTCTAAAGGAAAACAAATAAAACTGGGACTGTCTTACAGTTTCAGAGGCTCAGTCCATTACTGTCATGGAGGGTCCATGGTGGTGTGAAGCAGACATGGTACTAGAGATCTTGACCACAGGCAGCAAAAGGAGACTGTCACCCTGGGTCTAGCTTAAGCATATAAGAGACCTCAAAGCTCGCTTCCACAGTGGCACACTTCCTCCAACAAGTCCTCATCTACTCCAACAAGGCTGCACCTCCGAGTAGTGCCACTTCCTGTGAGCCAAGCATTAAAACACATGAGGTCATGGGGCCTATTCCTACTCAGGCCAGCACAGAGAGGGACATGTTTTCTGGTCTGCATTCAGAGCTGCCAACTTTGTAAAGTGTCCTGCACCTGAGCTCACACACCCAATCCAGGTCACAGCCATGTCACCTGTCAACTGTGAGCATAAAAGCAAATAATGCCACCATCCTAGCCACTGTCATGTCAGCTGTGTGATGGGCAGGAAGCTAGCCTCCCACGAGTTGAGGACAGGCTAGGGCTTTCCATCCCTGTCCCTGTCATCTCAGGGACACTGGCTCCTTCAGCTGTCCCCATATGCTCAAGAAATGCCTTTGTGATGATGTCATTTTACCTCAGAGACAAAGCTACTCTTTGTTTTGTTTTGCTCTGTTTTGTTTTGTTGGTTTTTCGAGACAGAGTTTCTCTGTGTAGCCTTGGCTGTCCTGGACTTGCTTTGTAGACCAGGCTGGCCTTGAACTCACAGCGATCCACCTGCCTCTGCCTCCCGAGTGTTGGGATTAAAGGCATGTGCCACCACACCCGGCTGACAAAGCTACTCTTTTAGGCTGCGTCTGTTCCTTACAAAAGAGGGAATGAGGGTCTGGATCCAGCAGGGGACAATTTATCCTGGAAGGGTCTTGGGAGAGGGTCCTATAGTAATAGTCAAGGGAAAGGTCCTGCAGGAGGGTCAAGGGGGAGAGGTCCTTTAGGATGGTGTGTGTGAGTGTGTGTGGATTGACTGACAGACCTACAATGTCTTGGTCTTTTAAAAGGCTGAGAATCCTCTTATCACATACTTTTTAGATAATTGCTTCTTTCTGATTGCAAAAATACATAATTCAAAGTGCAATCGTTTCACAGAAATTGGAAGATTCAGGGCTAGAGGCACAAGAAATAACAGCAACAACACAAATTCACCTAATACCATCTGAGAGCAAGGTCCAGCTTCATTTTTCTTCTCATTTTGGCTTTTGTCAAAACCCTCACAGGAACATCTGGGGGCTGGATCATGGGTAACATGCTTGCCATGCAAGTGTGAGGAGCAGAGTGTGGAGCCCCAGCACCCACATAAAAAATCAGAGAGGCATGCTGGCTACCTGCAATCCTGGTGCTCCTGATGTGAAAACGGGGTGCCTGGAGCCAGCAGGCTGGGGAGACTAGCCCAATCAGTGATCTCCAGGCCCAAGTAAGAGATCTGATTCATTAAATAAAGTGAGTGACAAAAGAAGACACTGGCAACCTCTGACTACACACACACACACACACACACACACACACACACACACACACACACA
>OU015747.1:31738640-31751460 GCA_907169655.1 Acomys percivali | reverse complement strand
ACTGTCTGAATCAATTTTCCTGGGATGGAGCCTCCAGAGGGCTTGGGGACTAGGTGATATCAGAGGCCAAAGGGGACCAGACAATAGCAGTGCTGAGGAGTGTGGCCATAAGGCAGCAGACTGCAGCACTCCGCAGTCCAGACAAGTCTTGGAGCAGGGGACACCGAGCAGGAAGGATCTTCCTCCTCTAGCCTGTGGCTCTCTTGATGCTATCAGGGGCGGAGAGGTATACAGGCTGCTCTCAAGGAATAAGGAGCCTCGTCCTTTCAGGCAGGCTGGCAGGGTGGCTACTGTATTTGGTTGACTCTGAGGTTCAGTTCCTCCCTGCCGTGTGACAATGAGTAATCTGTCTCCCCACATCTCCCACTGCCAGCAAGAGCCTTCATGTCCTGAACTCTTCTCAGGCAGGTACTGTGAGGCTGAACAATGCAGGCTTATATCATATGCAGGAGAGAGCAAAGACGGGGAAAGGCCGCCTTAGACCCTGCTGAGGGACTCTCATCACCACCTTAGCTTTTGATTGAGGGAAATGATTTGCTAGGGCCACACCGTGAGAGAGCCAGCAGGAGGCCTTGCCAACAGCTGCTGGATTCAGTCCTCACTGCAGACAAGGTGAGGCTAGGCTGCAGTGTGAGCCCAGAAAAAGGATGGATCAGGGAGCCAGGAGGGGCAGAGCCTGCATCCAAGGGCAGGCATATCATACACCTAGAAGAGACCATAGTTGCTGAAAAATATTTACTGCTCTTTGGTCCTTCAGCACCCCCTGACCCCCCTCCCCCCAAAAAAAGTTGTCTGCACCCAAGAAGAGGAGGCATCCCCTTGCACGGGCCCCTTCTCAGGCTGTCAGGATGGGTGGCCAGGAGCTAGCCAAGGTGCCCGGCCACAGAAGCGCTGGGGCACCAGGTGGGTCCTGCGGAGGTTCAGTTCTGAGGCAAAGGTCCTTGCTTTTTGGTAGAAGAAGAGGGACATCTCACGGTCCATGAGGAAGTGGTGGTAGATGGTGGCCAGGCGGGTGTAGATCTTCAACTGAGCCTTCTTGTGGCCCAGGTCCACGGCCGCTGCCAGGGCCAGCTGGTAATACCCAGCTGCATCAAAGGGGTCCTGTGGGTAGATGTGTTTGAACTGGGTTCAGTTGAGTCACTGGAGTGGGGGAGGGGTACCTGGAGCATCCCCCCAAGGGCTACACAATCCCAGAGGCACTCTCATGCGCATCCCCATAATGGCTGACCCACAGGGCCACATCAGGATATGATGAGGACATCCCATCGTGCCCCATCAGTCACAGCTTAGCCTCTTCCCAACAAGGCTTCCTGGTCCTTGTGTTCGGACACCGTTTGGTAGTGTTGGGGTTTGCTCCTCTTTTGGTTTTTTGGAGACAGGGTTTCTCTGTGTAACCCTGGATGTCCTAAAACTCACTCTATAGACCAGGCTGACCTCAAACTCAGACATCCACCTGCTTCTGCTTCCTGAGTGCTGGAATTAAAGATGTGCCACCTGGATACCATTTTTCTAAAAACTATCCCAGCTAGGGGCACCTCCAGCTTGGGAGATAGCTCAGAGCAGCTCCAAGCTCACCCCGGGTGTGATCCAGAGATTCAAGTGGCCTGGACCAGCACTGTGACTATTCCTCAGGTCCTCCCTCAACACACATCTGTCTGTGCCCCTTCCCTGAAGCTCCCTCTTCCTCCTGGATGCCTTGACCTGTCATGGCCTCTGTTTCTTTTCCCTTGAGCCTCCCGGCTGTCTGGATCTGACCTTGCCTCACCCCTCGTCATTCCAGAGGAGTCCATGATGCCTTCCTTGGGAAGGTGGGCCCTCTGGGGCTATAGGCCTCATTGGCTCTGGGTGTTTCCTGGCCCCCTGTTGTTAGGTGGTTGTACAAGTGGTCCATGTCACTGGGAACTGAGATGAAGTGTGACACACCTGCCCTCCCCGTTACCACCACCCCCAGCCACTTCCAAGCCAAGCGCATTTGTGCTTGGCCCTTCATGTTCTTTTGGCGGATCGCCACACCCAGGAAGCTCCATAACTACTTTCCCATTGCTGGTACATGGTACCATGTGCCTTCTATTTGTCCCACGAGAGGGCCAAGCCTGACCAGGAAAAGGGTAGCACTGTGCTGATCTCGCTGGCTTCTCACAGCCAGGCCTTGCTCCAGAAAAACGTGAGGCCGTTGCTGGGAGGCAAGGACCCAACACACACAGGCAGAGCAATGACTCTGCTCCAGGCCGAGCCCCTTCTTGCCTACCTTCAGATCGTAGAAGATGATGTCACCCAGCACCAGGTACACCTTCACATAGTACAGGGTCTCTTCATCAAATTCCAGGGGGGAGTTACAGAGTGACAGAGCCTTGAGGAAGAAATGCTCAGCCAGTTCCCCTTGGCCCAGCTGGTGGTGCAGGGTGGCTAGGCGGTGGTAGGCCACGCGCTCATTCAGGCGGTCCCCTAGGGGTGCAGGTGGAGGGGCAGATGTGAGAACACGGCCCAGTGGGGCAGGCAGGGCACAAGCCAATCAGGAGAGAGCATGCAAATGCAGCACTGGCTCGAGGGCGGTGAACATTGACAGCCTTAGCTAATGGACAGCAGTTCCCCTTCCTCCTGTAGGCAAAGCTGCAGGCTTGCGCTCCCCACTTCATGTCTGCACACATGGGGTGCCTTTCGTTAGGCCCATGATCTATGCAGTCTCAGGCACAAGGCTGCCGCCTTGCCTTGTATGCTCACCACAGTCTTTCACCTCAGGGAGCCTCGCTCACCAGAGCCTGGGGCTTTCCCATGCAAACAGCCAACCAGCATGGGCAGGCTCAAATGCCAGTTCAAGGAGCCAGTGCTCAGTGCTTTGAGTTCAGCTGTACACCTCCTGCAGGCCTGAGGGCCCAGCCTGTCCACTCAGGGCTCCCTCGCAGGAAGAACACACATACACCCAGACAGTGGTTCAGTGCTGGACAGGAGGTATCTTAGCAGTAAGAAACAGGCTGCAGACAGTAGGTGAGGGGACAGGAGAGGTGAGAAAGGGACATGGGAGAGGATGGCATACACACAGCCACTTGTGTGGAAGGCAGGGCAAGCTAGCCAGCGCTCGGTCCAGCAAGAAAAAGGGGCGGAGAAAGGCCCCAAGTTTTGCTCTCCTTGTGTCCCTTGTCTGCTCTGTGCTCGGCCATGGCCTGGCATTGCTGGCTCAGCCAGTCTTCACAGGAGATAGGAGAAGCTAAGCAATGTCTGCTCTGCAGACCTGGAGCTGGAGGCCTAGTTGGATGGGGTGTAGACAGGGCACTGGGCTGGGGACTCACCTAGGGTGATGCTGAGTGCTAGGGCCTCGTGGGCGAACTCTAGTCCCTCCTGAGGTGCCTCCAGTGTAGACAGAAGGGCCACCAGCTTGTTGCACAGGCGCAGCTCTGCCTCTTGGTTTCCTACAGTCACAGCCAGGGGCAGTGCCCGGTCCTGTTCACATATTGAGGTTAGGCTTCTGAAGTGCCCACCATGCAAAATACCTCCTGAGCCCACATGTGTGCAAGGAACCGCCATCCCCCACTGTATATTCTTTTCAGAGGACAGAGGATGCTTCTGTACTGACAACCCAGACAGGGAACCTGAGGTCATGCCTGCTTCGTCAACTATACCTTCAGCCTCAGACCAGCCTGTCCCTCTGCTCCAGGTGGCAGGGACTGAGTGGAACAATCAAGGACTCTACTAAAATGCATGCTACGTGAGCCCACAGCCATGAGGACAGAGAAGCCCATGTCTCTCTGAGCTCAGCTTCCTCAGCTGTGTCTCACAGAGGGGTCAAAGGTCACTCCAGGAAAGCCCGCTACACTGAAGCTCTTTCCCTCCAGGTGGGAAGCCTCTGCCTGCCGCACCTGTGCCCACTGAGGGAGCCGCACATGAAGCACACGTTACCTGCCTATGGTGGCCACTCACCCGGTAGAAGGACACAGCTTTCTCCCGCTCCCGGGTCCCATTGAAGAAGATGTCCCCGGCTGCCTCAAACAGCTCCAGCCCCAGCTTAGGGTCCCCAGTATACAGGGCTGCATTCTGTGCCACCTGTAAGGACCAGAAGTTCTCTGATGACAGTACCCCCTGGGAAGGCCATGCCTCTGAGATGTGTGTCCTCACACTTGAAGACACCAGCCTCCTTTCTGCTCCTGTGGGTTTGTGGCTCTGGGGAGAGTAGCTTTCAGGGCTCGAGAGCTAGCCTCATTGCAGTCCCAGAGCCCAGCAGGTGTGGGCTGCCCAGGTGAGCTGGAAAGAACTCGAACTGGCCTCTGGTCTGCCCACCTTGTTCAAACCACACAGCTCCCTGTCCTAACATCACCTGTGGCTCCCACCACGTCTAATTTCCTCCTGACCCATCTGTACTCACCTCCTTTCTCATCAGTGCCACAAGCCATGGCCTGGGGCTGTGGCTTCTCTGCTGTGTCCAGGGATGCCTATAATATCTGGTGCATAGTAAATGCCCAAGAAGCATCTGCTCAGTGATGAGAGAATCTTAGCCACTCTTTAGAATCTAGGCTGGACCTTGATATTATCTCCCAGCAGATGGCGCTAGCTCCCCACCCTGACTCAAAGCGGCTTGATCTCCGGCTCAGCGGGCTCTCCCTGTGCTTGCTGAGCTGTGGGCTCCTTAACCCTAGACCCTCGCTCACAGTGCTGTTCCTGAGCTCCTCACATGCTCTTCTGTATACAAACTGAGTGTTCACAGCACTCCCACATACACTGAGCACTTGCTATGTACTGACAAGAGGTGGGTACCATGTGGAGCCCACCCTCTGTCCAGGGAGCTCAGAGCATTGGGGGAGGTTGAGGGAGCCAGAGTGGGAAGAGAGGCAGGTCCCTGGGATACAGTAGGCACTCAACAGTGGTACTTGACAGGGATTGATGGGTGAGATGAACAAGAGGATGGATATATGGGTAGATGAGGGGATGGACAGGTGGATGGATGGACAAATGAATGGATGGGTGAACAGGGAGATGCGATGAGTGGATGAGTGCATAGGCAGTTGAAAGGATGGATGGGTAGATAGACGGATGGCTTGGTGGTTGCGCGTCGGTGAGTAGGTGGTTGGAGTGGGTGGGATGGGGGAGTGGGTAGACGGGTGGGTGGGGGTAGGTGAGCAGGTCAGATAAGTAGGTCGTTGGGTGGGCTGGGTGGTGAGTGAGCCAGTGGTAAGTGAGCACCCTGCCAGCACTGAACACACCTGGATGTACAAGTCCACCAGCTCGTTCTGGCGCAGGATATAGTAGATCTTCCCTGCCTGCAGCCAGGCACGTGCCTCCTTCTCCTTCTGCTGCAGGTCGATGAAAATCCCCAGGCTCCGTTTGGTATAATCCAGAGCAGACTTGTAGGCCCTGGGGTCAGACACAGGCATCAGAAGAGGATCTGCCTACAGAATGCTCTCTCTGGAAGGTCAGGACCTGAAGGAAGCCTCGTGGCCAGCATCCTGTCCTGCCCCTCCCCCCCACCCCCTCCCCCTCCCCCAGGCACCCTGTCACAGCATGAAAGACAAAGAGGATTCTTCAGAGGGGGAAGCTGTGTGTAAGGAACTCTTGTAACTTCTGGCAACCCCAACATGCTGAATCCAGCCAGTAATAGCTAGTTTTATGTCAACTTGACACAAGCTAGAGTCATGTGAGAAGGGGGAGAAGAGTCTCATTTGAGAAAATGTTTCCAGCAGCCTGGGCAACAGGTAAACCTGCCGTGTGTTCTCTTGACTGATATGTGAGGGCCCAGCCCACTGTAAGCAGAGTTACTTCTGAGATGGTGGTCCTGGGCTCTATAAGAAAGCAGGCTGAGCCGGGCGGTGGTGGCGCACACCTTTAGTCCCAGCACTTGGGAGGCAGAGGCTGGTGGATCGCTGTGAGTTCGAGGCCAGCCTGGTCTACAAAGCAAGTCCAGGACAGCCAAGGCTACACAGAGAAACCTTGTCTTGAAAAACCAAAAAAAAAAAAAAAAGAAAGAAAGAAAAAAGAAAAAAGAAAGAAAGAAAGAAAAGAAAGAAAGAAAGAAAGAAAAGAAAAAAAGAAAGCAGGCTGAGCAGGCCAGTAAGCAGCTACTCCTCCGCGGCCTCTGCGCCAGCTCCTGCCTCCAGCTTCCTGTTCTGTGTTGCAGCCCTGACTTTTCTCAGTGATCTGCTGATACCAAAGTGTAAACGGAAATAAAGCCTTTCCCCGTCAGGTTGCTTGTGGTCATGGTGTTTTTATCATGGCAATAGAAACCCTAGCTAACACATAGCCTCTGCATTCATTATCTGGCCACTAAGAAGGCATTCACACAGGGCAGAATTCAGATTCTAGGCCAGGGCGTCTCAAACTTGAATATATTGCCCTGTCACAGAGGACTGCTCTCAGCAGCTGCTTTCCCTGCTCTTAAGTTTCTGACCTGAGGCCTGGGCAGGGCTGAGCATCTCCAACAAGCTTCCAGGAGATGAACAGTAAAATATCCAAGGAGTTCTAGGCCATTGGCCCACTGCTCCTGCTGTGTTCTGTACTGGGACGGGAGCCTCTCCTGTGTCCACACAGGCTCATCCGTGCTCCAGTGTCCCTGCCTTAGAGGAGTTGTCACACTGAGGATTTTACCAGCTCGCAGGCTAGCCAGAGCTTCAGTGTAGGTCATACCTCAAATACGAGCCAAGATCTGGCTCCAGGGAAGTTGGCTCTGCCCTCTGTGGTGAGAAGCCTGGGAAACATATGGCCACCATCGTATATCTGGTGGGTGAATGACACCCAACTTGCCCTGGCCTCAGGCTGATAACTAAAGACTAGGGGAAGGTAGGGGCTAGATCACAGCAGCAACCATGGCATGGGTGGCTTTGAAATGCCTGGAGAGATGGCCCTGTGTAACAACAGGGGGAAGTCCCTTATCAGTGTGGCCCATGCTGGGAGTCACATGTCATGAAAAATAAATGGAATGATCCCTGGTCCTGGGGGTGCTGGGGCTTGGCTGGTTCCCGAGAGGATGGGGTTCCCCAAGGTTTCTGTGCCCCTTAACTTCTGCTCTTACCGTTCGGTGCCAAGGGACAGGTAGAGCTGGCTAATGGCCTCCAGGAGCTGCCCTTCCAGCACCTTGTCAGCTGTCCTGCGTGCCAGTGCCAGTTGGAACTCGTGGTAGATGACACATCGAACCTCATTGGGCATGACCTTGCTGTAGAAGTGGCACAGCTTCTGCACAGCCTGTAACTGACCTGGGTGGGGACAGAGGGAGGAAGTAACCCTCCTGGCTCCATCACCTTGGAGGCAACCCAGTTGAAGGTTCCATGGTATGACTACTTCTTCACGTCCACGAATCATGTCTTCAAAAATGGGGGATACCGGTGGGTGGGAATGCTGGAGAGATGGCCAGGAGGTTAAGAGCACTGCCTGCTCTTCCAAAGGTCCTGAGTTCAATTCCCAGCAACTACACAGTGGCTCACAACCATCTATAATGAGATCTGGTGCCCTCTTCTGACGTGCAGGCGTACATGCAGACAAAACACTGTATACTTAATAAACAGATCTTTTTTTAAAAAGCTGGGCGTGGTGGCACACGCCTCTAATCCCAGCACTCGGGAGGCAGAGGTGGGTGGATGGCTGTGAATTTGAGGCCAGCTGGTCTACAAAGCGAGTCCAGGACAGCCAAGGCTATACAGAAAAACCCTGTCTCGGAAAAAAAAAAATGTCTTTAAAAACAAAAAACAAAAAACAAAAAAACAAAACAAAATGGGGATACCAAGCCCAGAACCAGGCTACATACTCTACAGAACAGCACACTGTGAGGTTTCCATTCATCGACATACCAGAGAATGCCATGGACAGTACGCACCATTTCAGCCAATCCAGTGGAGAGTCCTGCCAGGCTCTTGCCCTGTTCCATAACTTTTATTTCTGTCTTACCACACTCTTCCCATCTCCACCCTGGCCTGATGGTCAGGCAAATAAGCAGCTCAATATAGTTGAACACACAGACAGTCCACAGCCAGCATCCTGCCTGGAGCCTGCCATGTAAGATAATGGATTCTGCCTACATCAGGTAACCATAAGCCTGTGCTGCATCCAGGAGGCCAGACTCCAAACCATGGCTGGGTTATCCCAAAGCCAGGGGCTGGGAGCCCTGAGGCATCCCCAACTGTCAAGACAACCTGGAAGTCAACGCAGAAGCAGAAGGCTTAGCTGTGCCATAAGCCAAGCAGATCTTGAGGGCTCAGGTCTTCTCAAGGGCTCAAGGGTCGTCCTGAGACTGACCCGGTCTCAGGAAATGCAAAAGGATGGAAGTCATAGGGGATGTGTTCTTCAGCCACACAGCAGCAAAACTGAACTACAGAATGAGTTCAGTGCCAGGTGGACAACTTAATAAGACCTTATCTCAGCTTTTATTAAAAAAAAAAAAAAAAAAAAAGCAAAAAGAAGTCTGGGGCTGCAGAAAGGTTACAGAACATTTGTCCAGCAAGTGTGAGGCCTTAGGATGGTTCCAAGCCCCCCTAGACAGATAGACAGACAGACAGATAGACAGACAGACAGAACTCTGCAATAGTAGAAAGTTTAGTAAGTTCACAGGTCTATGAAGGTTAAGTTGCCCATTCCTGAATAGCCAGGATAAAGGAAGAGACACAAAGGAAACAGGGGCATAGGACTGTAAGGGATGACTGGGTTGGAGACATGGCTTAGCGGTCAAGAGCGTGGGCTTCTCTTGCAGAAGACCTGGGTTTGATTCCTAGCACCCACCTGGCGTCTCATAAATATCTGTAACTCCAGTCCCTGGGCATCTGAAGTAGGGATCTGATGCCTCTATGGGTACCGGACACACACGTGATACACAGGTATACATGAAGGCAAAACGCCCACACACATAAATACAATAATAATAATAATAATAATAATAAACAACTTAAGGGGTGTCGAAAAGCAAGACTAGAGGGAGCTGATATCTGTGAGTGCTTTTGATGGAGATGGGAGGGAGGAAGAGAGATGGAGAAGAGAGGAAGGTGAAATGGGAGGAAGGGAGAAGGAGAGGTGGGGGGAGAGACAGCTAGGAGAGAAGGGAGTAGGGAAAGGGAGGAGGGAGAATCCCAATCCCCAACTTCCATCCTAATGAACTAAGAAGGAACAACTGTGATGCTGGCGAGAGGAGGTGACAGAATGACCGTAGAGGAAACCCGTGAAGCCAAAGTCTGGTGCTTTGAAAACATCAACAGAATTATAAACCTTTCACCAGCCAAGGAAAGGAGGCTGCAGATTCCTAAAACCAGAAACGAGGGGAGAGCAGCTGGCAGTCTCACAGAAATGATGGCCCATCAACACATCAGAGCGCTTTCCAGAAATACACACTGCACCCACCCTGGCTCAATAGTGACCTGGCCTGCTGCCCTGGGGAAGGAGGGACACATATGGCTCGGTCCTCTGCTGATACTGTCTAAGTCTAAGGCCTGGTAGGGATGGGCTGGTGGCTTTGGGACCAGGTGGCTGAGGTTGCAGAAGTCTGGTATCTTTCATGGCAGAGGCTGGCCTGCCAAGTCCTTACCTGCTGGACCCTGGACACCATCCTTGGGGGGAGCTCCCCTTTCGCTACCTCCACACAATCAAGTCCATGAGACCTCAAGTGTGTGTTAGGTCTTCGCTGGAGAACAGACCCCAGCCAGACCCACCACGTTCTCTAGCCATAGTGCATGCTCTATAGACTTGATGGCTCTCCAGTCCACATAGAGAAAGGGGCAAACCATAGGCAGGAGTTCCTGATTATGCTTAGCTCCCCAGCTGAGATGTACCCTCCAATACTGCCAAGTGCATGGGCTCAGTCACCCCTGCCCACAGCTCCTCCAGCACTCCCTACTTGGCTAACCTTTCCTTAGTCCCCTAGTCAAAGAAGTGTCCCCAGGCCGCAGGCTGGAGCACACTGATAACCCTCTCCAGGGCTATTCTGACTTGGCCATCTGTTTCCTGTCCAGCTCCAGGCCCCAGTAAAACACGGTCTCAGTCTGTGGGTGGAGCCTGGATTACACCTGTGCAAGGTCCCTGTGGGTGAACTGGATCTGCTCTGAGGCTCTGGTGACTTTTATGAAGAGGCCCTGTGAAGGTGTTCAGGGCTGCAGAAGACAGAACTGGAGGTCCAGTTCTCAGAGCCCCAAGCTGTAATCCCCATGTAATGTCAAGGATGATCTCCATCCCAGGGGGTGGGGATGCAGGTGGGGATGGGGATGGGGATGGGGATGGAGGGAGTTCCTAGAGCAATAGTTCTCAACCTTCCTAACACTGCAGCCCATTAATATCAGTTCCTTCTGTTGTAGTGACCTCCAACCAAAAAAATATATATTTTCCTTGGTACTTCATAATTGTAATTTTGCTACTGTTGTGAATCATAATGTAAATATCTGTGTTTTCCAGTAATCTTAGGCAACCCCTGTGAAAAGGCCGTTCAACCCCTCAAAGGGGCAGGACTCACAGGCTCAGATCTGCTGCCCCAGAGTAAGGTACTATCAGCAAACGCCCCATTTGTCATTATATTCAGCTCAGCATAGGAAGAAGTGGAAGGGGCTTGCCTCAAAGGTGGCGGTGGCAAACACTCAGTGGACAAGCAGCCTCTGTCCTCTGCCTCCCACCTGAAGCAGATCCCGGGAGGTGTGGAGGGGGGATGAAGGCAGTACTTACTCTCCAGATGATCCATCTCCACAGCAACCAGAAAGGCCCACTCGTAGTAGCACTTGGCCTGCTGAGGGAGGGCCCGGCGGGTGCACAGTTGGCCCAACCACAGGAGCACCTGGGTGAAGTCCCGGCCACACAGACCGCTGGGCAGCTGGGAGAAGAGCCCCACAGCCTCACGCAGATAGTGCTGGGCCAAGCTGCGGGCACCAGCTTGCAGGCACAGGGCCCCAAAGTTAGCCAGGACTACTGCCTGGCTCCGCAGGTGGCCCTGGCTGTAGGCCATGTGCAGAGCTCGGAAGTAGCCTTCCGCAGCTTGCCGGGTCCTGCCCATCCTCTTCAGGGCCATGGCTGCCATGTTGGTCATCACACATTCCTGATCCTTGTTGGCCACAGCTGCGTCTGAGATGGATTTCAGGATGTCCATGGCTACTAAGCTTTTCCCACAAAGCATATGCAGCCAGGCAAGGGCCACCAATCGGTCCACGACAGGATGGACCCCAGCTGCAGTGTCAGCTTCTGCAGCCTGTGACATGAAAGCAATGGCCTGGCTATGCTGTTGATGGTGGCTGTATAGATGAGCCAGACTGGCATAGAGGGGCCCACACAGTGCCTGTCCCATGCCAGGAGCCAGAGAGGCCAATGCCTGCCTGAGGTAGTAAGCAATCTGGGAGGGAAGGCTGTGACCTGCCCTCCTTTGGCTGTTTGGCCCAGGAGCATTCTGGAGTACCAGGTCCACACTCTTCAAGGAGCCAGCTAATGAGCACCCAGTCCACAGGGAGGACACCCTGAGGCAGCTCAGCGCCAGGTGGGGCAGGCACTTCCGGCCATAGATGTCTGCCAGGAGCAGGTAACAGTCCTCAGGCCATGAGGCCTGTGGGGTCCCCATATCCCTGTTGAGGCGAAGCAGTCTCTCCAGGTAGGGCAGTGCCTCCTCGGGCTGCTTGAGGTGGGTGTAGTGCCTGACCAGCAGGAAGCAGGCCCGGGCCTCAGCCTGTGGGCTGAAGCCACAGATGGCCCTGCGCAGTGCATACTTTAGAAGCTCAGCATCTGTGCTGCACGCATGGCCTGGTGTCCCCAGGAGCAACGCTGCGGCTTTGGGTGCAACCTGCATGCACTTCTCCCCGTTCTTCTGCTTCAGATACACAGTAGCCAGGCTGGCATACACTGCTGCCACCAGGGAGAGGTCCCCAAAACTTCCCTCCAGAGCACCCAGTGCTTCTTCAAAGTACACCCGGGCCTGGGATAGCTTGAGCTTTCGGGCACACAGCCTCCCCAGCAGGAGGCAGAGCCTGGCCAGGGCCATGCCCAAATTGACTTTCTTGGCAACTCCTCGGGCCTGTGCCAAGCGTCCAGCCAACTCCTCTTCATCATCAAAACCACAGAGTGCAGAGCTCAGCCAAGGAAGTGAGATGTCATAGAGGCCCTGGAACTGGGCCTCATAACCAGGGGCATTCAGGACCTGTAGCAGCGAGTCCAGAGGCTCGGGATCTGTCCAGTCATCCTCAGGATCCAGGCAGAAGGGGGGCTCCTCAGGGTCTGGCGAACACACTCTGCTGGACACTCCCCCAAGGCTCCAGGATACCAGGTCGTCTGGCTGGTCAGGGCAGGCCTTGCACCGTTCTAGAATGTCCTTTACCATGTGCAGAGTCTCGTGTGGTTCTGCGTTCAGTCGAGGCAGAGGTATTTCTAGAAGTCACAGGAGGTCAGGTTGGTTCAGCTGAGGACCTGAGCCCCAGCTTGACCTGTGCAGTATTCCCATCACTGTCCCCCACCCACTGTTGCCCTTGCTGCATGTCCCTAGTGCCCCACTTTCTGGATGACACTTTCTGATTCTAGAGTGCTGGAGGCTGAACCAGGATCAGTCCCGATTCTTCTTGTCAACTTTCCTACCCAGCAGCCCCCAGAGTTTTCAGAGACCCTGAATGTTGGAGCATAGGGGTGGTTTGCAGATGGCTTCTCTTCAGAAAGAACCGAAAGCCCCCTAGCCATCTGGCCCACAGTCAGAGTCCAAGCACAGCTGTGTGACTCTGCAGGCTCCTCAGACTCTAGGAGCCATGAATTCACTGACAGCCAATGAGCACGACTAATCAGCAAGGTCTCGAAGGCTTCCATATAACCATGTAACCAGGGGTGGGAACATGCTCGGTGACAGATAGGGTACCTAGCATATACATGGCCTGGGCTCAGCACTGAGTAACACACATCACACACACAC
>OU015747.1:31726384-31737955 GCA_907169655.1 Acomys percivali | reverse complement strand
CACACACACACACACACACACACACACACACACACACACACACACACGGTCCCAGCACAGGAGGAAGATCAGTGTTCGAGGTTCTCCTTTGCTACATAGCATGTTCAATGCCAGCCTTACAGAGGACCTTAGCCTATCAGATTGGTTAAGAAATGCCAACACTTGGGAGGCAGAGGCAGGCAGATTGCTGTGAATTTGAGGCCAGCCTGGTCTACAAAAGGGAGTCCAGGATAACCAGGTCTATTTCACAGAGAAACCCTATCTCAAAAAAACTAAAAAAAAAAAAAAGAAAGAAAAGAAAAGAAATCCCCAGCCGTTGGGCATGGTGACACATGCCTTTAATCTCAGCACTTGGGAGGCAGATAGAGGTGGATCTCTGTGAGTTTACAAATCTAGTCTGGGACAGCCAGGACTACAAGAGAAATACTGTCTTGAAAAACAAAAACAAAAACAAACAAACAAATAAAAAAGAAATCCCTAGCTACAGAGGCCTTCAGCTGCCTTTCTGCCTGGATGGATGGAGGGACCCCAGGGGCTTTGGATAGACCACCCAGGAGAAAGCAGCTCCCTCCTCGGTTGTCTGTGCTCACTATTCCCGGAGTAGGAGGCCTGGGGTCCATCCCAGCAGTGCCAGCCTCCTCCTGGACCTCTTCCTTGAATACCAGTTGAGCTTAGATGGGTCTGGTGGTCCTAGGGAATATCCCAGGGTCCTCAGTGGCTCACAATTCTAGGTCTCCTGAAGAGACCCTCTGGGGGAAGGAAAGAGCTGCAGAGGAACACTGGAAAAGGCTTTCTCAGACAGGCCCCAGGAGGGAGGGAGGGATGTCTAAGATTAGTTGGGGGAAAGAGGCTGTCTCTCCAACCCCTAAATCCAACTGCTTCACTCCACTTACAGTGTGGCCAGGCCCTCTGTGGGAAATCTGGGTAGTTATATTTGGGCTTGAAAAGGAGCCCACAGCAGTGTGGGCTGGAGCAGAGGGAGGAAGGCCTTGCCTTCTTGGGAGGCTCTGCTGAGGCTATGCATCTGGGGGGGGGGGGGCGGTCCCAAGGCTTCCACAAGTGCAATATATGAGCTCCAGGCTGCTCATCCCACAGCCCCCATACCCTGCAGAGGAGTGGCATTGATGGCCAGTGACCATGGCAACCTACTGCTGCTGCCTGTTCTGTGTGTTCACAGCTGGGACCTGAGACTCAGCCATGAGTAGAGGACCTGAGTCACAGGGCAGTGCCTACCTTGTTGATCCAGCTGCTCTCCCTCAGCTTCTCCTTCTAAGCAGTCTGGGAAAGGGAAAAGAGAAGACAGTCACTCCTCCACCTGGGCCCTGTGTCTTGCCTCATGTGGCCCTGCGAATGCAAGCTCTGTAGTTACCAGCCCCTATGATGACCAGAGTCTGAGAAGCCATGTTCTTGGATGTCTCCAGGATAGGATGGAGCAGATGGATACCTCTGGTGTCCTCCATACTCCTAATAGCACCGGTGATCCTTGTCAGCCCCATGACAAGCAGGGACACACGGATGGCAAGCAGCAGAACAAACTAGGCTGAGCCTCTCCCACGCCCCATCCTGCCCGTTCACCCTGCCCCTCCCCCCTCCCCCCCCCCCTTGCCCCCCCCCCATTGCTTTTCTCCCAGGGTGGCGCTTGAGCCTCATTCCCACCTCCTTGGTGGCACTAACTGCCTGCTGGATTGCCATGACAACCAAATAAGGAACCAAGCTGAAGAAGACCATGTGAAGAACAGGAATTTATGAGTGCAAGCAAAGCTTTGAGGCATGTTGTGTGGAAAGGAATTACATGACTACCATTGATGGTTCTGGTCCTGGGATTCTAGAGGCAAAGGATTCTAGAGTGCCTCAGGCCAACCAACAGCCACAGAGCCAATTCTGCCCAGGGATGGGAAAAGTGACAGGCAGAGGGGCCAGCCTCTGGTAAGGGTGCTGATCACCTGGTAAGGGGGCGGGGGTGGGGGTGGGGATTGGTTTCCCTGTCCTCAGAAGCTGAGGGCCCAGTGTGTCAGCATCTAGTGCTTCCTGACAGTGGAGATAGGCTCCCTAAGCAGCCAGGGCCCAGGGCTGCCTTCTTATGTCACCTACTCCTAATGTCTTTGGATTCCTAGGAGCCTGGTTGTCTGCACCCGGCCCTGAGGGCACATTCTTCTTGGCTTGCCTTTCCCTGCTTCCTGGTGGGGCTTTCACTACTTCACTGGGGCACGGCCTGAGGGAGGATGAATAGTTGGAAAGGGAGAGGAAGAGAGCCCCTGGGGAGCTTGCAAAGAGCTAGAGGCATCAACCCAGCACTGGCAGGGACAGCAGAGTGTGATAGGTCACGTGTGGCCTCAAACAGACCACTGGGCTCCACCCAGTGGCGAAGCATTTGGCCCACATCCTTCAGCTCAGTTTCTGCTCTTCCAGGAATCTGCCTGGGAAGTCTCTAGTTTAACACGACTCAGCCAGCTTGACCTTGATGTTTCCACAGCTCACAGAGGGGCTCACAGAGGGGCCAGAGGGGCCTGTCACACATATCCCGGCACCTACCCAGGCTGCATGTGGTGCACACATCTGTGCCAGATGTCCTGCTCAGGAGTCGCCGGGCATCCTCGTCGGAGAAGTGACCCTCACTGCTGAAGAATGACCTTTCTTTTTCACTGAGGAAAATCACACTTTCCAGCCTGGAAAAACAAAAACAAACAAACAAACAAAACCCACATTGTTTAGAAGAATTAATTCTCTCAGAGCCCAGGAGGCCCAGGGTGGGTGGGCAGAATTTGGTCTGGCCAAGACATGTCTTCAGGTTAACTGAGTTTACTGTCCCAATCCGTTCCTTCCTGTGTGAGCCAGGTGGCTGTGTCTGTTGCACTGCCTTGCTCCTATCTTACAGAGGGGACACTACCCCCCCCCCCCCCCCCCCCCCCCCCCTGCCCCCCCCCCCCCGGGGAGCTGTGTTCTCTTTTGTAGAGCAACCAATGACTTCTACAGCTCATCTTGTGCTTTTGTCTCTTTTGACAAAGTTCCACAGTAAGACCAGTTCTTCTCCCTCGTCCCATGGCTGGCCCCACTCACCCTCAGTGAAGACACTACATATTAACAAAGCCTGCCCTGGAGAGGACCCATGGTGGGTCTGGGATTGAGAAAGACCGTGGGTGGGCTGGAGAAACGGCTCAGGAGTTAACAGTTCTTGTTACTCATGTAGATCCGAGTTTGGTTCCCAGACACAGGTCCAGGGGTATTGAAGCACCCACTTGGTGCACAGATGCACATATATGCAGGCAAAACACTCATACACATACAATAAAATAATCTCTAATTTTTTTTAAGGGATATTTAGATTTTAAAGGTCTTGGGAAGGTGAGCGCCAGGCAGATTCTCAAGCACCACTTGAACTGTCCCCTGTGAACTACCATTTTCCCCACAGTACCCAACACAAGGATAGGGCTCCTGGAGCCATGATGTCAGGCAGAGGAAACAGGGGTGGGAGTGGGGGATGAGGGGGGGACTGAGGGGCAAAGGGAATAAGAGGACAGAGGCAGAGTTGCTTGTAGGAGGAAACCAGCAGGGCAATGTGAAACTTTAAAGCGCATCTTACACCAATCAAGGAAGAAACCACAGCCATAGCACAGCTCTCAGCCTCCTCGCTAGGAGGCGCTGCTTCAGAAATGGAAGAGGAAAAGGTGGATGGAAGGCTGTTGGATGGAGCGGGTGGACCAGTGAGTGTGACACGTGTTCTGGATTTATCTCTAGCTGTGAATAGCATGGTGGGGATGTGAATGTCTTGATTTCTGACACTGGCCCTGGGGTTCTACCTGAGATCCCGGCACCAGGAGCCACTAACTATTGCAATGGGGTAAAGGACCTTGACTTGCATCACTTATTCCCAAAGGGTCTGAGAACAAATGGACGTGAGAGAGAGAGAGAGAGAGAGAGAGAGAGAGAGAGAGAGAGAGAGAGAAAAGAGAGAAAGCAACCAAGGTGAGGAACTGGCTTGAGCCATTAGCAGGTGAGGGATGGGATGTGGTTGCTTTCTCTTCCCTTCTAGGTAAGTCTGAGATTACATCAAGAGAGAAGAGAAGGCCGGGCGGTGGTGGTGCATGCCTTAAGTCCCAGCCTTTGGGAGGCAGAGGCAGGTCGATCTCTGAGGTTGAGGCCAGCCTGCTCTACAGAGTGAGTTCTAGGACAGCCAGGGATAAATAGAGAAACTCTGTCTTGAAAAAAAACAAAAACAAAAACAAAAAGCAAAAAAAACCAAAACCAAAAACAAAAACAAAAAAAAACCAGAGAGATAGAAAGACAGAGAGAAAGAAGAGGAGGGGGAGAGGAGAAAAGAACCCCTGGGCCGTTCCCAAGCTGGAAGCTCCCAGGTTCAAGACAAGAGAGATACCAGAAAATACTGGTGTGACAGAAGTGGGTACAGTCTCTTGCTGATGCTGCCACCCCCAACACTCTGGGCAGACTGGGAAAAAAATGGACCAGACCCCAGTCCTGATTCTTGTTCAGAACTGATGAAGCCACAAGAATCCCACAACTGCCAAAAGGCCTAGGACCAGAGGTTGCATTCCCTGTAGAGCTGTGCCATGTCTGTAAGGAGAGACCTCAAGACATGAGGCACAAGCCACACTGTTGTTTCAAGAACCCAGCTGAGAGGCCGGTGTGGTGGTGCACGCCTTTAAAGCCAGCACTCAGGAGGCAGAGGCAGGCAGATCTCTGTGAGTTCGAGGCCAGCCTGGTCTACAAAGTGAGTCCAGGACAGCTAAGGCTATACAGAGAAACCCTGGGGCTGGAGAGATGGCTCAGTGGTTAAGAGCACTGTCTGCTCTTCCAGAGCTCATGAGTACAATTCCCAGCAACGACATGGTGGCTCACAACCATCTATAATGTGATCTGATGTCCTCCTCTGCCTGCAGATGTACATGCAGGCAGAGCACTGTACACCTAATAATAAATAAATCTTGAAAAAAAAAAAAGAAAGAAACCCTGTCTCAAAAAAAAACAAAAAACAAAAAACAAAAAACAAAACAAAAAAAAAAAACAGTAACAGCTGAGCTAATAAGGTTACCATGTGACATGACAAGCCCAGAATTCTGTCACTGGAGCTGGGTGGAGAGTCTGTGAGGCCTCCCACAAGGAGCGTAGACAGACTGTGCCCCCATCCCATGTGCGTGGTGATGTTTTGATGGGGTACCAGGAGATGCTATGATCAGCACACAGGTCCAGACAGTGTCTGCCCACTCTGACAGATGGGATGCTTTAGATCAGGAGACAGAAGGAGAGGACTCATACCAATGGTGGCAGCTTTAGAGACTGCATCTGAGAGTTGCCTACGGCATCCAGTCCTCAGCAAGGCCACTGCAACATGCCCAGTTTGAGGGAGGCATGGTTACAGAGGGGACAGGGGTAGAGGACAGGGTTCTCTGCATACACCCATGTCTCCAGGCTCCTTGGCTGAGGTCTTAACCAGGCCAAGTCCAGGGAAACCAGGAACTGACCAAGGACAGGCTCAGCTAGAGTCACTGGCCACTCCCTAAACACTCCCCACCCATCATTGGTCAAGGCTGTAGGAAGTTAGCCCTGAAATGACTAGAGCACTCACCGGGAGGGCCCCTCACCTGGAGCAGGTACAGACAGTGCTCGCTCTCCCAGGGACAGAACAGGGCAGGGGTTAATGATTATGCATGGGATTATAGGCTGGCAGGGCCCCTGAGAACCAGGTGACTGTGAAGATGCACCCACATCTATTCAGAGCCAAGAAAGGGTGAGCTGTCTTGCAGCTGGCCTCAAGGGAACTGATGGCAAGTGGGATCTGAGGCCATGAAGACGGGTCCAGAAGCTTCACAGGCCTTAACGTTGAAGGGGAGATGTGGAGAACTTTCAACATGTCTTTCCCCCTGGAACCTGGAAGACAGCTGGTTTTGGGAATTGGGTCTCTGTGGCTGTTACTAGCTAAGCTGAGGCAGCTGGAGCTGACTGGATGTAATAGTATGTCGCTAAGTGTCTCACAGGAGGAAACAGACACGAGTGAGGAGCCATCAGGAACTTGAAAGATTCAGCCAGAAGCCAGGGAGGAGCTGGCCAGTAGGAGCAAGGTGCAACCGGAAGGGCACTTCCAAAGGGCACAACAGCTCAGCGGCTATAGTTTGGCCTCAGGCTCCTGTCATGGAAGTTATTTAAACACAGCATGTGGCACCGTTCTTTCTTTCTTTCTTTCTTTCTCTCTCTCTCTCTCTCTCTCTCTCTCTCTCTCTCTCTCTCTCTCTCTCTCCCTTTTTTGTTTTTTGAGACAGGGTTTCTCTGTGTAGCCTTGGCTGTCCTGGACTCACTTTGCAGACCAGGCTGGCCTCGAACTCACAGCAATTTGCCTGCCTCTGCCTCCCGAGGCTGGGATTAAAGGCGTGTGCCACCACGAAAGCCTGTAGAACTGAAATTCTGGATGGGCACACCAGCCAGCCATACAGTGCCCTCTGGTGGCACCCTGGAAGGGCTAAATCAAGCCTTGTGGAGGAGGGAAGAGAGGAGCTGCCCAGGACAGTGCCCAGGTGGTTCCTAAGAGGCTAGTGGAGGGTGGCAGGTCCCTGCAGGAGCAGTGTGGGGTTTAGGAAGGGGCCTCTGCCACTCACTCAGATGCCGAGCCCTGCATGCTGACGAGGCCAGTCCTCACAAAGCCCACCTGGCCAGAGGCCACGTGCCGGCCCACACACCAGGGCAGGCCTGGCACCTGGGCGCCGGCGATCTCGATGACATCACCAACGCAGAAGGACATCTCTTCAGGTCCTGAACCCTGGAAGTCAGCTACTGCCGAGGCCAGGCCAAGCCCTGTAGGAGGAAGGCCATGTGGTCAGAGAGCTGAGGTCCCGTGGGCAGCCAAGGTAGCCCTCAGACACATGCCGATGTCCCTGACTTCCGAGACTGTCTGTGGTCCTCAGACAGGGCACTTTGATCCTCCATACCATAAGGGCCACTGAGGCTGAGATACTGATGAACACATGTCCTCGGCCACCAGCTTCCAGGCACAGATCTCAGCCTCATGCAGCTTAGATCTTAGTCTCTCCCATCACTCACAGGGCTGTGCGTGCACTTAGCAGACGCGGGGACCAGCCAAACACCAGCTGGCTTCACAAGAGGCAGAGTAATCTGCATCCCCCTCCTCCAAGCTGAAGGGTAGCCTAAAGCTCCTCACAGGGAAGGCCCAGCTGTGTATTCAGTCTCCATCTTGCCCCACAGACTCTTCCAGAGTCCAGCAAGCCTAGGGGTCCCCAATGAACCAGTTTTAGTGAAGTATCCCGTGATGTCACATTCTTGGTTCTCTGGTGTGTGAGAAGAGTCCCAGCCCATTTCTGTAGGTGCTGGGCTATTTAGTTAGGCCCTGAACCACTCTGGCCATCAGATAATCCTGAGTACGCAGCAGGGTTTCTGGCCTCCTTTTCTGACTTAGGGAACACTTAGTACAAATGCGGAAACATCCAAAATACTAGACATCTTTTTTGGCTGCCTCTCCCCCCAGAGAGCAAAGTCTGACACTTACTCATTGGCTGAGCATCAGGCGTCCCAGGTCCACTCATGGATTCATCAATGGGATCCCAAGGGACCCTGAGAGTCCACCTGGAGTGGGGTGAAGAGGTCCATGCTGTGGAGTCTCGAATGAGGAACAGGTGTGTCCTGCAGACTGCTCAGAAGCAACAGCCCTTGGGAACACACATAAGTCCCACCCACCCCTGCTTCAACATACATGCCCAGCTGTGTGGCCTTGAAGCTGGTGTGTGTGGTGCTGCCCCAACTGGGTATATCACCCTAAGGGATGCTGCCACCCCAGTTACTGTGGGCCCTACAGATCATACCCCACCTTCCCAAGCCTTTGCCCTGCCACTCTCCTGGAGCAGCCTGGGCCAGAAGAATGTAAAATCTGTAGCTCAAGCAAGGGCCTGAATTTCAACTCTGGGTCTCCTAGATTCTCATCTGCTGTGTGGCCTGCCTTGGGCCTCAGCTTCTCCAGAAATCTTGACTGACCGCTGAAGGCCCTTCTCTGTTGAGAACCTGACACTCAAAGGCGCACTCTGTTCCTGATGGGGCTACCAGTGCATAGGGTGTTTTCCGGGCAGAAACTCCTCCTTCTCCTCAGGAGAGACCTCCAGCCATGCCTGTTCCTTCAAGGGCCTGGTAAATCAGGAGGTAGAGTTTTTCCTTTCGCTTTGCTGGCCAGGAGGCTCCTAGCAAGCTTGCACTCTGTGCATTACAGTGAACAGGAGGCCGTGCACTGCAGTGAACAGGGCTTTCCAAGTTCCCTCTTCTCAGGACCTCTGGCTCTACCTTCCTTTAGTCTTTATTTGTGCAGATTTCTGTCTGTGCCTCAAATGTGACTCTGAAATGCTCTCCAGGGTGATCATGACAAGTAGCAACGTGCTACATTCAACTCTCCCCTCTCCTTCTGGGTAGTAAGTATTGCCTAGGAGATGCCATCGCTCCTCCAAACAGGCAGCCATGTGACTGTACTTCCAGCCACACCAAGTACAGGGAGCAGTAGGAGGGCGTGGAGTGGTCTGCCATCTGCCTGTCTCATGTCTCTCTGTACACCCAGAACCTCCAGATGGAGTAGGCTCTATGAGGCCTCACACCAGCCAGGGCCTCAGGATGGAATTCCAGCTTGGTACCTACTGATGAAACGGAGTCAAGAGTTCTGGCTCGGATTCTGCGGCTTCCACCTTGGAGGACGTGCTGGGTGTGGGGCATGAGGAGTCTGGTTCCAGGATTGCTACTCCCAGAGGGATCCCCGAAGCCCGCCTGAGGGTCTGGCGGCTCTTCCCTGCACCCTGGGGTCCCATCATCATTCTCACATGGTGGTCGGGACACAGGACAAAGAAGGGCCCTTTAAAAGGACAGAGACAATCATCAGAGGGTCCAGTAGGGCAGCCATGGCTCTGTCAAACAGGAAAGCTGCCAGCCCCAGCCCCAAGACCCACAGTGAGGAGAACAGGACCTCGGCAGGAACCCGCCCCACCCTGTTCTTCCCAGCATACCCATCTCTGGAGGCCCAAAGGAGGTCCAAGCCACACCTAAATGCTGTGAGTCAGACTCAGACCCATTCTGGGCCTCAGTTTCTCACAAGCACTATTCAGGGATAGACATGGGATTCCCATGTCCCTTTGTGCTTAAATGGCTACCAAGGAGCTCGGCCTCATTTGGGTGTCCACCCATGGCCAGGGAGGTAAAGCAGCATTGAGGTTCCTTCCTGGGGACTCAAGGTCCTCCCTCTATGAGGCCAACAAGCTCAAATCAGGGGTAAGAAGCTGTAAATGAAGCCTTTCTTACCATTCTCCTCACACCTCACGTTTTGGGGCTTATAAGTGGGACAGTCCCTTATTGGGATATTTTTTAAACCAGTGACAGTGTGTAGGGCATCTTATGCTAACTACATCATGCCTCTCACCCAACAGACTCCCCCAGCACTGTATGATCTAACCAAGATCACCGTTGCTGCCTACCTTCCTGGGTGAGGAGGCTCTTATGTAGACCCTTCAAGGCATCCTTGTTGACATACACGAGAATGGCCGTCTCCTCCTCCTCACTGGGTGAGAGCAGCCAGAAGGTCTGGTCCACCAGCAGGTTCTCCAGGCAGTGGTGTGTGAAGCCTGCAAGGCTAAGCTTGTCACTGACAGGAGAATCAGGGGATCCCAAGACCTCAAATATCAGACCTGGAGAGGACCCTGGGAATCTCCCAGCACCTCCATCCATACCCTGTGGGTCCCCATCTCACTGTCCTAGCTGTTAGGGTGACACCTGCCCACCCACTACATCATCTGGCTTTGTTGTGCCTTGGGATTCAGAGATGTCAAGGGTGCGGAGCCTTGAAGGCACATTCTGATGTCCATGCCCAGTGTCATGGAGAGTGCCCTCTATGACCATTTCCATCAGTCTTTCATAGGCCTGTTGGACACTGGGTGTTACCACCTGCATAGGGACCATCCCTTTATCAAGTACTGCTTAGCTGGGAGGCATAGCCTTTATAAAGTTAGGGAGAATGGCGAGAGAACCCTTCATTTACAACAAATGTGGGTGGACATTGAGAACAGAAACCAAAAAGGCTACTACCATCTTCTGGATGACACAGTCCCCTACTGGTGCCTAGAAGGTGGACAAAGGACAAGCTGACTCATATGACACTGAACAATGAGCCGACTTCTGGTGGCTCCTCCCCTGCCTGCCTGGAGTGCTAAGAAATGGTGACTCACAGAAGCCTCTGCAAAGACAGCATGGCCGCAAGTGTGACCACATCACTGTCATCTACAAGGTCTTACAAACAACACTGGAAAACAACTGTGTAACTGATTTCTTAAGATCTCATAGTTTTTTGTTTTGGTTTTTTTTTTTTTTTGCTTATATTTTTTGCTTATATTTTCAAAACAGGCCAGGGTAGCCCTGGCCATCCTGGAACTTGCTCTGAAGTCCAGGCTAGCCTTGAACTCAGAGATCCACCTGCCTCTTCCTCCTGAGTGCTGGGATTAAAGGGTGAGCTACCACAGCCTGGCTAAAATCTCATGCTGTAAGTAAACGTATGAGTCTGTGTTGGCCCACATTCCTGGACTGCATGTAGCTCAGAGGCTGCAGGTTAGGTGGGCCTGGAAGCAGGCCAAGATCGAGACAGCAGGCAAATCAGGGCATGCACCGATGCAAGAGTCCCGCCTTTGTCTGAGAAATGGTAGAGAGGGACCACAAATCTCAGTGCCATATCCTGCAGCAAAGTCCTGACCTCCCAGATCCTGGCCCACATGTTTTTGTTTCTGTTTTTTTTCTGGGGAGTCTAGGATGGTGTAATGCCAGGTTCCTCCAAGAAAGGAGGTGGGGAGGCGGGAGCCACAATCCACTGAGGAAATGCTGTCTTACCAAGAGCATGGTAGGTGGAAAACTTCCAGATTTCTTCAAAAGTCTTGAATGTCACCACGATCCGGTCTTGGTCACTGTGGATGGACAGCAGCCTGGCTGACAGTTCCTTAACAGGAAGAGACAATGAATGATGACAATATTCATCCAGTGTATCCAGCCATTAGAGAACAGGTGTGTGGCCCTGGAGGGAACTTGCAGAATGGCCCTGGTTGGGGTGACAAGCACAAGGCTCATTCTCTTACATTTCAAAAACTGATTATCTTTATCCACCTGATAGGAAACAAACAAACAAACAGAAACCCAAGGCTACTTATTTAAAGCCAACTTCCTGTAAGCGGTCGGGTAGGATCCAAACCCTAGAACCAGTAGCCCAGAGGCACCATTTGTTGAGCTACTGCTTGAGGGCCAGGGACCGAACTAGGGACTTAGTGTTGCTTATCTGATATAGCAGCTCACTGGAGACAATATTCTAAGCATTTTCAGTGTAACCAAAGAGAAGCTGGTTTCAAGACGGGCGTGGTGGCGCATGCCTCTAATCCCAGAATTTAGGAGGCAGAGGCAGGTGGATCTCTGAGTTCAAGGCCACCATGGTCTACAAAGAGAGTCCAGGACAGTCAAGGCTTCACAGAGAAATCCTATCTCAAAAAAACAAACCAAAAACCAAAAAAGAAAGAAAGAAAGAAAGAAAGAAAGAAAGAAAGAAAGAAA
>OU015747.1:31695341-31722625 GCA_907169655.1 Acomys percivali | reverse complement strand
TGTGTGTGTGTGTGTGTGTGTGTGTGTGTGTGTGTGTGTGTGTGTGTAGGGGTTACTTTATTTTTTTTTTTAAGATTTTTTTTATTATGTGTACAGTGCTCTGCCTGCATGTACATCTGCAAGCCAGAAGAGGGCATCAGATCACAATATAGATGGTTGTGAGCCACCAAGTGGTTGCTGGGAATTGAACTCAGTACCTCTGGAAGAGAAGACAGCACTCTTAACCTCTGGGCCATCTCTCCAGCCCATGTAGGGGTGACTTTATAACCCAGCAATTCCAATTCCTAAGATAAAACAATGGAGCATGGGGTCTTTTGTGCTTGGCAGTGCTGTTTAGAGGGTTCCAACAACAGAAAAGGGCAGATGAGATGTCTCCCCTGGCAAATGACTTGCCTCTGAGCCTGACAATTCACATTTAATCTCTGAGACCCACTGAGGGGAAGATCTTGCCACATGGTCCCCAAATGCATTCCAAGCACTCTCCCAGCTCGGAGACTGGCAGTCTCTTCCCTGGGTGGCCGATTCCGGGGCTGACTGTCAGGATTTCCCCTCTTATCTGTGTGTTCCCTTCTGGTTTCCTGGCCAGATCTCTCTGGAAGGGCAGCCATAGCGAGTTTTGGGTTCCCTAGCCCTTGGCCCCACCCAGCCCTCCCTTCCTGGGAGGACCATTTCCTGTTTGTGAATCAGTACTAGACCACCAGGCTCCTCCTCCTCTTCACCCAGGAGCAGAAGGACCAAAGGAAAGGTCTAAAATCTGCAGGTGCCCAGCCGCCTCCTCACAGCAGGGCCTGAGCCAGGCCTGCCTGGAAGGTGAGGACACCCTTCTCCTAGTATGTCATTGATTCTGTGTCAATCAGGAGTGACTGAGCATGTAGCATTTGGCTATGCATGGAAGCCAGAGATAGGACAGCTGAGTAAGTGACAAGAGTCATACATACAATGTAAGGAAGCTTTAAAAGGGCGAAGGCCCCTCCTTCTCTTCTCACCAGGACCCAAGGGTGACAGTGATGGAGTCCTGGGGGTTGCTAAAGTTGCCTCTCAGGTTTTCCAAGTGGGGAGGAAACTGAGGCCTAAGTCTAGCAGTAGCCTGTGGACAACCATGAATGAGAACCAGGCCTCCTGGGGTACAGCCCATCTAACTTCCACATCATACACTCAGCTGCTTGCCTGGGTGGTCACATACCAAGTGTTGCCACCCAGGACTCAGGAAGAGACTCCAGTCCTGGTGTGGCCCCTGATCACTACAGTGCCAGGGCCTTGGTTTGCCTTGAGGGAGGGCACTCCACCCTGAGTAATAGAGGGTCAATGAGGACAAGGTAGGGTAGGGGCTGCCTCATCCATTATCCAGGGGATATTTCTAGAACATTCTCCAGATGCCTCCAGGAAACTTTGCTATCCCTAGGCTCCCAGAGAGACCCCTGGTCAGCTGAGGACTCACTGAGCCTAGCTGCACTGCACTCAGCCAAGAAGTCTAGCTTATTTCAAGGCTGATCATCTGTTGGGGATGGGGGTGAGGGGCTTGGTCCCAAATGTCAGAGAATGGGCCTCTATACCGAGCCCACTGTGGGTAATTCAGTGGGCCCAGTGAGCAGTGCCAGGGTACCCATGCCAACCTTGTCAGCATGGAAGATTAGAAGGATGAGTGGACGGACAGGTGGACACGAGAACACAGTGGGATTCGGCTGCAGTACTCACCACCTCTGACTGTTGCCTCAGCCTCCTCAGGCCCCATTCTCTCTTGGCCAGTGGACAAGCCCATGGATATACTCTGGATCTGGTCCTTGTGGCTATAGCCTCCTGGAGCCTCCTCAGGGCCCCGCCCCATAGTGGACAGCTCCTCAAAAGTTGCCTTCTTCTTCTCCTCCTCCTCCTCCCTGGAGCTCCTCATGACACACCGTGGTCTCAAGGCCAAGAGCTGGGCATGATGCTGGCCGTCTGTGGAGAGAGGACAGTGGTCAGCCAAGAGGCCTCCTAGTGACAGACATGATGTTGCCATCAGAGCCAGGTAAAGAGGAGAGGAGACTGACATGACAGGGTGCCCAGCATCACAGGACAGTCTGGGGACCAGACCCACAGGCCTTCTGCACTTTCTTTCCACACCTCAGGCCTTTTCACCCACATCTTCAGTCTCCTTCACGTCTGCCATGTTTTCACTGTGGCAGGGCCTTTGTACAGAGGCCGATATTTCTACCCAGATAATCCAAACCCTTCACCGAATCCCCATGCAATTTTTCAGAGGTTGGCAACGTCCTCCATAACTCAGTCAAGTGTCTGAACCAGGCTTCTCCAGAGGCCCACACCAACATGGACATCAAATTAAAGTCACCCCATCTGTTAATCCGAGGTCCTTGGAGACAGAGGGGATGGGGATAGGGATTGAGGGGGCTCCCTTCTTGCTCTCCTGGAGGTCCCTGAGACATGGCTAAGAGTCTGACCCGAGACAGCTGCTCAAACATCCTTGCAGATGACTCAACACATGTACAGGAAGCTGTGGCGACAGAAACAAGCCCAGGTCTCCATCAGACACCTGCGGATCCTGGTTTTGAGGTGCACGACCACACACCCCATCTAGCTAGGGCTGAGGGAATCAACTTAAGGGGAGGCAGAGAGAAAAAGGGAGAGGAGAGGGGAGAGAGAGGGGTAGAAGAGATGGCGAGGGAAAGGCTCTCACTGTGAGGAGAGGAAGGGATCTTGGTTTTATAGGCTATATGGTTCCAGTCCACATAACCTCAGCTTTACTGGTGGCCCCAGGATCTGTCATTGTGCCTCACTCTTCCCTCAAATCAGAAGGGAGAGAGGGGAGGTGTAACCCGACAGTCCATGTTCCTGCGTTGCTCTCTCGGCTACCAGAGGACACAGAGCACCAAATACAGTTAAGCCAACTGCAGGGTCACTGGTGGAGCTAACGGAGCACAGGTTAGACCCTCAGCTTTGGTAACCGTGTCACCCTCAGAGAGGACAGAAGGCCCTAGGCAGAAGTTGGCTGAATAAAGTTCTGAACACTCCAGCCCAAAAGCCCGACTTGGTTCAGGCCAGATTATCTGCCTGTGGTTGGGGGTTTCATCTCTGTATACAGAGAAGCCATAGAGATACTTTGTACTGAGTCCACAGTCTGACCCTTTCTTGTCACATACTGAGGAGTGGGGTGCCCAAATACAGACCCAGAACCCCAGCTGCCAGAATAAGACCAGTGCCCACATGTGCTACCAACTGCTACCAAGCCAGTACCACTACCTGAATGGGCCATCTCTACTGATCTCTGGTGAGGAACTTCCCAGCATGGGTAGACAGAAGAGTAGGGACACCTGGGCTCTAACCAGATGCAGGCCATGGGACTAGGACAGGAGCCTAGGCCTATGATGCATGAAGCAGAGGTGCCATTAATACCTTTACCCAGGACTAGAGGGTTTCCTGCCTGGGGCTTCATTCAATGTTTGTGCAGAGTGTGGTGAGGAGGAGAGGCTGGAGGTAGAGAGGCCAGGGGTGCCGGGCTGGTCTCCCATCAAAACTAGGACAACAGCACCCTTGTGAGATTCATTGTACACCAGGCGCATCAGAACCACCTGGCCCAATCTCTGCTCCCTTTCCCAAGAACTTCCCAGGTGTGTGGAACTGGCCTGGCCAGCCTTCCAGCCAGGCTTGCCTTCAAGGGGGTTCCTTGAGTGACAAAGACAACATATCTGCTCATCGCCAGTCATCTACTGCCAGGGGCCTCAGACAGGCTGTTGGAATCCAAGGCTCATGCAACCCCTCACTTCACAGATGGGGAAACTGAGGCTGAGGGTATAGAATTCCCATGTGAACACACTTCCATTGGTGCCCATTTCTAGTGACAGGGAGGCACACGCAAACGGCAGTCACACTGCCTGATGCTGAGCCTCTGGCCTGCCCTGCCCTGTTACTTTCAGGACTCTGGTCATCTCGGGGGGAAGGACTTTCCTGGGAACTTCCCACAGGGACCCCCAGCAGGGATTTGGCACAGAGTGATAGAACCCTAGATAGATAAGGGAGGGGGATCAGACCAGCCCCCATGGGTGCTGCGGGGACCATGAGGACTGGCCGTGGGCTAACTCAGGGCATCTCTTCTTCTGCAGGGTGGGAGTAGTAGGGCCGCCATTCTGAAGCCTTCTGTTGTTACCACAAGCACTGCTTCCTAACACCCTGTGCCAGGCTCTGTACCAGGCCTGTGAGCATTTGGGATGTCAGGCACCCAGCAGGCAGTGATGGATACAGGCAAGATGATGTGAACACAGGGTCACTTAGCCCTGGTGGGGGGATGGTGGTGGTGGCAGAATGGTGACTGGAAAGGGAGGGAGACTCATAGAGAAGAGATCTGGAGATAAGGGTTTATGGCAGCTGCAACCCCACCCTTGGGAGTAGCCTCAGTGAGTCCCTGACCTACCAATCTGGCCACCCACCCACCTAGCCACTTGCCTTTCACGGAATCTAATTGATTGGGCTGTGGTCAAATCCTTCTCATTCTCCACCTGTGCCTGAAGGCTAAAATCTGGGATAGGCAGCTAGGAAGGAGGTATCTCATACCAGAAACACCAAGGGGATCCTGGATCCCTGCAGACACCCATTCACCTCAGCACTCAATCCCGAAGGAAAACAGCAAAACGAAACAAAACGCAGGCACCAGGAGCCTGGCATGGCCCAGTTCTCAACAACACAGGCACAGAAGTACGTACCAAGTCTGCCCTCCTGCTCCTCTGTCCTAAGGCATTGTCCCAGCTGGTCATGCGGGTATCCTCCAGGGCAACCTTCAGGTTTTGGTCCTGTCAGCCTAAGTCGAGGCCTTGTGTCCTTCCTGCCCAACTTTCACCCCAGTTCCTACTACTGCCGATGCATGACTGTTTTGCCTAAGTCTGTGAGGATCCAAGGTACATGTCCAAGGGGTAGGTGACCCGTCATTTCCTCTGGTGTAGCACGTAAAGGTCCTCAACCAAGCACTTGACCCAGTCTCTTGATGAGTGAGACCCTAGTTTTTAGGATCTGTGGCTCCCAGTCACTGCCCCCGCCACTCTGAATTCACAATGTCCTAGCCTACCCCAGTACCCTTACTCTTCTCTCTCTGCCACTTAGACCTTCAGATGTCCCTACATGCAGCCTGGCCAGCATCTCCACAGAAGCTGACCGATAACCACTAAAGTTATCATCCCTGGGGTGGGGTGGGGGGGCACTCAGGGGCCTCACACAGACCTGGGACTGGGCCAAAGTGTTTCTGGAGAAATGGAGATCCCAGCCAAGGTGACTTCCCACCTGCTCATTGAAGCCCCCAAAAACTGTAATCACAGTGACACTTAAAAGCCCCAGGGGAGGTAGAGGCAGGCAGATCTCTGTGAGTTCAAGGTTAGCCTGATCTGTAGAGCAAGTCCAAGACAGCCAAGGCTACACAGAGAAACCCTGTCTCGGGGAGTGGGGGGCGATGGAGAAGAGCCCCAGGGAGGAAGTGGGCAGTGGGCAGTGGGCAGTGGGCAGTGGGCAGTGTCTTGCTTACATGGAGCCACCTCCTCTCTGACAGGCCTCCAAAGGCTTTCTAGGCCTGCTCCAGCAGCAGCACAGAGCCCAGCCAGCCCAGCTCCAGGTGGTGTCCAGAGCTCAAGCAACCAAGAGTGGCCTGCACAGTCTCCCTCTAGTCTTCGTCTTCTGCTCAGGTGGCAGAAGCATCAGGTAACATTAGGTAAGCCACCCAGCCTCTGACCTCCAACGCCCACCTCGTTTATTGCTGGAACACAGAGACCTAGGGCCAATCTCAGTGATGGGGATGGGGGCAGTGGGGGGAGGGGAGACTATTCTATGCCTCAGTTTATCCACCCATAAAATGAGAACAAGAACACCTACTCATAGCATGTTAGGAGGATCAAGCAGACAGACCACGCTGGCTTACAGCCCATACATACTGTAGGCTGGAGGGAGGAGGGGCCTCTATGGTTGGCCCTCCCTGTGTTCCAAAAGGTCTGGCCAGAGACCCACCAAGGTATACCTGAGCCTATGCTTTACAGGACTGTTGCCACTTTGCCTGGAGGTGGCAGTGTTCTCCACAGCCGTACTAACCAGGATGGGAACTTGACTGGAAACAGGTGGTTTCAGATGGGGACCTCAACAGGGTGTGGTCCTGAGGGATGTTGGATTAGAATGGTCTCAGGACACTAGGCAGTCATGCCAGATTAGGGTGGTGCCTGGGTTCTCTACAGGGAACAAGGCACGTAGGAGAGGAGGGCATGTGACACAGAGCAAGAGGCCTTTCAGCCACAAGCAAAGGCTGGAAGAAACAGAAAGGATCCTGCCTTGGGGAACTCGGGCGGCGGGGGGGTGGGGGTGCACACCCTTGTCTCTGACTCCTGGCCTTCCAACCCTAAGAGAACAATTTCTGTCATAGTTTGTTATGGCAGCCATAGAACATGGTGATGCCCTGAAGGTTCCTTTCCTGGGAAATGGGCTTCACGTGCCCACCTCACTGCATTTGTGATTCCACATACTGGAGACGCTGGCACCCTGCCTGCTGCAAGGCATTTTGTGAGATCAGGAACATGTTGACAGTCACACAGAGGTGACAGTTCAGCATCCTCCTCAGTCTTCACCATTAACCTCAACTTGGAGGATGACTCCCCCACCCCACCCATGTGACTGTAAGTTGGGTGATGGGAGTCTCCTCCCTCAACCCGAGCACTGTATCCTCCTTCCACCTGCAGGTAGCTATTCTTCTAGCCTAGGGCGAGGAGGGAGGGCCTGGAGCCCTGGAGCAGGCTGCTCCTGCTGAGATCTCCAGAGACAGAAGTCCGTGACCCTAGTCAAGTTACACATTTCATTGGTTAACATAAAAAGACCCAAAGAGACTCAGAGTGGCCAGGTTGTCACAGGCACGGGGTGCCATGAAGCACTAGGCTAGCATAGCTGTGCTTGTCATGGCCCGGATTGAACCAAGGCTAGAGTTCATCACTTGGGACCCACCGGCCTTTGAATCCCATGTTGTAGCTCAACTCCCATGGTCTTGCCCAGATCTCAGGGACACATTTGCAAAGGGTCAGTGTGAAGGCCAGGTCACAAGTCACAATTAGCAGTTGGTCTTTATCTGACAGTCTAGCAGAACCCTGGAGTGCCCAGTATCAGTCTCCACCAGCTCACTGGTGGGGTTCTGCCCCAGCCCAACCCCAATCAAGCCAGAAGAAAGAGGAAGGTGGAATACTATTCTTAGATACAAGCATGGCAAAGCCCGTACCCTCCTGCCAAGAGCCCCCTTACCTGCACTCCCTTCTTCCGGAGAACTTCCTCCCAGGCCCAGGGAGGCAGGTGCCAGGTGACCACTCTTGGCACAGCTCCTTGCTGACTGGCCTACAGGCTGCCTCCGGCTGGCCTGGGCAGGCAGGGTCCGCCCACAGCCGGCTGACTGCTCTGTACAGCCACCACCCACTGCTTCCTGCCTCACTTCCTCCCTGAGCCTAGGGCCCTGGAGACCCAAGGCAGGCCCAGCGTTGTGGCAAGAACTCCACTGGCCAGTTGATCATTAGCTCCTTGTGGACCAGAGCCAGGCCGTGTCCCTGCCTGCCTGTCCACTCCTAGCCCCGTGCTCTGTGGTAAAGGCTGGGGACACCCTTGGTGCTGAGATTGGGGAAGTCCAAGGGTGGCCGGGCCTCAGGGCCTGCTAACCCTAGCTTCAGCTTTCTGTTCCCTTTTCCCTTTTACACATGTGCATACACATGCAATGCAGACATGTGGGTGGCCATGGTGACATGTATGGGTATACAGATCTAGCACACATGTCTGCATGCATACACACAAAATACACATGCTCTGCTTCTCTGTCACTGGCACATCTCAGCCCACTGACTCCAATCGGGGCATTCTGGAAGAAGAGCCAGTCACCTTCTCAGCTCCCAAGTCCCACATCCTTGGAACCAAGCGTGTGGGAGACACATACTTTATCTTCCCAGAGGCTGTAGCCTGACATGAGAGCTTCCCCATGGCCCAGATGCAGGCCTGTCTAGTGTTCTCAGGCCCTTGCAGTGTCCACCCTGAAAGACGGGGCTGATTTGCTCCCAACACTCGCTATATACTTTGGCTATCTCCTGCCTGTCTCCATTTGTAATGTGATTCATTCTCTCTCTCTCTCTCTCTCTCTCTCTCTCTCTCTCTCTCTCTCTCTCTCTCTCTTCCACCCCCCACCTCTGTCTCCCCAGAGAATTCAGGTCCCTGGGATGCTAGCTAGCCTTCCACCACCCCTATTTTTTTTTCTAGAAGCTGTGTCAATAGAGGCCCCTGCAAGCCCACACCCATACATGGGTCTGGAGGCATTTCCTTTCCCGGCTATTGTCCCCACTGTGGCCCAAACCAGTATCCTGTTTGTCTCAGAAGCTGCTCTCTTGGCCCAAGGCCAGGGGGATTTTCCTGAGAACCTCCTGCAATGTATGCAGTGCACTCCAGCCATTCAGCAAGGGCAAGTACTGGTCTGGTACAGGGCTCTTCAGCAAGAACTTCCTGAAGTTGTGGGGTACAAAGCAGAGGCCACGGGTCTCTGAATCCCAGAGAGCCACTTGAACCCCAGCCTGACTGGACCGAGAGCCCTCTGGAAAGACCTGTCACTTTCTGAGCTTCAATGTCCCCCTTGCAAAATGTAGATTTGGGAGGTATTCGGTCCTCACAGCTCTGATCCTTGACATGGCTGTCGTATGTTCAAATTGTCATTGCCATGATGCTAGTCCCTTGGGTAGATCATGCCAGGGGGTTCGTGACAGCCCAATGAAACTGTCTCTTGTGTCCCTCTCGGGCTCCATACCAAACAGACCTAGAGAGGTGTTTTCCCAGGGTCCCTCAACTCAGGCCAGAACTGATACCAGGGTCCTCGCTCCCCTAATCTCCTCACTCTTGGGTGTCTGTGTGTAGACAGAAGCAGCAGGCCCTGTTCCTAGGAACCCCGAGAATCAGATCCTACCCCGAGAGGTGAGGTCTCCAGATCATCTTACACTTATACTTTAAGCATCAACCCAAAAGGCAAGCATGGCCCCACTTCCTGTTTATCCCTCTTCATCACGGAAGTTCACAGGTGCTACTGACATGCATTAGGTGCGTGAGTGACCAGTGGCCAGTTGCTTCTCACCCTGCCCTACCTTTCCTCATTTTCTCACCTGCTCCAGGAAGGGAAGCCACATGCAGCTACAGGAAAGCACACTATCCTCCTCAAGGAGGACTCCCTGACAGAAGCCAGCCTTCTGAGGCAGGTGCTCCCTGCCCATCATACAGGCTGCTCAGGATCCAGGCAAATGAGGCCAGAGGTACACACTGAATGAAGTCATAGGCACAACTACTATCGTGGACTGTCCCTGTGCTTGTAAAATTCAAGAAAGCAGAAAGCATCTAAGACACAGGGTAGAAGGCCGGGCGTGGTGGCGCACGCCTTTAATCCCAGTACTTGGGAGGCAGAGGCAGGTGTATCACTGTGAGTTCGAGGCCAGCCTGGTCTACAAAGCGAGTCCAGGGCAGTCAAGGCTACACAGAGAGACCCTGTCTCAAAAAAAACAAAAACAAAACAAAACAACAACAACAAAAAGACACAGGGTAGAACCATGCCCAGGAGGCTAAGGTGGCATTACACCACAATAGGGACAAAGAAAGGGTCCTGGCCTGGTCCCCTCAGTAGACTGTAGGCTTTGAGCTGGTACCCAGCACCCTTGTTCTCCCTAAACAGACTCTGAAGCCCTGATTCCATCCCTCTGCAGAGCATCGCCTGTGGGGTACACTCAGAGGCCTCCTTGAGGACAAGCATGCCATTGCAGGGGCATCTGTTCCAGGTCCTACCTATGAGAGAGTCCACATCCTGTCCACCAAGATACAGCCGTGACTTGAAGCCCTAAAGTCGTGGTAGCCCACTGTACCAACTCTGACACCAGGATGCCATGACTGACTTGGATAGTGATGGAAAGTCTTCAGAGGGCAGGCAAGGAGGACAACAGAGGCAGGACTCCCTGGAAAGGGAAGACCCTGGGCCTAATTCTGGAGGGAAAGGTGGATCATAAGGCGTCTCTGAGGGAACAGATGAGTACAGAAAAACCACTTAAGCCCCCTGTACCCCAAGGGCTGAGCCTCTTGCAAGGAGAGGCTAAGTATCTGCCTTGCGGTTAATCTGCAACAGACTACAAATGTTGATCTCAGGAGAACAGAGCCTTAAGGTCATTCTAGAAGGTGAGGACAAACATACTTTAAGGCTCAGAGAAGAAATGTGTTTAGCTCTGCTGACCATCGGCTCTGACGTGGCTCTGCCATCATAGTGGGGCACCGGGGAAATAGCCAAGGGCAGGCATAGCCACCTTCCACCACCACTTTACACAGCAGGAGACCAGGTCTGGGCTGTTAGTGTCATCTGGCCTGAATACCAGTGAGTTACATGGAGAGATCCCTGTGACAGACTGAGCACGCAAAGGCTCGATGTGGGGAAGATACCTGCTTAGGCTATGGAATGACTGCTAAAGCGATGCTGAGAGCAGCTGACTTGAGTAGGCTGTACAAATACAAACTTTCTCTGCTCCTCGTGGGGTGAGAAGCAGTCACACAGAAGAGGAAGACAGTAAACCACTGGTTCTCTCATGGGTAGTGGACTCCAAACGAAGATGGTTGAATGACAAGGCAGCGGTTGACATCCTTCAGGGTTGCACATGAGGAAACTGAGGCTTGTGGAGAAAGCTGCCCTCAGCCCCTTGCACAGGAAGGAGAACTTTCATTTCAAGGAGAATTCTTAGGGATCAGCCCTGCCAATACCCAGGTACAGCCTTGGGGATGCATCCTAACCTGACCCTCTCCACACCAAGGCTGCCTAGCCCTGAAACCTGTTTGTAGCTCAGCAAAATGTTCTACTTTTGTTTGTTTGTTTGGTTAGTTGGTTTTCTAAGACAGGGTTTCTCTGTGCACCCTTGGCTGTCCTGGACTCACCTGTAACCAGACTGGCCTCGAACTCACATCAATCTGCCTGCCTATGCCTCCCAAGTGCTGGGATTAAAGGTGTGTACCACCATGGCCAGCCCAGCAAAATGTTCTATATCTCAACAGAATGGCAGATTCCAACCACACCTCTAGGGCAAGCTCATCCCTAACCCCCACCCACCTTGAAGGGCAGGCTGGTGGGGCTAGAGTGTCCTTGCAGGGTGGCGTCCTATTCAACCTGTCCCTCCATGTCTGCTTATACACCACTAGCTGGGGCAGCATGAGTCTGGTGCTGGAGAGCAGCTTCTGTGCATGCACACAAGTATCCAGAACCCTGTCTGTGCAACAGGTGCTCATCTGTTTGTTATTGTTGGCTCTGGCCACTAGAGCCAGCCCTGAGTAAAAATGTACTCCAGCCCTGAACTGCAGGCACTGCTCTTTACAAAACAACGGAAGGGGGAAATGGGCTCTCAGGTAACTGAGGGCCACTCAGGCCAGATGGACAGGCAGCCGGGCCACCCAGGTGGAAGTTTACAGGAAGCAGTTCCCTTGCCTTTGCCAGACCAAAGACACCTGCTCCTGGGAAAGGGCGCTTCTGCAATACCTCAGACCTGGGTCAGTGGTATCCAGCTCTGTCAGAAGCATCACCCTCCAACCTGGAACTTAGAAAGTCCACAGTCACTTCTCTCCCTTGGATGAGGCACAGTAGGCCAGGTCCCACATATGTGTGACAATGACTTCCGTGAATAGTGCTCTCCATCTTGGGGCAAGGCAGTCAGAAGAAGGATGAAGGTCATCACACTGCAGAAAAGGAGGCGAGTAAAGAGATCCCTTCATCTCATTGTGTTCGGGTTGCCATGCCAGACCTGTGCACCTAACCAGCCTGGCAGCACAGGCAAACCCCAGCAGTCCATGCTTCAACAATGCAGAGTGGAGGTCTCACGGGATAAGTTACAGAGCTGGGAAGGGCCGGGTCTTTAGACAGTCTGACCTACAAGTCCTCAGTGCACAGAGGTGCGAGAGTAGAAAGTTCTAGACTGGCTGGGCAGTGGTGGCGCATGCCTTTAATCCCCGCACTTGAGAAACAGAGTCAGGTGGATCTCTGAGTTTGACGCCAGCTTGGTCTATATAGAGAGTTTCAAGGCAGCCAGGGCTACGCAGAGAAACCCTGTCTTGGAAAAGCAAAAAGCAAAATGTGAAAAAGAAAAGAAAGAAAGTTCTAGACCGGGATCATGTAGGTGCTTCACGGCTGCCACCTTCCCAGACAGCTTTGACCCAAATGGTAGATTCCATGCCAGGACACCAGACCCCAAACTCCACGGGCTCCCCCTTCCTAGAGCCCCACCCTGTGCACCTGACCCAGGGTACAGGCCTTGCCTGGAATTCCTGGCATTTCCTAGAGCCCAGTCACCCCTGGGATGATCTTGACCATGGTTTATGCAAACATTAACCAGCCAAGCACACACTTCCCAAGCACCTTGGTGAGGAACAAAGTTGTATCAGCTAAGCCCTCTTCCTAGAAACTGAGGCTCTCCAGGCTACATCACTGCCCTCTTAAGGTGGGGATTTCTGCAGCCCTGCCCCTCAGCCCTTCAGTGCCAGGCTCAGGCTATTAATAGGGGTTTTTAGAGCTCTCCGACAACTCTGGCTGGTTTGTTGTGTTTTTTTGTTCTCCCTCCCCGGCTCCCGACCCCCTAGACAGGGTTTCTCTGTGTAACCTTGGCTGTCCTGGACTCCCTTTATAAACCAGGCTGGCCTTGTGTGATCTTTCCACTCCTGTCTCAAGTGCTATATACCTGTCAGCCAATTACCTCAGCTGCCTTTGTTCCAGCCATCAGCCTAGTGCCAGCTGTGGATGCCAGAGGTCCCTTTCCTGGTCTCTCCAACCAAGCAAACTGCATGGACAAGTCTTCTTTTGGTCCTGTTCTAGTGACAGGTAGGTGGAAAGGAATTGCTTAGCGGGAGCCTGGAGCCAGGCCTGATGTTCTCTCCTGCCTCTTGTGTGGCATCATGACGGGGTGTGGTGCTGGAGAGACAAAAACTGAGTGACATCTGCCAGCAAGTCCTCCCTGCATGCTCTGAGCAGCAAGCCCCAAGGTGACAGCCACACCTGCATCCTTCACAACCCAGGAGCCCAGCTGTGGTGTTTCTCAAGTGATGTAATGGGGGAGTGGCCAGAGGGATCACTGCTTTGATGCCATGCCAGGTGTGTTCTGTGGGGTCTCCTCTCATCTGCCACAGGGAGGGGCATGCTCTTTCCTCTGTAGAGTGCTATTGGCACACAAAATGCAACCTAGTGACAGACACCCACAAAAGGCAACCTAGTGACAGACACCCATCTTCCACTAGTCACCCTGCAGAGCTCTCCTCAGAGGTGACTGAGGACGAACAGCCTCTGGGGCCAACAGCTCAGGTGAGTCCTCTGGGTAGCTACTTTTAACTCAGGCTCTAGGTCGGCCTGGCTCAGTGCCTGCTAGGCATGAAGGAGGGGCCCACAAACAAAGTCATTATCACTACTGTCGGAGGGGATGGACCAGTACTGAGCATCAGAGATACTGCTGAGCCATAGTCTAGACCACCCACTGGAGCTCACAGTCACATGGCAATGATAACCATGTGGGCCAGAAAGACAAAATAGCTCCACCCACAAGGCTGGGACAAGGCAGGCAGAAGGCCAGGGTGTCAAGTGACTAAATCTTGACTGTAAATGTGTAGAAAGTAGCCTAAAGGTGGGGTGCCCAGACAGCCGTGGCTCATGAAAGGTGCTGGAATACGTTTTTCTGAAAGGGTGGGAAATATACACATGGTGCCCAGAGGTCAGAGAGTACAAATGCTGGACTGACCAGACCAGCCAACCATGGATAGGTAGATAGATAGATAGATAGATAGATAGATAGATAGATAGATAGACAGAGAGATAAATGATAGAACATGTGATGTGACTATGCCAAGAAGACACAAGAACTAACTGAACAAGGTCCCAATGAGCTCAGCTAGAGCACTTTGAGTCAGAAGATGAAGCAGCATTGGATGACAATCCAAGGTATGATACTTGGTTTTGGATGTGAGCTAAACCCAAGTGGCTAGCGACACCTGTGAGGGATTTCTTTCTTAGTTAAGTCATCTGAAATGGAAAGATCCATTTCTTTCTTTCTCTCTTTTTTTATTTTTGGTTTTTGTTTGTTTGTTTGTTTGTTTGTTTTTTGAGACAGAGTTTCTGTGGGTAGCTTTGGCTGTCTTGGACTCACTTTGTAGAAGAGGCTGGCCTCAAACTCACAGTGATCCACCTGCCTCTGCCTCCCCAGTGCTAGGATTAAAGGCATGTACCACCACACCCAGTGGAAAGACCCGTTTCTAATCTGGGTCTTTTGAGGTGGGAGACCCACCTTTATCCTGGGCCACATCTTCTGATGGCCATCTATCTAAAGGACCTGGAAGAAGGAAGCTCACTCTCTTTGCTGGTTTGCTCTTGTTCTCACTGACAAGCCCATTCCCTTCAGGGCACTGGCGCCTACTTCTTTGGGATTCCAGTTTATACTAAAGACATTGAGACATCCAGCCATGTGGACTGAAAAACTACCTCTAGACATTGTTGGACTAGCTGGACCATAGATTGTGAACAACTCTAATAAATCATATGTGTGTGTGTGTACGTATATGTAAATGTGTGTATATATATATATATATATATATATATATATATATATATATATATATATATTGAGATTTTATATCCTCTATTAGTTCTGTGCCTCTAGAGAACCCTGATTAATACACAAGGTGTGAAATAATGTCTAAATCCAACCTGGACTAAACAAAGTGGTGCTTTGAATAAGAATGGCCTTCAAAGTGAGTCCTGGACAGCCAAGGCTACACAGAGAAACTCTGTCTCAAACAAACAAACAAACAACAACAACAATAAACAACAAAAAACCCAAACAAACCCAAAATACAAAAAGAGCTGGGCGAGCTGGGTGTGGTGGCACACACCTTTAATCCCAGCACTAGGGAGGCAGAGATTTGTGAGATGGAGGCCAGAATGTTCTACAGAGTGAGTGCAGGACAGTGAGACCTATTACCCAGAGAAACCCTGTCTTGGGGAAGGGAAAGAAAAAAAAAAAAAAAAAAAAAAGAGTGGCTTTCATAGGCCTATATATTTGATTTTGTGGTTTTGTTTGTTTTTTTCTTTTTTTTCAAGACAGGGTTTGCCTGTGTAGCCTTGGCAGTCCTGGAATTCACTCTGTAGACCAGGAGGGCCTTGTACTGCATCTGCCTCTGCCTCTTCAGTGCTGGGGTTAAAGGTATGCAGTAGCACTGTCAGGACGCAGGTTTATATATATTCCAATGTTTGGTTCCTACTTGGTGGACTGTTTAGGCAGGATTAGGAGGTGTTGCCTTGAAGGCGGTGTGCCCACACTGGGCCCAGTGCCAAGCTCTCTCTGCCTCCGGCCTGTGGATCAGAATGCGAGCTTTCCTCTACTGCTCAGTGCCATGCCTGCCTGTTTGCCCCCATGTTCCCTGTCATGATTGTAATTGACTTACCCTCTGACCCTGTAAGCAAGCCCCACAATCAGATGGTTTCATTTGTAATTTGTCTTGGTCATTATGTCTCTTCACAGCACTAGGAAAGTAACTATGACACTAAGTAAATGGGGGAGAAGAGGCCCCTGCCTCCCTGCGCGTTCCATTAATGTTCCTCCCCTCCCCCTCCCCCACTCCCTCCCACCCCGACAGCAAGAAACCTGAAAAATTATTCCCTAAGTGCACCACATATGACTTCTCCGAGACAGTGCAGAGGGCATCAGAGCAACCTTACCACACAGACTCATGGCCAGCAAAGCGAGGGGCCAAAAGCAGAGTGTCCTGGCAACTCATTGCCCAATGTCACAGACCCAGGCAAATCCTACTGTGTATGTGCAATGTGGGAGGGGACAAGTGGGGTCCCTCACTCTGCTTGGCAGTCAGGGAAGGCTTTGAGGACTCCATTCAGTGACACTTGAGCACGGTCTTGGAGGCTGGGTGGGTGTCAGAGTGCTGGGCGACGTGAGCCTCGAGGTGGACAGGTCCTGTGTGAACCTGACAGGAGTGAGGTGGAGGTGAGCAGATATCATGGTGAGAAGCAACTGCAACGCCAGCTCCAGTTCTCTTTTACCCCTAAGGGAAAGGCTGTGGTCCCTTAGCCCACGGTGGGCACGGAAACTAGGTAGATAACAGACCTCACCAGACACCCACATTTGAGCAACTGTAGTCAAAAGGGGGACTGACTTCCCCATTCCTATCTATTACCTTAAAACATGACACGATGCATCTGATTCCCCAAGACTCCCTTTGATACCTCCAAGGTTAGATCAGCAACACTGATGTCCTTGGCTGGCAGCCAGGATCAGAGTGCCACTAGGTCACCAACACTTGCAATCACAATTGCGTTCACCTTTGGCCAGCAGCCCCATTCCTGGGTATTCATTTTCAGACTGCTGCCTCTGGTGTGGGCACAGGTGCTAAGCCAGCTGTTTACAACACCAGTACCTTGGAAATAGCCTGGGTGTCAGATCAGTCACACAGCATAGCAAGTGCAATGATTAAGAACCAGGGCTTTCCCTGTGTGCCCACGAGGCATGTGTCAGGGGACACACATCAGGCAGGAAGCGAGAGGCAGGAGCAGCCGAGTGCCACCTGGGCACTCAAGCACACTCCGATCCTCTGCATGGGAGAAAAGACCAACCTAGGATGCAGAGCCTGGGGCCAGCAGAGGGGCCATCTGTCTGTCACAGGAGAGCTGAGGGGACTTTGGAATGAAACCATCTAATGACATTGTGGAGGAGGGCGTGGCACTTCAATGTTCTCAGGAGACGCTGACCATCCATTACAGCACAAAGAGTGAAACTTAATGGATGCTCAAACCAAGAGGACAGGGGCACCCAGGACATGTAGGCAAAACAAACAAACCAACCAATCCAAGGTAGATCTTGTTAAAGCTAAAGGGGGGGGGGGATTGAATGTGGGGAGGCTTCCAGCTGTATTAATATCTGCACTAGCTCCTAAGTGGATGGCCCCATCAGTTCAACATGAGTTAGTGTCATCTAGGAAGAAAGAACCCGAATTGAGACCATTTCTCCATAAGATTGGCCATAGGTGATTGTGTGGGGCATTTTGTTGATTAGTCATTGATGTGGGTGGTACCAGCCCTCGGCAGGTGGTCCTGGGATATTTTAAAAAGCAAGCCGGTTAGGCACGGTGGCGCACACCTTTAATCCCAGCACATGGGAGGCAGTCAGGATCTCTTTGAGTTTGATGCCAACCCGGTCTACATAGTGAGTTCCAGGACAGTCAGGGCTACATAGTAAGATTCTGTTAAAAAAAAAAAAAAAAGAAAAAGAAAAAGCAGGCTGGGTGTGATAGCACATGCCTTGAATCGCAGCCCTCAGGATGTAGAGGCAGGCAAGCAGATCTCTGTGAGTTCAAGGCTGGCTTGGTCTATATATAGTGAGTTCCTGGACAATCTGAGCTACATAGTGAGAATTTGTGTTGGGGACGGGGGTGGGGGAGGGATCGAGGGAGGGAGGGGAGGAGGAGGGGGAGAGAGAGAGGGAGAGGGAGAGGGAGAGGGGGAGAGAGAGAGAGAGAGAGAGAGAGAGAGAGAGAGAGAGAGAGAGAGAGAGAGAGAGAGAGAGAGGAAGCAGCATTCATTCCTCCATGGCTTCTGCCCTGGGCTTCCATGCATGATATAGACTTTAAGATGAAGTAATGTGTTCCCTCTGGTCCAGGTGTCTATCACAGCAATGGAAACACTTTTACCCAAGCCCCACCCAGCATCATCCTGCACCATCCTGCCAGGAGATACCAGCAACAAGGCACAGAGAGCTGTTCAGGGACTCTCTGTCCTGGATTAATCTGACAAGTTCCAAGTACTGGAGTCTATAGAGTCCGGGTCACAGGACAAGGCTAGATGCATTTGGGGATGAAATGGCAGAGGCCGGGGGCTGGGCACAGTGGATGTGATCCTGCTGAAGGGTCTATCTACTCAGGGTTGCACCCCAGCCCTCTTACAGCATGGCCTGCCCATGGCTTTGGGTCACACCCTCTCAGGCTGTTAACTACAGCTTGGGGCAGAGCGTAGGGCTCTCCTACTGTCCTGAAGCACTGGGGAAACTGAGGCAGGCTTTTACAACAGCACCTTGCTCCAAATGTGTAGTACTGTGAGCTTCCACCCTGCTGGATTCCCTGAGGATTGGAGACACACCCTTCACCTCTCACAAAGCTCAGCGGAGACCAGCTAGCTACAACAAAATTCACACAGGCCACACAGACTCCAGTCCTCCCAGCCCTGGCGGTGGGGAGAGAAGAGGGGGCATCCTTGGGCTTATGGCACCCACCAACAAACAGATTCTCAGGAGGCCTATCTATCCCTTTCTCCAGGGCCTGAGCCCGCCTCCTCAGCTTCCGTACAAAGTCCATACACTCATCAGCCCTGGCCCGGCCAGCCTTAAAATCCAAGGGCCAACAGACTCACTCAGCAAGACTATCCTTGTGTCCTTGGCAGTGTTGTGGGAGAGGCCACACCCTCTGTGGTCATATCTCTGTCAGGCCTGGCAGAGGCCCAGGTCCACCCACTTTTCAGGCTGGGGGATATCAGGGTCCCTTTCCTTGGCCACAGCCACCCAAAACCTGTCCTCCCTGCTGCTCCAGACGAGACCTGTTCAAGGGCTCACCACAAACACAGCCTCTCTAGTCTTCACCTGTCCTCACAGGTGAGCCGACTGTAGGTCTCTCCCTGGGCCAACCCAGCAGAGACATCTAAAACTTACCTTGCCAGCAAAACAGCCACTGCCAAGGAGGAAGGTGAGGGGGTCGGTAGCGGGCCTCCTTTACCTGCAGGGGAGGACTGTCTCAGCCCCCGGCAGGCTGCAGAACAGGCCCTGCCCAAGCCACTAGGCTCCAATCAGACAACCTGAGTCATCAGAAGGCTGGGCCCGCCCTGCTGGGAAGGGGCCAGCCTTCTTCTGACCTTCCTCCTCCTTATCAGCCATCAGAATGTCAGCTCCTGGTCAGCATTCCCCTGCAGGGCGCGAAGCCATTGAGGAACTCTGTCCAGGCTTTGGGGGATGTGAGAGGGGCCCACACATCAGAGAGTAGAGGCAGACAGAAGGATCAGCTCAGCCACTCTCTCATGCCTGCACCTGGTGATTAAAGCTGGAGCTGACATGACTGACCCAGGAGTTTAGCAAGCACTTACTATATGTTTCCAGGCCCCATGTAGAGCCAACAAGGCAACAGTGAAGGTGGGCAGATCTCCCAGGTATTGTCCATTGAAACTATTCCCAAATACGGATGTCCCTGACCCTACACTTGCTTGGTGAGGGTGACAAGTTTGGATTCCTTTTGAGAGGTGCTAAATGATCCCTGTCATCAGGTGAGTCTGTGAATCCCTACTCTAAATAGCACTCTTGCCATGGGATAATCATCTGGTTGCCATCAGCTGGGGCATCTCTGCCCTCTGGGGCTCCCTAGTTGCCAGGATGGGGCTGCTGCCTGCTGGATGGCTGGGTGATCCCAAGGATGTACCTCAACCATTCCATGCTTCAGTCTCTTCCTTTTTGGATCGGAAGATCCCAAGGAACCCCAGCCCTGCACATGTGGGCGTGCACAAGCACACAGCCCCTACCTCGGTGTTTTTTTTTATCAGTCATCCTGCAGATTCTGACTCTGTATTTACTGTTGTTTGTGCTGGCAGGGGGTGGGGGAGGGGGCAGAGCCAGCTCAGCAGGGAGGCAGGAAACAAGGGACGCCAGGCCAGCAAGGCTCAGGGCTAGGCAGGAGCTGGCCACTTGGTCTTTTTCACGGCTGTGAATGGACGAATGAACCAATGGGATTCCAGCTATGTGGCAATTCTCTTTGCTTTTATTTAGGATTTGCATGAGATTTGCCCTCCTCCCAGGGGCCCTCAGACACTGTCCCTCTGTCCAGGCTTTGCCTTCCCCCCAGTGCTGCACTCTTTGTGCACACGCCCAGGGTTCCAAAGTTGCTGCAGGTCCTGGGACTCTGCCAATCCTAACCATCAGGTCTCCAGCTCAGCAGTGCAATGCTAGAGACCTCTCACACTTATCCATCACCACCTAGACTAGGGAGGGCACTGCTGACACCCTTATAGACGGGTAAGGCAGAACCCAAGTGACTTGGAGATCATCCCCCCTCCCCCTAGCGAGGCTGACTGATAGGAACTGGTGGCCCCAGGGTGCGCACTATCTCACTATCATTAACAGAGTGGCCAAGCCAGGCGGTGATAGCGAATGTCTTTAATCCTAGAACCTGGGAGGCAGAGGCAGGTGGATCACTGTGAGTTTGAGGCCAGCCTGGTCTACAAAGCGAGTCCAGGACAGTCAAGGCTACACAGAAAACCCTGTCTCGAAAAAACAAAAACAGGGGCTAGAGAGATGGCTCAGAGGTTAAGAGGGCTGCTGCTCTTCCAAAGGTCCTGAGTTCAATTCCCAGCAACCACATGGTGGTTCACCACCATCTGTAATGTGATCTGGTGTCATCTTCTGGCCCACATGCAGGCAGAACACTACATATACATTAATAAATAAATAAACCTTTAAAAAACAAAAACAAAAAGGAAAGTGGCCAAGCCTTGGGCAGGGGTTGGGGTGGGGCTTAGAAAAGCTTAGTTCAATCTGCTCTCGCCGCCGCCTCTCCAAGGCCTTATAACACCAGACACCTTTCTGGGTGCCTCCCTCCGTGCCTTCAGTTCAGGTGTCCCCTGACTGACAAGGTCTCCAAAGCTGTCCCTTTTCCAGGCTCACAGCTTGGCTTGAGCAGTGAAATTGCTGAGGGAATGCCATCCTGGGAGGCCCCAAATGGGAATAAGGGAACTGCAGCGGAGCAGTTTTCATGGCTCCAACATCACACAAAGACAGCCGCCCCACCTCCCCCTCAGAAGGCAGGACCAGGAGGCTCAGTTGTGCTTAGAGGTTCAGCCCTCTAACTCTTTCACAGGGCCCGAGCTCATCAGCACCCCACACCTTCACACGCAATTCCATGGCAGGTGACAGGCGCCACTCTGTACAGTGGGAGGGATTGAGTCTAAAGCACCCTTCTGCCACAACCCTGTGGAACTCCTGGCACTAGAGCAGGTGCCTTCTTTATTTTCCAGATTGTGACAGCACTGTGTAATGCTCCCTACCTTGTCCTCAGGTCACTGTGTGCTGAGGGGCACAACACAGGGTGCACACCGTGAACCTCCACTCCTTCTCATGCTTCAGGGCTCTGGCTATGAGCTTGCAGCAGCCTCACACTGCACCTGCCTCCTGTAAGCTAACTTCGCTGGGCTCAGAATTTGCAGGAAAGAACCAGGGCATGGGACACAAACACAATCAATCCACCAATGAGGACAGGCTCTATGGAGCCTGACTTCATTTAAAGCATGGATCCAGGGCCTGGAGAGATGGCTCCACAGTTAAGAGCACTGGCTGCTCTTCCAGAGGTCCTGAGTTCAGTTCTCAGCAATCACATGGTGGATTACAACCATCTGTAATGAGATCTGATGCCCTCTTCTGGTATGAAATGCACATGCCAATAGAGCTTTCAAATACATTAAATAAATTAATACATCTTTTTAAAAACATAAATCTATTATACAAATGCTAAAGCTGCTGTCTTAGCCTTTAAAGAACATATTAGATACCTGACATTTAAAATAAAGCTAAGAGATGGGTGTGATGGCACATGCCTTTAATCCCAGCACTCCAGAGGCTATGGGCAGGTGGATTTCTGTGAGTTCACGGCCAGCCTGGTCTACATAATGAGTTGCAGGACAGCCAGGGCTGTGTAGAGATACCCTGTTTCAAACAACAAACCAAAAAAAAGTAAAACCAAGCTCACTTTTTTCTGTCTAGCCTTTGCCCCTAAAGTTTTGGTCAGGACATCCCAAATTATCCATGCTGCTCCTGGGGACAGCCTTTCAGATATTGTCACCCACCTGAGGTGGACCCTGATACTGCCTGTATCATAAACACCTGTGTTATTGATCCAGAAAACCACGTATGTCCTTTATGGTTGGGTACAAGCTTCTCCCTCAACCACCTCTGTTTCCCTATCTCTAGCCAGCTTGCTTCTCTGAGGGACAATCAAGCCCTCTAGCTGAAGGCTGCAGCCCTGTCTCTAAGGAGTTTTCTGTTGGGCCCCAGTGCTGTCACTCATAGCATGTTGCCTCACAAGTTCCCTCCCTTGGGCCAGCTATTTGTTCACAGGGTCAGTGATGGGTTATATGTCTCCCTTTTTTGGAGACAGGATATCACTATGTTTCATGGACTAGCCTTGAACTCCTAGGCTCAAGGAAGCCTCCGGCCTCTGTTTCCTGAGTACACTGACCACAGATGTGGGATGCAGCAGCCAGCCCTTCTGTTCTCTGGTTTAAACCACACATAGTATCTCTGCAACAATAAAACCCACCCACCCTCTCTCTCTCCAATAGACTCTCATGAATCCTACGTCTTCATGGGCTGTGGTCGAGTTGGTTGGGTTGGATAACAGCCCTGGTGGGACTGTATAATTTGTGGTGCTCTTGGGACCTACCCCAAGTGGGCAGCCCTCTGTGCCGTGTTCAGGAGAGGAACAGATGGGGAGCATGCAAAGCTTCTAGCTACTTCTCCCTTACCCTGGCACAGGCCTGGAGGCTGTGGCCTGCCATTCACAGGTGCTAGAGAACATTTCCTCAGCATCTGCTTTCGCAGCTCTCATAGCTGGACTGTCGGGGTAGGGGAACATGCTACATTTTAAAGATGAGAAGGGTGAGGCCCAGATGGACTATCAGGACCCTGGGAGTCCCACACTAGAGGCAGGTTGCATAGAAAACATGACCTTAAGACTCAAAAGTGTGCCGGGCAGTGGTGGCGCACGCCTTTAATCCCAGCACTTGGGAGGCAGAGGCAGGCGGATCGCTGTGAGTTCGAAGCCAGCCTGGTCTACAAAGTGAGTCCAGGACCGTCTAGGCTACAGAGAGAGAGACCCTGTCTCAAAAAAAAAAAAACAACAAAAAACAGAAAAACAAAACAAAACAAAACAAACAAACAAACAAACAAAAAAAGACTAAAAAGTGCAGCGCCCTCTAGTGTCTGCCCTGTCTCTCCTTGCAAGGAAGTCCTTAGTTTGCTCTTGGAAAGGTGAGAGTGCTCTTTATCAGCCAGAGACACAGCGCCCCCATGCCCACCTCTGCTTCCTATTTCCCTCAGGGTCGGGCTTAGAAGGTGAGAGCAAGAACCTAACTGCAAGCTGGGTGTGGTGGTGGCACAAATCTTTAATTCTAGCACTCAGGAGGCAGAGGCAGGTGGATCTCTGTGAGTTCAAGGCCAGTCTGGTTGACAAAGCAAGTCCAGGACAGCCAGGGTTACACAGAGAAACCCTGTCTCGAAAAACAAAACAAAGCCGGGTGGTGGTGGTGCACGCCTTTAATCCCAGCACTCGGGAGGCAGAGGCAGGCGGATCGCTGTGAGTTCAAAGCCAGACTCAAAGGGAGTCCAGGACAGCCAAGGCTACACAGAGAAACCCTGTCTCAACCCCCCCAAAAGAAAAACAAAACAAAACAAAACAACAACAACAACAACAACAACAACAAAAACAATCTAGCTGCAGGAGGGGCCCATGAGATGGTTCAGTGAGTAAAGGAGGGTGCTGCCAAGCCTGGCAAGTGAATTTAGGGACCCACATGGTGGAGGGAAAGAACTGACTCCTCCAAGTTGTCAGCTGACCTGCTCACTCGCTCGTGTGCACACTCACATATATAAAGAGGACAAGCAAACAAACAAATGGGACCAAAAGAATCTAGCAGCATGACTCTAATATCACCCTCCCCACCTTGCTTCTCTCCAACTTTCTCACCAAGAGATCCCCCACCTCTTCCATCACTGTAATTAATGCCAACTCTCCCATCTGTCCATCCCATGAGCTCAAATGTTTAACTGTTTGGTCTCCCATTATTGGAGAGGTGGTACAGTTTTGCTGGAGAAGGTGTGACACAGGGGGGCAGGCTTTGAAAGCTCACTGCGCAGCCTCACACCTAGTACAATTCGCTCTCTCTGCTTTGCGCTTGCTGTTGGAGGTATGAGCTTTCCGCTCCCTGCTCCAGCTGCCATGTTGCCTTGCCACGATGGACTTTTATCCCTCTGGATCTGTAAGTCAAACTAAACCGTTCCTTCCATAAATTGCTTATGGTGGTGATGTTTTATCCCAGCAACAGAAAAGGAATTAACACAAGGTCCATCCTGCCTCTGACCGAAAAGCTCCTCAGCCATGTCCTGATGCCTGTGATCCAGAGCCCAGGAAGGGAAAGCACTTGGCTTCTCCCCACACAGCCCCAGCCTTTCCCCCTGTGGTTCTTCAGGTCTAGCGCCTTGTCTGTCCCTGTTTGTTCTGTCTCTGTGTCTCTCTCCCCTGTGTCCTCTGGTGGAAGCGTTACCGTACATCATCTGAACGAAGATCCAGCTATAGGGACAACAGCACAGGTTATCTGAGCAGATCACTCTAAGTGATGGTGACAGGGACCCTGCTCTGGCTCAGTACATGTGTGTGTGACACGTGAGAAACTAGGCTGTGGCCATCCAGATAAGCCTCTTCATGTCACTTGCTAGACTACAAGTGTCTCATAGCTTGCTACAGAAGGCATCTCTGATTATGTTAGTTGTTGCCTTGGTGACTTTCTGGGGACCTGAAGGTCACCTGCTGACTGCTGGAGCTGGTTATCCCTAAACCTTTTAAGTCCTGAAACAGGGTGGGCCACGGAGGCCTTGCAGCCTCTGTCACCTGCTCCTATGCGCCCGAAACCCCAGTGCCTACAGCAGACCAAAGATTTTGGTCCTGAGAGCAGCCGGATGAGGCCCTGCTGATGGGCACACCCAGGCTGCCAGGCTGCCTGCTAGAGCCTGCGGCAGTCCTATCACACTCGGTTTCACTTCTGTTACATCCATGCCCAAAGGCCCCAAAACTCCTGTCACTGTCCCACCAGAGGAGTCTGGCCAAGAGGTCTGAGCCTGATGTGGTCCTTCTAATAGCTGTATCTTCCTGTAGGTGGGGCAGGTGGAAGGACAAATGGATGCCCTGGTCTGGAATAAAAGGTCTGATCTTCTTTGCCGCAAAATGGGGGCCTGGTCTGAGGTTCCTTCTCCAGCACCTGCATGGGCATGCATGGAGTATATTAGCAATGAAGGGAAGATTGTGGGGCCTCTGTGGGGATTTTTTAAAAAGCATGGTGTGTGTGCAGGGGAGGGGGACTGGAGTCTGGGGTCTATCTTATTGTGGATGTGTCCTCCTTTTCTTTCTTTCTTTTTTTTAGTTTTTTGAGACAGGGTTTCTCGTAGTCTTGGCTGTCCTGGACTCACTTTGTAGACCAGGCTGGCCTCAAACTCACATGATCCACCTGCCTCTGCCTCCCGAGTGCTGGGATTAAAGGCGTGCGCCACCACCGCCGGCTTTTCTTTCTTTCTTAAAAAAAAACAAACAAACCTATTTATTTATTTATATTGTTTGTGTGTGCCTGACCACCAGAAGAGGGCACCAGTTTCATTACAGATGGTTGTGAACCACCATGTTGTTGCTGGGAATTGAACTCAGGACCTCTAAAAGAACAGACAGAGCTCTTAACCTCTGAGCCATCTCTCCAGCCCCCTCCTTTTCTTTCTTGGTGGTGGAGTGCCAGTAGTGTTATCTGGCACTTACTGCCTTTTGTTTGTTTGTTTGGTTTGGTTTCCGAGACAGGGTTTCTCTGTGTAGCCTTGGCTGTCCTGGACTCACTTTGTAGACCAGGCTGGCCTCAAACTCACAGTGAGCCCGAACTAACCACTGCCTGGCTCACTTACTGCCTTCGTTCCCTCTGAATCCCTCCTGGAATAGGGCTTTTCATCTTTTCTCCTAGCTCTAGAGAGGGTGAGGCCATCCAGAGGTCCAGGAGTTCCCTGAATATATCTGACAGAAGAAGAAACAGGCAAGAGGTGGGGACCTGGGGATGTTCTGCACTTAGGCAGAAGCAATCCAAACCTCAAGCTGTTGGAGGGAGGCTGTGCTAAGAATGCTTAAGCTCATGGGCATTTATTCATTTCAGTGACGTAAAAAAGCCCCGATCATCTGGGAGCTCAGAGTGGGCATTAGCAACAAGGAAAGCTCAAGTCCACAAGGCTCAAACAGAAAGATTTCCATTGGCTCTGGCCCTACAAGTCCAGAGTTAGGTCTTAGAACTGGCTCGATGCAGGGGCCCTGGACTCACTCTTCCAGGATGTCCTGAGTGTGACTTCCTTCTCAGGCTGAGTTCCCATAACGGGACAACCATGACCATGGCTGTCACAGGTGTGCATCTCTTACTCCTAAAATATCCTGACCAAGAGTGGCACCGTTGGAATCACCTGGAAGGTAAGAGTCACTTGTCCTTGACTTGCTGGCCTCCCAGCTACCCAGCTTGGGCTCCTCACCCTCCAGGATAGAATCCTGTGTGTCTAGGGGACACATAGGGGACCTGGGAACCCTGGGTGCTGAGGCATGTGGCTGAGTGCTCTCTCCATGGTCTGGTTCCAGCCTGTGACATCCAGAACAGTCTGAGCTAGACATAGGTTTGACTTTCTGTGTGTCTGGTGGGGCACCACCAAAAAAAAAAAAAAAAAAAGGAACTGGGAGTTAGGAAACTAGGTAACCAGCTAGGATACTAGCAGAGACTAAGGAAGTCCCCTCACCATCTTGAGCCGACTCACACACTGATCACAGGCTAGGAACACTTAGGCACCAAAACCTCAGAATCGGGAAGTAACCTAGCAGGAAATTGTCCTTTCTGTTCTGTTCCTCCTCCGTAGCTGGAGAGCAGAGATCTGGGTGCTGTTTGGCAGTGGAAATACCTGCTCAGAAGCTGAATGGGGCCGGGTGGGAGACCAAGAGATAGCAGGCTGCCGTGGGGCACACCCGCCACCAGGGGGCAGTACAGTAATCGTGCTGGCCTTACTGATAAAAGATGCTTCATCAAGTCTCCCTGGAAACCGAATTTGCCGCATTTTTTCCCTGTAAAATTATATGTAACTTCAGTTTTAAAGTACGTTTTTTTATTTACAGATACTAAAATGCTGTTCTTCTGTACTGTATGCATACTGTTAGAACTGTGCATAGAGGGGCTGGAAAGATAGTGTAGCAGGTAAAAACACAAACTGTTCTGGAAGATCTGAGTTTGGTTCCCAGCACCCATGCTGGTCTGCTCACAACCACCTGTAAATCCAACTCCAGAGGGGACTCAATGCCTCTTGTCTCTTAGGGCACCTCTTTGCATATGCACCATACCAACACACACATACACACACACACACACACACACACACACACACACACTATTTTAAGTATGTGTGTAT
>OU015747.1:31672545-31683849 GCA_907169655.1 Acomys percivali | reverse complement strand
AGAGAGAGAGAGAGAGAGAGAGAGAGAGAGAGAGAGAGAGAGAGAGAGAGCCCACATCCTAGGCACAGCTCAGGAAGCCTTCCAGACCCCAACCATGAAGAAACTGCCTCCAAGACACGGAAGAATGGGCTGAGCTCATCGGCTGCACTGTAGGATTCAGATGTAAGCATCAGCTTCATCCGTTTCCTTCACGATTTACCTCCATGTCTCCAAGAACACACTCAAGTTTATAACCTGATGCCCGAGAGAAAGCAAGGATTGGCTCATGGTACTCAGAACTGACTAGGCCACAGGTCAGGGGCTGTCTATTTGTTCTGTGCCTAATCCCATGGTAACCTACATTCCATAGCCAACTGTTAGGATACTTTCCTAAGGGTAGGAGTGACATAGCACCCTTGAATGTCCCCAAAGCCCTCTGGGGGACATGTCTCCTATGCACCCTGTCCCCTGCTTCCTAGCTTTGCACATGATTTTGAATGGTCTAGCAGCTCCAACATCTCGGCCTGATAATACAACAGATCTTTCCAGAGCTCCAGCTCAATGCTAGGAGAACACTGGGTCAGAACAAAGGGCATGTGGACGCTTTTGTCTTGAAATGTTTCCTAATCACAAAGAAGGCAGATCCCATGAGAGGCAGCCAGGCACAGAGAAATCCTCCCTGGAAGGGCACGGGCCAGTAATGCACCCGAAGTTGCCAGCAGTTCCGGGAGTTGGGCCATATCCACCCCTTTTCCCTGGTGCCCAGTGCCTAGGAAAGCTCCACTCCCTCTAGGATTTTCCAGAAAGACAGACTGGCCGAGTTGAATGCTCTATCTTAAGCCACATTGTGTTGCTGTGACATCTGACCCAGGTAGGTTATTAAAACTACAGATCCTATGGCGCATGTTTCTGTATGTTCAAGACTGTGTCTCCCATATCGAGTCAGCATCTGGCTCTGAGTCTCAGTGGTCAGTGAGAGAGCTGTGGTCTGTTTGTTAAGGGTGCAGAGAATCTCCTGTGCCCTCTTTGAAGCCTCTGGCGCCCTCTCCAGGCAGGTTGCTGAAACAGCAACAGTGGTACTGAGCAACAGTGAATCAAGGGATTTGATTTTCCTAACTCATTCTTGACTGCAATCCATGAATGGATCTGTGTGAGACTGGGCCATCCTTGGAGGGAGTGATGGCCCATATTTATCCCTTGGTCAGTAGCCTCTGACTATTGTTTATTCAGCATTGGCTGTAGGCTAGTAGCTTCGAATAGTTTTCCTTGTACTTAACCCAAAGGTATTCCCTGTGACTGGGAAGGTGAGAAAACCAAGGCACTGAGAGAAAGCAAGTGGCTGGGGTCACCCATGCATCACACACTGCTCTGAAGACTCAGAACAAAGGTCTGGCTTAATTTACTCAACAAGTCAAATTCAGCCATGCAGTGTTCTATGAAAAATCTGCAGCTGGGTCAGCCCTACCTTGCTTACTAACTTCCTGGGTGACTTGGACCAGGACCTCTGGGTCTTCATTCCTGCTCTTGTTTTTTAAAAAAAAATGCTGGATCAAGCTGGGTGTGGTGGTGCATTCCTTTAATCCCAGCACTTGGGAGACAGAGGCAGGCAGATCAAGGTGAAGTTCAAGGCCAGCTTGTTCTACAAAGTGAGTCCAGGACAGCCAAGGATACACAGAGAAACCCTGTCTCAAAAAACAAAAGCAAAAATAACAAAATAAAACAAAAGAATGTGCAGGGTCATTCAGCTCCTGTGTGTTGGAAAGTGCCTGCTCAGAGGGACATGCCAATTCCTTTAGGAGCCACAGGCCACAGCATGGTGAGCTCCAAGACCAGCCTACAAGCACTGGCCGCCTGTTTGTAGGGCTTCTGCCAAGAGGTGATACAGCGGCCCCCACAAGAGAGGAAGACATTACAGCCAGCACTCCCGAATTCTTTACCAGCCTGTGGAGCCTGGAGCGGGTGGCTGGTACTTTGGGCCCAGGTGAGGGACAGGAGAAATGGATAACTTCTCAGAGAGCTTGTCCCTCTAGTGCCAGTTTCATGCTTGTGGAGGCTTTGGGAACGGCACCATGGCATAGTATCCACTCATGAGTCTCAGCTGATGGTAGGAAACAAAAGCATGTGCTCACAAGGTTCTGTCCTAAGCTCTAACTGATGGAGGCAGGTGAAGTTAAAACGCATTTCTGGAGCAGGTAGAGCCCAGTTTCCATCAATAGGTTTTCCGGGTGAGAGATCCTAGAGAGTGGGCAGCAGCTGCTGCAAGCACAGTTGCCAGCAGTCTCCCCTGGCTTACAGGATGTGAAGAAATGTGCTTGCTCCCCCGGGACTCTGGCCTCCTGGCCCCCTGATCCATCACAGAAGGATGATATTGATAGCTGGGGAGGACTTTCTTCTCTTGCGTCAGAACTACTTGGAACAGCCCTGACTGGGATCAAACGTCCTTAGTCTGTGCCTCTCCATGCAGTGCCGGGTCCTGTGCGTTCTCATACTGGGCCCTGTGCATCTGCGCTCTCTCCTCTCTAGCTTGTCTTCTTCCAGCCTCTGGTGCCCACCTGTTGTCACCACCGACACACTACAGAATCCACCTGCACCTCCCTAGCCTGTCTCTCCTTTCAGTCTGTGTTTCCACGCCCTGCGCTGGACGCCTGACGTCACAAGGGAATCGCTCACCAAGTGGGCAGGATGGCGAGAGGGCAGGATGTGCCACCGCCTCCTCAATGTGCACCACCCAGCGTCAGCTGAGCCGTAAGGAGCGGTTCCTGGGGCATAAGGCGAGGTAGCCAACAGCCTAGCCCAGAGGCGGGACACCTGTGCCTTGATCCCAGACCATTCAGATCTCGTTCTGGGTGTGTGTGCCATTAAATCCTGCTCCTGCTCCTCTCTCCACCTCCTCACCGGCTCCCCAACCTCCGCCTCAGTTTCTCTTTTCTGTTGGGAAGGAACGGAAAGTCTGATTCCGAGGCCTTCTATTTCATCATGCTAGTAGAGTTGCTCTAAGATCGCGTTTTCTTGTGCCTCCCTTTCCGCGATCCCAGTGCTGAAATGAGCCACAGTCCCCTTCGTCTCCCTTAAACCTAGTTGACTGCTCTGCAAAGCTCTAGGATCAGGTGGCGGAGGGCACCTGAGCTGCCGCCAGAATGCGTCTGCGCGGAACACACAGCCTGCCGGGACTTGTAGTCCACATGTCCAACTGCAGTGGGTCACAGGCGGGCGGCGGGGGCGAGGCGCCTACACTTCCCAGGGTGCGACCCTCCCTCGGCTCGACAGGGGGGAGGGGCCTAGATAAGGGGCGGGGCGAGGGGGCGGGGCAGGAGCGCTGAGCTGTGGTGGCTCTGCGGGTAGCCGGTACAGAGCGCGGAGCCGCTGGCCTCAGGCGTGCTGAGGACCGTGAGAGCACCGCACCTGCGGGCCTGGTTGTCGGGCTGTCGCAGCGCGGGGACCATCCTACTGGGAGCTGCCGCTGACATGAGTGCAGGTGAGAGCTGCGGCCGGGAATCCGCGGGTTCAAAGCAGCAGCCCCGGCAAGGTCTCAAGGATTGGGTGGCAATCAGGCTGCACCTGCAGTGCGGAGCCCTGAGCCCAGGGGCTCCACCCAACTTTTTCTCCAGGGCATACAGCCCGGAAAGGCCCTCTGGCAGCCCCTGTCCCTGAGCCGGGGGCGCGGTGCTGGCGTGCGTCGGGATCCCTTCCCACCGTGCCAGCTAGGGTGGCTGCGCAGAGCTGTCTGGCAGACGCCACTCCTTGCTTCTCTTTTTGGTCCCAGATTGCTTCAGTAAAGGGACTTGTGTACCGGTAAGGGGCCCTGGGTCACCGCAGTCTTAACCGTGGAGGGAGGTGTGATGACAGGCGGAGCTTTGCAGCAGGGGACTCCACCCTTGCGCGGTTCCCGTTCCCGCAGCGCTGGGGTGGTGGCGTCTGGCAGACCCTGAGCGCCCCAGGTTCGCTGCTGCAGATCTGAGTGCCAGAGCCTGTATGTGTGTCAGTCCTGGCGTTGTCCTTCCAGGCCCTTCAGTGCTGAGCGTTTCAGCCCTGCCTCCCTCGCCGCACCCACCCACAGGGATCTGACCGCCTCGGTGCGATGCTGGAAAATCCCATGTCCCTGCAACCCGGCAGCGCCTATGCTCAAAGGGAAACTGAGACCTAGAGCTGGAAGGCCTTGGTTCAGGGAGCATCTGTACATCGCCTCAGGATGCACCCATCTGACAGCCTCAAGAGCTCGGCCTGTGGGGAGGACTGATCTTTGCATTCCCCAGAAGAGAGAAGGGCTGGCTTCCATTTTCAGGAACCACAGGCCGGCCAGACTTCAAGGACTTGAGTTCTGGCAAGTGATAGGGATTCGAACTCAGGGCTCCCTGATTCCAGGCTGCTCCCCAACCCCCCAACCCCCCCAAGCCCAAGTTGCTACTGACAGCGGTTTAGCCTTTGGCCACATTGCATAAACCAATAGGTACAGCGGCTTCCTCTGGAAGAAAGTGACAGGGAGAGAATGAGCTTGGGAACAGCTCACTGTAGGCTTCCAGCCTGGAGCACCTACTCCCCGGGGGGGGGGGGACGGGACACCTGTCCCCTCTCCCTTCTAGGCAAGGAAGGAGGGATTTCTGCAGTGGATGTTGAGAGTGACCAGGAACAAGGACATGGGAGATGGGATCCCTCCTGAGGTGGCCAACCTGTTACCTATGAGTGTACGGGAAGGGCACCCTCAGATCTGGCAGGACCTCCAGACACTTATCTAATGGCAGTGGGGATAATGGCTGGGTGTGTGCAGGTTAATTTTATGCCTTCAGACCATAATTGATACCTCTGGTCCCCCTGTAATCAAGAGCCCTCAGACGGAGCGCAGGTGCCCACTCCCTCCATCTGTAGTTTTTGTCCCCAGGAGAGGAAGGCTGGAGTTATTGTGGCAAGGAGGCTAGGCTTTGAACTGTGATGTATGCCCAGTGGTCTTTGCACTGGGACCCCTCCTCAGTCTTGGCCTGCTTACCTGGAACTTTGGTTTCCCCTCTAAGCAGGAAAACCCTACATAGAGAAGCCCCCCTTAGGAGTGTGGCTAGTCATTGTCACTGCTCAGTGACCTGGGTTCCTTTTGGAGAAAGAGCCCAAGTGTTGTCTGGCCCACCTGTTGATCATGCCTTAGCTTTGGCCAGCCTATTGCACGCACAGCAGTGATTCACCTTCATCTACAGGAGAAGAGTGGACAGAGGCACATGGGTTCTAGTGTGTGAATGGGATATAAGGTACACGTGGCAGGTCAGGAGCTTTCATTTCCAACAGAGAAAGACTACCCTGTGCCTCCCCCTAGGAAAGGCTGGCATCATTCTGGAACCCGGCACAGGCAGGTGTCATAAGGTAATACCGGTCCTGACCATGCCCAGATAGGCAGGTGATGGGACCCCCTGGCAGTTTGTACTATGTTCTTGGCTAGAAGTTCCTTCCCAATTGTGGTAAGGACAGTGTAGGTGCTGCCGGGGTTTGACAGCACAGAGCTGTGCCATGCTAGCTCTGGTGTGCCATTGAGGCCTGTGGACACCACCCTGGCTGTGGTCACCTGTTGATTTCAAGTGACCAGGGAAAGGCTTACAGAGTGCCACAGCAAGGTAGAAGGAGATGGTCTTGTTCTATCTATGCAGGTCTCTGTGCCTCAGCATCCTCATCTGTATGGAGGGGATCTCTATAGTTGTGTGTGCTTTGTCAGCCTCCACACAGTGAGCCTGTAAGGTGGTGTTCAGAGCACTGCAGTCCATGTGGCCACAGTGAGTTAAGGGACTGGAAAGCACCTGAACCGGAAGTAGACATTGTGAACCTTGTGCTGGCTCTTCCACCAGGCACTCTATCTTGAGTAAGGCCTGTTTACTGCTAAGCCTAGATGTCTCTGGAGGTGGCTATAACCCTGGCTGAGCTGAGGTAGTGGTGTGTGTGTGTGTGTGTGTGTGTGTGTGTGTGTGTGTGTGTGTGTATGTGTATATGTGTGTGTTTTATTCTGTTAAGTGCCACAAATCAGGAGGCTTTATGGGAAAGATTTATTTTTGGACAATCCTGGATCCCAAACAACCAAGATCAAGGAATCTGCAGACTTGTCTCTCTCTCTGTGGCTTGTAGACAGCATCCCCTTCCTGTGTCCTCACAGAGTTGTCCCTCTGTGTCCCTGTGTCCTGATAGCCTCCTCTTCTAAGAACACCATTGCTGATTGGATGAGGGCACATAAGTGCCCTCATTTTATTTTGATGACCCCTGCCAAAACCCTGTCTCTACACACAGCCACTGTCTATGGTGATGGGGGCAGGACTGCACTGTGTGAATTCAGCTCATAACAGGTGGAGGCCTGGGAGTCTGGCTTAGCTACCATTTATTCCCGTGGTTGCTGGGTAATCAGCTGGAAGGGACCCGAGGATACTCCGGATGTACCCACCCCCACACAGGACAACAAGGCCTGGAGAAGGACAGGCACCCATCCAGGGTCAAGGAAAGTGCTGTACAGCCAGAAGCAGCCTGTCATTCTAACACACTTGGAATGTGGCACTCACTCTTCCTAGCCCAGGAGTGGGCAGCATGTGGCCGCGAGCTGTCTGCCTAGGCAACACTAACACAGCAGAGCAGGTCAACGGCCACAGTGGGGGATGACAGATGCTGGCCATCATACCTTTACCCTGGAAATAGTTACTAAGTGCCTGCTGTGTGTCAGCTCTACCCTAGGCTCTGAAACTTCACAGCAAACAAGAACTTGAGTAAGTTATCAGTTTCTTGAAACATGTATCCTAGGTGGGTGTGGGAGGCGTTAACGATTGATATGATGACTTCTCAGTGTTAGCAGAAAATGTTTAAGGAAGCAAGGAGCTGGAGAGATGGCCAAATGGTTAAGAGCCCTGGCTCCTCTTCCAGAGGACGGGGGTTTGATTCCTAGTATCCACATAATGGGTTATAATCAATTGTAATTCCCATTCAGGGGAATCTGATGCCCTCTTCTGGCCTCCTCAGGCACCAGGTGCACAGGTGGTGCACAGGCATACATGCAGATAAAACACTTGTACACATGAAATAATGGAATGCAAAAAAGAAATAAAAAGAAACAGTGGAGGGAGAAACTGCATATCTCATGTGACCTCAGGTCTAGCACACAAGGAAGAGACTTAGAAGGGAAATCGCTGGCATGCTGGAGGAGGCGGCTCTGACAGCCACTTGCTGGCTGCCCCTCCTCCTCCTCTTCCTCCTCCTCCTCCTCCTTCTCCTTCTCCTCCTCTTCTTCCTCCTCCTCCTCCTCCTCCAGTGTCAGAGCCACTGGAACTGGAATCACAGACAGTTGTGAGCTGCCATGTGGGTGCTGGGAATTGAACCTGGCTCCTTTGGAAGAGCAGACAGTGCTCTTAACCACTGAGCCATCTCTCTAGCCCTGCCCCCCCTTCCCCTGCTCTTCTTTATAATGAGATGCAGAGCCAAAAGTGGGAGGCAGTGTTGTTTTGGTTCTCAAATAATGTACTTGGGTTTGGAAAGCCATGACTACGGAGAAAAGGGATGTTCCATTCTGTAGGAGTCACTGCGCTTCACAGAGAGCACATTGTCCCCGGCTGGGTAGAGCCAAGCAAGTGCAGGAAGGCACACTGTGTCCACCTCCCCTAACACCTCCACTGTGGGTAATGTATAACAGAGAAGAACATCGCAGGAGCTGGCGGTGCACTTGCCTTTAATCCTAGCACTCAGGAGGCAGAGGCAGGCGGATCTCTATGAGTTCGAGGCCAGCCTGGTCTACAATGTGAGTCCAGGACAGCCATTGATACACATGAAAACCTGTCTCGAAAAACAAACAAATGAACAAGCTTCCTTAGGCCTGAAATGTGTCAGGACTCACATCTGGCTAGGACTCTGAGGACCGTGGACTGTCATTCTCTGGTTCCATATGCCTTGTATCTCCAAACTCTGTTTTCCTTCTGATGATCAAGGTTAATGTCTAAGCTAGCTATCCCAAATTAAGTTTCTGATAATGAGGTAGTTTAGTATGTTCTAGAATCAGGTTTGAAGTTAATGAACTCTTGGGAAGTCCATTCTGACATCCCAGGAAAGGGAGTACCCCCTGACCTGCTGAGTGTTCCTAAACCACCTGTTCTCACACACTGGAGAGCTCTGAGGAGGCGAGAGGGAGGAGAGTCAGCCCTGAGGAAGGTCCCATTCTCCTGTTACTGGCCCTTTAAAAAGGGGCACTGGCTATTCTCAGGGACAGCCCAGGCCACAGTTGCTGACACTGGCAGCTGCTGGGATTCAGGGATGCTGGCCCCATGCCCACCCTGAGCAAGAGTCTGTGGCAGTCTTCTGCACGGATGCCTCACACCCTTCTTTGTGTTTTCCTGCAGCTGTACCAGCCTCATAGGAAGTGTAGTAAGACCTTCCCTGGAGTCAGGGCTCCTGGGATGGCTTCTTGTCTCTGCTATCCTTTTATTTCTCTGATCCTGTGTCAGGTCCTTGGGGGACGAAGAGTGCTAGACACTCAATACCCCCTGCCAGAGGGTACTAGACACTCAGTACCCCCTGCCAGAGCCTCAAAAAGCAGGTAAAATAGCCACAGCAAGAAGGGATTATGACAGGCAGTGTCAGCTTCTGGATCTAGTCAGTGTCATGTGCTGTGATGGGGGCTTGTAGCACGCTGGGCTAGGACCAAGTTGCTGCTTAGAGCCCGAAGGCTGCCGGTCTGTGGCAGAGTAACTCGAGTGCTGCATCTCTGTTTACTCCGGGAATATTTCCACCACCACACAGCTCAGTGCTTCTAGGGTATCTTCAGCACCCAGGCAGGACAGACAGGCTTATATGTCACCTCAGCAGTCATGTTCATGGGGCGCTTCCTCAGGGCCCCGGGCCAGACAGGATCTGCTTTCTCCTGTAGCCTCCTCATACCTCACAGGTCTAGTGCTGGGGTTCCCTGCACAGGAGGGGTAATAGGCCTTGCAGGTCCCAGCACTTACCTGGTATCACAAGATTGAAAAGTAGGGCAGGGGAACTTGAACCCTAAGGAGCCTGGTTCAGCCCCAGGTGCCCCGTGTCTCCCCAGTGATGACGTGGGTTGTGTCTGGCCAACAGCTGGGGCGGTTTCTGTCGCCTGGTGAGGTGTGGATGCGTGCTCTGTGTGCACAAGCTCCACCCTGGGGCTTTACCTCAGAGCTTCTTAGAGGGGTTTGTCTGTGGCTTCTCACCTGAACCACAGATCCTTGCTCCAATCTCCCAGTTACAGACAGGGCTTGTTGGCACTCACCTCCAGGGCCCTCCTCTGCCTTCTTCAAATTCTGCCCCTGGGGTCATCGATCCCACACTTTGACAGCTCTGATCACAGAGGGATTATTACCACGTGCAGCTCACCTATAGGTAACCTCGACTTGTAGCACCTTCGATGCACAATGCCGACCCCTGTCTGTCTCAGATAACCCCCAGCATGCGTGCAGGGCCTTGGTCCTCCAGAGCCCATTATCTGCTTGAAGGGGCAGTCACGATGCCTATGTCTCTTCTGGATCCCACAGCTCTGTCCTGCCGGGGGTCTCCCTTTGGGCAAGTTATTGTCCCTCCTTAGTGTACCTATGTGTAAGAACGGTGCCACCTTGGAGTGTGTGAACTGCCTGACCATGGCGTCTGGTTCTGAGGCTGATATCATTTCTGGTAAATGTGCCTGCCAGCCTTCCTCACCTGACATTGTCACCATGTCACCTTCTGGGGGAAGTGTTTTGTCTTTCACACCTTGGTTAGGATTGGGGTTCAGAAGTGAAGGGGCTGGCTGGCAGCCTGCCTGGGTGGAGGTACTTGAGTGGCATGCACATTAGCTGCCTCTTTGGCCCGCAGGAAAGATTAGGGCAGGTGTGGGGTGAGCTTTCATTCTAAGACCCTCACTTTTGCTGCCTGGCTCAGCACAGGAGCTGAGCTCTCTGCCTGGGGTCTTTCGGCTGGTAGTGAACTAGTGTGTCCCAAGCAGATACTAAGTGGATGCTATACTAAGAGCATGCCACCTGCTCCATGCTCCACACCCAGTCTGAGGGCAGGTTGTAGTTTGTGGAAAGCACAGGGGTCTTTTGGTACCATAGGGTTCCAGGACCCATTGTTAAATATGCTCCTCCAACCGCCCCTTGCCTCAGTTTGCCCCCCTGTGAGACAGTGCTAGCACCTGTTTTGGGGGATTCTTCAAGACCGGGTAGGCACTTAGAAGTAGGAGTGTAGGGGTATCTGGACCACCCTGGGGACACCCAAAGTTATTCTCTGCTTGAAGTCAGATCATCTCCTAAGCCACTTTGTGTTGTGATCCCCACCCCTCTTTTTGGCCCAGCAGCATCCCAGACCTGTTTACACACCTCTGATCTCTAGAGAGTGCCCAGTTGGTTCATCAGCGTTTATCCTCAGAGGCAGAGGCACGGTGTGCTGTTTGCAGTCACACAGACAGTGAGGCAGCACTGTGAGTGGAGCCAGCGTGCTGCCATTGAAGCTACTGTCCCTGCAGAAGTCTGTCCTCAGGGCACAGAGGGCCTCAGACTCCTTCCCAGAGCCTCTGAGCCTCACCATAGAGAAGGTAGCTTCTTGATACTTGTCCCAGAAGAGTGAATGGGTGCACCTGGGTCCTGCCTCATACTTGGCCCCTCTGTCACTCAAAATACATGTGCTTCTCTGAGACTTCAGTGTCCCCCAGATATGACACGGCAAATGACATCTTCGAGCCCCCACCCCACCCGACTGGTGCTTTAGTAGGCACAAAATGCCAGCAGAGCCCCCAAGGACTGCCTTCACGGTTGGCAAGATTACTTGTGACATTCCAGTCCTTTGTCCTTGGTGGTCTTGGCTTCAGTTATGAGTGGATACAGGAGGGAGGTGCTGCTGTTGGTTGATTAGAAGGGGACCCTGGGGAGCTGGAGGGAGAGAATGTTGGGGGTAGAGGCAGGAAGGAGCCTCTGGATGGGTGGGCATCACCACAGGTGACGAGTGACAGTCTTGATTTTTCTGCAGCCCATTGGGAGCATGTTAATATCCTCACAGTCCCATGAGGAAACTGGGGTCTTTCTCCTAGACCAGCAGTTCTCAACCTACCTAATGCTGGGACCCTTTAATACACTTCCTCATGTTGTGGTGATTCCCAACCATAAAATTATTTTTGTTGCTACCTCAGAACTAATTTTGCCACTGTTATGAATCATGATATAAATATCTGTATTTTCTGATGGTCTTAGGTGACTCCTGTCAAAGGGCCGCGGCCCACAGGTTGAGAACCACCGTTCTTGACTGTGCCTTCTCTAGGAACAGGACTTGTTTGGGGAGCTTAAATCCCACACTGCCCTGGGTTAGGGGAGCAAGACTCCCAGAGGTGAAGGAAGG
>OU015747.1:31658015-31672535 GCA_907169655.1 Acomys percivali | reverse complement strand
TTGCCTTTGACCCCATGGGGTTCCCTGCTGAGGGCTCCAGGTCAGGTCCTGTCTACTGTGCAGCCTGAGGCTGCTACTGACCCTCTGATATGCTGCTTCTCAGACAATGTGAGGGCTAGATACCAGCTCCCGGGGGCCTCCTGTCCTAATTTTTGGAACTTGTCACTGTGTCAGCTTTACATGGGCAGAGATAGTGTTCAGATGTGACTAAATGAGGACCTCACCGTGGGGATGTGATTCTGGGTTACCCAGGTGGGTCTTCACTGATGAGAGGTAGGTCAGAAGAGATGGAAAGGTGACATTCAAAACAAAGCCAGGAGGGGACCTTCCGGGCTGCTGGCTCCAAATATGGAGGAAGGGTCTTGAGCCACAGGATGCAGGAGGCCAACAGGACAAGCAGATTCTCTCCAGATGTCTGAAACCCAGCTGTGCTGCCCCCCCAAGTCCTCCTCTAGCCACCCCAGACCATATCCTTTACAGAGGGGATCTTGCTTTGACAGAGTTCAACCCCTGCATACCCATAGTGTTCATTTGAACATCATTCGGCCAGGAAACCCTTCCGACACCCCTGTGGGGCTGGATGTGTCCCTGGCACCTCTGAAGATAGAAGCCACATGAAATTCTTCACTGCGGTTCTGTGTTCCTAGGGTGGGTGGGGCACAGTGGGAGCTGAGGAGGCCCTTGTCTCTTGCCCCTGACACCCTGGGTTTGGGCCTGGGCTCTCCTCTCTCAACTGTGGGACCCGGCTGGCTCTAGATGCTCACAGCCTAGGGAGATGATCTATATAGCCAGGGTTTCTCCTGCTGGTCCTGATCACCTGCAAACTGTAACACAGAGCCGAGGACCAGGGGAGTGTTCTGGCTGTTGTCCCCAGTAGCCATATAGACAAGCAGAATAGTAGAGATGTGTCCACTAGCAGCCTGGGAGACCAGTGGTCAGGCCTGGCTGACATCAGTGTGTAGTTCTTCCTCCTGGTCTCTAGGATAGTTAGGACATGGATCTTCTTGCTTTGGTGGCTGCCTACATTTCATGGCTTGTAGCCACATCACTTTACTCTCTAAAGCCACGGCCTGCAACCCTCTCTTCCATCTTCCCATGGTGACTTGTGTATGTAAATTCCCTCTACTTTCTTCTCATAAGGACAGCTGTTATGTCACCCAGGCAATCCTGAGTGACACGGATTTTAACTTCATGGCACCTTAGTCACACTGTAAAATCCTCATACCCACATGAGAAGCATATTCCCAGTTATTTTGAAGAGGAAAATGATATCTTTGGAAGACCACTAGTCGGTCAGTACAGCTCCTTCTGGAACAGTCTGTGGCTGGGGTAGATTCTTCTCTATACCTATCATCTGGGGGCGGGAGGATAGCTTTTCGTAGGATGAAGACTGTTTCCCTAAATTCACTAGGGAATTTAACACCCCATGTGCCTCGAGCTTGTCACTGCCATAGCTGGGGGACAGACTGAGCCTTAAGTACCCAGGACTCCTGAGAGCAGGGTGCTGCCTCGGAGTGGTTCTGAGTATGGCTAGGGGCTGGGCATGAGAAGCCACAATAAACGGAGGGCTCTGTCATCCGCTGATGCCTTCAGGCAGAGATCACAGGCCAAAAGAGCCACTGTCCACTCCAGCAGCATGTCACAGGCTTCCAGGGCCCTAGAACCAAGCACTGCTGAGGACCCTGAAGTGCTTTTATGTGGGTTGCCCTTAAGGATAGTTGCTCAGCTAGAAATTAAAATACAGGATCTTTAAAAAGTTGTTAAATTAAAAGTGTAGTCAACAGCTCTCGTGTGAGCCCGTGAGCATAGTGACTGAGTGTAGAGCTGCTGGGATGATTTGTGAATCTCATTAGCACCTAGATTCACAGTGACCACACTCTGATTTCTGGTTCCATGAGGAGCTGGTTGTGGTATCACATGTGTGGCCACTGCAAAACTCCACTGCAGTCTGGACATGGTGAGGGCAAATGCCAGCTTCTGTCACCACCGGAAAGGACCTGTAGCAATCACTTATAAACAGAAAATGCTTTTATGAGCTCCCTTCCATGGGTTTCCCAGGGCTTTCAGGCCTCTGCTGGGGTATGGGTGCTAGGGTGTGGGTCCTGGGGTGTGGGTGCTGGGGTTTGGGTGCTGAGGTGTGGGTGCAATGGTGAGGAGCTCGTAGTAGAGTAATTCTGCTCACCTTGTGGCAGGGAAGCAAAAGATGATTAGGAAGAGGCTGGGGCCCCCATTGTATGCTTTGAGGACACACTTCCAGTGGCCTGGGACTTTCCCTGGCCACCCTCCTAAACATTATGCCACCACCTCCCAACAGTGCCACTTGAGGACCTAGCTTTAGGGAAATGTAAAAAACAAAACAAAATAAAACAAAAACCCAAACTGTAACCTCCCTGCATGATGCAAAACCTCATGCCCATCTCGGGGTGTAGACTGTGGTCCTCTATTCCCAAGACCCAAATGTCTCTCATGTCCTAGTGCTTCTTGGAAGTCCAAATTCAAAATAAAAACAAGGCCAAACAAAAAAGTCCCAAGTTCAAAGCTTCCGAGACTCAAAAACTCTTAAGCTGTGAGCCCCCTGTTAAAAATAAAATTAAAGAAAATATACTCTCTGAGGCAAACATTCTTATTTGAAACTGAGGAATAGGAAAACAGGAGGCATTGGCCCCAAACAACATCAGAATACAGCAGGACAGGCACAGGATCCTAAACCTGCTTGGCTAACATCTGAGGTACACTGTAGAAGGAAGGATGCAGTTTCCCCCCACCCCCTGCCCAGGGCTTAGGCAACCCTGCCACTTCAGCCTTGTTGGCCGTAGCACCCATGACATCTCTCTGATGGGTTTGTATGCTATTGCAGCTTCCCTCAGCATCTCTTCATCCTTAAGGTCCTGGAGTGGACGCCACGGGCTATAGCTTCAGTCTTGTGAGTCTATGCAGCACTCTGTTAGGGGCTCTTTGCATGAATTCTAATCCTGTAGCACTAGCCTGCCCTTTTGAGCCTTTGTCATCCCAGTGAAAGCCAGCATGGCCCATAATCCCACATTCTGCACCCCGTGAAGCCAGCATCCGATGGACAGTCTGTGGGCAGGAGGGGTTGTGTTGTGGATCTGGCTTGGACCACATCTGCCACAGTGTCTTCTGGGTGCCTTGTTAGCTCAACTTAGGTGGCCTGGGGCACACAGGGTACCCTGGTGCTCTTTCAAGAAAGAATTCTGTCCTGGAAGTTCTCTGAGACAGATTTGCCTTGTTTGTCTCTGGTCTCTGTGCCAGTGGTGTCACTGTGTGCACTTGCCTGTCCCCCCCCAGGAGCCCCAAGCATCATATGCCTCAGAGCTAGCAGCTACACCCTCCAGCTGCAACCTTACATGGGCTCCATCTGCCCAAGCTGAAGTTTCTAAATCTTTCTGCTTTGCTCCTCATCCTTGTAAATCTGGCTAAACGCAGCCACTAGTTACCATACCACAGCTAGTGATGCTCATGCCAAAGCCTGACTGCCGTGTTGCCATGACATAGATTATTTCAGATAAACTAGCCTGTCCGCCTCCTGCTCTTTCTCCCACATGGTGTCTGTCATGCCACTGAAAAAGACAGCCTGCTTACCCAGTTCCTACTAGAATCCCCATTCCATCTGAATCCTCCTCAGCAGACTCCACTCTGCACATTTCTGGTAGCGTTCTGATCTTCCCAGCTCCCCAGGATGGCCCCTGAGCTCCCCCAACAGCTTCCCAGGTCTCCTCTAGCCTGCTCTGTACTTCCAGATGCCTCCAAACCCCTTCGTCAGCCCACAAGCCCTTCCTCCTGCATTAGCACAGTTGTAGTCAACCCCTCAGCTTCTCAGTACAATCTTCTGTTGGCTTTCTGAGGCTATCACAAAATGCCCGAGGGCATTTAACTTACGAAGCGAAGGCAGCTATCTCGATTTGGAGTTTTAGGGGTACCAATGCCTCACTGGGCCAATCCATTGCTTTTAGTCGTCTGATAGGTTGTCCATGGTGACAGCTGGGCATGTGTGCCAGTGACATTGTTCACCTCACAGTAAGTGAAGCAAGAGGGCAGGGAGAGGTTGGGACCTCACTGTCTACTTCAGAAGCCTGGATGGTTAATGTGAATTGTCTAAAAGCATCTGGGTCATGGGCCTGTGGGGGGAATCATCTGTGTCAGTAGATGTAGGAAAACCCACCTTAGACATGGAGGTCTTGGTCTGTATAAAGTGGAGCAGGTGAGATGAGAGCTAACACTCACTCACCTCTCTCTAATTGTGGTTGAGCTCCTGCTGCCTTGACCTCCTGCCCTAATGACTGCGCCTTGAGCTGTGAACAGAACTAAACCCTTAAGCTACTTTGTCAGAGAATTTCATCACATCCACAGGACAAGAGATGGAGACAGGAGATTAATCCTCATGACCCAAGGACCTCCTCCTAGGCCTCCCTCCCCATACAATCACCCACCCTGGGGAATCAAGCCTTCAACACATGCCCCTTTTGAGAGCACACAGTATCTGTCTTAGTTGGGGTTTCTATTGCTGTGAAGAGATGCCGTGACCACAGCAACCCTTGTAAAGGAAAGCATTTGATTGGGACTGCTTTACACTTCACAGGTTTAGTCCAGTCTCATCATGGCGGCAAGCACAGTGGCATGTAGGCAGCTGGTGCTGGAGAAGGAGCTGAGAGTTCTGCATCTGGATCAGCAGGCAGCAGAAAGACAATGAGCCACTAGGCCTGGCTGGAGCTTCTGAGACCTCAAAGCCCACCCCCAGTGGCACACTTCCCCCAACAAGGCCACACCTACACCAACAAGGTCCTACCTCACAGTAGGGCCACTCTCCATCGGCCGTTTTCATTCAAACCACCACAGTATCCAAATCATAGGATCAACCGATGGCCAGAACATTCTAGTCTTGGTAGCAAAACGATCTTGACCTCACTAAGCCCGAAGAGGTTATAGGGAACTACTAGGAATCTCTGGACTGCTCTGAGAACATCGGATCAATGATGGAATATTATGCACTCGTTAAAATGATAAAGAGGGATTAGCAGAATGCAGAATTCAGAATACGTTTGTATACAGTGGTGTCTTAGGTGTTTAAAACAAGCACGTTAGAGAGAAATCCACTAAGGAGTAAAGGCATTATGGCAACCCTTCCTTTACTCTGAGCTCATTGCTCCTCAGGGTCTCAGAGCTGATTCAGTGCAAGGCTGTGTGAGTGACAGCTTTGCTCAGACTGACCTCAAGGATGCTCCCCTAGAGAGCAGCTGTTGGCCTCCCTCCCCCCTGGCTGGCATTCTCTATCCACTACGGAGCTCAGGCTCTGAGTGACACCTGGCCCGCTGCCAACCCAGGGACTCAAACGCATGTGTGATGGCATCTCTAGTGACGATCTCATCTGCAGTTGTAAATGAAAGGGGAGAACTTCTGCGCGAGAGCAAATTTCACGTCGTCGATGAGAAATTAGTTGCTGTTCTGAAATTCTGCGTCCTTGGTCAGATGGAATGCTTGCACCTGGCAGGGGCTCAGCAGAGAGCTAAATATACTCCGGGTGTGGCAACCTCAGAAACCCTGGCTGCTGACCCAGCAGATCCTTGGGGAGCCATTGTTTTATCTCACAGCAATCAATGTCTGTGTTTTATAGCATCTGAGGGACCTGGGTACTCTGGGGACACATGTGGGCATGACCTCCACCCCCTACAAATCCCAGTGGTATGATGTCATTGCTCCCATTGGCAAGCACTGTGCTCCAATTGGACATGAAGTGTGGCCTGCCTGGGGTCATGTGGAGGGTAGGGCTGGGTAGTGCAGGCCAGGAACATGTGTTCTCCCATAAGACTTTTTCAGTTCTGAGCCAGTGAAGGTGGCAGGCCTGTGTCTGATAGAAACTGCCTGCAATGGTTAATATTCACTGTCAGCTTAGTAGGACCTGAAAAGATCCAGCAGATGCAGCTGGGGGCATATCTGGGAGGGAGTTTGTGATTGGACTAATGAGGAAGGGAAGGCCCATCCTTAACATGGGGCAGCCTCATAGGCTGGGGTCTCAGATGAAATAAATGGGAAATACAGGCTCGGCCCCAGGCTTAAAGTAATTAACAGTGCCTCTCTCATGGATGGAAGCAAACTGCTCTGTGAACTGATGGCATAGGGGCCATCAATAGCAGTGCAGCGGCCTCACCTCCCTTAGGTGTCATCAAGGTGGGCACACTGAGTCATGGAGGAATCTTTCCAGTGACACTTGGCAACAGCCTATCCTTCTGGAAGATTCCTTCCCCTCCCCAGCCACCCTTCCCCATAGACAGAGCCAGTGCTCAGGGCCAGGGCTCCTGTTCTTCGGCCGTTGTGGTGCTGGTATATTGTGGTACTGGTACACAGTGAAAGGTACCTTCACCGTGGAAAGATGAAGCCTCCCTTTTACTTGAAATGGGACCCGTGGCTCCATGCCTGGCACCTTGAAAAGTGCATCTAGATAGAATCTTGGGGTGAATCTTGCCCCACATCAGGGTCTCTGGGGCTTTTTTTTTTTTTACCACTGTTGGTCTGCTCTAAGCCAGAGCACCCTCTCTTCCTGACTCTGAGCACCCCCATACCCCTAGGCTTAGAGGTTCTGCTCAGATCTGGGACTAGGGGCAGCTCCAGCTAGCAGGGCACTTCTCTGATGTGGGTGGCCAGCTGGATATGGCATCTCCCCTTCAGTGGAGTCCATGTACCTAAGAAGGAGATGCCACCTCCTGATGTAGCAGGTCCCAGGAGACATGTCTCTTAGACCTCAGCATTCTACAGAGGCAATTCCTGTTCCCCATTACCTCCCACCCACCTCCATCCCATTATTCTTTAGGCAGCTGCTCCCTAATACCACCAGTATAATAGAGTGGCTTGAGACATGCTGGTAGTGTCACTTTTGTGTCAACCCCTGGCCAGGGTTGCCCCTGATGTCATTCCTCCCTAAGAAGTCCCATGCAATGAGGAAGACAGACAAGATGTTGACGACACATGGTGAGAAAGAACTTCTCAAGGAGGCTGTGGGTAGAACCTGACCTCATGAAATCCTGGCAAGTTGCCTGGAGGAGGTGGTATACAGTTAAATAAGAGCTTGACAGACAAGGGAGTAAGAGAAGGATCCCTTGCAGGAGGATGTCCCGGAGTAGCTTCATTTGTGCCATCTGCTTCTTGTGCTCCTGGGTACCACACTTGTATGTGCCACTGTGAGACCTCCCACCTCTGAGGATGCTGTGAGGCTGCAGCCAGGGCCAACCCTGGAGCGTGGGTGGAGGTGAAGAAGACAAGCAGAAACCAAATACCCCAAGCACCAGTAATGCAGATTCCTGGGCCCCCTGGGATGTGCTGATACAGCTGGCCAGTCCAGGATCTGCACTTTCCACAAGCTCTATCCCTCATTTGCAAAGGGTTCTGCTGATCTGGCCAAAAGGACTACCGTGGTGACATCCTGTTTAAGATGCTTTTCCGCAGAGGGAGGGGAGGAAAGTACCAGGAGCTGGTGTGACTAAGGGAGGACCTGGGTGCTGGCCATTACAGATGGGAGGGGAACAGGTGCCACATGGGATATCTCCTCTCAGCCCTTTCTTTCTGCCCCTCACACTGAGTCTTGTTGAGGGCCACACAGGCTGGCTCTCTGCTGTGGGGTAAGGGTTCCTCATGACTCTAGCAAGGGATGCCAATTGAAGGGCATGCTGGGGCAAGGGACCATGAGCCCAGGGCTGCACGATTTCTCATGGGCAAGGCTTCTGGTTGGGAAACCCTGGGTCCCTTTCCTGCTCGCATTGTGACCACAGCCATGCCCTGGGGTTGCCAGGAGCCAAAGCTAGCCACAAGCACTGCAGCCTCTGCAAGTAGTCCGGGAACTGTGCCAATCTGCAGAGTAAGGCTTAGGTAAGAAGCTGTGGTCTCAAGGCTTGATCCTTCAGGCTCAGGACCATTGAAGGCCATTGTGAAGTCTGGAGACTAAGATACATGCCCTCCGCCCCAGAAGTGGAAGGCCATTGCAAACACATCACCAGTTTTCTTCCTGGGCATTGGGGGGAGGGGTGCGTCTATGTTGTTCCCAGCTAGGGCATAAGGCAGTGGGGGGAAGTTCCTGGCTAGGGACAGGTGACCAAGATGTCCAGAGCCACACAGACCATGAGAGCCACAGATGCATGGAGTGGCCAGAATTGCATAGAGACTCTGACACCACCAGCCCTTGCTTTCAGTTCTGTAAAAGGGGGTTAGTCAGGTCGTGAACAGAGCCTGCTTCCTGAGGGCCACCTTGTCCTAGGGCTGCAGCTGCTCAAAGCTGAGAGGAGTGGTTGGTTACCTCTGCCTCCCCATTTGCAGGCCGAGGGCCAGGGCCCAGCACTGAACAGCCTTCTTCTCCCACTTGGGAGACTGGATCGTTCAGAAATCAGCCACCTGACCCATATCAATGCACACGTGTGTGTGTGTGTGTGTGTGTGTGTGTGTGTGTGTGTGTGTGTGTGTTTGTGTGTGTCTGTGTCTGGCAAGAGTTATTTTCCCCAGGTGCCCATGAACTCTAGCAGGCAGAAATGAATTGCAGGGAGAGCTCTGAACTCTGCAGGGATGCTGCGGTTGGCAGGGCAGGAAGAAGCCACCAATTAAAGCAGGTCGAGTCTGGGGCCTGGGCCTGTGGGTTTATGAACCATGATTACTGTTTCCGTTTGCACAGGGCTGTGCACAGCTCAGAACAGAGATTGGAGATCTATTAGACTTCACTGAACATCCTCAGGAACACGCAGGGCTCTGGGGGATGAGGGAAGGGAGAACCAAAGCCACATGGCCAAAAAGAGGCCAAGCTGTGATCAGAGGCCCAAGCCCTGGGCCTTTTCCACTACCTTCTGATGTTTTGTGATATCTGGTCTGTCAGGACTTGAGTGACTTGTGTAGACAGGGCAAGGCCAGGCAGGGGAAGGCTCAGGGGAGGTGGCATTGTCTGAGTGAGCTCAGAGAGGAGTCCTGAGGGCCACTGGCTCTGCTGTCCATTGTAGAGTTTCTTTTCTTTCTTTTTTTTCTTTTTTAGTTTTTCAAGACAGGGTTTCTCTGTGTAGCCTTGGCTGTCCTGGACTTGATTTGTAGACCAGGCTGGCCTTGAACTCACAGTGATCCACCTGCCTCTGCCTCCCAAGTGCTGGGATTAAAGGTCCTCTCCACCACTCCTGGCCCATTGTAGGTTTTCTTTCTTTCTTTCTTTCTTTCTTTCTTTCTTTCTTTCTTTCTTTCTTTCTTTCTTTTTTTAGTTTTTTTGAGACAGGGTTTCTCTGTGTGTACCCTTGGTTGTCCTGGAATCACTCTGTAGATCAGGCTGGCCTCCAACTCACAGAGATCCGCCTGCCTCTGCCTCCCAAGTGCTGGGATTAAAGGTGTGTGCCACCACCACCCGGCCATTGTAGGGTTTCTAAAGGTACTGTCTACTTGCCTGGGCCTCCTCTGTGCTTTTTCAGCTTCTGAAGCAATTCTTGACTGCTGCTCCTCTGCCCTTGACCCTGGAGAACAGGGAAATCAGGTTGTTCCCTCGGCTGGCCCAAGTAACATGACCGAAGAGGCCAACCTCTGTTATGGCTGTGCCATTGTCTGCTGGTTTTCAAGGCTTTTTGTTTTGTTTTCATCTTTAGTACCAGCGTAGGGCCGGGGAGGTGGGACAAAGCTCTCAAGAGGGAGATTGGTTTTGGAAAGAGCATATGGGTTCTTGCCACCTGGGTGCTACAGTCTGCTTCCTCCAGCATCTCTCTGTTGTCCCTGGATCTCCTCTGGCTTGGGTACGCATCTGCTCTCCTCATGGCCTCATTTCCTGAGCCTCCATCAGCATCAAACCTCCTTCTTAGGCTGGCTGAGGCAGATTGTGACTGCCTACACCATGCATGGCTCAGCCGTACTGTCTTCCAGCCTCCAGGTGGGGAGCAGCTTTGGGTTTGGTGTGTTATGTTTGATTTTTATTAATTGTAAATATTCATACAACATAAAATTTACTATTTATACTATGTTTAAGTGCCCAGTTGAGTGACAATAGTAAGCCACCCATTCCAGAACATTTCCATCCAAAACTCTGTCCTCACTGACCCCAGCCCCGCTCCCTGTCTGTTTCAGCATTCTCTGCTCTGTCTCTTGGTGTATGCCTCTGAGACCTCATATGAATAGAATTCCTTTTGTGTTTGTCTCTCAGCAACTAGCCTTTCTCACCGGTTCACTGTCCTCAAGCTTCATCCATGTCACAACAGATGGAGAATCCCCCCTCCCTCTCTCTGAGATGGACTCTTGATATATAGTCTAGAGTGGCCTGAAAGATGCAATTCTCCTGCCTCGATCACTCAAGTGCTGAGATTACAGGAGGGTGGCACCACACCTGGCTGCCATTTCCTTTGAAGCCTGAGTTAATGGTTTGGACTGTGCTGTGTTTGTTCATGAGGATGGACAGTGGGTAGCTACTGCTGGACGTGGTCATTGTGCTACAGGGAACCTGGTATGGGATACCTATTTGATGTCCTTGATTTTGTGTGCGTGTCAGAGGTAGGATGGATGTATCATGTGGTGCTTAGCTGTTTTGGGGACTGCCATGTTGTTTTCTGGAACATCTACACTGTTGGGCACGTGGTGTGGTTGTTTCTTGGATGGTTGCCTCACAGTAGTTTGATTGAGGGCTGCCTTCCAGCTTCCCCTCTCTGACCTCCCCTTCACCTCACATTCCCTGGCCCCATCACACTGAGTTGTGGAGCTCTCCGCCCAGGCCTCTTCTCACAGCCACGCCTTTGCACAGGCTGTTCCCTGTCTTGGGTAGCCTTCCCTCCCTGTCCCTGCCACCCACCCCTTTATAATTCCCCATCTGGTGGCTCCCTGCTGGGATGTTCTGGGAGGGTGCTGGAGTTGGGTAGGGAGGGCTCAGCTATTGGCTGCCCCTTGCTGTCCTGTCTTGGCAGACACAGTACTGTCTGTCTGTCCAGGGTCTCTCTTATGTCCTCTCTGTCTATGCACTTTAACCACGCACTCCTGGAAAGGGGATGACTCCATCAGCTCTGGATGCCCTGATCTCCAGCTTCTAAGGCATGGCACGGGGGTGGGGGGAGCAGGGAGTTGAGAGGGGCACATATGTACCTTCTGGAAACTGCATGGCTGTTCTGGGCCAAGTGTGCAGGCATCTGGAGATGGCAGCACCAGGCTGCAGGAGAGTCTAGAGACCTAACATGGATTCTCCCCACCCAGAGACCAGGGCTCCAAGGCCCAGGCAAACTCTGTCTGGTGAGGGCCCATGTTGGGTTTCCGGCTGGTGCCCTCTTGCCAAGCTCTCTAGGTATGTTTCATGAGGACATTGATCTCATGCTGAGGGCTCTGCCCCAACCTCATCACCATTCCATATAACAGTCACCTTGAGGACGGGTCACCAGATGTTCAGTCTATAGGCTGTGATGGCTAGCCTCGATATGATAGACTCTAGGAGACATCTGAGCACTCTGCAGCCTGAGGTGGCCGAGGACTGAGCTGCTGGCTCTTGAGAGTCCAGTTGGACCCATGGCCATACTTCTTTGGGGCCATGTAGTGTGGCTCAGTGGTTTGGGAGCAAGTGCCTTGTGCTACCTTCTTGCATGTTCTGTCCCTGGCACCTTCATATCTTAGAGAGTGGACATTGTTGTCAGAGTCCGTGGCCACCATATTGTGTGGAAGCCCAGGGACGCTGGGGGATGGGATGATGGGTTGCTGACCCACAGACTTGCCTCAGGGTGGCATGGGACATCTATCTAATTAGCCCTGCCAGAGCCCTATCCACCTCCTGTGAGTGAGCTTCATTACCCCAGGTACAGGGTGGCTGTAGGCAGATTTATGTTGGTTTGCTATTTAGCCACTAAACCATTTTAGGAGCATATCTCAGGGGCACTGAGTGCACTGCCATTATTACCTCCCACCTCCAGAACATCCCATCTTATACAATGGAAGTCCATCGCACATGGTGGTGCATGCCTCTCACCCCAGCACTCTGGTGAGTATCTGTGAGTTACAGCCTAGTCTGGTCTACATGCTTAGCCCTATGGGTGCATAGTAAGACTCACTTTAAAAAAAAACTGGAAGTGGTGCTCTGTTTCCCACTTTGACCTGGCCCTCACCATTCTTTCTCTCAGCATGAGTACTTTCCACTGGGGTACTCATCTGAGTGGAACCATACCATCCTGTCCTCCTAATGCCCTCAGGGGTTGCCCATGTGGTAACATGTCAGAATGCCCTTCTTTTTAAGACTGGATGCTGTTCCTCTCCACATCTGCCTGTGAGTCTCAGTGTTCCAATGTGCAGTTGATAAGTCTGAAGGCAGGTGATGGAGCAACCCATCAAGGCACCAGCCTCTGAGATGGGCCCTGGGGCTTTGGTGATACTTACTTACCTTTGGAGCCTGCCTCATCCTCATCATATTTCCTGTGCAGCATCCAGTGCTGTGTTTCGTCCATACTCCAACCACAGGCTAGTTCAGCCAGCACTGATTGGTTCTGCTCCCCACTCTACCCTGGCTGAGCCAGAACTCACAGGTGGGCAGGGATGTGTGTGTGTGTGTGTGTGTGTGTTTGTCTGTCTGTCTGTTTGTCTGTCTCTGTGTGTATCTGTCTTTCTCTGAATGTGTGTGTCTTTGTGTATGTGTATGATGTGTGTGTATCTCTGTGTGTGTGTGTGTGTGTTCGCACATTTGCATGATGTGTGTATGTGGTGTGTGATGTGTGTGCATTTGTGTGTGATGTGTGTGTGTCTGTGTTGGGGGAAGATGGGTAAGATAGATAGATGATTGTCTGGTCATGTTTGCCAAGGGTACCGGAAGTGGTAGGATAAGAGAGGGAGTTAGACTTTAAAGCATACTTTCCAGTTCTATGACAGATGGGGAAATTAAGGCAAAGGATGGTTTGCGCAGCTGCGAAGCCAGTTCTGAGCTCCTGCACCATCTGTGTTTCTGCAGAGGTCTTTGAAGGGCAAGCAAGTAAGCTGGGATCCATCTTATTGCTTGTGGGATTAGCTTCTGCTCCATCAACTTTCTGCTAGCTTTAACAAAATATGTATTTTTGGAAAAAGAATTTAAGCATGCAGAGAAATTATAAAAAAAAATAAAGTATGGCGAACACCCTGCGACCCATCTCCTTGGGCACACTGGCTGCTGACATCTTGTTACGATTTGCTCTTGCCTCCTCTGAATGGAGGCGGCTGATTGGGCTCACAGTTCCAGTGGCAGGGAAGTTCAGGAGGTACCTAGTGAGGGCCCCAGCTGTGTCACAGCATGGCGCTGAAGCAGAAAGGAAGCTAGGAGCTGGTCAAATGCATTAGCATCTGGCCACATGGGATGGCCTGGTGTCATAGCAGCCTGCTCTCCTGCTAACTCATCCATCTCATGGGGCCCAGTCAGTCCCATGAGACCTGCATCAATCCTTTCCAGGTGCGAGTCCCTATGATCCATTCATTTCCCATGGGCCCCTCTTCATGAAGCTTCCACCACCTTGATACTATTAACTGGGGAGTGATCGCCCATCACAGGGTGGGCCCCTCACGGGTGTCCTTAGGTATGTTTCCCCCTCCCCCTGGAGATCCTGGCTAGGTTCACACTATGGCTGGATGTCATATTTCTCTGGCCTCTGGCCTTATTCAGGAACATTCTCCACCTTCTGTCTTTTTGCTTTTGTTTCATGTTACTGATGTCCTTGAAGAGTCAAGACCTGTTTGCTTGAGGCATGTCCTGCATCAGTTGGTCTGCGTCTGTAGGGCTTGCATTGGCCTAGTACCACAGGCTTCAGGTGAAAGCACCTGTGTGCACTCTGCAGCTGTGAAAAATTCCCCTGAGGTAGAAGAGGCCATCCTATATGTGGGATGGCCACACAAGAGTCTCTTCTGCCAAACCACCCTCCCCAGTAGTAGTTCAGTGGATGCCCACACAGAAAGGGGCATTAGGAGGCAGAGTGGCCTGCTGGGTACTCGCCTCTGAGCTGGAAGCCATGGCTCTGGTGATGCCTGATGCCATTTGGAGCCTGCCTAATTGTACTTTATGTGCAGTGGCCAGTGGCCTGCAGGCTTCATCCAAGCCCTGACCAGGCGGGACACCAGTCTGATGGAAGAGGGGCATGCCGACGTCCTAGCCCTAGGATGCCGAGTGACCTTTATGCGTGTCTGCGGATTTCCCATCGACTCCTTGTTTGTCTTTTGTCCAGTTGTTTGTCATGTTCTTGTTGATTCGGGAGGTAGCTGGAGTGTGGACTGTGTTGTCATGGCAGCTGCCGAGTGGACTGCGTCTTGTCACACAGGGAGAGGAGTTGCTTCTGGTTTTAGTCTGGCTCATGGGTCTGGGAAGGGTCTGGGGGGGGGGGCGGGTAGCAGGGTGGTGGCTTCCTGCCTGGAGCAGGCTGTTGCTGGACTCAGAGGCAGGGTGTGGTAGAGAGAGGGCCTCTGAAGGGGGAGTGCAGAGCCTGGCCCTTCAGAGCTATTACTCATCTGATTACTGCGATGCACCTATGGCGCGCGCGCGCACACACACACACACACACACACACACACACACACACACACACACAC
>OU015747.1:31632059-31658005 GCA_907169655.1 Acomys percivali | reverse complement strand
CACACACACACACACACACACACACACACACACACACACACACACACCATATCCTGTATTTAAGGCTCACTGTGGCTCTTTCTGCCTCAGCTATCTCCTGGCCTCAGGGCCCTCCCATCTCCTCTATGGGGACTCGCCCTCGCCCTCTTCAGCTTCTTATTATCATTTGAAGATTGATGTGACTGTCACTGTCCTCTAGAGAGGTCCTTTGCCCCTGTACCCTGTGCCTTCAAGCAGCTGGGAGCTCACCCTCTACCCTCTCCATACTATACTAACCAGAGTCAGCCTGGCAGGTTGCTTGCCTGTCTCATCATCTGCCACAGTGCCCCCTTGCCCCTGAGTGATGTGTAGGGTGAGACCATGCATACCTTGCCTGTGGCACTCTGCCTAGCTCTGTAGGCCCTCCCAAGGGTGATGAGAGCAGTAGTGTGTGTTCTGCATAGAGACCATCCGCCTAAAGGGCTCCACTGTCCAGCACCAGGGTTGTATTTCACTGAGGCCAAGACCTGTGGGTTCCTTAGGGGCCCTGGGCACTACTGTCTGAGGAGTGGTGGGGTGCACTGTCCCATGGTAGCATGGGTTGCTGTGTGAGTGAGCACGGGTGGACTGGCTGCCAGCGTGTGCACAGCAAAGGAACATGAGGACTGCCAAGGGGGTGGGTCTGAGGGAAGGCTTCAGACCATGCTGAGCTGTCTCAGAATGCAGAGCTGAGGGGTTTCCTCTTAATCTGGGAGGGCTCATGAACCGCCATAGATGGTCCTTTGTGCAGGGAGCCCCAGGCCAGGAGGGCAGGGATTGGGGTCAGTGGCAGCAGAGAGAATGGGATGCCCTGTAAGGGATGAGGAGAGAGTGATGTAGCTGCTGATATCTGCCTCTGGTTGACCCAAGCCTGAAGGTCACCTTGATGAGAGTGACAAGAAGGGTATTAGGAGGGAGGGACATGTTTCAGAGACATGCCCAATCTCCAGCCTCAGCCTGCTGCAGACATCTAGTCAATATGAGCTCATGAAGCAGGAATAGGGCAGCCCCATCTAGTCTGACTGTTGTACTTAGGAGAGGAAAGGCAGATGGTAAACAGGACCAGGAGGCCATGAGATGGCCTTGGGAGTGGTACCGCTTACAGGCCAAAGACAGCCCGATGGCCTGTGACCAACAAGGCAGGAAGGAGGTGGGAAAAGGCCCTCGTTACATCCCAGAAAGGATGCAGCCCTGGCATTCATCTACTTGGGGCCTCTGCTCTCTGTAACTGTGGGGCAATCAATGCCTGTTATTCACGGGACTTTGTGCCAGTTGGCCTGGATATTGACAGGAACTGGCAAAGAAGGCCTGCCCTAAGGGCCAGCTATGCCCTAGCACATCTTCTCCTCAGTCTCCTGCAGCCTAGGTGGGACACATTCCCTATTTACAGGTGGACAGACAGGCCCCCAAGTACAGGTCTCTGGGTCAAGGTCACAGGGTGCACAGCACTGAGGCATCTGGGTGAGGACAAGGTTTGCTGTGGTGATTGAGAAGACAGTAGTGAGCCATTTCCTGGCTGTGACAGGGTGTGTGGGCCTCCCAGGGAGGCACCCAGCATGCAGCTGAGTAGGGGAGGGGGGAGGCAGGTGCTTAGGAGAATGTAGGACTGACAGCAGCTAGGTAAGGTCTCCGGTCCCTCCAAGCCTGAGTTTGTATGTCCTTGAAGAGGCATTGATGTCTTGCTTACTTTAAAGTCACATTGAAAATCTCTGTCATGTCATAAGTGTTTCTGGTACCTGAGTTTCCTTGTTCAAAATGAAGATGTTGTTAGTCTAGTTGGAGAATCCCTCACCTGAAAATATAAAATTCAAAAGGCTCCAAACTCTGAACTTTTGGTGCTCTAGCACAATACCACATGGAAATTTCCATAGCACGAATCTTCATTTTTATGCACAGAATTGCTTAAAATATGATGTCAAGTTACCTTTAGACTGCAGAAGATCGACATGAGGTAAATGAGTGTGAGGATTAGGCCAAGGTCTCTGCAATTCCGTTATGCATATGCAAATATCCTAAGATTCCATTGTGCATATGAGATATCCTGAGCTCAGACATACTTCTGGCAGTCTAAGTGCTTTCAGAAGTTAGAAAAAACAAGCAAACAAACAAACAAACAACCAAAAAGCAACCAAAAACACTTGTGGGCCTGGACATCTCGGATCACAGATGCTCACTTGTAATCTCAACCGCTAATACTGCTGTGGTCAGTGGAAATTGTGACACTGGGGTGTCGGGTTGTGGTGAACAGTGTGAAAATGGGAATACGGGGGCTCTCTGGGAGTGGGGCACCTCCCAAGCCCTCAATAGAGCTAAAAGAGAGATGGGTTGGATGAGCTGCACCATCATACCCAAACCTTTGCTTCCTCCAGCAAATGCCTCCTTCCCAGAAACTTCCAGGCTCCTCTGGGTCTGAGCTGGCTCATTTGTGCTGCTGGGGTGCAGGCAGCAGCCTTAGGAGTTGTCATGAGACAAAGAAAGAGAGGAGGTGAAGTGTCTGGGTGGGGTGGGGTGTGTGGAGGGTCCTACTTCAGGGATGTGTCCAAACAGCTCGCTTCTTCCCTTTAAACCTTGCTTTTCTGCCTATACCCTCCTGGCCAGGACAGCTGTGGGGGCTGGGATAGAATTTTCTGCACTGCAGGTGGCGACCTGTTCTTCAGCATGAAATCAGTTTAGTGGGTCGGGTGCTGCATGCTTTACGTAAGAAGCTGAACTGAATAGGAACGGCCAGTGCACATCCCTCACAATAAGGGCGAGCAAGGCTTAGGGGAGGCCTGGCACATACTTAATGTCACAATAGCTGAATCATTGCTAAGTATGGGAGGCTGAGGAAAACAAAAACAAAAACAGACAACCAAACAAACCCTCCACAAAACCAAAAAACAAAACAAAACAAAAAAACAACAACAAAACAAAAACAAAAACAAAAAACCCTTAGATTAATTGGAAAACAGAAGTATTGTAGGTGAGATTATGGTTAGATTGCTGAGACCGGAGACTGACCAGGATCATGAGACTGAGCCCCTGGTGCTATCACAGACATTTTTTACAAGAAAGGGGAGAGAACGGAGGGAGAGGGCAAACAGCCCCACAGGGGAGGAGCGGCATTCCAGAGGCAGAGCAGGGAGTTAGCAGGCAGAGCTGCAGCAGAGGCAAGGCTGCTGTCTCTCCTTGAGCCTCCAGAAAAGCCTGGTCCTGCCCTGACTGACCTTCCCAGTACCCCCTCACTTGACCTCTGGTCCTCGGAACTGTTTACTAAGTACCCAGTCCCCGGTGACCCAGGCCTGTAACACACCCACAGCAGAGCAGCCCTAGGTCACAGGCATCCATTGACAATAAATTCTTTTTTTTTTTTTTTGTTCAGTTTTATTTATTTGCTTTATGTGTATGAGTGTTTTGCCTACATGTATGTATGTGCATCATGTATATGCCTGGTGCCCACAGAGGTCAGAAGAGGGTGTCAGATCCCCTGAAACTTGAGTTACAGATGGTTTTGAGCTACCATGTGGGTACTGGGAGCCCAACCCAGGTAATCTCTAAGAGCTGCTAGTGCTCTCCTCTAAACTGATGAGACACTTCTTCAGCCCTAACAAGGAGTTCTTATCACATGGTGAATGTCTGCAGTGGGCTGGAGACGAGCTGCCCTCACTGGGTGTGGTTCCTTTTTTCTCCCCTCTCCTGGGCCCACAGGCTGCCACACGTCTTGCCACACGAGCAGAAGCACAGAGGAAGCAGGAGTGGCCAGGCTTGCTTGCTCAGGTTTGGAATGGGAAGGGGTCCCATGGTCACTTCTACCCACGAGCAGCCATTGGTCCAAACTAACCACCTGACCTTGCCTGCACAGAGTCACGGGACAGGAAAGCATTCCTAATGGCAAGAGGCTGTGGATTCTAGAGGGGCAAATATCACCTGTAGTGGTTTGAATAGGAATGCCCCCCATAGACTTATGTTTCGCCCATAGGAAGTGGCACTATTTGGAGGTGTGGCCTTGTTGGTGTAGGTGTGGCTTTGCTGGAGGAGGTGTGTTACTGTGGGGGTGGGCTTTGAGGTCTCATAAGCTCAAGCTACACCCAGTGTGGTTCACAGTCACCTCTGCTGTGTGTGGAGTCCCAGTTGGGTATAGGTCTTTGGGGTCAGGAGTTTTTGAAGCATCAGTGGGCAGAAGATAGGTGAGTGACAAACAGAGACAAGCTTAGAGGTGCTGTTTGAATCTGAGTGTATTTTGTAGGCAAACAAGCTAGGTTTTTATACACATTTTGAAATGGGAGTGTGTTTTCGTGGTTATATTTTTTCCCCATACAACTCATAATACAGGATGCAGTTTAATAATGTTATCATTAATCTTGAACAATCATTCATAAGTCATTAAATTGGTATCAGTGTATATACCCTCTTTATCAAAGGTCAATGTTCTCTCATTATGCCAAACATCTGTGAGTTTTTTTCTTAGCTCGTCTGCCACTATCTGGAGCTTACTTAAACACTTTATTTGTAAGTCATAATATGAACTATGATTAATTCTTAGCCATGTTTTTATTAACAAGTGGAACGGAACTTAGTGTTAAACTTGTCTGAAGGGTCTCCTAGTAACACAGTTACATCTGAAAAGTTCTTGATAAGAAAGTAAAAACAAAGGCAGAAGCAATCAAGATGTTTCAAAACAATGAGAAAAAAAAGAGCTGTAATCAGTTACTCCTGGCAGGGACATCAGACCCGTTTCAGGGGGCTCTCCTTTGGATAGGGGTTGTTGCCTCGGGTTCTATGGTAATGTTTGTCACACAGACTCCACTGGAGGGGTTGTGACACTGCTGCCTGTGGATCAAGATGTAGAACTCTCAGCTACTCCCCCTGCCCCCAGCACCATGTCTGCCTGCACGCCTCCATGTTTCTTACCATGAAGATAATGGACTAAACCTCTGAAACTGTAAGCCAGCCCCAATGAAATGCTTTCCTTTATAAGGGCTGCTGTGGTCATGGTGTCTCTTCTCAGCAATAAAACCCTAAGACACCACCCATTGCAGGTAAATATACCTTTGTGTGTGTGTGTGTATGGGTGCTGTTTGAAATGCACAGGGCCGTTATGCAAGCAGGTTGGAAGCCAGTAGTCAATGACAATGGACATGGTATATGAGGCTCTGGCTTCTCACCCTCAGAGTTCAGAGGTACTTCCTCTCTCTGAGTCCTCCTGCACCTGCATGGAAGGTTCTATGAAGGGCAGGAATAGTGCCTCAGCACTTGCCCCTCACATCCTCATTCCAGATCCTCAGGAAGAAAATGGGCCACATCCCGGAGGATCTGGGGTAGCGGAGTACTCTTCTCCCAAGCCCAGACAAAGGTTCCTCATCCTTCAAGCAAACACTTCCCTCTGGATGGAATATGCAGATTGTACATTAGCTTAAGCCAATCAGGTCTTAGCCTGGAGCTAGAGGCGGGGCTTCTCTTGCCCACTCACACTACTGAGGATGGACAGGCAGGAGACCTTGTTAAAGCAGCCCAGTAGGGAGGGCTGAGGATGCAGTTGCTGTCAACTCCTGGGGTCCCACCACCCTACTGGGGAGCAGAGTGACTGATGGGGACAAGGTACTTTGGCACACAGGTGGCTTAAAGATCATCGTGGGTCTATACCATACCATCTGCTGTCCTGCTCAGAGAGCTTGGGGGGGGGGCGTGGAGAATCTCCCAGCAAGCTAGAGCTAGGGTTCACCTTCCAGAGGAATGCTAGCCCACTGCCCCTGTTCCCTCCAGCACCATGGTGCATGGGGCAGGGTGTAGACCTGTAACTGCACCCGCAGCCAGGACTCAGCTCTAAAGCTGGGAGATTTCACTCTCCTCTCCTCCTCTTTCCTCACAACTCCTCCTTCAGGGGCTCATCCCCATTCCAGATGTGGGTCACACTGATTCCCAGGGGTCCAGACTCCATAGGAAGGTGACCAGTGACAACTATTGCCTCCCTCTGTCCCTATGCCCCTGTTCCTGTCCCCGAGGCCACCAGCCACTGGCAGTTAGTCCTACGATGGGAGGAGGTGCAAACAGTATAGAAAGTGAACACCAAGTGCAGTGATCATCCATCCTCTATGTACTTCTTCTCTTGGCATGTGTTGCTCATGCAGAGAGGATGGGTGGGCCGAGTTTATTCGGCAGCATCTCTGGGACAGCCTGTCCACAGGGCACTGGCCTCAGCATACCCAGGGCATTGCTCTTTCCACTTGGCATTCCCGGCATACAGGGCACCGGAGGCCAGCTTCACTATGCCTAGGGTATCTATCTTTCCACTTGGCGTTCTCTGTATTCCAACAGTCCAACAGTTCTGGAAAGCAAGGCTGAAATCATCTGTGTGCACCCCTTGAGGGTACTGTTAGGGCAGGTGGGAGCACTGGGACTGGCTGTGATCCCTACTCCCTGGAACACTGAGGGGTTGTAAGCTCACTGCCCCTGGCACAAACCTCAGAGCTAGCAGTTGCCCCACCCTGCCAGTGCCTTGTCAGAGTTCCCTTTCCGGATGCTGGAAAACAGGTGCATCTCTGGAGCGGCAGTGTGGCAGGATGCTATTTCAGTGTTCCAGGAAGGGCTTGGCCCTGCCCTGTGTTGGCCTTTGGGGGGAGTGGTAGCTGCCACGTGACCCTCGGGCATGTCACTGGGAGATGTGTCAACCACAGAGGCTACAGAGACTCTCCACTCTCCCAGCTGCCACCTGAAGCCTCCACAGTGCTGGGCCCAGCCTTGGAAGGAAAGCTACTGGCACTTCAGGAGGAAGCCACTCTATGGGGATGCCTGGAGGAGGGACAGGTAAAGCTCAGGATAGCTCTTTGTTCACAGCAGCCAGGAAGGAGAACTCAGCTTCTAGCTAGACAGGAAAATCTTGAGTTTGGGGGATGGGGCCTGAATGAAGGGGGTGCTGTCCAGCTTGCTCTTTTATGGTTAGGGTGAATGTCAACATCTATAGATGCCAATCATATACAGGCTTCAGGGACTGTCGCAAACAGTGTGTAGGGTGAGGTGGGTGACCCCATATTATAGATGTGGAAACTGAGGCACACAGACCCTGGACCCCAGCACTTTTGACGTATGTTTGGGGTGGAGTTGCTTTGTTGTAGGCTCTCTGTGCTTGCCCCCTCCTTCCTCCATGTCTGTCCTCCCTCATTCATTCTTTTCTTTAAAATGATGGTTGCCAAAGGGGTCTTACCATCCCCCAGGGAACATTTAGCAATGTCTGGAAGCATCTGTGATGATCTCAGCTGGTGGAGGGATAGCTAGCATATGGGAGGATGAGCCAGGGCGCTAGTGACTGTCCTATAGTATATAGACTCCGCTGCATTGCTAGTTGCACCAAGGAAGCCAGCCACTAAGGAATATAATAGGGATGTCCCTTCTGGTATGGACATGGAGAATGGGCCATGCCATGGCCCCAAGATAAAAGCATTCAGTCTAGGGGGGCTGTGTTGGTAGGGTGGCTTGCAGGGTAAGCATGATGGGAAGAGACAGACTTGAAGGCCCAGAGATAGGGGATGCTGGGAAAGGAGCTGGACCCAGAACAGAAGACTGAGATGTCCTAGAGTTGTACAGGCTTCAGGGTAGCCAGCTCCGGCCACGCTCCTGCCCCCACTCACAATTCTCCCACCCTCCCTGGCAGTTCTCTAGGGAATAGGATCCAGGCATCCCTCTCAGGCATCCCTGCCTGGCCTGTAGGGTCTCTGCAGCAGTAAGGACCATAGGCCACATCCTTATTCCCTGAATGTTGGTGCAAACAAAATACACTTGATATTTGCCTTAGTTAGGGTTTCTATGGCTGTGATGAAAGTCCATGACCAAAAAGCAACTTGGGAAGGAAAGAGTTTATTTGGCTTACACTTTCATATCACTGTTCATCATGGAAGGAAGTCGGGGCAGGAACTCAAACAGAACAGGAACCTGGAGGCAGGAGCTGATGCAGAGGCCATGGAGGGGTGCTGGTTATTGGCTTGCTCCCCATGGCTTGCTCCCCATGGCTTGATCAGCCTGCTTCCATATAGAACCCAGGAGCAGCATAGGGATGGCACCACTCACAATGGGCTGGGCCCTCCTCCATCAATCACTAATTAAGAAAATGCCTCACAGACCAAAATTATGGAGGCATTTTCTCAATTGAGGTTCCCTCCCTCTAGCTTGTTGTGTCAAGTTGACATAAAGCTATTCACCACAACCCTGCACCCCCAAAAGGGAGAGCAGTGTTTATCCCGCCACCAGATGGCTCACAGAAGGAGACCTCACTGCTGGCCACAGGGCTGGCTGGAAAAGGGCTGATGCCTGGATCCTTAGCCCCCTACTTCCCTGCTATTGTGAAGATACTGTGGATGCTGGAGCTGGGGACATGTGACCATGTCTGCTTCCTAAAGGGATGTTTCCTCTGTGGACTCAGCTCATCCATGGCAAAGAGCAGACAGCAATAGTGAGAACACGGTACCACACATCCCACAACTGCAAACCACACCACCGCTCGCCGGATGAGGAAACCAGGAGAAGACTGTTGGAGATCTGGCATCATCTGCTGAGGCACACAGTGGCAGGGAGGGGACTGTTCTATTTATGGGAAGTTATAGAAAGAGCTGAGATGTAAAAGGCTGAGATAAAAAAACTGGATAAATATTCATTATCTTGGATCGGGCAACAGTTTCTTAGAAATGACTCCAAGAACATAAACTATGGAAGAAAAACCAGAGAAATCAGGCTTTTATCAGGGGGCCCGAAACCATTTGTGCTGCAAAGAATACTGTGAGGAAGTGACAGTACAGCTCAGAGGATGACAGGGGACCCGCCGGTCAAGGGTGTGAGGAAAGCTTACAGCTAGAGTAGATGCACAGCTCTCAAAAAATGTCCCAGACGACAGCCAGCTCAAAGCCAGGCGGATAAGCCTGTGTCTCCAAGAAAGACATCTAAACGTATTTAGCACCACCAACTGGGGACAGGCCAACCAAAATGAGGTAGCACTTCACCTCTACCAGGATATCGAAAGTAAGGGGCTTGGGGGGTCCTCAGAATTGGAGGTGAAAGTGAAGCTTAGGATCCAGTTGAGAAGAAGCCATGCCCCAAAGCAGTCTGAACTGCATAAAGCCCTTTGTCAGAGGTCTGCAGGCACCCAGAACGTTGACTGTGCAGACAGGGCCTCGCAGGGCATGGCCTCTATGTTGAGAGAGGACATCACTGTGCACTCTCACCTTACTATGGCACCCAGAGCTAGAATGGCTGTCAGCTGCCTAAGGCATCGGGACTTCATGTCCCTCAGCTTTTGCTGCTCTTTGCTTCTCTAACAATGGTGAACTCATGTAAATTACAAGGTATTTTTGTCTCTGTGTCTCCTCCGGAAACTGGCCTGGCCAGGACTGGTCACAACAAGCTGGCAGACCATGATGGGGGTATTGGCACACCCTGTCCACCCTTTATCATCCTCGTCCTCTGTGACTGGACCCTGCTGGCATGAGTGAGTTGCCCGGAAGCCTGCTTCTTGGGCACGGCCTGTCAGAATCTCAGCCCGGTTATGGATCAGCTTTCCAGGTTCCCAGCCAGCAGTTAGTTGTTCAGGAAATGCCTTCCCAACACTCGCCTTCTTTGGACCCTCTGAGGAGGACATGAGAAGAGCCAAGAAGTCAAAGGGAGGAAGTCTGAGGGACAGGGAACCAGCTTCTTCAGTGACACAAGGCCCACCCCTTCCCTGACTGTCTCATGCTGTGTATCCTGGGCTACAGAGCCTCTCTGAACCTAACATCCCTTAGGTGGCCTACTGGTAACAATGCCTCTTAACACTTGTTGGTGGTGAGCCAAGATGAGTGCCAATTGTGTGCTCATACCCAGCAGGCACATTTGGAACCCAGGTGTCATCACATGACCTGAAACAGCCTGCACTGGTGATGAGCTGTTTGCTTCAATTCATTGTATTTATTTGTTTATACATTAGTTCTCACGTAGCCCATGCTGGCCTTGAACTTGTCCTGTATTGGAAGATGACCTAGAACTTCTGATCCTCCTGAGTGCTCGGATTATAGGTGTGAGCCACTGAACCCAATTTAGGCAGAGCTGGGAGTTTGAACCCAGGGTTTCGGGCATACTAGTTGAGTATTGACCAACTGAGCATCCTCTCCAGACCTGAGCTGATGATTTTAGTGCTACTGATTCAGATGCACCCTGAGTTGGGGCCCCTTGTGCCCCACATTGCTTTGTGTTGGACTCAAAGCCAAGGTGTCTGGGGCCATTTGGACTACATGAGGGCTCATAGCCAGTCTGCTGCTCCCACCAGGCTGAGTGGTGTCTGCTAGTCACCCGTCTACAGAAGCGTGTTGGCAGGCCCTACCCTAGGATGAGCCCATCCGGGGAAACTGATAACTGGTTTCATCAGATGTCTGGCTGGCTGTATCCTCTGCAGCCCTGGGCTAGGTCGTGGTGGAATGTGCCAGTATTGGGTCTGGCTGTTAGGAGATGATTGATTGGCTCAGATGCACTTCCTGATTCCTATTAGATTTGAGGAGCATCTGTGGGCATCTGCTGCTGTTGAAGCAAAAGGTGGCATGACATGGGGACACACACTGGGCTGAAGCCACCATAGACCTTCTGCATGGCCTGGACTCTGATGATCTGGCAGGGGGACAGATGCCCTTTTCAATGAAGCAGCACCTAGGTCTTGTGTTTGCTCATCCATGTATCTTAGGGACACATTCAGCCGCAGATGCCTCTGGGGCAGAATCCTTGCACAATTCCCAGTGACTTGACTTGGCTGGGACCATGAAGGAACGGAAAAAGACAAACACATACAGAGATAGAAATGCTGGGTTTGGGTGAACTGGACTTTGTCATAGAGAACCCTCAGCACCCCAGAAACTCAGTGTATTTATTGAACAGAGAGGCAGGTTTTTACATACAGCTGAACCAGGAAGCAGGTTATTATATACAGATGAACAAGGAGGCAGGTTTTTACATTCAGATAAACAAGGAGACAGGTTATTATGTACAGATGAAACAGGAGACAAGTTATTATATACAGATGAACAAGGAGGCAGGTTATTATATACAGATGAACAAGCAGGCAGGTTATTACATACAGGTGAACAAAGAGCTGGGGTTGCCGTTTTCCCATGAGGCAGAGGCTTTGGTACATGGCCATTCCTATGTTAATCAGACATATTTACTCAAGACTTCACACACTCAGGGCTTCCTCTACTACCCACACCCTGGGGGGGGTGTTGCTACAATCACTGGAGACCCTGCAGTCTTCCAACCCCATCCCTGAGCATCCGCACACAATGGCAACCTGCCGTCCACGACCTGCAACATAGATGAAGCTGTCTTCTGCAGGTTATCATTGGGTTTGGCTGTGTTCAGGGCTCCTTCTGAGTCCCCTGAGAGCCTGGGACACCCACTGGTTGACATCATATGCTCCTGGAAGGGAATAGGCATGGTGGCAGAAATGGGACACAGACAGGCCAGTGGAGGGCAGCTATTCACAGGGACATGCAGCAGCCGAGACAAGCATGGAAAGCGTGCTTGCTTCTGTCCCAGAAGCTCCTGCCCCAGAGCCTCCAGCTCATGCCACTTTCAGTGGTCCTCCTGCCTGCTGCAGGTTCATCTCGCTGCTGTCTGCCTTCAGCCCAGGGCCTCCTCCCAGCTCATTGTCACAGAAGCATCTGGAAGGGAGAAATGGACTTAGCCATCACTCCACACTGTGGGTGTACCAGAGCCGCAGGAAGGTCACAGAAAAACTTATATCATAGCTTTAGAACATAGGCAATTCAGGAATCCTAAACCGGCCGTTTGTTTACCACCACAGCAGCTGGGAAGCTCTCCAACACTGCTTAGCTGCGGGAGTGTGATGGCCAGTTAGAACCCTAGCCTGGGATGACCCCACCTCCCCTACCCCCTACTTTTCTTTCTACCCTGGAAAATAGAAAATGCAATCAACATGGGCTTCTGGCCTCTAGCCAAGCTACGGCCCCCATTCAGGTGTCCAGGACCACTCCACTGGTGCTTAGACAAGGATGGAACTGAGTTTGGAAACCAGGCCATGAGAGGGAATAAATAATTTAAAAGGCCCAGGGACTTCAGCATGGTGAGTCCTCGGCCACCCAGATAGTGAGTCAGGAGTTTGACTGCCCCATAGCTCCCTCCTGCTACATGTATGTGGGGGCGGGGGGGTCCAGCTGGCACATCTGTTTTTGCCAGTGAGCTCCAGACCAGCATTGGAGCCACACTGAGCCCTTCTCCTTGCTGTGACCACCTCCATCCTCCATCTCCTCTTCTGTAGGGGGTGATTGGCCATTTCTGGTGAGGCGGGGTCCACACTGGAGCGTGTCCAGGGCTAGGACCAGGACCTTTTGTCTTGCTCACTGTGGTTTTCCAGTGCCCAGTGCACTGCAGTGCACAGGATAGGCTAGGGGAAATTGAGGAAGGAAGAAAGAAAGGAAGGAAGGAAGGCAGGCAGGCAAGGGCATACTCCTGATGTCCTTAGGGCCACGGAATCAGCCTTGCAGTCCTGCCTCCCACAGGGATGTCGGTTCTTTGCAGAGTTCCCAATGACTTAGATCATCTGGAAGGATGGCCCCGGGAGAGGACGATGGGGATGGTGAGGCAGGGCTTTCAGACACCTGTCCTGCTTGGGACCACACGGAAGAGGCTGGAGGTAACACATACAGGAGCGACACATGGGACTACCTCCAGGTTTGATGATGAGAAACCGCAGGGCTGTCAGCACCTAAAATATTCATGCTAGCCTTTCAAGGAATGTCTGTGGGGCCTGCTGCAGGCATTGCAGGTCTCAGGAGGTGTGTTTCCTTTTCTTAGCACCACCCCCTGACCCAGCCTATGGCAGCTCTGGCCTCTGAGTCCAGGAGGAAGCTTGGCTCCCAGCTGCTAGCCTGGGGCAGACACCACAGGGCCTTTTTCTACCTCAGTGGGCCCTTCAGAACTCCTCAGATTAGCCCCAGCATGCAGGTGTGCAAACAGAAACTCAGAGCTGGCCCATTTCTCCAGTATCATGCAGCTGCCCAGCAGGAGGCCAGCTGAGGGGACAAGAGGTATAGCTTGCAGTGAATTCCTGTGGGTGTTGCCCCCACAGATGGAGTTAAAGTTGAGGGTCCCCACAACCTGTTTTCTTTCCCCTGCCAAGGCTCCCTGGCACTGGGGCTTCATTGTTATAGGGCCTAAGTATAAGTAGTCCCGTCCCAGTGTGACTGATCTTTACCACTTGAGTTGACGCCTTCTGTTATTATCACAGTAAGAGGTTGATAACCACCTATTAAAGCTCATCTAGAAATTATGGAGCAGCAATCCCGCACACTTGTGTTTAGGTCTTGGGTGGAGCTGTTCCTTTTGATTGACAGAAAGGGCAGAGTTCCCAGCATGGATTTCTGTTATTGTCACATCTTGCAATGCTGTAATTTGTGCATTAGGACCCGCTGGGACAGCATTGGCATACGTCATTAACAAGTGCATGGCTGTATCAGAGTCCAGCCTAGTGTTGTGGGCTCTGTGGGTTTGGACAGACACAAGGACATGTCTCCACCATCCCAGTTCATTCCTCTCTCCCAACCCTAAACTGGCTATTTAGACCAAGTTGGCCTTGAACTCACAGATATCTGCCTGCCTGTCCTTGAGGGCTTCCTTTATAGGCATGTGCCACCTCACGCGGCAGCCTCTCACCAACTTTCACCAAGTTTGCCTTTTCCAGAGAGCCATGGTGGAAGCCATGGGCTGCCAAATTTCCAGATTGGCTGCTTTCCCTTGGTGACATCTGTTTAAGGTCCCTCTATAGTCTTTAGGGATTGGCATTGAGTTCTGCTTAATGCTAAATCACCTTCCATGCCTGAGAGCTTCTCTACTTCCCTGATAGAGGCACACAGGCGAAGCATCTTCTTCCTCAGCTCAGGCCCTCAAACCAATCATGGCAGGCTTTGAGCCAGGGTCTCAGAGGCTGTGACTAATCTCACCTGACTCCTTCCAAGGCTCTCCCTATCTGGGGTAGTTGACAGACAGATGTCAGTGACCCTCCAGCATGCGGACCTCCTCAATGCACAGGTACCTGCCACAGCTGTGTCAACCAGAAGGAAATCCCAGAGGACTTTCCAGAGGCAGAGGCACAGGGATTTGCTCTTAAGGAGATGGAGGAGACCGAGAGGCCCTCAGCTCAGGCTCCAAGGAGCTCGTGCCCAGGAATGACAAGAAAACTCAGAAGTAGCCAGCAGCTGTGACCCTGTGAACAGGAGCTGGGAGTGGTAGGGGACACTGGAGATTAACAGGCACTGAAAAGTAAGCATAGATGCCCAGATATAAAGCTGGCATCTGGTGACCCTGGGAGTACTGGTGCCTAGTCAGCTGCCTTTCTGGAAGATGCAGCCTATGGGGTCCCACTGACCCCAGACTCTAGAACAGCCTCCCAGGAGCAGCCTTCAGCCCTGTGAAGCCCCTTCCTCCCAAATCAGACTCCAGTGGTGCAGGATGTGGGTTTCGGGTCTTATGTGATGTCTTCTCTCCCAAATGCAACCCAGAGAGTGGCCCTCTGTTGAGACAGCCATTGTCAGGTGCCTGACAGGTACCTAGCCAGAGTCACTGGGATAAGCAGCTCTGGGGATGATTTAGAATCACCAAAGACATTAAGAAAACAAACCCCAAGTCTCCCTGAATCACAGGCCCTGGTATGAGTCTCAGGGTTCCTCTGTGTAGACTCCCCCGCCTTACTCTGGATTGGTGCTTCCAAGCCTTGGCATGCATGCTGGCCTTGGCCCATTCAGCTATTCTTGGCCTCTCTTGTGAGGTGAGTACCATGCTGGGGGGTGGGATTCGGGAGCACTCAATGGGCACCTTTGCACTCAGTAGGTCTGAAGCTAAGCAGAATGTTGAAAACAAGTCAGCGGGTTACACTATTGTGTTCCCTGGTGCCTTACTTCATGAAGTCTGGGCAGGAGCCAGAGAGGGGGATCTGTGCCCAGCCTAAGCCAAGCAAGGAGGACAGGAGACACCTGCCTCAGAGGCGCCTGGGCCTTTGTCAGCTTTGTTTGGGTAATTTATTAGTTGGAAAAAACGCTTTTTCTTAACAGTTGTGTGTCCCTGGCTGCCAGACTGTCTTTGACCTTCAAGGACAGCTTGTTCAGCTTTGCTCTGGGCACTTTCTATATTTGGGGTGGTTTTAGGGAGGTGGGGTCACTGGATGAGCCACACCAAACTCCTGCATGCCGAGTACCCCCCACCCCCGCCAGCATTGTGCTCCCCATCCCCCCCATAGATGCCTCAAGCAATGTAGGGCAGCTGGGGACTCTGCTTTCCCGATGTCTTCCTTCCCATCTGACCCTGTCTTGTCTCAGAGCCTCAAGTGATCCAGGAGTAGCTGAAGATGGCAGCATTCATGCCTGCTGCTGTGAGAAACACAGTCCCCTCTGGGAAGCGCTGACAGGAGATGGGGGGCGGGGAGGAAGCAAGCAGGTTAGGCAGGCTTGCTGTTGCTTCTCCATGGGTACACTTGGCCTCACTATTCCACAACTGCCTCATGTTCTAGGATTGAGTTCCACTAAGTAGTTCACCATCCTGGAGGGAAGCTAGTTAGGGTTTTCCCAGCATCCTTCTCTTGGGAGGCCCATTCACGGCGCAGATCTTCCTCTGACCACCAGAGGGCAGCACCACAACCATGCCCACAGCTCCAAGCTGTTCTAGTGGGCAGGGTGGGGTCTGGCCAGCAAATCCACACTCTTAATATAGCTCTTTTCTCAAACCAAGTGCATTTCCAGTAGCTTGGGAACAGTAGCTTGCATGCTAGGCAAGCACCCTGCTACTGAGCTACACCCAGCCCCCAGTATTACTGAAAAAACAAACAAGCAAACAAAACAAACAACGAAGTGGTTTTTGTTATGGAACACTTTAGTGTTCGCTGGGCTGGTTGCTAAGCAGACTGCTTTGCCCTTGATCCTGATTTCCCCCCCAGGACCAGGGGATGTGAGCAGAGGGTGGGTGGATAGAAAAGACAGATGGAAGGACAGAGCAAACGCAGAGGGTGGGTGTATACGCAGGACAGATGGAAAGGCAGCTAGAAGGCCTGGTGGTGGGGTGGAGAAGTAGCGAGGACCGAAACTCTCTCAAAGTCACAACCCCACAAGAGGCAGGCCTGAGACTGTATCCCAACCCAACTTACCCCACAGCCTATGGGACCCCCCAAATCTGAAAATGACGTCTTGCTCATCCTGGCCTTGAGCCAGACTCCAGCCATATAATCTCTGCCTTGTCTGACCATGAGAAGATGCTGCCAATTGTTCTTTGTGTCCCAAACTGGATGGATATAAAAGTTCTGGAGAGCCACCCCACCCTGCATCTCTGAGCCACACAGGACCAGGGTGACTCACAAGGACGTCACTCACAAGAGCCCCCAGTGACCCAACCATGCACAGCTATGAACGTTGGCTCCAGCTGTGCTTTCTACCCATAGCTGAAAGGCCTGGGCACACTGAGCTTTTCAAAATCGAGCTGAGCCAGAGGCTCTGGCTCTCTGCTCTCCCACCAGCTTTCTATAGTATGAATGGGTGTTTCTGGTCCAATTTAGTAGGGAAGGGACATGAAGTAAGTGGGATGGATAGAAGTCCCACCATGGTCAGGCCAAGGTGCTAGGAGGCTGTGGGGGTGAGGGGAGAGTGGCTGCATGTGATAGCAAGGGCTGTGGGATGCATCATACTGTTGCTGAGGGGCAGCCACTGTCACTGTGGTCATCAGAGTGGCATAGGTCACAGAGGTGGGAAAAGTCCTGTGAAAGAGGGAGGATGAAGTGAGCCCCACGGTGGCTGTCAGCCTGGGTAAGCTAAAGTGCCAACTCATTAGGGGCACATTAGGGACAGTTTGGCTTCTATGGCTGGTTCTAGTTGGGAGGCAAAGGCAAAGCTCAGGCAACAACTGTAGGCGAACAATCACATCCTGGCCTTGTTGGGTGATGCTACTGAGCTGTGGTGTAGCCCCCAGGGCCGTTACTGGAGATAGCACCTGCCTTCTGTATGGCTGGTTGTGGCACAATGGCCTCTGGATGTGTGGTAGATAGATGGAACTGGGCTCCCTGGCATGTGACTGAAGGCCATATGTCCCCACCCTGTATCTGTGGTCCCTGGGCATGGCTGTGTGTTTGTTCTAAGAATGATGGGTTAGACAGTGATTGACTAAGATTACTCCTATGGACTGCTGTTGCTAGTGATGGGTCCTGCCCACTACGCAGGGAGAAGGACAGATGGCCAGTGTGCTCCATTCTGTTGCCTCCATCACTACCACTGTGTGTGTGGTGAGCAGTGTGGGAGCACGGAGCAGGTTGTGAGCTGAGGCTGTGGCTGTGGCTGTGCCTGTGGCTGTCATGTGTCTGTAGCTGTGGATGGAACTCTCACCTCACCTTTGCCGGCTTCTGGAGATGCCAGCTCTCATGGCTCATGGTCCATCCTTGTCAAGACTAGCTATACTGTGCTGCGGAAGGATTATCAATATTTAATATTGATTCATATAATTACTAAGGCAGCAGTTATTCCTTAACTTGCTGCCTTCCAAATGAAAGACACAGAAACTTGTTTTAAATTTTTGATAAGCCTTAATGCACTGGGGCTAGGCAGATAGTAACCCTCTAAGTTATCTGGCTTTCTCTCAGCTACACAACCCAATGAGTCGTCCTTTGCACACTGGGTCTGCTCCATTAGACTAGCCCTCAGTACAAGCTGTTCTAGGTCACGTGCTTCCGGTTACGCCAACCCATGGCAACATGCTCCTTTCTCCTTCTTCCTCTCTCCTTGTGGCCTCTCTCTGACCCCCCAGAAGCCAATGACCCTTGGTTCTGCCTACTCTTCTTCTGCCCATCTCAGGTGGAGGCAACTTTAAGTGCCAGTCAGGGCTAATTTGGGAGCCAAGTTTTATACCACATCAGTTTGGATGCATGAGAGAATTTGCTTGTAAGGATCTTGGGGGGCGGGGGCAATTAACATTTGAATACACAGTAGATCCAGATCAACCCGCAACACTGTGCCTCTCTGACATCTTCCTTACTAACATCTCCGCTGACTCCAGGAAGTGCCCTTTGATGAAATCGAGCCATGCTAGACAGGCAAAGGCCTTTCCTCCGCCTCCTCAGCCTTTGTCTGAGATTCGGAGACCCCAAGTCCCATACATGGCCGTAATGTCCTAACATACATCTTGGTACACTGTTAGGGTGGCAACATCTACGCATTGCCCAAACTATGTGACCTCTCTAGGCCAGGCCCTTGGCAGCCCTAATTTTTGGTCACAGACCCATGTGATCCCTGTGTGGCAACCTGGGGCTTGTGGCTCTCTAGTTTCTCCCATCAACACACTTTTCCTTCAGCCTAAAAACTTGAGAGTTTCTGGATGCTTTCCTAGCTACAGGACAGTTGAGGCATACAAGGCTTTCACATCACAACCCAGTATCCTGTAAGCTGACATCTGCAAATGCTTTGCAGGCGATGGGGGAGGGGTACATGGTCATGCCTGGTCCTGGGACCACAATCCTGGTACTTGAACTTGTAGTTTCTAATGCCTCCTTCAACTGCCTACCTGGCTGTGGCCGACTCTCAGGGGACACTAGCCATGTTTACTCTCATGTTTTTGGACCCAAAGGAAATATGAAACCAACTCTCTGAGGGCTGTAGCTGTTTTTGAAGAAGAGGCCTAGGGCCCAGGGCTGCTAAGCTGTCTGGAAGTGAGGCCCCTCTGAGACTCTGGGTGTCAAAGTTGTCCCAGGCGGATGCTCTTCAGTAGGGAACAGGGGTGGCTTTGCCACTTCAGTAATGCACAAAGATATGTTGGGACATCATAGGTATGTGTGCAAAGATAGGGTTATGGCAGCTCACTGAGTAGAGCAGTCAGTCACAGAGCCCACAACGGGTTTATCAGATGGTCTTGACCCTCAGAACTGTCACCTGTCATACAACCTGAGTGTCACTTGACCTGAGATGGAAGGAGGGGACAGATCATCACCTCATGCCCTATGGGACTAGGGCTACGGGTGAGGGTATGCTAGGAGGCTTTCTGCTTGCTCTGACTGTACTGAGTGCCCCTCGCTTTAACCTGGCTCCCTTCTCCCTATAGTGTCAGAGCCCCAGGCTGCTCACGCCCCCCTGGAGAAGCCTGCCAGCACTGCTATCCTGTGCAACACCTGTGGGAATGTGTGCAAGGGCGAGGTACTGCGTGTGCAGAACAAGTACTTCCACATCAGATGCTTCGTGTGCAAAGGTGGGTGTGTACTTGACCCTGTGCTTGGCCACAGAGTGTCCCGAATCTGGGGTTCCCAGCCACTCTTCTTGCTCTCGCTGGTCATACCTGAGCTTCTGTGTCATGCCATCTGGTGTGGCGGAGGAAACCTCAGTGGGGCTTGTGGGAAGTGGGGTGGGGGTGGGGATAGGGTGAGGGGGGCACTCTGAGTCTGCAGAGATGGATGCGTGAGGCTGGCCCAGAATCAGAGAAGCCAATCCTCGAGCCGCTGGGGCACTGCACAGAGTGTCAATGACCTTTCCTGGCTGTGCAAAATCAGTAGTGGGTTTTGGGGAGAGGGGCGCGGCCCACACTACATCAAATACCACATCCCTCCTGTGGTAGCACTGAAAGCATTCTAAATGAAAATCATTCATTTTTTTTGTCACTTATGAAAAGTAGCCTAAAATAATTTTAAAGAAAGTGAGAAGAGGGGCTAAAGCTGTGAGTGCAGCATCTCTGTGGATGTGGTTAGGTTTGGAGCCCTCTCTTCACCAGCATGCAGGGGACCAACCACACACACCTCTATCCAACTCCCCATAAACATGAGAAAAAGAGCCCATGGGGCACAGTGGACAGGACCCACCCACTGGACATGGCATCCAGACGTGTAGAGCTGGCAGTGTGAAAGGAGCCCTATTCACGTGCCCCTGGTTATGCAGTGGTGTTCTCCCGGGCTATCTGGAGACTGGCATTGCCTTCGCCACTGTGGCCCCCAATGAAGGGAGAAAATGTTAAGTTTGGATAGAAAGAATAAGCGTCAGGTCCTTAGGATACAGGGGTCCACAGGAGGGTCCAGAGGCTTCCAGAAGGCAGTGCACAGAGGAGATGCATTTGCCTGTGATGTGAAGATAGACACTTGCCAGGCAGGAACAAGGCCACCCCAGGTGGGAGGTGACCCGACCAGATCAACTGTGGGGAGGGGGAGAGGGAGCAAGAAGCTTCTAGGGTTTTGATTCCACATTCTTCTGTGGCCCCTGAATCTAGAGATGTTCCCGGGCCTTTTTGTCTATGGAACTCCACCAGCTCCACTCTAATCCTCCGGCTTAACTACAGTGTACACAGTCCTGGTGTTTGGAAAGAGAATTTTCTGCAGAAAGGGCCACCCTAAAACACCCCTGGTGCCGTCAGCTCTAGGTGGTCAGCCTCCACAGGAGAACATGGCCTATGGGGGTAGTGACAAGGACAGCCTGACTTAGCTCTTACCTCATTCTGGGACCCCCGAGGGATCTGCCTTCTGCTGAGGTAAGCTGGTGATTGCCTTCAGAGGCCTCATCCTAGGGCATGGGCTGCTAGTTGGGTTTTAGTGATGTCTCGGAGCCACCAGGATTGAGGGAGGCCTAGCATGCCAATCTCCTTAACCAAGATGAATTCTCACAATGACACTCCATCTTTCTAGCCCCCCGCCCCCCATCTACCACACATGTCAAAAGTAACCAGAATCCTTTGTAATAGCAACCCTGGGATGATAGTGTGGGCACCTCACTCCTAGCCTAACCAGGAAAGCCTAGGCCTGTGGCTCTGCAGGGTGTGCATGGGTTGGGGGTTGGAGGGCCAGCCTGTTCTGTCATTTCCACTCATCCCCAGAGGAAAGGACAGGTTGGCTCTGGGGAGACTTTGCTACAGAGAGCAGCAGCCACTATCTGCTGCCTGAACCCAGAACTCTAACAGCTACAGAAAAAGCTAGGTGTGGGTGTGCTTAACCTAGATGTGATGGAAAAGGCTCACTGGAAGCCAAGAGACCCTGTCTCAAAAACAGATGTGGAGAGCAACTGGGCTGGCCTCCATATACAAATGAACATATAGAAGAAGAAGGAGGAGGAGGAGGAGGAGGAGGAGGAGGAGGAGGAGGAGGAGAATTATTATTCCAGGAAGTGATCCCAGCCCTGCTTCTCACTAGCTGCTGCCAAAACCCTGTGGTACCCAAAGATGTGTACCTCCCCAACTTGACGGGCCTGTGCTAACCTGATCCTTCTCAAACTGTAATGTGATAGAGGCGCATTGTCTCGGTGAGGGACTTGAGTTACGGTGAACTTGGACTTTTTATTTTTAGGAGCAGAGTCTGGGATGTCACTGCCTTGGGGTGACCTTGGAATCCTGTAGTCAGCCGGAAACCAGGAGGCAATGGCGACAGCGGGGCTAGGAGCCGGTGGAGGCTCTCAGGGTGTCTTTGTCCCTCCTCCTACATTACAGTGTGGCTCACTTGATTCCGTGTCTTTGCCCCCTGCACACATTCCCCCTTGGAGAACTCACCAGTGTTGTCACAGCTGTGACAAGCAGACACAGCCAGAGTCAGCACCTTGAATACTTGTGACAATCTTGTCTCCAAGGCTCTGGCAGTGCAATCCTGTGCAGATCCTGTGCAGCCCCATGGCCTGTTCATACAAAAGGGACATTTGTTTGATCTATAGTGGGGACAGGATTATACCTTGGGTTCATTCCCAGACTGGGAGTGGAGAAGGGACCTAGCACGGCTCCAGGCTAGCATCTAGCCTGGTGGAAGCAAAGGTGACAAGAGCCATAGGCTGAGACAGTGGGCTGGAAGGGGTGTCACCATGTAACTCTGACACTGGCATTCCTCTGTGCGTGTGCATGGCATGGCGGGCCCTTCTCATTTTATACCAGCAGCCACAGCCCTGCAAACAGCGTTGTTGTGGAAACTTCTAGGTTATTCTATCTGAGACACTGACTAGCATATGCTTCTGGGGCTAGTGGGTTATGAGGGAGGAGCGTACCGTGTCCTCAGAAGTTGACTTGGGGCTTACCAGTTGTTGAAGACCAGGAGTCCCAGGATGGATACTGCAGCCCATAGCCTGCAGGTCCTCTCTGCTCCCCCACTGGCCTCAGCAGTCTCTGCCCCCTGAAGCTGTGTGTTAGGAGAAGGGACGAGTGAGTCTGAGGCTGTTCCTTCTGCTCTGGATCTGGCCTTGCCATACAATGAGGGTCAGAGGTTAAGGACTGTGGGAACCCGGATGAAACAGGGAGGCACTGGGAAGTTTCCCTGGGGGACCAAGTATTGGCCTATTTGTCTTCCATTGGGACCTTCAGCCCAGAGCAGAACATAGAGAATAAAGCTACTCAGTCTGTCCCTGTCTCTGTCTCTGATGCACACACATGTAGACACACACACACACACACACACACACACTCAGCTCACCTGTTCTCCAGTACTGGAACAGCTTGTAGGGGCTCACAAGATCTCAGAGGCCAAAGGGCCTCATTGTGTCCTAGCAAGAGTGAGAAGCTGGTCCTACCCTTAGCTTCTCAGTGTCTCTTTCTGGAAGCTTCCACAAGAAAAATATATTTGACTCTAGATTAGCAGGAGAGGTTGTGTCTGTCCCTGGAGCCCTGGCCCAGGTATCGCTAGCCATTTGGATTTGTAGAAACTTGCATCAGGTGGGCTTGGGTCAGATCACCTGTCTCCGAGGCACGAATTGTTCACTTCACTGACCTAACCTTCGATCTTCCCAGCGTGTGGCTGTGACCTGGCCGAGGGTGGCTTCTTTGTGCGACAAGGTGAGCATATCTGCACGCGTGACTACCAGCGGCTCTATGGCACTCGCTGCTTCAGCTGTGACCGCTTCATTGAAGGCGAAGTGGTGTCAGCGCTTGGCAAGACCTACCACCCAGACTGCTTCGTATGCGCTGTCTGCAGGTGAGCGGCCCAGCCTTTGCCCTCCTGGCCTCTGCACCCTCCTCCTTGTTACATCTACCCCAAGCCCTGGCCCCCAACTCCATCTTCATGCAGCAGGCACTGGGAGGAATGGCAGTTTGTCTGGAGGTCTCCCAGAGTGGGCTCAAGGCAGAGCTGGCTGTGAACAAAAGCAAGGGCTGTTCTTAGCACGCCATCTCTCGGCCCCTTCTTCAAGCCTTCTAATCTCCCAAGCTCAGCCTCACCACAGCCCCTTACCCAGCCCCAGCCTGAGCTCTATCCTCCTGCCCTCCTTCCCTCCTGCCTTCCTGCATTCCTGCCCTCCTGCCCTCAACCATCTTTTGACTCCTGGCAGGCCCCAGTTGCCTCCATCCAACCCTGTAATACATCCTAGCTACCCGTGGTCTTCAAGGCGGCATCCCTAGTCCGTCCTGTCCTTGTGCTCGGCTCTACCCTTTTCTATATTACTTCCTGCCCTGCCTGCCTAGGTGGTAGTCTGTCCATGCCCACCCACCCCCACAGGCCCAGGCTCTGCGCCCTGTGCCCCAACCTGCAGATGGCATGACACTATTCATAGAAGTCTTATACATTACTGTCCTCAGATCCACATGGCCACTGTCCTAGCTCAGAACTCCACATGTGACACCTGCCCTTTGCCTGATCCTCACCCACTGCTGTCTGTTCCCAGCACACCTGGAGTCCCCACCCCCACCCCTAGGCTCCTGATGCTGCCCCAGAAGGGTCTCTTAGCCCTTTATATCCATATTTTTCCCATCACTCATTCAATCCATGGGTGCTGGGCCCCAGGGCTCCACCAGCACTGGCTCTGGCCCTGTAATCTCAGGTTCTTAGATTCCTCCAGACACGGGAAGCAGACCCTAAGGAGGCCTCACTGGGTAGCTCCTCTTCTGTTTCCCTCCCTCCCACCCAGTAGGTCCCTCCTCCCTTTCTCCTCATGTCCTGCTCCTCTGCATCCTGACCCTTCCTGGGGCTGTGTCCTGCTCAACACCGTGGTATGATCTCATCACAGGTGACTGGGAGACGGCTGGGACTGGGAGGCCTGGCTCTGGTCCCAGGTGCCTGGCGTAGAGCAAGTGAGCTCCCTATGGGGAGTCTGGATGCCACCCTGGAAGCAAGGCCTGTGGTCCCCTGTGCCTGCTGACCAATGGGAGCCTTCCTGGGGTCCCTGGCCAGCAAACACAGGCCAAGTAAAGAGCAGAGCGAGCTTTGGTATTTCCTGGCGTGATTGTGTCATTCTCGTATGGTGTTTCCCACATCCTTTCTAAACAGGCATCTATGGTCACAGCATGTACCCGAGGACGGAATGGAGTCTTTGACCAGATGACACCAAGGGGGTGTGGGGGGGAGGAAGCTCAGTGGGGGGTGTTTCCCATGGAAGAGCTGCTGTGTGCTTCCTAGTGTGGCTGGATCAGAAGTGTCCAGAAACACCATAGTGGTTTCTATGTGGAATCCTTATGAGGTGAGCCCAGCCATGGCTAGCCTGAGAGCTCACCTTGGGAAACCTACCAAATTACAAGTGACAACAGACAGCAGGTTGTAGGTCGGGGTGGGGCTCTACCACCACACATGCAGCTGGCACACACAGAGTTGGCTGCCAGCAAGCACATGCTGGAGCTGGGGTCCGGATTCAGGGGCAGCAAAGCACAGGGCAGACTCCTGCTTCCTGATGGAGGTTGAATCTGGAGGGACAGCGGAGACTAGAGTGATGCGTTTCTTGGCCAGGGTAAGGTGATGAATGGAAAGGTAGCTCTGACAGGATATATGAGCCTGTGAGTCTCAGGCCAAATACCTAGCCATGTCTCCATCAAGAGGACTTCATGCCCTGGTGACAAATGCCCACGTGAAACGCTTTAAAGGGAGGCAATCCCACCCCCACCCCTCTTCACTACGTCCCTCTTTGCCCCTCCCTCTCTTCACCACGCCCCCTCTTTGCCCTTCCCCCTCTTCACCACACCCCTCTTTGCCCTGCCCCATGGCCTCAGAAGACCAGACCCAAGCTAGTGTGGGCTCACAATGGTGCTGCTGCTGCTCACATTCAAGATGGGCTTCCTTTCTAGAGACACTCTCAGACATACCCAGAGGTGAACTGTGATGGTTGCCAGATGTTTCTCAATCCAGTCAAGCCGACAGTGAACACTCATCAGTGGGTGAGGGGTGAGGGCTGCCAGGGCTGTTGTGTGATGCACAGTTCCCAGGGGACACTGAGTTATAAGCACTGAGGTCCTTGTTGTGCACTGCAGGGGTGGGCCTTATTGATAGGGTTCAGCCAGCCCCGGAGCAGGGTCTGCTGTGCACCAACTCGCAGGTGAAAGGTGAGCCTCCTTGGCATGTCCCTAGAAGCTAGCAGCCTCCTAAGCCCACCCTCCTTACAAGAAGGTGTGAGAACTCGGCACCCAACCGCGTAAAATCTACAACATCCTTTAGTCAGAAGTAATGACCCCAAGAGGAGACGCCAACCCAAACCTGAAGAAAGGTTAGCGGAGACACCACGGGTGACACCAGCAGACACTGGCATGGAGATAGCCATGTCCACTCTGTGTCCAGGAGTGGGAGAGCTATAGAGGTGCAGAAAGAAGCCGTTGGCTACCTAGATGCCAAACGTGTAGCTCCTAAAGTGATCAGGCACACGCAAGAAATGGCTGGAACCCCAACAATGGCAGTAGAAGCGTCCACACTGGCACACAGGGGACTGGATGTAGAGTCACTGTCTGTCTCTCCATTGGTCTGTCTGTATGTCTGTTTGACTACCTCTGAAGGTAGTGGAGACAAAAACAAAAATCAAAACCAAAATCAATCATGGATGAAAATTGTCTAGAGTTGATGAAGGCCAGAAGCCTACAGCCCAAAAAAATCTCAGTGTCTCTAAAAAGAGAGTACCCAGATGTGCACAGTCAACCCTACGTACAACATTCCCAGAGAGAACTCACCAGGTGTTTCACAGCCACACTGCTAAAGATTTGCAAGGAAAAAAAAGGAAGAAGAAAGAAAGAAAGAAAGAAAGAAAGAAAGAAAGAAAGAAAGAAAGAAA
>OU015747.1:31618483-31632049 GCA_907169655.1 Acomys percivali | reverse complement strand
AAAGAAAGAAAGAAAGAAAGAAAGAAAGAAAGAAAGAAAGAAAGAAACCTAAAAACACAGGAAACATACAACTACCACAACAGAAATCACCTCAAAACCATTGTGTCTGCAGAGGAGCGAGGATGAACTCAGACCTCCACCAGGAGTTATGCATGCTGGGAGGTGATAAGAAGATGTCCATAAGTGCCAAAAGGAAAATAAAATCCTCTAAACAGTGCTGTACTTAGCCAATTTTTTTTTCTGACAAAGGCCGACTCAGAGCCCAAGGCCACTGTGAAGGATGATTAAACTGATCCAAAGAAAACCTTGCTGATGAAAATGTCATTTTAAATGGTGATTGAAATATCCCAAAATTGATCATAGTGATGTCATAGCTCTGGATACACTAACTTCATTGGATGATTCGGTGAGGCATGAAAATAGTGAACATCGATAAACAGGCACTATATATATATATATATATATATATCAGAAGACAAAATCTTTATTGGACACACAAGAGCTAAGTTGAATTTGGCTCCAGCTGGCTTGCCCTGCCACTGAATGATGGTTTTGCAGCCTGGAGGAAGATAATGTCAAAGGATATCAACAGAATCTCAAAACAGCCAGGCATGTCAGCGCACAACCTGCAACTCCACTACTGAGGAGCTCGAGACAAGAGGATCCTGACGTTGGGGCTAGCCTCAGCTACAGACTGAAGTTCTGCATCAGAAGTGGTGAACATAAACTCTAAAGCAGGTAGAGAGCCAGGGGTCTAAGGATAGACCCTGATGTGGCCTGAGTAAAAATGTCCCCGCACAGACTCATGTGTTTGAACACGTGGTCACCAGCTCGGAGTGCCATTTGGGAAGGTTGTGGAGCCCTGAGGATGTGGGTCATGGGGCCATGGCATTAGGGTTTATAGCCTGGCCCCATTACCTAGTCACTCTCACTTCCTGGCTGGGAATAGTGTGAACAGCAGCCTCCAGTCCTGTCTCCACGCCCTCCCCGACATGATGGGCTTCTGCCCTTGAACTGTGAGCCAAGGGAAGCCCTTCCTCTCTTAAGTTGCTTCACTTTGAGCATTTTGTCATAGCAACCAGGAAATAACCAATACAGACCAAATACGTAAAGAACTTTTACAACCCAGTAAGAACATCCAACATGAGCAAGGGGGTTTAACAAATGCCTCACTAAAGAGCATACACAAATGACCAAAAGATACAGAAAACACACTTACACTAAGACCATTGGCTACTGGGGGCATCAACCAGGACAACTGTGAAATGCCATCTGTACCTGCTGATATAGACACAACGTACGGTGGGTAATCGCAAGGGCTGGTGTGGTCATGAAGCAAAAAGGCAGGAAGCGGTACTGTTTCCTTGGAGAAAGATTCACATAGTAGGTGTGACTACTTTGGGAAGGAGGTCCTGCGATGCAGGTGCCATTAGTTCCAAGTGGGAACAACCCAGGTGCCCTTTAACTGATGCAATGGAGTAAGACTCAGCCATGAAAAGGGACAGACTGGTGACATGAGGAGTGGCAACATGGGCAGATCTTGGCTGTGTGGTACTGAACAAAACACTTGTATATGGCTTTGTTATCTGGAATATGGGAAGCAGGGTGGGAGGGGGAGAGCCCTAGAGATGTTTTGTACTAGCCAGGTGTCCTATGGCCCAGTGATGCTAATTATACTTGCTGTGCATTTTCTAGAATGTATCTCTAAGCTTGTAGGGGAATGGCTGTTGGACATTTATAACCCTGGCATCTAGGCTAGCATGTCCCACAAGGGATGGAAGCCTGTGGTGTGTGCCATTACTCTTCTCTTGTAGGTGAGAAGCAGGAACACAGAAATGCTGAATAATGCATTGTATGTGGCACAGCTGGCGTATGACTCAGAGTACACTAGGGATTGTCACAGACTCCCACTCACTCCAAAAGTCCCCTTTACCTGGGGAGGTACATCGTGTTCATGTTAAGACACAGTATCTTTCAGACCACAGCACTAGCAGGTGACAAGTGCAGGCATCTGTGAGCTGCAGGAGTCCCAGGACAGCCAAGAGCCAAGAAGGTTGCAGGACCAGCCAGCAAGGCTGGGACTTGTGCCCATCCTAGTCCGCATAGGTTCTTCGTCCCCCAGATGGAGGACTGTCTGTTGAGGCAGTAAGCCATGCCTTGAAGCGACAGCAGGAAAAAAGGGCTGGAAGTGGCCGACAGGATGTCCACTCTCATTTCAGGCTGCCTTTCCCTCCTGGGGACCGTGTGACCTTCAACGGGAAGGAGTGTATGTGTCAGAAGTGTTCTCCGCCCACGTCGCTGGGCAGCAGTGCTCACCTGGCCCAGGGCCTCCGAAGTAAGTGCTGCTAGGCCTCTGTAAGGGTGGATGCTGTGCTACAAGCTGGGGTGGCCTCTGTAGGACCTGGGATGGAGCTTAACATTGTGGGACCAGCACACTAACTGAGCACTGAACACTGGGGACCATGTAAGAAATCCCCCCACCCCCACTCCTGCCACTAAACCTTTGCACAGGCTATGCCAGTCACAGCTACCTCGGCTTTTCTATGCCATGTCCCTTCTGTCATCACTCAGCTCCAGGTCTCCTCTGCCAGGAAACCTTCCCAGTCTCTTCTCTGCTCTCCCTTTTGGTGCTGGCATAAGACCAAGTCCATCTTGGTGACAGAGCCATATGCAATGTGCAGGGCAGGGGGCAGCTGTCTCTGGGAACCCCTGTGGGTCTCTCATAGACTGCTAAGGATGTTATGTAGCTGAGAGGTAAACAGTAACTGTCACACAACTTCTCTGTCACTGGCAGAGCCATGCAGGACTACCAGGGCACCAGAGGCATTGGCAGTGAGCACTGCGTTCCCATGACAACACTCCTTATGTACCCTTCAGGGACAGGGATGGGGAAGTTGTTGAGAGCAACTTCATGGTGGCCCAGAGCCACAGATTGTTCCTGCAGGGCCCAGGCAGGGGAACCCAGACAGTCATCCACTTGCTATTCTAGAGCATCAGGTAGGCTGGTGGCAACAGGTATCCCGTCATGCCTTGGCCCTTTGCAGCAGCTCCAGCTCTGACCTCAGCAGTCCTTAGAGAAGAGCCAGGCTCTCTGGTAGATGGCATCTGTACCCGCCTTTATTCATTCATGAGGTCCAGCCTTCACACCCAGGGCCTGTGCTTGGATTTGCTCTCTAGTGGATCAGAGCTATTATTAGTCCACAGGAGCATCACCCTTTCCTCAGTATACACAAGTGACTTGCTGGTGGGTGGTTATGCAGCAGGTGGGAGACAGTTAGCCTCAGCAGCCTCACCTGGAGGCTGCTTCTCTGACACCTCTGCAGGAGGCCCCTCTCCTGGCCTTCACAGCAATCTGATGTGGTGTCACTCACAGACCAGCCATCGCTCAGAGCAGCTGCTCAGTCCCAACACTATGGGTGTTTGGGGCCATTATGTGGGGCTAGGCAGGAGGCTTAGCTTCTCTCCCATGGCATGCACTGCATACACAGAGGCCTGCCCCTATGTGGAGCCATCAAAAGCATCTCCAGATCTTGTTAAAATTCCTCTGGGAACAAATCATCCATGCCTGGGAGCCGCTGGCGTGGTGCTCACAGAATGTGGCCTAGCACTACATAAAACCTTGAGCGGTTGAGTGTCCCCATAATCCCAGCACTTGCAGGGCCCAGGCAGGAAGATCAAGAGTTCAAAGTCATCCTCAATTGTACAGTGAGTGTGAGTCCAGCATGCGCTACCCTGCGTCAATACGCAAAACCCAAAACTGTGTCTGTACTGTGCATGTGCAGACATCTCCCCTGTCCTTAGTCCCATTGGGCACAGTGTAGTGACTATTCACTTGCAGTCTGGGTGCTCCAGATAGCACTGGTCAAAGAAGCCTTAAGCCTGTGGGAGGTGTGCACTGATATGCAAAGGCTATGCCTCTTCCTCGACAAGACTTCAGTGTCCCTGAGGTCTTGGAACCCAGCCCTGGATACTAAGAGGCAGTGTGCCCACAAGGCTGCACACAGCATGTAGTATACCTATACATCCTTACCCAAATACATGCATACATGATGCACATGTCCCCACAGTCACCCCTGCACACTCACCCAACACCTCCTGCCCATTGTGCTTTGCTCATAGCTCCCACAATCCTTCAGTGAGTGACGGCTCAGCAGAGCCCAGGAACACGGAACGTGGGCAGGCACAGCTGGGAGGGAAGAGGCATCTGGGGAATCTGGTCAGGGGCTCAGAGCAGGGTACTACCACACAATGAAGAATGCTGGCCTTCATGGCAGGGGTGGGGGCCAGGGTTCAGAGAGAGGAAGTAGAGATGAGCAGGGCAGGTGCTGAAGGAGCTACCTGGGCCTGGGATAGGCCCCAGCAGACTAGGTGTCAGAACAGGCAGCAGAGGAGGAAGAGAATACCAAATACAGGGGCCTCAGATAGCCAGAGGAAGAGCTGAAGATGTGTAAATCAAAGGGACTCCCCAGGATGGGGCTCCAAGCAGGAGAGATGTGGGGCAAGAAGTGGAGGTGAAGACTGGGATTCAGAACTCTCCAAGAAGGTGGTGCCCCTCTGGTGAGACGGCATATTATAGTCAGGTTCAACATTCAGCCTCCAGCAGACAATGGAGGTGCAGCCACCAGAAGTTTCTGGTGCACCTCATCAAGCAGGCCATAGCCCAGCCCCAGGCCGACCTACACCTCAGTACACCCTGGTGTGACATTATAGTTCTGCATCATGACGGATCCCATCTTTTAGAAGGCAAGGTCTCATCTCCACCTTGGTTTGCCCAGACTGCATATTGTCAGTGCTCCTCGCACAGGGTCAAGCCTCCCCATGGGCTGAGCAAGGGCTCCCTTTAGCATGCTACTGTGTCTGTCCCTCTCCTCTATGGCTGTCCCATGGGGCCTGAGGTTCTGAGGGATTGAGTCCCGGTCACTCTGAGTGCCCCTGAATGGGTTGCTGAGCCCTGAAGTACAAGACCCCTGGGCCTACAATGAAGATACCTGTGTTTATTCTCTGTTCCAGGTTGTGGGGGCTGTGGCTTAGAAATCAAGAATGGGCAGGCCCTGGTGGCTTTGGACAAGCACTGGCACCTGGGATGCTTCAAGTGCAAGACCTGTGGGAAACTCCTCAATGCAGAGTATATCAGCAAGTGAGTGTGGTGGGCAGAGCCAGACCCAGGAAGGCCTTGCCTAATGCTGCAGGTGGGGCGGGGGTGTCCAGTGTTGGTGTGCTGGCTGGTCCTGATGCTGGCCAAAACTTGCCCTGGTCCCCACAGCCTTCATCCTCCTTCCTCCTTCCTAGCAGTCCTGATGAAGTGGGGTGCAGTCTCCAGCTCTGACCTATGGCTAGAGGCAGAGGAGTGGGGCTGCCAGCTCTGACTTGACAAAACACCTGCCTCTCTGTTCCAAGATGTTGCCACCTGCTTGGTGCCTGGACATTCCTGGCACTGCATGCCCTGTGGAGCACATAACAGCTGATAAATGCCAGCTGCAAGGACTCATTAGGGCTGGCTATACCCACGGGAACATGCAAGCCTATGGCTGCATGCTCTGATCTGCAGAGATGGGCTTTGGGAAATCTCCTAGTCATTGCTCCCCCAGATAGCTGTTAAGTGGGTGAACCTGCCTGAAGAGGACAGAGCATTCGCCAGAGGCTGTGGGATCATATCTTGATGCCAGGATATATTTTAACCCTGGGATCAGGGAGGTGAGGCAGAAAATCCTCACAGCACAGGTGAAGTAAGCTGGGAGCTGGGGGTTGACAGAGTCTCCCACCCCCAGCACAGGAAGGTCCTCTTCAACACTCCAAAATTGGATTCCAAGTTGGGATTGATAGGTGAAAAAGGTCCACTGGCAAGATTGCACAGAGTGGAGTCAATGTGCACAACTGCATGCACAGACTTGTACCTACACACGCACACACACATATAATTGATGTACACATGCACACATATACACACATACACATGCATACATATTCACATGTGCACATGCATATCTCCATGTATACACACAAACATGAACCACACATGCATGTACATGTGTACACATGTACACACACACAAATGTTCAGGAGTACATGTTCAGAGGTTCAGCTGCCAATATGCATATTCTGGCACCCAGGTTGACAGTACGCTCTGCCACAAGGAGACTGAATAGAGAGTACCAGGGACTTCTCTGTGTTCCTGATTACAATACCGTGTGACCCACTGATCACAAAATGAAACATTGTCTAAAGCAATGTCCCCAAACCAAAGTGAGCTTCCATTCAGATGAATGACTCTGTAGAGCCTGAGTCCCTGGGCCTCCAACACAACCATACTGTGGGGAGTGACTCAGGCAGACAGAGCCCTGGTATTCAGGGCTCTGAAGAAAATGGCAGCATTGCTCCCCCTCCCCTGATCAGGTGCCACCCCCCACCTAGGGCGTTGGTGGCTCACCCACACCAGCATGTTACTTAGCAGCCTCCAGAGCCATCCTAGAACTGAGGGGGAGATTACATTGGTGTTGCCATGGAGATGGTATCTAAGAACTTCCTGGGTTTGCTGTAGATCCATGGGCTTGTGGGGTCTCCAGGTCGGCATACTCTCTCCCTCTGGGAGGCACTTCTGAGAGTTGAGATCAGGGGAGGACAGTAACAGAGGGCCACCAGCCCTCATTCTGGGGCCTTGTCGGGGTCCAGGCACTAAGGGAAGGAGTATTGGCACTCAGTCGAAACCCCAGCAGCCTGGGTATGCTTGTCATAGCTGAGGGAAATCTAGGTGGAGTTCACAATAGCTGCAGCTCCAGCTGTGGGTGTGCTTTAGAGTGGCAGGTGTCCATCCTCCTGTCACCTACACACCAGCTCCTGCTGGGCTGTGGCCCATGGCTGGAGACAACCATGGGTAGCAGCACCAGTAGTCTTGGACAGTGACAAATGCTTTCTTTATGCCGGTCCCCAGCATCACTTTGTCATTTGATGACCTCACTCTCAGTTCTGTTTTACTGTGGGAGGGGTTGAGGTCAAATGATGTTAAGTAACACACTTCGGACAGGGCATTTGAGTCTAAGGCTGTTCACTTGTCTCCTCCCAGCAACCCCAACTCACATCTTGAGTGTGGCTCCCGGCAATCTCCATGCCTCCCCAAGCCTTCCCTTCCTTGAGCCCTCTCTCCCTGCCTTTGTGGCCTTCCATCTATTGCTAGGCTCACAGTGCCAAGGGAAAAGGGCGGTAAGTTAGGGATATCCTGTCTGTACCATCTCCCAATGATACTGGGCTGATGACTAGCCCATTTAACACAGAACAGGGTCAGCCACTCTCCTGAGTGCAGGTTCTGGAACAATCTCCCTCTATGCTGCTGTGAACAGCCGCACTTGAAAACACAGGCAGGAGGCAGGATTCACCCAAGGAACCTCCACCTGCAGCCAGAGGCACCCTGTGACCTTCTGTTGTATTGCACTTGCTGCTGGCCTTCAGCTCCCCCCCCCCCCCCCCCCCCCCCCCCCCCCCCCCCCCCGCCAAATCATTGTCCTAGTTTTACACCATCTCTGGGCCCTGGTCAGAAGGACCCGGAAAGAGCCAGGTCTGTGGCTTACCACCTTTCACTTCCTAGAAGCTGCCTCTGTTCCTTAGCCATCCCTCTCCCCTCTCACACCCAGCAGGTGGGTGGCCTGGCCCCTGGTCCTCTGAGACTATATCTGGGATGCGGGTGATCTTCATATTTATTGTGCAGTGGCAAAGCTGGTGACGAAGGAATACTACCTGCCCAGGAATTGCTGCTGTTCAGAGTAGGAGGAAGCTGCTCCACCTCCATGTTGACAGAAAGTTCTCTTATGAGTTTTGCTGCATGTTGGGGGGGGGGAGGCAAGTGGGTGACTCCATGCCTTCCTGATGGCCTGTCTCATTGCAGGGATGGGCTGCCCTACTGCGAGGCTGACTATCACACCAAGTTCGGCATCCGCTGCGACGGCTGTGAGAAGTACATCACAGGCCGCGTACTGGAGGTGAGAAGTCTGTGGCTGGGGCTGGCACTCTCTGAGGGTTAAGGCATCTCAGAAAGAGCCCTCAACCCTCTAGCTGTCCCTTCCCGGTGCCCAGAACCATGAACACACTCTAAGCCTTTTCCTACCCATATAGAGTTCATGTTGATGATGCCACACTGGATGCAAACCTCTCGAGACCTGCATCTATTCCACAGCCTGATGCTTGCTCATAGCTCTCTGAGATGTAAGAGCATACCAACATGTATCACACCCCTCCTTACATGGGATCTGGCATGTGCTAGAATGGTCTTTTTGTTAGGCAGGGCCTGCTCTGATAGACTGTGGTAACTAAGATCGCAGTGAACATCGTTTCGCAAGGCTCCATTTGTGCTTCTAATCTTCCTTCAGATACGTTCACAGAAACATGGATGCCGGGTCAGAATGGCAAACGCTTGTACAGTTCGCGGCAGTCATCTAAATCGCTTGCTTTTTGGTTCCTTCTGACCCTCTCCCACCCCAGCCTTTGCTGACCTGGCTCTGATAAAGCTCTGCCTTTCCCTAGCCCTGAGACAGGCTGGCTACTTCACCCTTTTCCCATAAGTATTGCTTGCTTCTGCCATGGTGTCTTCAAGTTGTTTGAGTGGGATGTGCAGTAAGGTTATGACTATTATCTCCTGTGGGTCCTGTGAGTCTTGTTCTGGGTGGGGAACACAGCTGGTATTCCCACTGGCATATCCTGGATTAGGACAAAAGACCAACCTGTCCCATCTCATATAAGTCTGGTCCCATCTCCAGCCACCTTTCCCCTCCTTGCTCTTCCTACTTCCTCTGGAGTGTCACTCTGCCCAGAATCCTTCCCATTTCCCTCCCTGAACAAAAGTTCCTCTCTGGCTGCTTTTGTTGTCGTTATTGAATCAGGGTCTCATGTAGCCCAAGGCCGACCTTGAACTTTTGGTTTTTTGAGACAGGGTCTCTCTGTGCTAGCCTTGACTGTCCTGGACTCGCTTTGTAGACCAGGCTGGCCTTGAACTCACAGCGATCCGCCTACCTCTGCCTCCCGAGTGCTGGGATTAAAGGTGTGCGCCACCATGCCCAGCTATGAACTTCTTGCATAGTTGAGGCTGACATTGAATTCCTGATCCTTCTGCTCCAGAGTGCCATGTGCCCCCAGGAGCTTTTAAAACAGCTTAGGTGGCACCGACCCAAGAGCCTGGGCAGAGGCCCCTAGGACAGCTGCAGCTGTGACAACTGTATGGTTTTGCCTCCTTCAACAGTGCACCTGGCCTCTCTGACTCTCAGCATCCCTCTGCATAGTACACCAAAGCCTGCACTCTGCCATCCCACCAAAGATCTCAAACTCAGGAAACTGTGTCTGTCTTCCCTTACATACCTGGGCTCCTGCCTCTTCCTTGTACCTTGGCACCTGTGTGCCTGGTCAACTACACAGCTCTTTGAGGTAAAGAAGGCATGAGCTCAGTCAGGTGTAAGGGATTCCCCAGAGGAGCCTTACTTGAACACAGGCTGCCCTAAATCTCCTGACCTCTGCTAGAGAGCAGACCTTGGGTGGCAGGGTAACCTAACATTGTCCTCTGCCCCAAGTTGTGACACTGTGGGCTGATGTGGGTGCATCTGGGCTCTCTCTCTACCATTGTTGTTGCTACTCAAAGCACAGTTTGAGACCCTGGTCCACTTCACTGCAGAGGAGGCCAGCATACCCTCACCTAGAAAAGCTAGCCTGGGTAGGCTGACCTGGCCCAATACTTAAAGCAGAGCTATGAGAGAGTTGGGACATCCTATGTCCCAGATCTGAGTTGCTCCAGGTTAATGCATGGGACCTTCCTGTGAGGCCATTGGTGTCCCCATGGATGATGAGAGCAAGGCAAGCACATGGCCACATTTCTAGAGTGAGCATCCTTATTGTGTGTAGCTGGGCCAAGTATAGAAGTTGGAGCTAGGTGCTGGGAAGCACCTAGTATCAAGGGACCGTGGAAAGGGGCTGTCCTAGCTGACAGAACCTGGGAAGTCCCGGTTTTCCTCTACAGTCTACAGTGGAGGAGAAAGGGCTTCCCAGGAGGTGCATGCTTTTAGCTTTGCCTTCTCTGGGGGCGAGTGTGCTGCGGTGGTGGTTAGTGGAGGTGGCGCAACTGAGTTGCTGTGCTGCGGGCTCTCTGCACAGCTCTGAGCATCCTCCTGGCGGGTGTGAGGTGGGAGCTGCGGGTGGAGACAGCCAGCTCTGCAGAAGGGAGCAACGCTGCAGTGGCACTGCCTGAAGCTGGGCCAGGCGGGCTGGTGCCCGGCTAGTAATACTGGGCTCTTGGGGAGCTGCAGGAACGAGTGACTTATTGGAAGAAAGAAAAATAAAAATGGACAAGAATACGGAGGCTGGCTGAGGGCAAGGGTGACACCCTCAGGGCAGGTGGTCCAGGCTCGTGCTGCTGAGAAGGGCTGGGGACATATCCCGTGCAGGTAGGAAGCCTGGCAGAGCTGACAGGGGCTGTGCTGAGCCAGGTGGGTGGGCTGCTGGAGGTCCCTGCAGTCCCTCTTGCCCCTAAGATAATTTTCAGCCCCCAGTTGTCCTCTCTGTGAAGGCCAAGTGGGAGTCTTCTGTGCTCCCCCACAGAGGCTCATTTGTGCTGTGACTGCGTGAGGCCGGCACGATGCCACCTTAAGCTTTTGGTGCCAGCAGCACTGCTTGGGAAATGTGTGTTCCTGGTGATGGAGGGTTCTCCTCCCTCTTCTTGTCCTTTGTCACTCCTGTCGCTGACAGCAGCTCTGAGGAGCCTGTTCCATGGGGACCTATGGGAGCACTGGAGGGGCATTAGCAGAGATGGGCGAGTGAGAGCGGAGGAGCTGTGTGGGTGATGAGGCAGCGCTCACAGCTGGCCACAAGGCTGCAGCCCTGAAGAGGCTGAAGTCAACATGCAGAGAGATGCAGTTAGCCGGAGGGTTCGTGAGGTGCACCCTTAGGGAGCGTTTTGGAGCTAGATATAGGAGAGAGGTGTGGAAGAAGGGGTTGTCCCTGGCAATGCTCAGAACCTAGTCCTTAGCTAGCCACCCAGTAAGCCCTATTTCCTCTCACTACATAGGTGTGGATGAGCATGGTGTGGGGGTGTAGCTTGGCCTCACTCTCTTAACCCTGATGGCAGCATGATTTAGGTCCCACTTCCAGTGCAGTTTTGTACCTATGGCTATTGCCATGGTACCATGAAGCCCAGGTCCCTCTAGGACCACTAATTAATTCCTTCCTCATTCCCTCCCTCCCTCCATCCCACTCTTCTTTCCTTCTCCATTAATGGTATTAACTCCTATGGGACTCACTGTGTCCCACTGTAAGATGGGGGGATGGCTTCACAGAAATGAGGTAACTGGCTCTGCGCCACGAAGGATGTCTGCAGGACAGGAGGCTATCGGAGCTGCTGTGCCCCTGGGCCAGGGACCCGCACAGACATTTCTGTGTCCGAATGCCATCTCCTGTCATGACACGACGTTACTTTCAGTTGCCCACTTCCATATTCCCCTGGGCATGTTTCTTGCCACCCCACATGCGTGCGCTCTTTACTACTGGTGGAGGACAAACTGTGTTTCTAACTAGTCGGGTGCATTTGAAAGCTGAGGACTGCAATGAAGATGTGTCTCAAGCCCTGAAAACCTGGGTGCTTATTCTTTAAAAGGCAAGCTGGCTTTTGTGAAATAAACAAAAATTGCTCTAAATGAATGCAACACCTAAACTATTCAGCATTTAGAAATGATATTTTTGTATTCTACCTACACACACACACACACACACACACACACACACTCACAAACATAGAAGCAACCCACACACTTACACATGGATACAATACCTAGAGACACACAGGTCACAGACACACAGCATGCCACATACAAGCACGCATACACAGAAACATAGACATATTTTGTATACAGACAACACACATAGGCATACACAACACACACACTCACACACACATGGATACAGGCATGAGTGTATGTACCACTGTAGGCTGGGATTCTCAACTGTTTCCACATGTGTTACGCCAGAACTTTCTGTTCCCAGGGAGTATGTATGCTTGACCATGGCCTTGCGTTCCCCCTCAGAGCATCTTTCTTGGATGCATCCCTGGGTGGGCCCTAAGAGTGGATGTATGGGTAGATGGCACAGCTGCCTAAGATGACTTCCTAAATGGAGCTGATGGTGAGGATGAAGAGGGGAGATGGAGATTGGGGCACCCAGGGGGCTTGGTATGTCAGTAACAGATCCTGAGAAGTGAGAGACCAGTATGGTGATAAGGGGGATGATTGTAGGGAGAGAGCCAGAGTCTGGGAGGGGCCTCTAGGCCTCCAGGGCTTTCCTGGGCATGCACTAACCTGGCTCTCCCTTTTGGAACAAGTGGTTCTCACAAGGTCTCAGGTGGAAGATTGCAGGGGACCCAGTGCTGCTACAGCCATCAGATCCTCTTGGGCTGCCTGGTACCAGCTATTAGACTTTGATTTCTTTCCTTGTAAATTTTATTTCCTCATTGCATCATGGCAATTAGGACTTTTAAGGTCTGGACTCAGTTTTGGACATTCACAAGGAATTTGTAAACCAAGCATAGTGGCACCCACCTGGAATTCCAGTATCCAGGAGGTTGAGGCAGGGGAGTTGCAAGTTCAAGTCTAGCCTGTGCTGCAAAGTAAGACTGTCTCTACAGACCAAAGGCTGTGATATAGCTCAGTGGGAGAGCTGTTGCCCAGCAAAGGCAACTGAGTTCAAATCCAACATTGCAAAAATAAACAAGAATAAAAGCACATATACTTTCGAAACTGGCGAAGAGATGCCCCGGGCTTCAAGCAGCCACTTGCAGGCCCAGCTCTGCTTTCCAGGAGACAACCAAAGGAGAAGCCAGGGGCAGCAGGAGGCATGTTCAGGTAGCCTGCTCTATCAGACCCTATGGTTGGGTCTGGCCTCGGGTGTGAGAGGCTCAGTTAGAAAGGCCTGGATTTCTGCTGGTCAGGTGAGGAGTGGTCCCTTGCTCCAGCCTACAGAGGAGGAAAGGCTGTGTCTTAGGACCCTTTCTGCAGGGCTGTTGGGCTCTATCCTTGGAGCCCCGCCTGCTGGCCTGGCCTTGCTGGGGCTGCAGGGCCTCTGTGTCCTTGTGGGCTGCTCAGTCTCCATTGCAGGCTCTGGTCTGTTTTGTTAAAGATGATAGTTGCTTTTTGGAAGGTGTAAGATTTTTTTTTTCCCTAAAACCACACACTACCAAAACCTCTTGGGCTCCTGATGTACTTACTGGTCAGATCTAAGCCACCTTGGGCCCCAAGCAGGTAAGGGGCTAGGCCAGGGGTGGTGACACAGGGGTTTAGTGCTGAAGCAAATTACTCTTGATGCTTTAGTTCTTCTGGGGGAAAACTCTGTTTGAGCAGATGACCGGAAGACCCCTCACTGGGAGGGAGACACAGTGGTAGTGGGCCATGGCATCATCAGCAGAGCTACACAGCTGACAGTGACAAGAACACCACCAGGGAACAACCTCTTCCATGTGCAGTTAACAACTGGGAATGCTGTAACACATCCCAAGCTTCTATATTTAGTTAGTTAGTTAGTTAGTTAGTTAGTTAGTTAGTTAGTTAGTTA
>OU015747.1:31600972-31618473 GCA_907169655.1 Acomys percivali | reverse complement strand
TTAGTTAGTTAGTTAGTTAGTTAGTTAGTTAGTTAGTTAGTTAGTTAGTTAGTTAGAGCAAACTGCTGCTCACTAGTTCCATAGCTTTCTCATCCCCCAAAAGAAACTCTCCTGTTAGACAGTCACAGGTACTGTTCTAAGTTCAGTCTGTTGTCACTTGTGGCTTCCCTGTCACATCTTTGGCTCCCCTGTCTGGCTAGGCTTTGTCCCCTGGCAGTGGTTGGAACCTTCCCTCCTCTAGCATCGCTGCTGCCGGGCCTCACCATGGCCTCATGGTTTCATGGTTTGGCTAAGTGTTAGGAGCCTCCACAATGCAGGGCTAGAGCTTCTGCTCACGAATTCCTCCCTTCATGGGTCAAAAATCTGAAGGTTGATTTAAAAAAAAAATTTTTTTTTTAAATTTAATGATTTCCAACCTCTGTAGGTTGTCGCCACCTACGCAGTTGCTGCTACTGCCATTGCAAAGCATCCTCCCTGTTCCTCATTGTAATAGCTGTCCTAGCCACTCCCGAGATAGCCACACCCATCACTACCATGGCCGTTGCCTTTTCCTAAGTAGCCAGGACCACCTCCCCCACAACCACTGTCATTACTGAACTCATTAGAGCCATCAATACTGCCACCATACTTACCAATACTGTGGCCACAGAAGTTTCCTCCATGACCACAAGATTGCCATTGCCACCCAAGCCACCTGTCCTGCTGCCGCCAGAGTGTCCAGAACCATGAAGCACTGGCCATCTCAGGGGTTAACAGGGATCAGTCCTCAGTGTGGCAGCCGCCACTCTCAAGGTGGCTATTCAGCGTGGCGTTTCTGAATGGCAGCCTTATGCACAGAGTGGTGGTCCTCAGAGGTGATGAGCAAAGCTGTCCCTTCCCCTGGTGTCAGTCATGATTGCAGCCACCTCATTTTCCCTTGCTGGGGCTTCCCTCAGTGGTGGCCAGGGACATGCTAGCCAGGTCAGTGGCTGTGGCAGTCCTGACAGTTGTAATGACAGGTGGTGGAGGTGACTCTGGCTGTGGAAAGCTCTTTTTCACAGTTCAGTGGGCACCTAGTCTTTGAGAATCTTCTCTCAGCTGTCTTTGGTCTCACTGTTCGTTTATACATGTTGAGTAGCCTTGCCTTCATGGCTTCATCCGCCTCCTGCCTCGTGGTCGCCGTGAGTGTTCCTTGTGGTTCCTTAGCCATTTGGAAGTGGTTTAGAGGCCTCGCCCTCCAGTAAGAGCTTGCTTTGATATCTGCCCAGCCTCTTCAGGAACCTGAGGTTGACCTGGCAGCAGGGAGGTGGGAGCTTTCAATGACACCTCCCTGGCCTCATCCATAGGCAGAAAGTGCTGCTCCTTTCTCCTCTGGGCTGTGTCTTGTTGAGCACCATTGATTCTTTGCACATTCTGTATCCCGCGCCCTTACTGGATCTATGACTTACAAAGGCATCCTCCCCTTCTTCGGCGTGTCTTCTTAGCCTTCTGCCAGTGCCCGTTGCTGAATGGGAGCTTTTGATGGGTCTCGCTGAAGTCTGGTTTCTGATGCTTCTTCTGTTGCCCCTGGTTTTGCTGTTCAATCTAAGTCCCCATCCAGGCTAATGTGGACCTTCTGCGGGGTTTCCTTTTGATGGCTTTGCTGTTTTGGACCTTATAGACAGGTCTTCCATATGTTTATGGAACTCTTGCACTTGGGTGTGACATGCAGAGGGGAGTGGCCATGTGCACCTGGATACACTTCCGCAAATCAGACACACCCGAGCTAGGACCAACAACACACCCAGCCTCTGTGGACTTCTCGTCACTGCAGGATAGCCACTGCCCTCTAACAGTCCCTCTCACTTGGACCCTGATAAGCGAAGGTTAGGCTCTTCTGTGCTGGCTTCTCTTCCCTGCTATTCAGACTGTCTGCATCCTCTGTTCTATGTTCAGGGCATGAGGGGTTGAGGGGGCATGTGACCCTGTCATATGTACCCACCAGTCCAGGTAGAGTTGGGACCCCATAGGCCCAGTCTGAAATGTATTGCCTTGCAGGGGGTGGGAGCACTGGAATTCTATCTTGGCTCTGTCATCTGCCCACAGAATGACCTTGCTCAAGCACTACCCCCAACACCTGTGTTTCCTATAACAGTGAAGGCTATAATGCAACCACAGTGCATTATATAAAGGACTGACACAGAGCTGAAGGTGGCTGAGTGGTGTGTGTGCAGCGTATCAAGTCACAAAGATGGCAGCAACTCTTTTTTTTTTTTTTTTCTGAGACAGGGTTTCTCTGTATAGCTTTGGCTGTCCTGGACTTGCTTTGTAGACCACTCTGGCCTCAAACTCACAGCAATCCACTTGCCTCTGCCTCCTGAGTGCTGGGATTAAAGGCGTGCACCATCACTCCCAACCGGCAGTAACTCTTATAGAGGGAAATCCAATCTGTTGTCCCTGTCTCTCTCATTCTGTCTCTGTCTCTCTCCTTTCTCTCTGTCTCTGTCTCTCTCTGACTCTGTCTCTGCCTCTGTCTCTCTGTCTCTCTCTCTCTTTCTCTCTACCTCTGTCTGTCTCTCTCTCTGGTCTCTCTGCATCTCTATCTGTGTCTGCCTCTGTCTCCCTATCTCTCTGCATCTCTCTGTGTCTGTCTCTCTATCTTTCTATCTCTGTCTCTGTTTGTCTCTCTGTTTCTCTATATCTCTGGTCTCTTTGTCTCACTTTCTCTATGTCTCTCTCTCTGACTATATCTCTCTGTATTTGTCTCTCTCTGTCTCCCTGATCTCTCTATCTCTATATCTCTCTATTTCTCTATCTCTGTCTGTCTGTCTGTCTGTCTGTCTGTCTGTCTCTCTCTCTCTCTCTCTCTCTCTCTCTCTCTCTCTCTCTCTCTCTCTCTCTCTCTCTCTCTCCCCAATGTGTTTATATCTCTGTGTATGCTGCATGCCTGGTGTGCCAAGAGGACATCAGACAGCCTGGAGATGGAGTTATATATAATTGTGAGCTGTCTGACTCTGGTGCTGGGAACCAAACTCAGGTCCTCTGGAAGATCCTCAAGCTCTCGTAACCACTAAGCCAGCTCTCCAGCCCTGAGCCTAGTGTTTTCAAAACCTTTCCCACTTGTATTCTCTGTCCCTCTCAATTCACACATGGACACAGATGGAAACACAGGGCTTATTAACCCAGTCCTTCCAGCAAAGCTCAGTGTGTTCTGGGAGGGAGAAGCCAAGACATTCACCAAGCAGTGAGAAATGGATCAGAAGGGTTGAGACTAGGAGGCTTCAGGGAGATTCCTGTGAGGAAGGTGGCTTTAGGAGGAGACAAGGCCATTTGGTGAGGCTGGAGGGCCCAGTGCGCCTCTCAGGTGGCAGGATTAACAAGGGCCAGGGCTGGGGTCAGCGCCATGGGCAGGATCTGCCCTCTCTGTCATAAGGATCCCTTTGCCCAAGACATGAGCGCGGGTGTGGGCTGAGCTGAAAGCTGGGAAGAACGTTGCAGAGCAGCTGTCAAGGCCCACACAGGAAAGGAACACACTCTAGATTCTTCTTTTTCATATTCAGAGGCTGTGGCCTACTTTTTTCAAGGGAAAACACAGGCAGGGGAAGGGGGTGAGGTAAGGTGTTCTTAAGCCCCGCCCTTTCAGGAAGGTGCCAATTAGGATTCAAGTTCAGAAGCGGGCGTGGGGCCTCTTCCCGATTTAGGATGTGTGAGACACTGGCTTGATCTTGCACATTTAGCAACAGGCCCACCTGCCGCACCCTGGGAACAGTGTTCACTCTTGAGGATGGTGAAAACAGCATTTTAGGACTTTTGGGGGCAGAAGGAGTGCTGGGCAGGGGCACCTTGTAGAAGTAAGCAAGAGGCGAGAAGTTATAATTAGTGTAATCTATTGTTTCTGGATTAAAATTTGTGATCTAATTTAATGGTTAAGAATTGCTCAACTAGCCGGGCGTGGTGGCGCATGCCTTTAATCCCAGCACTCGGGAGGCAGAGGCAGGCGGATCGCTGTGAGTTCGAGGCCAGCCTGGACTACAAAGTGAGTCCAGGACAGTCAAGGCTACACAGAGAAACCCTGTCTCGAAAAACCAAAAAAAAAAAAAAAAAGAATTGCTCAACTAGAAAGTGTCAGTTGAGCAAATTGAGGAGTGCAGAGATAAAATAAAATAAAACAAAACAAGCAAAACAAAACAAAAAGCAAAAAACCCAAAAACTGTCCTCCCTGCTCCCATCACCAGAGAAACGAAGTTGCCTCTTCTTACCCTCCAATCATAACTTCCACCTCTTGCCCTTCAGGTCACGCAGAGGTGAAGGGACCAGGCCCTCCTTTGATACTTACCTGTCCACAGCCACACACAGGGATGGTTGGCTGCACAACCGGTCTCCAGAGGTCAAGGATAAGGCGGACAGAGTTAGGTCTCCTAGCCTTTGACCCCCCTCAGATGCCCTGAGTGTCCCCTGTCTAGCTTGTGCAGATCTTTGATCCCAGTGGCTGCTGGGCCTTTGATGTGCTCACCATCAAGCCTCCCTAGATGTATGTACAGGGCAGATGCCCAGCCTGCATGCTATGGAGAGGTGGGTACCCACTGCCATGGCAACGCTTAACCAGCTTTGTGCTTTCTCCCAGGCTGGGGAGAAGCACTACCACCCTTCGTGCGCGCTATGCGTCAGGTGCGGCCAGATGTTCTCAGAGGGCGAGGAGATGTACTTGCAAGGTAAGCCTTTTGGATGCTGCCTAGTGCGCACCATGCTGGGGGGTGAAATTGGTCATGGTGCTACTGGAAGCCAGCACTGTCACACACACAGAGACTGTGGTCTCTGCCTAGCCACATCACGAATGAGGGTATTAGTGAACCCGAGTGAGTGACATCAGGCCACTGAAGAGCAGCCCATGAGGCCCCACCACTGCCTGTCAGGCCTTATCCCTACCCAAGGCCTTACAGACTTTTAGTTGTGCCCTGCCTGAGCCTTGGCTTGTGGTGTCCCTGTCACACTGCAGCGAGACCATGCTTCCTTCCTGTAATGAGGAGAGAAGCAGCTTTTATAACATTGACAGCAGAGGGAAATTGGGAGAAAGGAGCCCCCTAGTGGGTTCACGGGAAACCCACCAACTCGCCTTTTAAAAAAAATCATGTTAACAGGGACAGGGAGGTGGCTCAGTGACTAGAGGCCACAGCAAACCTGATGACCTGAGCTCCAACCCGGGGACCCAAGTAAAGGCAGGGAAGAGACCTGACTCCACAAAGCTGTCCTCTGACCTCCACCCATATGCCAGGGCACACGTGTCCACACACACACCACCAATAAAATGAAAGCAAACCACAATGATAGCATCAAAATGGAAAATGACAGTGACACAGCTTAGCCACCTTCACAGCTATATGTCTTATTCTAAAACCAGGAAATACTCCATTCTCTAAAATAGAATGAATATCCTGCCGCTGAGTAGAGGTGGTGTAGACCTAGTTAGGCCATAGATGGCAGGAGTGGCAGAGAGGTGATAGCATTGCCAGGTCACTCCCCCCACCCTCACCCCCACCTCCTGCCACTGCAAGGCAGTATGGGAGACAGAGCAACCAACTTAAAGGTGGTTGGTGGATAACCACCAGGTCACACAAGCTGCTTAGGAGCTTGCCAGCCCAGCAGGCCTGAGTGGGAGATTATGGCTATCTCATACCAGTCCTATCTTTTGGAAGGTCAAACAGCATGGTTTCATCTTACAACTCAACTGGGAATGACGTCATCTGGGTTAGGGTGTTCAGTAGGGGCCTGGTACAAGAGTTTGGTGGGAAGTCATAGCCTTGGCATCTCTCTTCATTGGACATCACAGTGTAGTAAAGGAGAGGTGTCCTTGGGACTCCTGGAGCAGGAGACCAAGCCAGGCCACACAGCCATCTGGCTTCTCCTCCCAGACAAGCCCTTTCAGACAGAGTGTCTTGCGGTTGCTATTAAATTCCAACAGAGCACTGGGTGTTCACTCATTGCTTTCCTGTTGGTTGAAAGCAGAGTGTGGGTGGGGATGTGGCCCTTGTAGGGGAGTAAATACAGTTTTCCCTTCACCTTTGGGGACCCCAGTGATGGAGGGCAGGTGAAGGAAACAAGGGCAGAGAGAAGCATATGAATAAGTGTCCCTTGTGTGTGCACAGGAAAGCCAGGATGGCCGACAGGACGTCTCTAGGGTGGATCTCGGAGATCACATTCTCAGCCAAATAGAGGAAGGAGGCCTTGGGGGTGTGTGGGTCTTTTCGTTGCAGGTGCTAATTGCACTTCCCCAGTACCAGAACCCCTGCTGACTCTGTCTCCCCTTGCACAAGTGAGTGTGTACCCTCACTCACGCACAGAGACCTCTACACAGATCTGAATTTTCCCCTCTGCATTGGCTTCCTTTCTGTTGTATCACTCCTGAGTTTTCTGTGTCCCCAGGTGACCCACAGAGACCATGGGTGTCAAATGCTGCTGCTTGGCCACGTTTCGGGATAGCACATTCTTGAACCCCTCCATCTCAAGGAGGAAACCATGTTATCCTGGTCTCATTTCTGCTGTTGTGATAAAATGTCCTGATCATAGAGGAGGAAAAGGTTAATGGCTCATGATGCCAGTTTGGTCTGTTATTACAGGGAAGTCAAGGAAGAAACTTAGAGCAGCCAGTCACACCCATAGTCAGGGTAAGAAGACATGAATCTATGCATGCTGCCTGCTTGCTTAGTACTTAGCTAGCCATCTCTGCTCTTATATAGTCCAGGATACAAAGCTAGGGGATGGCGCCCCCCCATGATAGGCTGAGTCTTCTTGTATCAGTTAAAATGTAACACCAAGATAATTCCTAGAAAGATAATTCCTCAAGTGGATCTCTCTTCTCAGTTGATCCTTGGTTGTGTCGCGTTGACAGTGAAAGCGAAGCAGAACACACATCTAGGATGGCAACCCTTACTGAAAGCAGGGCAAGGCTCACTTCCCAGAGGGGAACAAGGCAGGCCACCAGACAGCAAGGATGATCTAGAACATGGGAGTGGAAGTCAAGGACTGGACAGAGGTCACAGCCTAGTCTAGACTGGAGTTTAATTAAGGAGCAAGGAGCCTGTGTCTCCCAGTTCCTACAGAGTTCTGGGATCGGTTAAGTGAGGCAGGCCAGCACACCCTCCAGGGCAGCAAGCCAGAGGGGAGCAGGTGTGAGGCCAGGAGATCCAGATGCACCAGCAGCAAGCCTGGGAGTGCTGGTGCTGCTGGGAGGAGGTGTAGGCAAGACTTGGCTTGGCCATGCATGAGTGGGTGAATAGGAAGGCAGAGAACCTGTCAGGAGCCTGCATCCAAGCTGAGGTGGACTGAGGACTGGCTGAGCCTGGTGAGCTGGTCCTTAACCAGGCTAGATGCAGCAAGAGGAGAGAGATCACCCCTCAAGCCCTGCCCAGGTGGGTTGAGAGGCTTGGTTTCATGCCAGGGCAGGTGACCAAGGGACAGTGGCATGAGTGGTTGGCCGAGGATTAGCAATAAGTGGGCATGTTCAATGGGCTAAGTGAGGATGGCCACTTACTCTTTCTCCTGGGGTTGAGGGGACATCTGAGCAGGCCTAGGTAAGGGACAGAACTGGTAGCAGCTGCAGCTGTTGCATACTGCCCACAGACCAGTTCTGGGTAGCCACAGAGAGGCATTCTGATCTGTGTGTCAGACAGGCCTCCCTTCTCTGAGGCAAGCCCTGGGATGATGTCAGATGTGACAATCTCGTCCCTATTGTCGCCTGTTGTTCCCGAGGCGAGATCCTGAGAATCAGGCCAAGCCTCTGTGGCTGCCCAGTGGGAGGCCCTCTGCAGAGGCTCCGCTGTAAATATAAATGAAGCTCTTGGACCGAGGGATGGCCAATGCCAAGCACGGCTCATTGGGACAGTGGCTTGGGGAACACGTGCTCACATGAAGATGCCCACATCTCAGGAAACAAAGACTCCCTTCAGGAGTCTGGACTGGTCCAATCATTGCAGTGGAACCTGCCAGTGCTTTCTGTGGGCATGGAGTCTCAGGCATGGGTTTCCCACACTGCAATGAGGGTTTGGTCAGGGTAGTGGCACTTATTTGTGCTCTCTGGAGGTGCTGAAGCCTATGGCCAAGGCCTTGTGTGGAACCCCCTCATTCCTGGCTACCCCAAGGCCCTCTGTTTGGCCCCTCACACCTCTCTCCATAGAGTTGGTGTCTGGCATGTTGCTGATGCTGTGATCAGAGCTCTGTAGCTCAGGTGCTGTAGACCAGGCTGGTCTCAAACTCAGATCCATCTGCCTTTGCTTCCCGAATATTAGGATTAAAGGCCACACTGCCTAGCTTAGGTGCTGTGACTCTCATGGTGTCCTAGCCATGGGAACTTCTTCCCGGCGCCTGCTCTGTACTTGATGCTACCTCTGAGAGCACCCTTCTGGCCCCTCTAGGCTGGCTAGAACCCATGCTGCTGCCCACAGGAGCGACTGGCCCATGTTGAGAGGGTCTCCTCTTTTCCCTCATGTTATTACTCCACATAAGCCAGGCTGCTTCATCGCAGGTGCTGTGGTCTCAGTGTCACAGAGGGGAGGCATGGGGCCTGCTCAAGGGGCACTGAGCAGGTGTTCACGCATGGACCCCATATCCGCATCTACCCTCTGATCTCCTCTTCTTGGGAATCTGTCCACAGGCTCCTCCATCTGGCATCCGGCATGTCGACAAGCAGCCAGGACTGAAGACAAGAGCAAGGTTGGTGAGATTTGTGGCGTCCCCACGTGTCCTTCTCCACACGCAGGTTAGAGAGCGAGAGACGCAGGCCAGCCTACTCACGCTCCTCAGCCAGGCCTCAGAGGCATCATGGGATAGCCAGGCTCAGAGAACAGAGGGCTGCCAGGTGAAGGAGCACATAGGTCAATGAGCCATCATGTGCGTCTAGTGGGGCCCTAAGGAGACTAGATGGCCCAGTCCTGCCGACCTCCTTATCCCGTCAGTGAACAAAGATAGCCATGACAGTTTGGGGGGACCCTAGATAATCCCTATGGCTATTAGAAAATCTGAGGGTCCAAACTGCACTTTGGCCTGACAGTTCCCAGCCTGCATTAACGGCTGGCCTGCCTGCCATAGGGCAAGTTCTTGAGGGTAGGATGTTCAGAACACCCAGTAAGTTCCAATGCAAAGCTTCCACTGGCTTCTCCCTGTGGAAATGGGCATGTGACCCTCCTGCACAGATGCAGGACAGGGCATGCAGAGCACTGCCAACCAGGCAAGCTCTGTACCTGAGCTTTCATGGGGCCTCTGATAAGAGAGGCGTGGGGCTCACTGAGCCCACACAGCAGGTCAGCTGTTCCCCTGTGGCCTGAAGCTCTTGCCTTAGGGCACAGGTTGGTCTTCGTAAAGTGGCCATCCATACCCTGCCTCTGATCAGCTGGGGCCAGCTCTCCATGAGCCCTCAGGTGCTGCTGAGGTGATACAAGTATGACCTCTCAGAAGCTGAGAGCAAAGGTCAGCCTCTAGAGAGGGCCAGATCCTGAACTCCTCAGATGCCCTTCTTGTGCCAGGGAGCAGGGTTATGGCTGAGGGAAGGAGAGAAGGAGACACAGCATTCTGAAGGAGAGCAAGAGCCTAAGCAGAGCTCAAACTCAGGCCCTGGGAGTGAGGCCCAGGAGTGAGTTCCAGGGTGGTGCCTTCCTTCTCAGGTAGTTAAGGTACAAACCACAAGGAGGGGGAGGGGGAAATGAAGAGGAGTTGGGGAGGGGGAGAGAAGCAGAAGGAAGAGAAGGAGGTGATGGAGGAGGAGGAAGAAGAGGAGGAATTCAGGAAGAAGGAGGAGGAAGTCTGGCTATTAACAGTAACAGGAGGATAGGCAGGCAGCAGGGAGGAGCTGGGAGGCCAGGGAGGCAGTGGGCAGCAGGATCCTCTCCAGGATCCTCTCAGCAGCTCTGTCTTTGTCCTCCCCCTATCCCCTCTGCCTCACTGCCCTATTAAGTCTTTGCTGAGGAAGTCAATGAGCAACAGCACATCGATGCTCTGTTTTCCCCAGTGGCTGACTCTCTCTGCAAACTGTGCATCTGTCACCCAGGGAATCCCTGCCCTCAGTCATGACCAGAGAGTCTGACTCCATCTTGTCCGCTGGGTACCCTGTGCTGTCCCAACGGCTCAGCAGAAGGCAGGAACTTGGCAGGCCCAGGGGCTCCAGGCCACACTCTCACACATGTGTGTGCTCAGGGAAGCATCCTGACCTGAGACTGAGCAGAGCTAGGAAAGGCAGCTGATACCCTGCTCCCCTCCCTTCCCCCAGCCAGGCTCAAGGACAGCATAGGGTCCCCATGCCCCACAGCAGCTGCAGGAGACAACAGCCTTCCTCACTCTCTCTGGTCCCTGGCCAGATGGAAGGCCCTGAGGACAGAGTACTGCCAGGCCAGGGAAGAAGGCAGCCTTGTTTTCCTGGGCCTGTGCAGGAGGTCTCTGCTTCCATGGCTCTCTGGTCTGTACAGGCTATTGAAGGGTGTAGTTTAGAAATAAAGGTTGTTTCCTTCAGCCAACATCTGGGCCAGAGGCTGGGCAGCCAGAAACCAGCTGCCTTTTTGGTGTTAATCCCAGGCTCCCTAGGGCTGTCTGCTCTCTGGTCTGGCCTGGGGATAGAGGGGACAGACTCCTGCCCTCTGTTATGCTCCATGGGAGTAAGTAAGTATAGCCAGGCCAGCCTGGTTGGCTTAAGAAGATTCCTGTCCCTGGAAAACATAGCATGGAGGTAGCACCTGTGTTACTGACCCTTGAATCCTGCCACTGTGTGGAGGAAGCATCTCCACTTAGCATTGACAAAAAATAGCTTGCCTGTCCTGGACTTAGTAATTACTATAACAAGTGTCCCTTAGTGTGGGCCCTTGGACATCTCCAGACACTCACAGGATTCGTTCTCTAGTAAGACTCTAGCTCTTGATTGGTCTATCCATGCAGGACCAGCACAGCAGGAAGAAACAGGCCTTCCTTAGTGTCTGGAAAGCCACCTCAATTGTATAGCTATCTTTCTCCCAACCAGGCAGGGAGTATGTTGTGGACAACAACCACAGGTTACAGGGTCCTGAGCATCTGGAGTATGTACATTAGGTATTGGGAGATGCAATCATGACTACCAAGACTCACACACAGGCAGTATGGTATCCTTAGCACAGCACCCTGCATCCACTAGCATCATGGCACCTTTAGTGTGATACACCAATGCCCATAGACATCATGGCATCTTTAGCATGGTACCCAATGCACATAGACATCACGGCATCCTTAACATAGCACTTGATACCCACTGATATGATGACATCCTTATTATGATACCCAATGCCCATAGACATCATGGCATCCTTAGCACAGCACCTTGCACCTACCATGTGTTTGAGAAATTCTGTACCTGAAACTAAGGAGTGAATGAGGCCCATGGAGTCCCTGCAAGTTCTGGGTTCTATTCTTATCTCTCTGTGTAGAAACCAGGCAGTGCCACATGGCCCTGGGGAGTACAGTGCTGAGGTTGACTATGGGTCTTTTGTGGGACAGACTTCAGGTCAGGAGTGGCAGGAGCAGGAACAGCATGGTGCCCATCTTCTCACCCTGCTGACAGTCACCTCAGCTCTTTTCCCTGTCTCCTCTGCTGGCAGTGAGTCAAGGCTCTGTCCTCTGCCCTTCCCTATGTAGCTGGGCACTGAGCACCAGGAGGGCTTGCACCACCTCAGAGTGGCTGGAGCCCATGGCACAAAGAGAGCTGAGAGTGGTCATCTCTGCCTGCTCTCCAGGGTCTGCCTCAGATATTCCTCTGGTAGGACCAATGAAGGACTTTGCTCTGAATGCCACGCTAGTCTGCAGTGCCCGCCAGGAACAGTAGGCCCTATCTGGGTATTTTGCCACTTTACAGAGAAGGAGGCATTTTCAAAGTACAGACTCCAGGCAAGCCTCATCCAGGGTCGGTAGAACACACTAGCCATCTGACCTCACGTTACGAGAGGAGCAGGCTCTGTCTTACAGACACCAACTGCAGGCATGAAGGGGCCACCTTCTCTGCACATTGCAGTGTTAAGGTGTGTGGTGCCAGGTGCTGTTAAGCCAGTGCCTTGACATGATCTCATCCCTGTCAGCCTCAGAAACCTGTGGTCCTAGGGAAGTGAGCATCCCCCACCCTGAGTTGGCACCTGTTAGTGTTGCCCCAAGCTGAGGCTCTGAGAAGTGAGGGCTACAGGAGAGGCAGAACTTGGTGCTGAGGGGTCCAGAGTCACAGGGCCCGCAGAGGGGATGGCTGTGATCTAGAGAGCAAGCTTCACGCCGTCCCTCCTCTCTCCCTTCTAGATGCACAGCTCTGTTTACAACCAGCCCTGCCCCGGCACCCTGCCCTGTGCCTTACAGGTTTGTGCCTCCTGCTGCCCTGTGTGGCATGTCTGGTTCTGGTGTCTGCCTGTCCCTGCTGGTGTCATGTTGAGTGTAGGAGGAGCTCAGGAGGGGAGGCCTCCTCCAGGTGGGCCTTGGTTCTTCAGCCTGGAGGCTTCAACACTTTCCTGCTTCAATGTGGCAGAAGTCAGAGTCGCAGGGCCTGGCCAGCCAGGCTGGCTCCTCCTGAGACCTCTATACCTGGTTTTGGTGGCAGTATTTTCTTGTTTTCTCACGTGTGTGTGTGTGTGTGTGTGTGTGTGTGTGTGTGTGTGTTCATGTTCTGAACTCTTTTTATGATGACCCTAAACAGATTGGCTTAGATCCACCCAGTGGTTCATTTTACCTTTGTGACCTCTGTGAGGATCCCCATCTCCAGAGGGTCACGCTCTGAGGTCCTGGGGTAGGGCTTCAACATAAGAAATTTGGAGAAACCAACTTGGACCTTAACAGATATCAACTGCCTAAGGAGTGGGAACATGGCAGACTCCAGAGGCCAGGGAGAGCCTCCTGAGGAAAATGAGGCAGGGGTGGTGGTGGTGCGGGTCACTGAAGATGCACAGTGGCAGACATGAGGCTAAAGGTGGAGGGGTCGGAGCTCTTGCCTTCTGAGAGGCAGCAATACCTGGTGGAAAATATGTTCCTCTCAATAGAGGTGAATAGGAGCCATGGGGGAGCTGGGCATGGGATGGGGCACCAGACCAGGAGAAGGGGTGTAGAGTAGCCAGGTGCATGTCCTACCTGTGAGGATGGAAGCCAGATGTGGGGAGTGCTGGAGTGGAAGGAGGAGCTAGAGCTAGTGATGCAGAACCTTGAGTGGGCTATCTAAGAAGGGCTAGACCACTGTCAGCAGCAGAGCCTGGGAAGAGGCTGGATGTGCTGTGAGTGACATCACATGTGACTTGGTACCCACAGAGCTGAGCCTAGTTAAGTGAGGAAGGAGCAGCTGAGAAGGACCTGAGGTCAGGTTAGGGGGCTGCAGGGTGTGTGTGCAAGGTGTGCCTGGAGGATGGAAGCTCATCCCCAAAAGGAGGAGTAGAGTACCAATGAGCAACGGAGGCTCCCTGTGCCATGGAGATGAAGTGGTTGCTAGATGTGCCCACCGCCTCCATCTTCAGACACAGGAGCACCTCATCCCAGCATCCCTTGGGACATCCTAAGCTTTCAGTGAGTGTCAGGTGTGGACACGTCACCCTCATCCGTGGCCTACTGTGTTCATTGTAGCATCAGTTGTTCGCCCGAACCTGTGTGTTTTTTCTGAGATATCTTTGACCCACAAAAAGGGAAAAAAATTCTACCAGAGCTCACTGGCATCCCTGCCTGCATCCTGAAGATGCCTCCAGGAGGTTCCCAACAGCACTGCTTCAGGTCAACCTGTACAACTCTGTTCTAGGAAACCAGGACGTCCTCGGAGAGCATTGTCTCAGTGCCGGCCTCCAGCACCTCTGGGTCCCCGAGCCGTGTGATCTACGTAAGTGAGGGCCACAGAGAGTGCCATGGGGGTGGAGGTGGGGTCACTGTTGGGCCAATGCTGTGGGGACTGCAGAGTCTGCTGAGAATGGTCTCTCAACACTCCACTGGAGAAGAGAAGGGGGCAGAGTTGGAGAGTCACTTAAATCTGAGTCCTGGACATATCTGTGTGGCCTGGCAAGGCCACTAGGAACTTACCCCCAACTGCTAGTGATGACAGGGAGAGCATAGGTATGGTCATAACAGTGCAGGAGGGGCATGGCTGGCCTGCAGATAGAGTGAGCCAAGGCCACTTGAAGGAAGGGCACTGTGGGCCTGAGCCACTGTGCAAGTCCACACTTGTGAACACAGAAGGTGCCTTTCTAATTCCCCAAAGAAGTGCACTGGCGATGTGCATGCATATGTGTGCGCAAGTGTGTGCACACGTGTGTGTGCGTGTGTGAACGTGTGTGTGTGCATGCACATGCACGCACACAAGAGCATCCACATAAGTATAAAAAAGGTTGGACTCACTCTAAGAAGTTAGAACAGTTGCCCCTGAGGGCAGGTTAGAGAGAAGAAGGTATTGGTGTTACAGCACTAGGTGTGAGTGGTGAGGTTTGTCATTGAAAGTCCCAAGGCACAGCATGAAGGACAGCCTAGTCATGAAAGAAGCCCAGGACTATGGGAAGGCAGATGGCAAGTCACTCTGCCATCCTCCCCTGGCTTTCCTGGCCAGATCTTGGGTCTTTGGTAGCACCATAGGAAAATGAAGTTCGCTCTCCCTCACCTGTCTCTTCAGCCCACATCCTCTGCCAGGAGGTCTCTGTGATGACTGGTAATAGCAAGCATCTTTCCTGAGCTCACTGTGGCCACAGTGTGGAGGGAGGAGGTACCAGAGTCGGCTGAGGACACTAAGTCTCAACCTATGAGATCTGGAGTCTTTCTGTGTGCCCCAGGCAAGGCGTTTCCCTCTGTGGGCCTCTGGAGTCACATCTGTAAGCTGGATGCGAATCCAGCCCTGCTGCCTAGGGCTCCCTGAGGCTTGTCATGGAAGGCTCCATGTACAGCTTGAGGCCCAGAGAGTAGACTCAGAGCATGCCAGCTCTCACTCATTGTCATTGGGCCTTTGTGCAAGATCAGGGGCTGGGCCCCCAACAGAAAGATTTGTGATCGCCCAGTTCTGGAGCCTGGAAGCCAAGGCCCAGGCTGATTCCTCCTCAGATCTCTCTCTCTTTGGTTTGTGGATAGAATCTTCTCTCTGTGTCCTCATAGAGTATGCCTGTGTTTTGCTCCTTCATATAGTATTAGAGGCAAGCATCAAGCACCAGCCATTCTAGAACCATCTATTTGACTGCCCTTGAATCATCCATTTAACTGCCTTAGAACCATCCAGGTTACTGCCTTTTTTCTTCCTTTCTGTCCCTACCTCCCCTCTTCCCTTTCATCCTTGAGAAAGGGCCCCGTGAAGCCCATGTTCACCTCCAACTCCCTGTTTAGCCAAGCACCATCTTCAATGTGTGGATGTCCCACCTCCAACCCCTGAGGACTGGGATTACAGGTGTGTGCCACTGTGGCTGGCAAATACGATTGCCAGGGACGGAATCCATGTTAAGCAAGCTCCCTACCAACTGAGCCATACTTCTAGCCCCAGTCTGTTGTTTATACAGAATAACAGTGGCCAGCAGGAAGAACAAAGTGGTCCTCCTTACTGTCCCTCCAGTGAACTCAGCAGATATGGGCTCTGGGGACTGCAATATGTGGTTGCTTTTTGCCAAATAAGTGTAACCTATTGTTCAGCCATGGGAAACCACAGTGAACAGTTTTGGCACCTCTCTCTCGGTGGTGGCCATGGGCATAAGGTGAAAACACAGTCACCACACTGTGTATCACCCTTGACTAGAGTGGATACATTTGCAGTGTCCTATATGGCCGTCTCTAATTTGCTCCACAGAACGTGAAGAAAGCGAAAATGAAACCACTTAAACACACACACGCGCGCGCACCAATAGCCTTCACCATTAGAAAGCTTAACCTGTTGCCAGGGTAACCATCCAAGGTCTTTGCACAGAGAAAGTAACTAACTCCACAAGCTACTTGGCAACCACTGTTTGCACCTGGCATCTGCTAGGTTGTCAGGGCCCAGGTGTACAGGAGCCTAAGGAAAGAGGAGACCACCTTGGGCCAGGTGGCCTCCTACCCAGCACTGTGGGCTGAGTGAAGATAGCCAGGGAGACAGGTGAGTTGGGAAGGGTACATCGTTCCTGGTTACCTAGGAAACGCGCATCTCTGGGGGTGTCCCACTGCAGCCTGCAGGACCCTCTGCAGAACATTTGAATTAGATGCTCATAGCAGTCCAGCAGTGCATGAAGCTCAGTTGATGGCCCAGTACAACAGGAGATAGAGGCTGGGGTGCCCACCCAGTCTGGGCAGATGCCTGGTTGCTCAGCATTAGACAGAGGGTGACAAAGCCAGTGGGGGCCCTGGACAGCTCTAGTCCTGACCTGGGTACGTGAGAGAGGACATAGAGTGCACAGGTCAGCCTTTTTCCAAGAGAGAATCTGACCTGGATGGAAGAGAGACCCCCACAAGTGGGACTAGCATGTGTAAAGCCCTCAGATGAAGAATGGAACCTACAGGAGCTGAGGGCCAGGAAGTACAGAATGAAGACAGAGGAGGGGGCCAAGATCCATTGGTGGCCCGGGAAAAATCCCCTGGGCTTTTTCGTCACCCAGACATAGAAAATCCGAATGGGATGGCCCATGCTGATCACACACCTCAGCTTAGGATTTGATCTTAGATCTTTTGAGTCTTACCCTGGACTCCAGAAGGAACAGCTAGAATTGTGAAGCCCTAGGCCTCCAGTCTTAGTGCACATCTGTCTGCCAGATGTGCCAAGGGAGTCCTGGAGTGAGCCTAGTAGTCAAGAAATCTTCCTAGAGGAGACGGGGAAGGGCTGCTGCGCTCTGGAGAGCCTGATGGATTCTGGGCAGACAATTAGCAAAGATGTGGATCGCCTGACATGGGAGCTGCCTGGAGGTGCCATCAGGAGAGCCACTTGATGCAGCTACAGCTAGGGTGGGGCCACAGAAGGAGTGCCAGGGAGGGGAAGGGCTCTAGGGCATGACAGCTACCATGCCATCCTAGGTGAGGGACTCTGGGGAAACTGCCCAACTTCTCTGAGCTCTGGGCTCTACATCTGTAAATGAGAGTGCTGTGAGTGTCCCTGTCACAGGTGGCTGTGAGTTTCTGTGTCAGATCCAGCTCAGTATCTGCTGTGGCTCTTGAGGCTTTGTCTCAGAATCCCAGCAGGGGAGACCTCGAAAAGGATGAGGCAGAAATTAGGCTTGAGCAGGGAGGGACTAGCTCTGGGCTGGGGGTTGGAAAGGACTGGGGTACTCCTGGAGCGAGAGGGGCTAGGTGGGACTATGGAGTGAATATGGGCTTGGGGCGGGGAGGGGAACGACACATACTGTTTGAAGGGGCTTGGGCAGAATAAGCAGGAGCAGCCGCCACCAGGTGGACCTCACCTGAGCCAGCATGGTGGCTCAAGGCATCTCACAGGCAGTGAGTACCTATGGGCCACATCCTGGCACCCTGTCAAATGCTGGCTGAGCAGCCATCTTGATGTTGTTCCATACTTGCTTAAATGTGCTGAGGAGAGGGGAGAGAGAACGAGATGAGTGTGCAGATGTGGTTGTGTGTGCTCATTTGGTGTGGGGTGGGGT
>OU015747.1:31586056-31600765 GCA_907169655.1 Acomys percivali | reverse complement strand
GAGAGAGAGAGAGAGAGAGAGAGAGAGAGAGAGAGGCACCTGGTGAGTGAGTAGATATGCCAATATATGAGAATGTGTTGTGAATCAGCAGGTGTGTGCTGTCATGTGGAGTGGGTGTGGTTGTTGGTGCATCCTCTCATGACCTTAGACAGGCACACTCTGTGTGTGCAGGCACACCTGTGTGTGCATGTATGGATGTGAGTAGGGGGTTATATGTGGGTACATCTGTGATATAGTTCATGCTATATACCCGTAACCATGTTTGGTTTTAGGTCACAGCCTGAGTCTTACTGTCAGGCCCTGCATCAATATATCACGGGCACAACCAACAGCCTCGATGTCTGACTCCGGGGCTATCCCTGTGATCAGGCCCTTGGTCTTGCCTCCTTGTCCCACCTTCACTGGGGGCTAGATGTGGCCCAGACTCTGCAGGAGCCCTGAAAGCCCAGGTCATCTTCACTGTTGGAGGCGAAGTGACTCTGGCCTCACATGTGACATCAGTGTCCCCTCCTGTTCTCTCTCCTCCATCAGGCAAAGCTTGGCGATGAGATCCTGGACTACAGGGACCTGGCTGCTCTTCCCAAGAGCAAAGCGATCTATAACATCGACCGCCCCGACATGATCTCCTATTCGCCCTACATCAGCCACTCAGCCATAGGGGACAGGCAGAGCTATGGCGAGGTAGGGACCTTCGCCATGTGTTGCATGCTGCCCCTCCCCCCAGTGCTGGCTCTTGTGGACAGTTTAGTCATTGTCACCAGTCTCTGCGTCTTCGCCTCCAGATAACATGTCCATCTTATTTAAGGCACTTCCACTCCACCATGCCCCCTCAGGGAAGAAGTGAGTCTCCGAGTGAAGTGGGGGCGAGCAGAGCTAGGGAAAGAGAAGCACACACTGAAAATGTCTGCATTTTCCTGACTACTGAGGGTTTTCATGACACATGAAGTGTGTCGTCGTCATCCCTCTCTGGACCATACGGCCTTGAGCCCACATTTCCAGGCCAGCGCCTCCTCTGTGGGTTCCTTGTTGAAGTGTGGGTCATGATTCCCCCAGTGTTTCCGAAGGTGGATGGCATCTGTCTTAGTTAGGGTTTCATTGCTGTGAAGAGACACCATGACCATAGCAACTCTGATAAAGAAAACCATTTTAACTGAGGCTGGCTTTACAGTTTTAGAGGTTTAGTCCACTATCATCATGGTGGGAGACATGGCGCCCTGCTGGCAGACATGGTGCTGGAGAAGGAGCCGAGAGCTTTACTTCTTGATTGGCAGGCAACAGAAGCCACTGTGTGCCACACTGAGTGTAGATTGAATATATATGACCTCGAAGCCTGTTTCCACAGTGACATATTTTCTCGAACAAGGTCACACCTTCTAATAGTGCCACTCCCTATGGTCAAGCATTTAAACACATGAGTCTATAGGGGCCATTCCTACTCAAACCATTGCAGCATCTATTGATGATGATTTTATTCAGGCTGCCTGTTTAAATCAAATACAGCTCCGACTGCATCTCCTTGTCAGGAGGTCTTAGTGTGGCTTTGGCTGTGTGTGGAGCTCAGGGCAAATGCTTACCTGGAGCAGGGAAATGGTCATTCCTAACAACATACACTCCTTTGATTCCATTCTGGGGCTTCAGCAGGGCCTTGTGGGGGCATGAGAGTCAAGACCTAGGGGATTGTATAGACATAACAGTGTTGAGTTGCTCAGCTTGGCCCTGCACAGGCCATAGCTGCCAGGCTCTGAGGGCCACTTAGGGATGGAGAAGAGCAAAGGGACCAGCAGGTGGCCCTGCTGGTGTGCATGCCTGAGAAGTAGGGGCTGGGGGGAGGGGTACCAGCCTTGTGACTTCTGTACCACCCACTGTGTACCTGAACTGTGTGTGGGCTTCACCATCCTACCTCTAGCCTTTGGGCAGCAGGCCACTGAAGAGGGCCAGAGGTCAAGCAACTTGACTGTACCCCTCTGAGATCCAATGCCTGGCTTTTCTTCCCCTAAAGACCATGCACTAGCGATTTCCCTGGCTGATCCTAAGGGAAATGGAATTCAGACCTCAGGGCTGGTTTCAGGTCCCACTGTATTCAGCCTTAGGATGCCACCAGGGCCCTCCCTCAGTGGAGCATTGTCATTCCTGCGCTGGCCTCAGGAAGCCGTAGTAGGGAAGACTGCAGTGAGCTGCAGTGATGTGCAAGATTTTTGACAGCGTTGCTCTATATCCATCGTCACCCAATGTTACCACTCATGTGTGTGGCACAGAGTATGGCCGCAGGGTCTAGAAACCTCTGAGCATTTTTTCCCCTAGCATATGAGCCCACACCTTTGAAAGATGATCCACATGGCCCGCAGATAGTCCCTCTGTCCCTTAGAGGGCAGTGGGACAGCATGGGAAAATGTGTATGTGACGCAGGGGTCACCCTCTTCAGTATCTGGCCTGCCACAAGCTTGTACCTTCTGTCTATACTGCCTGTGAGACCTGCCTCAGCAAAGGTCAGTGCCAGGCTGTCCTGGGGAAGGGGTGTTCCCACAAAAATGCTACTTCCTCCTGAGGCTCAGGATGGTGGGGACTGGGGCAGCACAACAGAGAAAAGCTCAGGGCCCTTGTCAGGTGTGTTACCCACGGAGTAGCTGATGGCTTCATTGCTGTTTCTCTGCCTCATCTCACTGGGCCAATCTCATGAGCAGGGGCTTTATTTCTGTCCTGCATCATAGCCCAGCCCCTGGGAATGACTTTTCTCAGCTGCACCTTTAAAAAGCCAGGGTCAAATGAGGCTCAGCTAGGACTCACATGGGCCCAGGTAAGTTGGCTCTGGCTCATACTCTCTGGGTGACCTCAGTGACGTAAAGTCCTTCTAGTGGAGAGAAGCCATTGGCTAGAAACACAAGGTCTGGAGCTGCCTCTCTGAGCCTTTGTCACCCTATTTTCTCCCAGCCTGTGGCCCCAGCCACTCTCTTTCTGCTGAGCTCCACCCAATCTGTCCTCTCCAAAGGGATGAGCCTAGCAGATATTGCCACAATGGTCCATGAGCCACCAACGGCCATCTCTTGTGGTGGAAGTCTTTCTTAGGTAGAGCCTTAGGTCATTACGTGAATGTAGGTGCCTATGTTGCCTGTGGTTACCGAACAGCCCTCTTACCCCCAAAGCACCCCTGGCATAGCGCACTAACAGATGGCTCTGTTGTGTCCACAGTCACCTCAGTTGCTCTCACCAACGCCGACTGAGGTAACCACCACCTATGCCTGCGCCCTGTGTGCTCATGGTGCTAATTGCCTGCAGGGTTATAGAGATGACCAGCGTGGTACCCCCGAGGGCCACAGGGCCCTAGCCATATCACTGGGGCTCCTCCCTGCTGGTTGTTTTTATAATCGCATCTCATCTGCATGTTCCCCCATGTGTGTGCAGACAGGTCTTCACCGACCCTGGGAATGTGGTGTTGCCCAGCAGATCCTGGCCTGGGTCATGGCTTCCGTGGGTGAGCTGCGGTCCACTTCTTGCCCTGAACTAGATAGACAGGAAGCTCTGGGCCCTTGAGGCTGAGTTCTCTGAGAGTTGTGCTATCAAATAAGCTTCTCAATGGCAGCCCTGGGCTTCTCCTTTTCCTCAGAATCAGAGCTGCAGATTGTGGCCCCTCAGACTCTGGTCTGTGTGGCAGAGCCCAGGCCTGAGGAAGACATAGAGCATCACACACTCTTGAGCCCTCTCTCTGGGCTGGGCACTGTTGCAACCACTTTAGACCTAACTCCTTTACCCAGAACAACAGCCAGAGGTAGTTTCCAGAAGTTTCCCATTTACCAATGGAGAAACTGAGGCTCATATGTTAAGTAATGGGCCATTTGCTTCTTGCCCTCCCCATCCCATTCCAGCCCATAGAGTTGGTCCCAAGAGCGAGGATCTCTTCCTCGTCTCACTTCTTGTAGCATCCATGACAAGAGCCCCTGCCTGGTCCTTTCACTACCTCCTCAGCCTATCTTCTTAGAAACACTGCTTGGGGCACTGTAGGGTGGTTGGGGTTGACATGAGGCTTGGAGGGCTGGCATGACCCAGGCCACCAGGCTACATTACAGAGGGATGGGCAGTCTGATTCTTAAACCGTGGTGCCATGCCATCTCATGCTGCTGTCGTCTGCTCTGGCTGCTCCCAGAAGCCCCTCTTCCTGCTAAGATAAGGGTTGTGGGTCTCAGTGGCTGCCTTCTGAGCCTCAGAGGGCACCTTCGCCCCTCGGAAGGGACTACAGAGCATCTTGAGCACCAAGGAGGATCAGATGGATAGGAAAGGGTGGGTCCATGTTCAGGCCAAAGGGCTTGTTATGACTCAGAGCCACCTTACTGTCCAGATGTGCTCTGTTTATGCTCTGAGACACTGTTTTAGAGTTATGCTGTTTCTGGCCCTGTGATCCAGAAGGCAAATACAATGGGGTGAGTGAAGGGCATGCAGTGCTCCTGATCTGGATGCTCTCACACTGTTTTCTCACTCAGGGGGATCAGGATGACCGGTCCTACAAGCAGTGCCGAACCTCCAGCCCCAGCTCTGCTGGCTCCGTCAGCCTCGGGCACTACACCCCAACCTCACGGTCACCCCAGCACTACAGTCGTCCAGGTATTTATCCCCACCCTGCTTCCCTTGACCCCCAATGAGGTTTTACTCCTCAATAAGTTTGCTGGTAGAAAGTAGCTTCTTTATTCATTGAGTAAAGTGGCAGAGGTGGGGGTGGGTGGAGTGGGCAATGGAGAGTCTGGTCACCCAGCTATAATGAAAAGGACCGTCTCAAGCTTAGGAGCAGGCAGCCGTGAGGCAGCTGGTCACCCTGGGGTGGGGGTGGGGTAGCTGTCTACATCTACAGCACACATCCTGAGCTGCACACAGCCCCAAGGCCCGCACACAACAAGCAGAGTGGGCCTCTGGAGGGGGCAGTGATAGAGCTGTCAGGGTGTGAAATAGCACCTGAGGCAGGAGACCAAGCCACAGCCTGTTGTGAACCTGCTAGGACCACTTGAGTTGAGGGGTCAGAATCAGTGGCCACAACACCCAGTCAGAATGTCTAATGCTGTACCTGTCACTCAATAACCCTAAAGACAGCCATCCTAATAAAGAAATTGGCAAAAGTCCGCTATGTCCTTCCAGTTGGGAGAGAACCCTGGGCAGGGCCTCCCATCCTGTTGCCTCATCCCACCCTACCCCCCACCCCTCCTACCCAGCTCCCAGTGTGCATTGTGTTCCTCAGCTTTGAGCTGGCATGTGAAAGCCACCAGGGGACCATGCACAAAAGCGCTGCCTTTTGGAGGGATTTTTTTCCAGGCTGCTTTCTTCCTTCCAGCTGTGCATGACTCATTTTCACACCTGCGGACCATAGCCTGTATTTTTTTTTCCCCAAAAACTTTGTGGAAAAATCAACTTAGTTGTTTGCAGTCATTTTCATTGATTCCTTACAATATGCCTGGTCCATCCTGCTCAGTGGGTGCTAAGAAAGAGGTTGAGTGAGTGTGTGCATGAGAAAGTAAGTGAATGTGTCTGAATGAGTGAGGCATGAATGAATGAATGAATGAATGAATGAATGAATGAATGAGTGAATGAGTGAATGGGTTAGTCAACAAGTAAATGAATACATCAATGGATGTATAAGTGAGTAAATGAATGAATTAGTGAGTGAGTTAATGATTGAGTAAGTGAATGGAGATGTGTGAGTCAGTGAACTGAGTGAATGAGAAGATGAACAGGTGAGCAAGTGTGTGTACAACAGTGACTTTTTGAGCCCTCCCTCCCCCCGAGGTCCCCTTTGTGACTTGACCCCCGACTTTGCATCACCAGCAAGGCGTGGCTACTGACTGCCTGGTCAGGGGTAAAGCCCAAAGGGCCAAGCTTTGTATTTGGACTGGCAAGCGTCATGAGGGTGCTGGTGACAGACCACTCCCTGACCTCTGGAAGCTGCCCTCCCACTGTCCTTGATCTCAAGGACACCCCAAAGTGAGCCACAGGCAGGGCCAGAGGCTGTGTCCCAAGCTCTGGCTGCCACCCTGAGTCTCAGAGTCAGCATCTCCTGGCCCCACCTGAATAGGAATGACCCACAGCCTGCTGGGTGACCCTCTTCAGGTGCCCCAGGAGAGCAGAGGAGCACTGTCCCTGGCCAAGTGGGGACTAGGGCAAGTTTGGTGGCTCTGGGGTGGAGGAGCCCAGGGTTACTGACTGCTCTCTGTTGCCCGCAGCTGGTACTGTGAGTGTTGGTACCAGTAGCTGTCTGTCCCTGTCCCAACACCCAAGCCCTACATCCGTGTTCAGACATCATTACATCCCCTACTTCCGAGGTAAGGCGTGCAGTGCACAGTGGGGGGTGCTCGTCCCATGTCTCCGCATGGCTTCCAGAGCCCTGTGTCTCATGCCTGTGTTCTTCCTGTGTTGTGTGTATCTGGCTGTGTTCTTGTCAGTGTGTCCATGTTCCTGGAAGGAAAGTAGGGTGATTTGTCACTAAGAGTACAGCTGGAGGGAGCCTCTCAATGAACACCTTGCTCCAGACTCACAGCCTTGCCAGAGTCGTTGTACACATTTCCCTGTCAACCCTATGTGGTGGGATGCTGTTGGTATCAGCTCTCAGGAGCAGGAGCTGAGATGTGGAGAGATAGTGATGTCCACAGCCTCAGACCCATGCTGTCTGGGCCCAGACTCAATCCAGGTAGCTCCAACTGCTGGCTCTTTTGAGACTCAGCCATGACCCATAACCCATACACATAGATTCCAACCCCTGTGATTCCCTCTATGGTAAGAACTGAGTTGTGAGTGCCCTGAGTTCACATATTGATGGTCAAACCTCCATACAGTGTTGGAAGAAACAGTGCCAAGGCAGTGATGGAGGTAGAGTGAGGTCACAAGGAGGGACTCTCCTCCATTGGGGCTGGTGGCCTTCTAAGGTGAAGAGGAAACCCTGAGCACTGCCCACATGTTTAAGATCAGTGGAGAGACTGTTGACAGGACATAGTGAAATACCACTAAAGCAAAACAAAACAAATAAAACAAAGCAACAGCCACAAAGCACTCCTGGGCTTTGATCATGACTCCGGAAGTGTGAGAATTGAGAGGCTATTGCTGAAGGCCCTGAGCTGTGAGTTTTGTTACCCAGCCTAGCTTATAAAGACACAGCAGATAATACTTAGGGTTTTAGAGAACATAGCAATGATTTTCTCAAGAGTCTCTGGGTGATGCACTAAGCTCCCTGTCTCTTACGGCAGTGCAATGGGTACCCATTGGAAAGCTCCTTCCCATGGGTGCCGGTGCAGCCAGCAGCTGCTATCACTAGCAGTCAGTAAATGGTCACTTTTCCTCCATCTTTATTCTCACCCTTTGCCCCACTCTTGATTCACTCAGAAGAGCCCTTGGCCCTGTCACATCTTCCTTTCCACACATCCCAGTCTCTAGCAGAGCTTGAGTTCCAGTGGGGATGTGCGGCCCCAAATGCTATAAACCCAGAGCATCTGCGTGGCTTCTGCAGCCATGATACATGTGTGTTACATGTCTCTGGGAATCTCAGAATGACGGATACTCCCAGAAGCTGAAGGGAACCAGACAACTCTGGGGGGGTCAGACGGGTCTCATAGTCTGATGTCTTCCCTTTGCTCAATGTCCCTGGGCATGGTTTTCCTCCTGCCTCTGAGGCCCTGCCTTTGGTGGACCAAAGACATGCTAGACATTGGCTATTACTGCGCCTCTTCTTAATGGGGTGGAGGAAGCAGGACCCAACAGTGCTGCCCTCCAGTTGACTTCCACGGCAGGCTTTGACCTTGGCCTCTCCAGCATCTTTTCAGAACACGTCTTGAGGAGGGAGAGACCTGAGATAGGTGCCTGCTTGATGTTCAGAGCAAAGGCCAGGCACAGGTCCTTCCCTAGAGCCTCCTGAGGACCAACCTGTTTCTAGTCTCTGGGCACCCAGCTTATCCCTGTCTACAGGGCACAGTCATAGCTGTGCTGTCTGCCCAGTGTTTGGGAAATTCCTTCTTGCCCCCATGGGTGCTTTTCAGTATTTAGGATACAATGGAGACACCTCTCTGTCTGATGCTGGGTGAGAGCTTCTAGGTAGATAAGCCCTCCTGTTCCAGCACTCTGGACCTCGCTAGCTAATGGCAGGTCCCCTCACTTTCTTCCCTCTTTCCACCTTCTGCCTGGACATCATAGCATCCCACTGTGTCCCAGGACCTAGAACCTCACTGCCACAAGACCGACAGTCATGGAGGGGCTGATAAAGATATTGGCACATTAGTGTGAATTTCAAACCGTGATTGGAGTGATGTAAGGTTTAAGCCTGACTCTCACTTGATAAGGGGCAGGCTGCAAGGATAGGAGATGTGGGTTAACAAGGGGACTCTATGCTGCTGAAGTCACTTTGCTGGGAGCTGACAGGAGGATCTTCCATAGCACTAGTGGCATGAGAAGGAAGGGAGACAGAGGATCCTAGGGGCAGAGCCTCAGGTCAAAGCTCCAGCATGCACTGTACCCAGTAGGTGATTCTCATCTTGCCAAGGGTCCCTCCCCCCAGCTCTAAAACAGAACCCTAAGCCCTGCTCCCTCAACCTCAGGAGTTGCGGTTGATGCCTCAGAGAAGGCTCCAGGTGGACACTACACATGCCTTGGCTACTGTCCTCAAAGGGCCATGACATATGGTTGTGAAACAACTTGTTCTGGTGGAAAGTTCAACCAGAGCCAGCAATGGCATCGTGGCCATAGCCAACTACGGCATATTCAATGCCAGAGCCAATTGAAGCCATAGTTGGAGCAAGAGAATAATCAATGAGTCATTGGATTCATAGGTGACACAATGTCCACAAATCGATTATGAAAAAGACCAGCTAAATAAGAGCATGGGGGAACAACTTCTACATAGAACGCCCCAGAATTTGTAGAGATAGTGGGTCACAGAGATAGGCAGGACTCCCTCCACTGCATAGCCAAGTATGTGCTTACTTGAGATCTTTAGAGGTGCCCTGGGGGTGATGTGACAGGGATGCAATGTCACCTCTGTACCTTTCTCCTAAACTCATAACCAACCCCTGTCTCTCACAATCCCAGCTGAGGGATACTCTATAGCGCCCCCTTCTCCTGCCAGCATTCTAGGAATTGTCAGGATGTTCAGCGAGAAGGAATGCTGGTCACAACTGCGAGAAAGCTAAGATATGACAGTGGGTAGAGTGTGATGTTCTAGACAGGTCCTGAGACCTGTTAGCATGACAATGGTTTTAGGTCCTGGAGGGGTCCTTAAAAAAGAGGTAGGCCCTGAGTGAAGGAGAGTGGCACCTTCTGGAACCATCTAAAACCATTCCAAAGAAAACTATTAACTTGAACGGAACAGAAGTCAGAGCCTGGGCCACCCAGCCCTGTACAGGGCCTTTCCCTGGAGAGTGTCAGAAGCACCCTCAATTTGGACCCTTCAAAAAGAGCCATGAGCCTGGACAGGGAAGCCTCCATGCCTGTTCTTGGGTAACACTGGAGGCCTAGGGGCCTTGAGGACCAGAGAGGGAAGCTGGCTTCCAAGTAGTCGGTGTGCCCAGCTCACACGACATGGTCCCTTGCCTTCCACAGGAGATGACAGAGATGCCCACTGTGTGGCACACGTGGTATACTGTGAAAGCACACAGCAATGCTCCTGTCAGGTCTGTGGGGTCTGGGTCAGCAGGGTGTTTTCTCCGCCATGTGAGGCAAGCATGCTTGCAGAAAAGGATGGAGGCCCAAAGTGGCCTTGCCCTCCTGAGGTTTTTGTCAGCCAGGTGGATTGTGAGTTAAATTAAGGAAAGTCTAGACAGTATGGACCCTGGGAAGGACCTTGCAGGTCAGACAGGGAGTGGGGAAGACTTGGCAGCAGTGTCCCAGGTAAGGATCAAGGTAGCTGGTGTTGAAGGCTCCTTTAGTGTCACAGGGTCCTGTGGATCAGCAAGGCCACCTTACTGCACCTGGGCTTTCTTGGTCCTGGCCCCTCTGAACAACCGAGAAACTGTAGCCCCTTCTCCAGTGCATGCACATATGTGTGGGAATTCCACTTGTCACTTCAGGGGACTTCGCACTGTAGGCCAAGCTCTGGAGAAGACCAGGAATGTTGGACCATTTTTGAACCGTCAGTCAACTGGGTGAGGGTGACTGAAATAACCATCAAGTCTAGATAGAAAAAGAAGGGTCAAGTCATATGAGGTTCTTACATTCAGCAGACCAAGCCACAGACCCTCAACTCACAGATGACACCCAGTAGGGACAGTCTTCAGCCAGGACGGAGTGCCAGCAGTTGTGTCTGTCATGACTTATGTGACACGCTAAGTCATGGCATCATGCATAGAAGGGGCCTGTGGCTCCCATCTTCCTGGGGTGGGGTCCCTGCTACTGCTAGGTAGAGCAGAAGCTCGGCTGATGCAGCCAAAGGCAGAAGACTCTACATATAGTTCTCGGATGAAATAGTTTAGTCTCCAATGCTCTACCAGTGTTTACAGGTGAAATAAGTGACCATGCTCAGGCAGGAGAAGACACCCAAAATAGGAGTCATCAGTCTCCTTTGATGGCCACTGGGTTGAGCCCTCCTACAGCCAGGCTATCCCTGCCTGCCTGTGATGTCCCTTGCTGTCTCCAATCCATCCAGGCCTGGCTTCTGTCTTATTGGCTTTGGAATCCTGCTGCATGACCCTGCCATTCAAAGGCATAGTTTTCAGATCTAGAGAGCCCTTTCCTTGACAGTAGCCCTATCAGCTACTGCCCTGCAGAGTTCCCCAAGTCTGATGGCAGGGAGCAGTTGTGCCTTGGGGTGTCCTGCTGTGAGCCGTGCTCCTCATCAAATGTCCAAAGCCACTGTGTTCTGTCCATCACATCCTGTATTGGTGGGAGGCGGGGCATCCACCCACATCACCAGATGTCTTTGATGGGCGATTTGATCATCCAGCCTTCTTCACAGAGCTCCAGCTGAGAGACGTTGGATGCGGCAGAGTACCCTTCTCATTTTTGCTTGTCAGAAGCAGCCATATCTAGGACTGTGTGTGTCGCTGGATACTGAGCCCCAGTCCCCTACAATAGCAAGGCCTCCTCCGTGGTTGTGGGGGATTCTTTTGACCCATTCCCCACACCTTAGTCCTAATCTCACCATTAATCAGTTGAATCTCTAAGCAAGCAGGACCTTCCTGCACCAGCTACATCAGGGAGGCAGGAATGGTGAACCTGCAGTGTGTGTTCACACTCCAGGATCCTGTGCTTTGCCCGTTGCCCGTGCACTAACATGCTCTTGACCCTCCAATCAACGCTCCTTCCTCCTTTCCATCCCCTGGAGCCAGGCACACTCCAGGTTGGAACAGAAGTCATAGGGACCAAGCTGGAAGGCTCAGGTGTGAGTTTCCTTCGGGCAGGAGAGAGGGGGATCGCCATAGACCAGCTCTTTTTGCCTTCTGCTTTGCTCTTCTGCCCCTCACCGGCTGTCTCTGCTCTTCTGTCTGGAGGCAGCGAAAGTGGCCGTAGCACCCCAAGTCTCTCGGTGCACTCCGACAGCAGGCCTCCTTCCTCTACCTATCAGCAGGCGCCGCGACACTTCCACGTCCCAGGTAGGTCCCTGCATGCTTGTTGGCTCTTCATGTACTATCTTGGCCACACCCGAGTTGTCAGAGCATCCCCAAAAACTGAGTGTCCTTAAAAGGTGCTCTGTGGAGTAGGGGGGTAGTGGTACAACCCAGCAGGAGGAGGCAGGAGGATTACAAGCTCAAGGCCAACCTGGAAAAGAAGACAAGATTCTCTTTCCAATTAAACAACACAAAACTCCTAATGCAATGTGTTTGCGCATTCCTTCCCCAAACTGACATATGTTGGGGTTTTCCCCGAGTCTCATAAATACTGAGAAAATGTTTTTGTCCTGGGCCAAGGAGAATAGAGTGAGTTAGCTGCACCCCAGTAACCCAAGGTTCTTGCTTGCCACCTTCCCTGTCCACCTCTCTCCCTGTCCCCTTCTGACACGCAGTGGTGTCTGAACTGGGGAATGCTCGATGGATGTGTGGGGCTTCAGCCTTGGCCACTTGCAATGTTTGGATCTTTCTGGTGGTTCCGGGCAGGGTGAGCCAGCTGCTGACAGAAGCCACTGGGTGGAGAGCGCCACAGCTGCTTCCTTGCTCCCCCTCACGTTTTTTTTTTTCCTTCTCTTTCCTTCTTCTTCCCCAGACACTGACGTAAAAGATAACATCTATAGGAAGCCCCCTATCTACAAACAGCACGGTACGGTCAGTCTGACGGACTCTGCTGCCGTGCTTTGCCTGCATGCCCGTTGCACCCTCTCGCTTCTGAATGCTCCTTTTGCTGTGTCCTGATTCGAAGCTCCAGACGGTCCTGCTTGCTGAATGTTAAATGCACACTCACTAGTAGGCTCCTAGGAGGCCTCTCTTCACAAGAGAGGAGACGTGTGGAGAGGCTTAACGCATGGCATCTGGGGCTGGGGCTGGGAGGTGTGTGCTAGAAATAAGATCCTTTGTTTGGTGTTTTTGATGCTATGGTGAGGGCCCCAGTCGAGATGATGAGGGGCTAGGGGCTTCTTATCCATGCTCCGACACAGGCCTGATCTTTGGAAAATAATAACTTGGAACCAGCCACAATTTAGGGAGACTTTAGACCTCTTGTCTTTTGAGCATATCTGTAATATGATGATTTGCCTTGTCCTCAGCTAATGGGGTTCCTTGCAATGTGTAGAAGCTAAGAGATGTTGGCCACAAGGGTGTCTCCTATCCCTCTGACCTTCCGCATCTTCTCCCCCATAAACCTGCCTGGGACAGATGTACAAGAAAAAGATTGCTTGAGCTGTGGAGCGGGACTCTAAAGGAGTCAGGGTTTTGATTTCTGGGTGGCCACGCCGCCATGAGCCTCCTCATCTGCAAACCAGACTCCCCTCTGCTCTGCCCTCCATTTCCTACCCCTTGCCCTTTCTGTCCCATTTGCCCTCATTCCTCCGGGACCAGGCGTAAGATGAACATAGGACAATGAGTGCTGGAACAGTTCTAAGCTGTAAACGTCTGTGCACAGTGGAGACTCACGCCATCACTAGAGATGGGATAGACGGGAGATTCCCGTATGGACAGCTCTTGTTCAGATGTGCCCAAAGAAAGCACCCTCATCCCTCACTGACAAGTGGTAGCCAGCTCATCGGAGGGCTGCCATGTTGGATTTGTTCCTCATTGGTGGCGAGAGGTCCCGTGCTTTGTGTCTTTCCTCCTTCCAAACAGGAGGGTGAAGTTCTGGTTTTCAGAATCGAAGCAGAGAGCACACATCTCCCCAAGGGGTGGCTGGGGGCAATGAAATGATGACACCTTTTTACCAGGAACAACACCACAGCACAATAGTCTTACGAGTGTGGGAAACTGAGGTCCAGCAAAAGGAAGGAGCACCCCATTAGGTGACCCCTACAGCACCATGCTAGACAGTCTTTGGGGAGGACTATGGGCTCTATGCTCCCCAAAGTCCCAGATGAAGTTTGGCTTATGGTGCCTTAATTACCCACTGCTGCCTCTGCATCTCCACATGGCACCTTAACAGGGTGGCTAATCTCCATAGTCAAGGCAGAGTTGGCCTTGGCAGGGGACAACATTAGAAAATCACCTTATAAGATTGGCCACCAGCATCTGATAGGGTTACACTGAAACAATGTTGGGGTTCAAATCCTTTACCTGAGTCCCCCAGGAAGGTCAGGCTCATAGTTAGCAGCTACCAGCCTTGTAATGTAGACATAAGACAGTCGCCTGTCTATAGGCAACTCTGGCTTGAAGGAGCCCTGAGCAGTTACCCAAGCCCAGGATTCTGTATGTTGAGTCTGTAAAGAATCAAATCTGAGAGTGCACTGCCTCTGCCAGGCATACAGCAATGTGAGCTCACGATAGGAGTGCAACAAGCCATGCAAACCGCAAGTGGCTAGAAAGCTTTAGCAGCACAAAAGCTCCTTGAAAATCCCTTGGGAAATACAGATGTGCAGGGTGCCTTTGCTTTCTGGTTCATGCATTTGAGACCATTGGTATTCACAAGGCCTCCCCACCCCCAGTTTCAGGTGGGAGTGTGTGCATGCATGCCTATGTCTGTGTGTGTGTGTGTCTGTGTGTGTGTGTGTGTGTGCGCTCGCGCGCGCGCGCGCGCGCGCACTTGAGCCCTACCTCCACCAAGTGCTGGCTTCATCAAGGCAACCTGACCCCAGGCCTTCCCCCAAGGAGCTCTGAAGCCTGATGCATGAGCAGTGCTATTTTGATCCTCACTCAGCTCAAAACAACCCCTGGGGGACTAACTACCATGAATCAATCACCAGACTGTTTCTTTAGCTTAAGATCCTACATTTAACATATTAAATCAACCATGCCTTTCCCCTGATGCATTTGCTCACAGCAGTTCACCGTGAAGTCACTCACAGGCCATGGACACTGCTGGTGTCAGTGTTATTCTTCTCTGATGCCTGTGTCTCATTCCTGCTTCTGGGAGCCGTGAGGATGGCCAGGCCTCTGTGCCCACTGGGTGGAAGTGGTGCTTGATGCTTTGGAAATCCACGGAGCAATCATTAATGTGCAGCTGACCTCTGACCTCGTCACCTGCAGCTGTCATTTTTTTTTTGTTTGTTTGTTTTGGCATTTTGGGACTTTGACTATTCCTATATCAGATCCAGTTCTACTTGCTTATTGTTTACTTGTTATGTTAAAGGAGAGAGAGAGAGAGAGAGAGAGAGAGAGAGAGAGAGAGAGAGAGAGAGAGAGA
>OU015747.1:31542321-31582760 GCA_907169655.1 Acomys percivali | reverse complement strand
GATAGATAGATAGATAGATAGATAGATAGATAGATAGATAGATAGATAGATAGATAGCTTAATGTGTGGATGGCTAAATTGGATCAATTTCTGGGTGGGTTAGTGGATAGGTAGATAGATACATGTGTGCAAGGGTTTGTGTCTGGTGCGTAGGTAGATGAGCAGGTAGGCAGGTGAATGGGTGGGTGAGCGGAATGTTAAGAGAGTAAGTAGATAGAAATGAATAGATGAGCAGCAAGGGACACAACGTGGCACGCGAGTGTGTTCACACTGAAGGGAACTGTAGGAGGGAGTGAAGGAAGGCAGGAAGAGCTGCCTGCAAACTCCCCTCAGGGGTGACTTCTCGCCTATTTGCAGCATTGCAGACCTGTAAGCTGGTCTTCGTATTCTCAGACATTATCTCATCTGGTCCTCGTGAATTAGAGGGGCAGAGCGACATTTTCCCATTTCACGGATCAGGAAACTGAGGCTCAGAGGTGTTATAGAAGCAACCTACCAAAGTGCAAAATGCCTGCTGTATTTGCCTCTGGCATGGCAAACTACACACCTGTCATAGCTTGTGGTGTTTACAGAGGACCCTTGTTAAGTCTCCAAAGGACATTCCCCTCAGCAAGTGGATTTGTGCCCTGGAGCCCTGGGAAGCATTATACTAAAGTGTGTCTGCCTAGTGTGTCATCCGTGGCTACACAAAATCTTGAAAACCTATGGCCCGGCCTACCACATCCTGGGATTTCACATCCTGAAAAGGCCTGGGCTGAAGTTGCTGGCACACATGGTGGAACAGAACTATCAGAGCTCACAGTGGCCACAACACTCTTGTCCCTGTGCCCTTAGCCAGCTGCCGAGAGCCAGCGCTGGCGTATTAGACGCATTCTGTGCCGCTGCCCAGTGACAGCCACTGTCTGAGCAACAGGAGCCACACCACCCACCTCTCTGTGTCCCTCCATTGAGCCTCCCCAGCAGGCCTGTAGTTAATTGGCCTCTGTATGTGCAGAGAGCAGAGGGTTTATTTTCATCTTAAAAAAAATAAAATCAGTTTCTCACACTGGGAGAGACGGGCAGCCGCCGGGGGAGACACAGAGTCGCCATGTCTAGAATAAAAAGTCTTCTATTTTGGCCCTATCTTGTCAAGGTCCTGTAGCCCAGTCCCCAATGTCCAAGCTCTCTGGCCTGGTGTCAGTTTTGTCCTTGGTGGTGCAGGAGGCAGGGCGCTCCAAGAGACGGGCAGGGCTGAGCCCACTGCAGGCTGCAGGTAAGAAGTTTCGCCTGCACGCCTCCCCGAGCTGAGCCCCAGCTGGGGAGGACCCCAGGGCTTCCAGCAATCTCTATATGCACGGGGTTGGGGTAGGTCTTGGTAGGTCTCCCTGCAGTGAGTGGGTCCTGAACCAGACCAGCATGCCTTGCATGGTTTCTTTGTTTACTCCTGGGAAAAGAGTCAGCCCGGTGGGATGACAAAATGCTGCCAAGAGTTTTCTTGGTAAACAAGCTGCTGTGGCATGAACTGCTGCTCCAAGTGAGCTCATCTCTGGGTACACTGTTGTTCTTTGTTGTTTCTCAGGGACTCTTTCCAGGGGCATGGTTCAGGACTCTGCAGGCAGCAGGCAGCTCAGTGGGATAGGCAGGCAGGGGAGACTTTGGACTTAGACTGCCTGAGTTCATGTTCCTCTCAGCTTATGTTGGTCTATGACCTCAAAGCAAGGCATCTCCTGAGCCTTAGTCTCTTGGTCTGTGAAATGGGGCGAATCCCAGATTTGAAGAGTTCATGATGGGAAAGAAGCAGTGATGCCTAAGAAGTGCGCACCTGCTTCTGAACCGAGGCTTCCGAGACTGAGACCTTCTGTCCCTTCAGGGTGCCCCTCCAAAGGGCAAAAGTATGTCCATCAAACGCCACGTGGCTACACACCTGAAAATGTGACTCCAGTTCTCTAGGTTGGAGGTGTGGCTGGAACTGAAGTGACGTGTCACTTTGCTCAGGGCACACCCACCTCCTGGTCACATCCCAGTGTATCAGTCTTCCAGCCGGTGAAAGGCATTCAGTCTGTTGTCCCTTTCTCTGATTTCCCCTACCCCCGACTTTTGAGCACTATGTAAAGTAGGGCCCCCAGGACAGACAAGGTGAGCTGCCTTTACAAACTGATTTTTTTTTTTTTCCTTTTCAGCCGCCAGACGACTGGACGTGGAGGACAGCAGTTTCGATCAGGATAGCAGGAAGGTAACAAGGGGGACGCGGTTCTGAGGGGTGGGATGGCTACTCCAGGGGGTCTCCAGTCCTTCTCTCACTCTGCTTCTGGGGTTCTGGGAGACTCAAGGTGGGAGCTACACCTACCTGTCTCCTTCTACATTCATTATGGGCACATGCTTCACCAGTGTCTGGGTTCTGCCATGCGTCCAAGTCATAGTTCTAGGACTGAGGAGATGCGGACAATGACAAGGAAATAAACCCAGTGCATTCTGGGATATTTGACAGGAAGGCTCTAGAACAGTTTGTCAAGTGTTTTGTTTGTTTGTTTGTTTTTAATAAATGGTAGAGACTGTAATGTAGTAGACTTTACTGGTATACCTCTTGGATGCAACCAAACTGTGAAAGCACCTCAAGAGGATTGGGGTGGGGGGGTGCATCACAACAGCAGGCTGCAGACAGCATTTGGCCATTTCTTCAACTGCTTCATGAACTATCAGACACCTTTTATGGCGAGACTCATACTAAAAGCTTGGTTTCTCTCAGTGGGGCCAGCTTGTGGGTAAAAGCTACTAGAAGGTTCTGGTGAGATGTCTTCACCACTGAAGATGACCTCAGCGTCCCCATTCCTCCTGTTCCTCTGCAGAAGACCACCTGGCTGCTCCTCAAGGGAGATGCAGACACCAGAACTAACTCCCCGGACCTGGACAGTCAATCTCTGTCCCTTAGCAGCGGGGCTGAGCGAGAACCTCTTTCAAGGATGCCAGGGGACAGCTTCTACTCACGTGAGTGGCTCTTCTGATGCGCACCAGAGACTGGCAGTGAGGGGCCCCTACTGAGAGGGCCCCCAAATTTCAGCTTTCTTCCCTAAAAAAACAAAACAAAAAAACAAAAAAACTAAAAGCAAGAGATAGCATGTAATCTCCACATTTGGAAGATAGGATTGGCAGAAGGATTGCCGTGCGTTTTGAGGTCAGCCTGCACTACATTGTGAGACTCTGTCTCAAAAATAAAATTAAAACAAAAAACATGCAAAGAGCATTCTAATGTGAATCAAGCCAAGTAAAGATCTGAGCCCTGGCCTCACCCACCATCTCGCTGCAGTGACATAGCTAGCTAGTGTGCGCACAGTGCCCCCTCGTGGCTCTCTCGGAGTAGGCAAGAAAGCAAAGAGGCTACCGGCGCCTCTTCCTGGGGGCAGATGTGGTCATGGTCAGGGGGCGAGTTCAGACCTGGAGCTGGTATAAGGCACTGTCCTGGTCCCTGTGACATCCTGAGCAAGGCACTTGAGGATTCCTAGGGAGATATGGTCTGACGTCCCGGGCAACAAAGCTGACGTCTGCCTAGCCTTGGGGGTGTTGTGAAGTCTGGCTTGGGAGTGGCTCTCCGGTATGGAGTAAATTCCCTTCACATCGTTTACTGAAGATGCTGTAGATCACAGGTAGAGGCAGCACAGGCTGCAGGTACACTCAGGCTCGCCCAGAGCAGCCTCTGGTCTAAGCTGGGTATAAGGTTGTTTTCTGTAACTGTGGTTAGAAGTGGAAGTCATGGGAATCTATGTAGTGTGAGAAAGCAGAGGAAGCCTCTGTCATGATTGTGGTGCTGATGCTGGATGAAATCTGGACTCCCGGTATCTGGGTCAGGATAGAATCCAGCGCAATAATACTCACTCTCGGGTCTTTAGGCACTGGGCATACAAGAGTGCTTTGCCTGGCCAGTAGTAGCCAGGCCTGACTGTTCTCAACCCACCCTCAACCTGTTCTCAACGCCAACCGATGGATGGTGCTATCTGACCCCTGAACCCTGGTGGAGATGCAGACAGCCGGGCATTGTGACTAACTGGAACCGGTGATGTTGTTCCGTGTGGAGTCTTTGTACACAGATGAGGTTCCTTGGGATAGCAGAGCATGCACACAAGGCTGATTTCAACATGAGATGGTTTATCCAATGGCCCCATAGGTCTGGGACTCCTGTAGGTTCTTTTGGGGAAGAGCTATCTGAAGGAGTGGCGAGAAGAACTGGAGATCCCACGTGCATGCCCTTGTCTACTGGGGTGGCTACAATACCATCCCGCAGCCCTTCATCCCAAGGACACTTGCCCCAGGTGGTGTCCTTGTGCTGGGTGTGCACATGTAGTTTGTGGTGCCTGGGTTTGGGCAGCGGAGGCTCCTCCACAGAACAGAGCTTAGGGGTTTTCCATAGCACTCACTGCCCTGTGTGGTGTTATGGCATCCAGGCATTAGCTGGGGGCCAAAACATTAGTATTGGTATTTGAAAATGCTGTTTTTTCCTTTTTCAGTTTTTGGACTTTGCTTTGTTAGGAGAGTGCCTGGTTCCATTCTGTATGACCTCACCCAGACTCTCCTCATGACTATCGGACTGTGCCCTCAGCCGTCCCCGCCTGTGGCTCAGGACACAGTATGGAAAGAAGCCTAGCTGTAGAAGTTACCTCTCGGGGTCCTGCTTCTACTGTCACTATGCTGTGTGGCCTATGCATGTGTCCTATTCCTCCCTGTGGTACTTTCTCATCTGCAGGTGCAAGGCTGAGGGTATTCATTCCAGGCACCTTTGAGTGTGGTGGTCCCTGTGAGGCAGGCTGCCCAGGTGTCTTCTTCCTTAGTCGCTCCCACAGTGACAGGGCTTGCCTGTCAGCCCGTTCCTCTATTGCATCCCTGCAGCAAACCTGTGTGAGTGGTGAGGACAGGAAGCAGCTGTTATGTGGGTGCACCTGGCCTCTAGAGACCCAGCCACCTGTGCTGGGACCTGTACCACGGCCAAGGAGGGTCCTGCACACCGAGGACACCATTTGTGAGGGTTGGGATACTCCACTTGTTGTATGCCAACAGGCATAACTACATCCCTCTGCGTCCGCTTTTTCCCTAGTGTCCTGACTTCAGATCTTCCCAGCAGGAAGCCCATAGGGTCTAGCATTGCACCTGTGCCTTTAACCCCATCCCAAGGGTGCTGCCACATCCCACAGGGCAGCAGTTCTCTGCCAGACACTGCTATCCTATCCGTGGGGCATGCATTTTATTGTACGTGTGTTTACTTCCATTCTTTGTCACGTGTGGGCACTTCCTGACTCTGTACAAGTGGTCATTAATAACTGCCCAAGTCTGCACAAAAGGGGATAGGGCTGGCTTTTGTTATAAGAAGAGAGCCTTGAAGGCAACTTGATGCCCCAAGTTCCCTCCCCTAGCTTGCATCCTGTGAACACAAGTTCTCTGTATCCCACATCCCTGATTTTTCATGCCTTCTCTTTTGAGGTCCCTTACTTACGTGTGTTAGTACAAAACGTGCATGCACTGACACAGGTGTGGTAGTCAGAGATCTGGTGGTACAATTCAAAAGACACATGAGACACTAGCTAGGGGTCTCAGTGGCCCCTAGCGAGGCCCCACATTTTTCAGAGGGATAAAACCCCTGCTTTATATCACCAGGATGAGAGGAAGGTGGGAAGAGTGGGCTCAGGGTGCCTTGGGGCTTGAAGACAGATGAGGGGTCTCTCTGACTTAGCAATTCAGGAAGTGCAAGGGAGAGACCCCAGCGGGGACCACTTCACCCCAGATGGCAGCCCTGTGCCTTTAACATTGGCATCACCTCGGTGTCCTCCAGCCTGAGGCCCCTGCGGAGTATGGAATGGAGGATGTACCAGTCTCTGTGGATTAGCTCATTGCCTCATTGCCTTCCCCTTGAGCTGCTCAGCACCAGCCAGCTGCAGGATGGAAGGAATGAAGGAAGGAGGACCAGACTCCCCCCTTCTACCCTTTGATTCCCACAGAGTTCACCGTGAGAAAAAGGTATCTCTAGTACCCTTGTTTATGGTTATAAACAGCAGGCTCCTCCTGACCTGTCAGTGTCCTGGAAGTACTGAGGGTGGTGGCCGAGCACCCAGGTAGAGTTGTGATTGAGATCCCTGGGTGACAGAGTCCACAGGTATCAGAACTAGAAGATCTGGTGCCACTTCCAGTGCCAAATTGGGGTCTAGGCAGGCAGAAGTAGTGCAGCCACCTAGCTCAGTCTTTGAACACCCTCTGTGTCCCAGTCTGTTCTAGGTGTGGGACCAGAGCTGGTGGAGCAGCATGGAGGTGGGACTAGCCAGGTGTTATATGCAGGTTGGCAACTAGGGCATGCTGGGAAAGGCACCATGGAAATATAAGAAGTCCTCAGGGAGGAGGGCAGTGCCCAGCCCGCCTTCAGATGTGGTCCTGGAAGCGGTCAATGCTTGATAAGAAATGATCCAGCCAAGGGTAGAGACAGGGCCAACAAACTGTGGGGCCAGGTCACTGTGGCAGCCCCTACCCAACCCTGTGCAATAATGGCCCCAAAGGACTTTACTTCTCCCATGAGCTGGGACCAAGTTGGCTGGAAGGTGACAGGAGGTGGCTGCCAGCATCTGAATTAGAGAGGTATTCTACACAGCATCTATGCAGATTTGGAGTTTGGCTTCTGCAGAGCCTCAGGGAGACAGGTACAATGGTATCGTGGGAGAAGGATGGCCAGGCACAAGATGGGACAGGCAGAGCTTTCAGAAAAGATCTGAGGTCTACAAATGTATCCGGGAAACCATGACAGGGCTTGACGCAGAGCACTGTCCAGCTGGTAGCACCCCAGAGAGTCACTGCTCTGTGACCTTGGGTACCCTAACAGGCCTCTCTGGTATGAAATCCCCTCACCTACAACAATGAGAATGATCCAGAAGCCTGTAGGACAAGGGGCTAACACCAGGGCATGCATTCCTGTGAGACCATCTAGGTGGAGCACTCGGACTCACACGCCAGACTGCAGTGGCCCTGGAGCAGCCAGCTCAAGCCTGTCCCACTGGCTTCCACAGCCTGACACTCATGCTGCTCAGGGACACTGAGCTGAGCTGTTCAGAGCTGATAGGAACTCCCCTGCACAGAGCAGGCAACTGCTGTTGCATGCTGGACCTCAGTGAAGGGATGGTGACCAGCGGTGACCTGCCAGGCAGTTGGCAGATGAATGTCCTGGGATGCTGTGACAAGCTTGCATCCCCTACTGCATCAGAAACCCTCTCAGTCACACATCCTGAGTGTCCAGTGGCCACCCTGACCTCTTACGAGCCATCCTAGAGGAGAACAGAGCTGAGGACCAGGTAAACTCCTGGAGCAGTCAGCAGCGTGCTTCCTAGTGGCTAGGGGTGAGCTCCTGAGTGCTGGCACAGGGACATGTGGTTAGGCCAAGCCTGGGCCAGGCCCAGGAGCTGGGCTTGTCCAGTGCCTGTAGGGCCTGATATAACCTAGGGTCATGAGCACACAGCTGTGAACTTACCCAGGGTCTTCTCTCCTCTGTACCTTCCTCTTCCTGTGTGTGCCCACCTCTCTCCCATGTCCACACCTGGTCACACACTCTTGAAATTCATCTTAACTTATCAGCTATGCAGGTCCCTAGAAGACCTCATAGGGCCATTTGATCTTATACAGATCACTCGATTCCCCCAGGGTCCAGATTTCTTGTGTTCAAGGCACAGAGGTCCTTGAACATGGGTTTGGATCTTTGAATGTGTAAAGGGATTTTAAATACAAAAGTTACCTGCTCTGCTGCACACAGGACTCTGGGACCTTTTAAAATCACACAATGGCAGGTCCCTCTCTAAGGGAGCTTGACTGTAGCAAGAATGAAATAGCAACTCTGAGGACAAGACCGCCATAGACGCACCTCTCTAGCACTCCCTGCTAAGCACACCCGAAAGAAGGGGGCCTATAGGAGAGCAAGAAGCCACAGTGTGGGAAGGAGGAGGAGGCTGGCCAGCCCTATAGGGGCAGGGAATGGATATGGGGCAGCAGAGAGGAGGCCCAAGGAGATGGTGTTTCCATACCGCTAGCTTCTTCTGCCTCCCGATTGGTGGGACAAACACACAGGCAGCTCTGGCAGGGATTGTGGGGGTACACCAGCAACCCTAGGCAAGTCTAGAAGAGTGGCATAGGTTATCAATCAGCACCCCGAGAAACAATGGCCATGGGAATTGGTCTATATGCCAGGCCCTGCACATGGGCCCAACAAACCTGTGGCCTGCTAAAATGGAAGACTGTGTAAGATCCCATCTCTTATCACACCATTTGGATATCCAGGATTCAACCAAAACATGACTGTTGCACCCAGAACTGTGACAGGAGCATTATAATGAGAAAAAGCCAACAGATTTGAACACTGGAAAGAATTGGCGTTGGTGTCATTGGAAAGGATTCTAAGATATCCGTCATAAAGATGCTTCATGGAGCATTTGTGTCAAAACTGGGACAGAGAGAAAGTCTCAGCAAAGAAACCTGCATTACTTTGAAAAAGAAGAATCAACTGAAAACTGACCTTGAACCAAAAAGTAAAATAATGTAACAATCTGTTGCTTGGGCTCAGAGACAGAATGACCAACTCCGACAGAAGGCATCAGAATCTGCATTCCAGGCTGAACATCGGAGAGAAGGAAAACAAGCGCCAGGGACCTGGGAAACTGTGTTTGTGTCTTCGAATCCCCAGAAAGGAGAAAGAACAGGTTAGAAGCATTCAAAGGAACAGCGGCTGAAAACCTCCCAGTCTCAGCGGAAGACAGAAGCCTGCAAGATCAAGAAATCGAGTGAGCCCCGAAGATCAGCTGGAAGTCCACACCAAGATGCGCTATTAAACTTCTGAACATTAAGGTTTAAAAAAAAATTTCTTGAAAGTACACAGTGAGGAGAGCAATGTCATCTGCAGGGTCAGTGTCATCTTAGAGTTGGTGGCAGCTGTGACTCCTCATGGAAACTGCATGGGTAGGAAGCGAGTTCCTGTAGAAAATTTACTAATTCAGATGGATTTTCTATTTACCTGCTCTAGCTCCGAAATAAAAGACACAGAGACTTATTAGATTTATTAATAAGCTTTAGGCTTAATAACTGGACAGATCTCCTTTTATATTAAACCTCTAAGCTAGTCTGGCTCCTTTCCAGCCACACGCCCCAAATTAGTTGCCAACATCGGGCCGGTCTGGGCTGCATCTGCTCCATCAGGCCACACCCTTTCTCTCCCCCCTTCACCTGATGGTCCCTACTTGAGCCCAAGAATAGAAGCTTTGCCTACCTCTCTTCTACCTGCGGGCTGTCTAGCTTTTTAACTAACCAATCAAATAATTGGGGAGTAAAGTTTACACAACATTGACCAGAGTATGTGACAATGCACTCGTCTGAACTGCAGCAGGCCTGGAACTCAGCATTTATATACAGAGAGCACCAGACAGACCGCCAACAGTGAGTGGCATGTCTTCCCGAGCTGAAGGGACGTCCTGCCCATGAGTTCTACATTTTGGTTAGAATATGCTTCTGGATGGGAGGGACAGGGACTTTTCTAGATGAGAAAAGCTGAGGGAAGCTTTTACCTTTAAGAGTGGTTAAGGGACCTTCTCCAGAGAAAGAGTGTGTGATAACTGCACAGGCCCAGAACCTCCAAAGGAGAAGAGCCTAGGGATAGGGGGATGGGGTACCACAGCCATACAGTCCTTCTCTTCTCGAGATTCTTTCAGGGTTGGGGATTTAGCTCAGTGGTAGAGCGCTTGCCTAGCAAGCACAAGGCCCTGGGTTTGGTCCTCAGCTCTGGGGGCGGGGGGGAAGGGGGAAGAGATTCTTTCTTTCTTTTTAAATTATTTTATGTGCATGAGTGTTTCACCTTCATGTATGTCTGTGCACCATGTGCATGCAGTGCCCATGGAGTCCAAAAAAGGGTATTATATACAGTTGGGAGCCACCATGGGGTACTGGGAATCAAACTCAAGTGCTCTTAACTGCTGAGCCATCTCTTCCGCCCCATCTTGACTTTCTTAAAGGAAAAAGTATGTCCAGGGCTAGAGAGATGGCTCAGTAGTTAAGAGCACTGATTCTCCTGAGGAAGGCCAGAGCTCAGGTACCAGCTCCCATGTTGGGTAGCCCACAATTGCCTATAACTCCAGCTCCAGGGGATCTGACTGCCTCTGCTGAGCTATGGGCACCAGCACTGAAATGCCATACCCACCCCCTCTCCCACACATATACACATAATTAAAAATAAATGAATTTTTTTAATTGACCAACTCTGTCTGGGACAGTTGTTGGGAAATGCGAAGACATTGTGTGGCCTGTGGAAATAAGGTTTTGCCACTCTGTGTGAGAGGTTGAACATGGAGCCTGGCAAGGCTGTATGCAGGCCCCTGACTAGTGGGCCAGAAATACAGTTGAAACATTTGCTGTTCTTATTCATCTGAAAGGCCTGGAAAGCTTGCAGAATCATAGATTAGGGTCTGAGTGGAACCTTCCCAAGCAGCAAGTTCTTTGTTGCTGCTGGCCTCCTTTTTGAGAACTGCTTCTAGCACCTTCAGCAGGCAGGCTCCAGGGTTTCTACAGCGGGTCCCTAGGCAGGTTCAGGGAGCCTTGAAGGACCTCAATTGTAATGCCCAGCCCAGCATGCCTAGGGTTGGTGGGCAGCTCTGTACCCTGGTACTCAGTTGTCCTTGGTATGAATGGTGGGTAGTGTGGCCCATGGCCCCTCTGAGCCCTCCCCTGGCCCAGCATCTCCATGGCATTTGGTCCCATGCTAGAGCATCAAGGAGCCCTGAGTCTCTGCCCAACCCATTTCATTTCATGAGAGGTGATTTGAATTTGACATTCCCACAACCTCATGTGGCTGATGATGGCCTGTGGTGGCCGTCACAACATAGGATGACACAGTCCTAGGAGGACCCCACTCTGGGAGAGGAGTTAGCATGGGTGATGTGATACTGAGGCTTATCCTAAACATGGGTACCAGCTGGGCTGGGCCCACCATTCCCTATGATGTTCCTGGTGTAAATCCCTGGCTTGTATGTTACACTCTTTTTCCTGGGGATAGAAAGCTACAAGCAAGGCTGGCAGATTATCTTTAGGGTCCTCTGCTTCTTGTCACCTGCCTAGTTCTGTACATGGGCCATGCCCTCCCCTGGCCTGGCTAAGTGCGTGACAAGGCTATGCTGTGTCTGTTACAGGCTTCCCTTATTCCAAACCTGACACTCTCCCAGGACCCAGGAAGGATGGCCTGGACCTCCGGGTAGGTACTTGGACCCTCCCTACCTGTGGGACACTAACCATCACTTGCTGCCTACCTGCACTGGTCCCGTAGCTTTATGACCTTACAGCCGGAAGAGGCATCCATCCTGCTTGCCCACCTGCCTCTGCCTGATGCTCTGCTCCAGATGCTGATGCTGTAGCCTTTTCCATGTCAAGAGTGAACAGACCACACCTGACCATACTCCAGTTCCTTTCCACTGTGCCTCAGAAGCCAGAGTCCCCAGTGTGTACGGCAGGGGAGATATAGGTCACCCAGAGTGACTAGGGATGCTATAAGATGCTTTTCGGTCCCACGCCTTTTCCAGTGGCTAGGGCCAGCCAAGTCTGAAATGTTCCTGTGTCCATAGAGCCATACCCACTTCATGCCACTATGGTGTGGTCTGTGGTCACAAGGCATTTGGCCTCATCCCCTTTTCCAGTCTTGACACATGAATGTCAGTGCAATGGCCTTCAGCCTGACTCCCCAAAGAAAGCCTGGCCTGTGCTGGTCCTGGGCCCTTTATGAGCCTATAGACGTGTTGGCTGTCAATGAAGAGCTCTAGGCTGGGATGTCCTGATGATCCAGAACCCCGAAGCCTCATGTAAGCACACAACCCCAGGAGAACCTCCATCACCCAGCAAGGCTTTACCAGTGTCAGGAAGTTTGTATATAAATCAAGACAATTCATTTCTCAAGAGAATGAAATGAGGTATGTGTGTGTCTGTGTCTCTCTCTCTCTCTCTCTCTCTCTCTCTCTCTCTCTCTGTGTGTGTGTGTGTGTGTGTGTGCTGCTGAATTGGCTCTATCCAAGTTCAAACTCAGGGCCAACTGCCTAGATTATCCTTCGCTCTATGGGACACTCCTATGACCAGGGAGGCATTTCCAGGGCTGGCAGGCATCCTTGGGGACTAGCCATTGTCTTCTTCGCCTTCTCAGGCTCTCATTCACTGTGTTTCTATCCAGGACTCAGCTTCAGGGCGTTCCCCCATACACGCACGGATGGAAAATCTAGAGGATCAGGGCATTTCCCTCCCATTAACCTTCCTTCCTGCTCCGGAATGGACCTTGCACGTTGCATGCTTCCTGGACTTTTCTGCAACGGGGTTTGTCTTCCACAGGGCAAGCAAGGGGTGTAGAAACAGAACTCTTCTAACAACAGATGCAAAAACCCTCCACTTAGAGCCAGCTATCTAGAGGCCATGGGAACCCTGTCTGCCTCTCTTTTTACCTAGAACAGTTGCTCTCTAAGCAAGGGGCCCACAGGGGCCAGTGTCCCAGCTTGACTAGTTAATCCCCACCCCCCATTCAAGTCAGGTTCCTTGGTATGTGCTTGGTGAATGAGAGAAAAGTAAGGACACTGGGCTGTCTGCATGTCCAGCCTGTGTCTAGTCAGCCCTCTATGAGGACACATAGAAGACAATCCCCTGGGAGAGTCTCAGCTTGTCTGTGGCATCGACGAGCTTCCGTGTCTGCAGAGGTTCATGGTCTCCACCAGCTCCTTGTAGTCCAGTTGAGAATAGGTGGTCTGGACCCTTGTGGGTCCATCTTCCTCCTGGAACCATTGTGAGCCTCCTCTTAACTGTCTGCAAGCCTGAGAGGCAGGCCTTGTGTGAACGTGGGGGATGGTGGAGGGAGGAAAGCGAGCAGTCCTAAGTGCCGTGGGCTTGAACTCTGAAGGTCCCAAAGGTGGGGTCCCTCTTCACAAAGGAAGTTCTGACCTGCCTCTTGCCTCTGGGGTTCTATGTCTTCCGCCCACTCTCACTCCAATACCCATCTACACTTCCATGCCTCCTCAGCAGAAGGCTCGCTAGTTGGTGATCCCAGCAGCCTTTTGCAGCCACGCCCAGCAGTGCAGACCTGCCTCTTCTCTCTGGAGTCCCTGCAGGTGCTTACCCACAAACCTTTGCCAGGGACATACAGTGGCCCCAAACCATTCGCTGGGTGCTTTGATACCATGAAGGATTCTTGGGGGGAGGGGGCGGCGCTAAGTCGAAGAACAGATCCAGTGAGACCAAAATCCAAAGGAGAAGGGGACCTCAGGAGAATGTTCTATGAAAAACAAAGACACGTCTGAGAAAGGCTCAGGTGTTCTGGCAGTGAAGGGTAGATAGTCATGGTTGTGACCTTTTTAGAGCTTTCCTCATCTGAAGGGGCAGAAATTCTCCTTAGTCTTTGTCCAAGAGGAGTTTGCCACAAGGACCCAGTGAACCCTAACATTGTACATACCAAAGGTCATGAGAATGTCCCAGTGTCCAAATCTGCCACAGGAGGAAGATGGTCACAGCCTAGCAGACTAGCTGTCACCTGTGGCAAGTCTCCCTGTGAATAAGGCAGTAATGATTAACACCAGATGCTGTGCGCCCTGTCAGTAAGAGACTAGTGCCTCGCCACCTGCAGGTCTTGTGCTTGCTCCCTGGAAGAAGTCCCACTTGGAGAAAGACGTTAACCTGTGAACAGACCAAATCTCAACATAAAAAACTAGGGCTGTCAGGTTGGGTTAAAAAAAATAGCATTTTCATAGTGTGCCATTACAAGATACACATTGGAACTGTTTTCTTAAACTATTAGAAATAATAAGAAAAAGATGCAAAAATCACCAATGGGAGGTGGGAATTGTGACATTGTGTCAGTGAAATTAAATTTCAAATAAATAATATATGGAGAGGGAGCAGCAATGCAAAGTGCCAGTGTCCCAGGCTTAATGAAACAATAACAGAACCCAGAAACTTAAATGTACCAAACAACACAGCAATCACAATTTATGTAGGTGCCTTGCATGTTCTTGAAATCAGACACAGTAAATAAGTAAGAGTCACCAAAACTACAAAGTAATTCACTTGCAAGCTTAACCCAATAGATAAATGAAAAAAAAGCATACTTTTTAACTCCAGTTTTCATGGGTTCATAAAACTCTAAAAATATTTTATGTCAGCTGAGCACAGTGGTGCACACCTTTAATCCCAGCATTTACGAGGCAGAGACAGGCAGTGGGTTCAAGGCTAGCCTGGTCTATATAGAAAATTCCAGGACACCCTAGGCTACATAGTGAGACCCTGTCTCAAAACATGTAAATGTATATTTTTAAAGAGTTTATATCAGGAGGCAGGGACAAGAGGACCAGGAGTTTAAGGCCAGCCTCAGCTATATAGTGAGTTCAAGGGTAACCTGGGCTCGATAAGACCTGTCTCTGAAAGAGGCATGGGGGTGATCTGTGACTTTATATCTCCAGCACGCATTTGAGTTAGCCAGCCTTGAATCCACGACCATCTTGAGGCAAGCTCTGTGGCTTTCGGGGTCTTTATTTCCTAGAGTTAACGAGGGTGGGAGGAAGCGATTCTGATATCTGTCTGATTATGAGAACAGATATGGCTGTGCATCTTTTCCTGAGCTCTAGAGCATATGCTTTCCACATGAGTCACAACTTCAAAAGCAAGCCCTCTCTCCCTTTTCCACACCAGTGTCTGCTGAGTCATGCAGCTCATTGCTATGTGGCTTTAGCAGGAAAAAAAAATCACAGCAGCCAGCATGGGCAGCCATGATCTCATTCCTACTAGAAGCCATAGTGTAATCTTGGGAAAGCAAAGCACACGGATTCAGACTCCTACGGGCCTGTGGATTTTCTGTGTGAATCCAGCAAGACGCTTGACTGCTTTGAGCCTTGTCTATAAAGCCTGAGGTTGTTTCCCAGAAAGATCGGAGATTATGTCTGTAGAGTTTACTAGTGCCCTGATGAGGAAGATAAATAGCACATCGCCTTTAAAAATCCTGGTACCTCATTGGGAACTGCAGTGGAACTAGCCAGGCTGGGGCCAGGCGGTGCAGCCTTGGGCTGGTTCTTGCCTCTCAGCTCTGCAGCTAGTCCACACTTACAGGTTAGCCTAAGACTTGCTTGCACTGAGTGGTCTGTAGAGCCACATAGAGCACAGACCCTATTCTTCTTGCTTCCAGACCTGTTCCTCCATTTAGGGAGTGGTCACTTCCCATCCTTCCTCTTTTTCCTCTGACCTAGAACCCTGGAGGAAGCTGGTTTCCTTGGAGATGTTGACCTGATTGATTGACTGCTTGTGATACAAGATTTCAGCCACTAGGTGGCATCATTTCTCCTTAGCATCAGGCACTCCTGGCTATAAAGGTGGAGCCAAGGCATCAGGCTCCCCGATGGACAGGTGTGCCTGAGATGCTGGTCTGTCTGAGGCTGAAAAAATGTTCCTCAAAGCTGTTTTTGAAAACTTCTAAGGGGAAATGGTGAAGGTGAGAGGTCATGGAGAGTTCCTGACTGACACGAAGACCCCTGGCTAAGGATGCGTGACTTAGGACACAGTAGGACAAACTAGGGTGGAACCTTAAGACGGAAGGAATCATTGAAGGGCATCGTAAGTTACTGAAGTAGTGTTAGAAACCCAAGACTGCTGGACTTGGTGGTGCACACTTTTAATCCTAGCACCGGGGAGACAGAGAGCCATGCAGACCTCTATGAATTTGAGGCCAGACTTGCCTGCATAGCAAGTTCCAGGCCAGTCAAGCCAACTCAAAGAGCAAACAAGGGGTTGGGTGCATCCAAATTCATGTCCAAAAGTTTGTGACAAGCCAAATATCAGAAATGTTAGTAAAGGCCCTCTCTCACCTTCTGCTTTTCACACTCACCCTCTCATCAGCCGGTCACAGCCTGCTGGATCCAGCTCTGAGGCAGGCAGGAGGTCGCCGTACATCTCTAAGCCTCCGTTTCTCTGTTTCAGGTGAAGGCTTTCAGTGTGCCAGCTCTGCCTGTTTCCATGTTCTCTGGGGTGTGTGTAGCCTGCTCCTAGTCTGTCCCCGACTTGTCTTCTGCTGTAAGGTTCACAGGAAGCAGCTTTCCTTGTAACTGTATCTGCAGGCGGAGCACATGGTGCCTCCACGCACAGCACTCTGCTGAAATGCAATCCCTGGACCCAGTTTCAGAAGCTGTGCCCATATAGCCCTGACCCTGTTTCAGCCCCTGGACTGTGCTGGGGGACTGGGACGCATCAAGCATTCTTCAGGGAGCTCAGCTCACCCCCACCACTCTGGTGAAGGCAACAGATATGGCAGTGGTAGGAGTCAGGCAGGCAGGGATGATGCAGCCCGCAGCCCTGTCGGGGCTCAGTGCACTACGTGATGGCAGGGACCCTATAGACAGAGGTAGCTTGTACATATGGGCTTTTTCCAAGTGAGCAGAAGAGAAAGAAAAAAACGTTAATGACCATGATGGGGCTGAAATGACAGTTTGTCACTGACAGCCACGGCACTTGAGAACATTACCCAAGTCAGGTGACAGTCAGCTGCCCCCCTCCTCCCTAGAATGTCACTCCTTGGGTATTAATGTCAGAGCAAGGCCACTCTGTCCAGGATGCTAGGGGGTTCTGAGCACCAGGATCCTTTTGTGAACCTAGAACTGTGGGGGTGCCTATGGCTTCCAGAGGGAGACAGAGGACCCTCTTGTCTTGGAGCTTCGTGGTGCACAGACATCGGCCCTCTGGACTGAGTGGCTAGCTAGACACTGGGGACTCTGGAAATACAGTGGCGTGATGCATAGCCAGAGGCCATGGCCGGTGAGTGCCCCTTTGCAGTCTTATAGGCACAGTGAGACTGGGTGACTTGGGTCTACCTAGAGCACAGGGACAGCAGATTGTAGCTACTTTTCACAAGGAGGAACAGAGATACCACAGGTTATACCCATCACAGTATGAGTATAGAAAAGGGCGCTGAGCTGCCCTGTAGGCCATGCCACCATGCTAGCTCCAGAGCAGGACCCAGGCTCCAGAGCTCATCATTAAAGGTAGGGCAGAGCTGATCAGACAGGCAGGGTCCAAAGGCTTCTGAGGTAGGTTTAAAAGCCAGTAGCCTTCAAGTCACCTTCCAAAGCCCAGCTTTGCCATCTGTCTGCCACCTAAACCTGTCAAACACCATCTTCCTCCAGCTGTGTGAAGACCCAGGATGCACTGGGGCCTGTCTCCCAGCCCCTTACAGCCTGCCCCATGCAACCTGCCTCTTGCCGGCCTCTCTCTCTTTCTCTCTTCCAGAATGCCAACCTGGCCCCTTGTGGAGCAGACCCGGATGCCAGCTGGGGCACGCGAGGTACACACAATGGGGACCCCTGTGGGTCTCTGGCTAGGCCAGAATCATTAGCACATGTCTACCAGTCTCCTTCTGAGACCACCCCTCCGGGACCTGCTGGCAGAAGGCGCTGCACCATAGATGAAGGGTCCCCTGGTGGTGGTGGGGTTTGCCTGTTGACCCCTCAGCTCTCTCATCCTGCACTGCAGGGGCCTGTCGTGGTTTTTTTAGTGCTGTGAGTCTCATGGAGTAGGGCAGAGAGCCACAAGGAAGCCACAGCTTCCAGGGTCTGAGCTGAACTGTTTGAGTCGAACAGAAACAAACCCCATTTTCACCCTCATTCACTCTGCCTGCTGGCATGCGTGTGAACGGGCAGCGCTTGCAGGGCAGGTACTCCACTAAGGGCTGGTCTCCCAGCTCTGAACAGGGTCATGCACTTGACCATGCTTGCCTCTCTGCGACCCTCTGGAATGCCAGGAGAACCTTGTTCTCACATATACAGATGGCAGCTCCAGGGCTTCTCAGCCTGCCCTTAAAGTGGTTGTCCCAATCTCCAGCCACAGACCTGGCACTTCAGAGTCCCAAGTGGGAAGACCAAGGATCTGCCTCATACAGGCATCTTCCTTCCGGAATGATTCAATGCCAGGATTCTAGTGACCTTTCCGGTGTGTGTGTGTGTGTGTGTGTGTGTGTGTGTGTGTGTGTGTGTGTAGAGCCCCTGCCATCCACGCCATGTTACCTTCTTCTGTGTGATGATATTTTAAGTCTAAGGGAACCCCTTGTCAGAAGGAGCCGTACAGAGCTCGGTGGTTTAATACAAGAAGTGGAGCATGATGATGAGGGGCCTGGGGTGTGGCTTGGGTGGCAGAGGGCTTGCCTTGCATACGCAAAATCCTGAGTTTGATCCCCAGCGTCACATAAACCATGTGTGGTAGTGCATACTGTAAGCCCAGCACTTGGCATGGGAAGGCAGGAGATTAAGGAGTTCAAGATCATCCTCAGCTATATAGTAAGTTCAAGGCTAGCCTAAGGTCAATGAGACCTTGTTGAGGTGGGGGCGGGGGGTAGGGGACAGGGATGGCGGGATATATATCAGTAAAGGTGTCAGACTCCACAACACCTCTCACAATGTTTTCCTGGAGAACCCATTGCACATCTGGGTAAAGTGAGACTGGCTCAGAGTAGCCCAGAACAGCAGTAGAGACATCTCCCAGCCTAGGAGCACAGTGCCGCTACCCAGCTTCCAGTGTGGCCTCCAGCCTCCTGGCCATGCCTTCTGCTCTCAGTTTGCTGTGGGAGAGCCTTGGTACCAACCTTGAAACCCAAGACCTTCAGAGCCCCATGAAGGCTGCTCAGGGGACCAGAGACCAAGCATGGCCCAGTTGACTCAGGGTGGGGGGGGCGTGCCCAGGAAGAGGATTGTTCTCATCCTGGGCAAGGATTCTTATGTTCCTAAACCAGCCCTGTGGTCTCTGCTCTTCTCTTACAGAGTACAAGGTAAGGGGCCACCTGCCCTAACTGACCTCGCCCACCGCGCTGCACCTGCCCAGGTTAAACGTTTCTTTTTTTGTTGCATTTTCTCTATGAAATGCACGTGTCCACAGCCCACACAAGTATGTATCTGGGTTTGCCTTTTGGTCATCCCAGGGGTACTTGCCTCTCAAGATAACCCTGTGGCGTCTTCCCTGCAGATATACCCCTATGACTCCCTAATCGTAACAAACCGAATCCGTGTGAAACTACCCAAAGATGTGGACCGGACGCGGCTGGAGGTAAGGCAAGGTAGGGAGGTATCTGCTGAGACTCTACAGACCTCAGATCTCAGCCACAAGATCAGGTTTACACACACACACACACACACACACACACACACACACACACACACACCAGGAGAGGGTGCCACTGTGGTGACAACACAAGGCTCAGAACCAAGGATCCAGAATCCTCCAAGGCAAAGGAACAGGGTCACAGACCCAGTGATGCTGGCTTTGCAGAGAGCACCTGACTTGTGAATGGGGTGGGGAGGTCTGGGTAGCACAGTGCACTAAGGGGCCCATGGTGGTCCCGTCCCAATGATGGGCCAGCTTGAAGAGAGACTTCCTGGCTTCTCTGCTGATCTAGAGCAGGGAGTTCATCCAAAGAAGACAAGTGTGTGTCTGAAAGGTCCATGCAGCTGTGGCAGAAAGTGTCAGGTTGTACACTCTGGCCCGGAGAACAGACTTGGTTAAGCACTCACTCTATGTTAAGGCTAAAGTGCCCTGTCTCTGCCTCTCTGTTCCTTCAAAACCACCCAGCAGTCAGCAGCATCAGTTGGGGCAGGGAGGGATGGAGTCTTCTCTTGAACCTCACATATAGGTGCTGCCTTTCCATGTCTCTTGCTGCATTGAGGGCTCCTGAGGCAGAGGCTACCTCCAGCCTATGCCCTGGGGAGGTACTAGACCCCTTCTGACCTTCTCATGAGGCAGTGGCTTCATATGTGGCCAGGAACAGGAGCAAGAGAAAACAGACAGAGCCAAGGGACCCCAGCAGAGCTGGGGCTTTGGGAGGTTAGCAAAGCAGAGACTCATGTAGATTCACAAAGAGGTGACCTCTAAGGTGGGACAGATGGGCCTGGCAGAGACCTGTGCTTGGGCACAGAGTGTGGAGGTCCTGTCTGTGTTACAGAGAATGTGTTCAGGATGGCCCAAAGGCCAACCAGGGCTTTCACAGGCCACCGAGCAGGATAGTGTGAATGAGGCATCTTTTCAGAGCCTGTGAGATGTGACCCTGCCAGGGACAGTGCCATAGCAGTGGACTGGCTTTCCTGGGCTTGCGAGTCATGTGTACCTGAGCCTTCATCTCTTAAGATGAGAGCCCAGAGCTGCTTGAGAAAGTCATTATGCAGTCAGAGCTCATATGAAGCCCCTGGCCTGGAAAGCAGCAGTCCCTCTGCACAGGGAGGTGTCAACAAGAAGGACATGAGACAGCTGTGGCTCTGTGTGGGGAGGTGGCACTTCTTAAACCAACAGGTACTTGACCCGTAGAGACTTAGCCTGGAAATCAATGGATTCCCATGACTGGAGGGCCTCCTCAGGTATGGCTGGATAAGGGACTAAGCACTATTTCACACACCCAGTGACTGAGTTTCCTCTCACTGGCTCTTTGGGGACACTTTGGTCTCTCTTCCAGAGCTCATCAGGGGGAGAAAGCCATGTTTATCATCTGTCCTCATACAACCCACACTGACTTTCTGGGTGATCATTCCCCCACCCCACTCCTAAATCAATCAGTTCTACCCAGGGCATAAAATGTCCTGAGCTTACCCAGAGTTGCGGGGGGAGGGGGGGCAGGGCACTGGTGCCACCTGAGCTGGAGAGGTCCAGGTAGTTCCTGGTAGAAACTGAGACCTGCTACCTGAGATGGAAAGAGGGCTGCTGGGCAACAGGCAGGTGGCAAGTGTCCACCGCAGGGAGGGTCAGGGAGGGGGCAGTTCAGCAGAACAGAGGATAGCAAGATCTCAAACAAGTTGTCTATGCAGCCAGTCTATGCCTGGTGCATACCTGTTGGACCAGACAAGAATCCACAGAATGAAAGAAGAATGCTTGGAGCTCACTGCAAATGAGGAAAGGCTACTGAAACGCTCTTGTGTATTTTGATGTGTCTATCATCCATGGGAAGGGACAGTAACCAGGCTGGCTAGGAAGCTGTGTGAGATTGACAGGGTAAGGGAAGTCCCGAGGCCACACAGGAACAGGGCTTTGCCTGTGGTCTTGGAGACTGGACCATAGGAGTCCTTTGCTTGAGTGTCAAATGTGACATTGGCCTTTTCTGCAGGTGACAGCAGCACCAATGGCTCACAGTGGGGTTTCTCGGGCTCTGGTTGAACTGGGCTTCTAAATGGTGGGGTCATGGCCAAGAACACAGCTGCTGTATACAGGGGCACTGCCGGCCATTGGCAGCTCACTGGTCAGGACAGCCCTAGAGGTCTCCCATTTGCTGTGTGTCTTGGATCTGTTTAAGGTGTGTCCTTGCTGGTTACTGAGGGTTCTTGGACTAAAAGCTTCAACCTGATATGCTGCTCAGAGCTCAGATGACATCAGCAGCATCTCCTGCAGCCCCTCCCCCCCAGAGCCTGCCAGGGCTCCCTACTTCCTTTTGGGGATGGAGAATGTCTCAAGTGACTTCTGCTTTGCTTGTGAGCATGTGCCCGTGGAAGCCAGCTATAGTCTGGGGAGGGGATTTCGCATCAAGGTGAACACACCCAAGATGGTGACACTCAGCTATTCTTCTCCTTCAAGCTCAGCCAGCCCCCACGGATTGGAACATACCACAGTAGAGCACATGTCCTTTCTTCCTTATCAGGTTGGGGACAGGGATGTGGCCCCTGGAGGAGGTGGCGTTGGGGCTTTCTTGCAAGAGCAGCCCCTCCCCAACACTGTTTGTCATGGGTGGGAACTTTAGTTTCATAGTGAAACTAGTTTAAAACTTGAAAAAATCCAGTGTGCCACAGAAAGGAATGGAAGTGGGAAAGCCTTCTGGAAGTCCCCTGGGCCATCTCTTCATGGTGGACAAGCTTCCACAGATCCCTCTTGTACAACTCTGGCAGTAACTGAGTTGTTTTTCCTGTAAGGAGGGATCACTGTATACTCAACTCAATGCCCATGTTTCCCCTGGGCCCCCCATTTTTTGTGCCAATTTGCAGCATTGTGCTTCCACGTGGCCAAGTAGCCACAGGCAGGATGGCTTCCTGCAGGCTCTAAGGACAGGGGTTTTGTTTTTTTGTTTTGGCTTTTTGAGACAGGGTTTCTTTGTGTAATAGCTCTGGCTGTCCTGGAATTATCTTTGTAGACCAGGCTGGCCTCGAACCCCATGATTTCTCTACCTCTGTCTCCTGAGTGCTGGGATTAAATGTGTGCACCACCATGCCTGCCCAGTTTAAGGACAGGGTTGTCACTCATAGGCTCATTGGCTGAGCTTGTCACATGGCATCACTTGCTGCAAGGCAGGCTGGGAAGTGAAGTTAATCATGTGCAGGAAGAAGCTGTGGGTGTAGTGGACAGCTGATGGTGTCCTCTGTAGCTCTGCAGGGTTTGTCCCTGACTGCTGACTATCATCATCAGTGTCACAGTTGATGATGTCATCAACATCAGTGTCATAGTTCTTGGCCAAGTACCCCAGTCATTTATAGACATGGGGGCTGACTGGACCCCATGGAGGTCTTTGAGCAAAAAACAGGCACAAGCTCTGCCCTGGGAGAGTCAGTCTGATATGGGACAGAGGGGTCCATCAGCTGAATATTCAAATGAGCATTCATAGCCCTGCACCAGCATTAGTGCTCTGAAGGACAGGAACTTGGGCCTCTTGTTTCAAACGAGTAGATGGTAATGGTGCAGTAAGCATACTTCTATGTGTGTGCCTGAGTGTGTGAGGGTTTTGTCAGGAAGCTATATGTACAAAGGCCAAGGAGCAGAAGGAAGCTTAAGGAAGCTTGAGGCAACTGACCCAGAAGGAATCTATGAGACTAGACCTGGGCAGGTAGAGGGAGAGAAGGATAAACCAGGCCTTGCAGGGCCCTCATCTGTGCTCAGCAGTTTGGCGTTTAGCCCAGTGACATCTCAGGTAGGTTTGCGGTTTCTGACATGCCCTGTGGCTGTATTGTGGAGCTTAGGGTGGCTGTGGATCAACAGGAAGGGTTTAGGGGCCATGTGAGTCATCTAGAAAGCCTGATGGTAACTTGGATAGGTGTAGCATGACAGTGGGTGAGAAGTGGATGGATTCAGGCAGTTGTTTCAACAGTCAAGGGAACAGACCTTAAATTAAACGTGGAGAATGTCCTGTAGGCTGGGCATTCCAGACTTGACTTTGGCCAGCCTGGATAGGTGGGATGTGGTGGTTTCCCAGAAGAGTGGGGTGCCCTGGAACCAGAGGTGACGGCATTTGGGCACAGCCTAGCAGGGTGCCGCACAGGGCCCAGTTTTACATGTGGTATAGGCCGGTTACTTGTGTTCCTGTTGTGAAGGTCCTCTTTGACTCCACAGAGGGTCAGATGCATCACAGGGTGTCCTCACATGAAGCAAAGACCAGGTTTCTATACTCAGATACTGGGCTCTTGGTCCTGGAAGATCTAAATCTCAGTCCTTGGCCATAGTACACCAAGTGCCTCCTTCCCAGAGGGAGCCAGGCCCCTGTGTGTTCTGAGTGCTTTTGCCCACTGGGCCCAGAGTTCCCAGTCCCAGGCCAAGGAATGGGAACTCTGTTGGCCCCAGCTGTTATGACATGCCCTAATCTGAGCCATTCCCCACATGTTCTACCCTGTGCTCATCAAAGGTGGCATTGTCTTGCTTCCAAGATTGTCTTCTGCCATCCCTGATGGTGTCATGGAAGGGGCTGAGCACTCGGAGTCAGTGTGAGCTGATGTGACTCCATTCACTGCAGTGTCTACCTGTGTGGCTGTGGACAAGTAACTTGACCAGTCTGAGCCTGGTCTCTCACTGGTTAGGTGACAAGGCTTGCACCCGTCCTTTGGACAATTGCAAGCATTTGAATAGAGGCTCAGATATAATCAAGCACCTACTGTGTTAAGCAGCAGGTGGACACCTGTATGCACCCCATCCACCAGCATGACTGATAGCCCTGCAGAGACTGAGCTTGCCATGGAGAGGGGCCATGGATGTAGTCCAAAATGATGATTACTGGAAACAGGAAGAGGTAGCAATAGTGTGTACATAGATGCAGGACAGTGCTGTCAGCAGCAGCAGGAGAAAGTGCTTTCATAGTGCCTCGTGTGGCAGCACATAGTCACAGACAGCACGGACATGGCTAAGAGGCACGTGGTTCTGCTGTCCCTCCTGTGTGGCCGGCTCCATTCTGAGCACACCATATTTAACACTTCTTTCACAACTCCGTGAGCCATCCAGATATCTTCCAGGACCCCGTGACTTCCATGGGGTAGATATGGCACTTGGCACTCAGAGCCACTCTGCTGGCGTGCCTTCTAGATCAACTACGGTATGAATTGCCAAAGGCACCTGTCTTTACATTGCTTTTCTCATATTTTTCCCACAACTATGAAGACTGCATTTATACACACATGTGCACAAACACAGGAACATATATAAATATGCCGGTGCAGGTGCATAACACATGCCAAGGCGTGTACAGAGGAGAGCTCCATAAATCTTGGGGCCGGTACTTCTGAAATGGGGTGACTTGGGAGGCTGAGCCCTGAGGCAGGCTTACCTCTTCTCCTTTGGTTCTTACAGCTATCACTCCCTTGACTGAGGCCCACCTACATTTTCTAAAGTAATCATCTTGTCATAGATAGTTATTGGTGGTAACTATGCCCACAAAACACCATTGCAGCAGCATATATAACCGATGTTTGACCAAAGCCCCAGCCCTGGGGCTTGGGAGAATTGGTATATCCAATGTATATATCAAGAAAGGCTGGTGAGGTGCTGGAGAGGCTCCTGTTTGCAGGAGGCTATATGGCCATGTTGATGTGTCACCCAAAGGTTCGTGGCTCCTGGGTTGGGGCTCTGAGCTCTTCCTGGGGCGGAAGGCAGGGCCTGCTGACAGGGAAGGGGCTGCAGAGGGCCTGTGGTTTCCCTGGTGGTCCTCACACACCCTGAGTCTGTGTGTCGGCTTGCGGGTGCAGTAAACCCAAGGGGGCTGCACCTGGGAAGTGAGGAACCCGAGGCTCAAGGGTCCTTTCTGTGCTCACACTTGTCCAACCACTATGGTGAGAACAGTGCACCCTGGCCCCTGATGACCAAGGGTGACCGTGAGGGGTTTAGAGCGCCCCCCAGTGGTCCCTTCCCAATGCAGGTTGAGAAGTACTTGAGTGCTGTGTGGCAGGACTGATGGAACTGGGGCGGGGTCTAGCGAATACCCCAATACCCTGGCTGGCAGGAAGCTCACTGTGGAGCTGCAGTGGGCAGAGGCTGGTGGCAGCAGGGCTGCTGGATGACAACAGCCATACATATGGTCCCTGAGAAAAGTAGAGGGGATACCATGAGCAGAGGCCTGCTGCCTTTCTGGAGCTGAGAGTCACCCAGGTCAGCTGGAATTCGGAGCAAAGGACTTGGTATGGTTTTGGGGGGAGGGCCTTTTGGCTACCATGACCCAGGCAGCCTCACCTCTGGAAGAGGTGACATTAGAGTCAGGGCCTATAGAATTAGGAGATGTTGCTGGTGACATAGGGGGAAGGGTTAGGACTTTCCACCATGCAGCGATGTCCCTCAGGAGTGGGACTGGCTCGCTCTCGGGAAAGGCACTATTCTGGCTTCCTTCCTATGGCTATGGAAGAAGCTTGGAGCTCTTGGCCTTGACTGGCACCTGAGGAGTCAGGAGCCCAGGAGTAGCTGAGCTCAAATAGCTATGTGGGCCCCATGTATTCAGCTATACCCTATAATTCTTCCTGCTGGGTAGAGCACCCAGGGATCCAGAGGCCTTTCCTATGAGGAGGCACTAGCAGATCCTCTGGCAGGAAATGGCTCTTCTGACCCTTGCTCACTCTTGAACAGCCAGGTCCTTCCCCCCTCCGCAATGGACAAATCTGTCAGGAGTTGGGGCTGTGGTAGGGCTGGGGTCACGGGCCTCGGGTCTTTCTCTGCCAGCAGTCCTGCCACCCCCACCACCTCAGTCAATGCAACCTCTCAATACCAGCCGTTACATGTGTGCTCCTTCCATGGTCTCATTCGCAGCCAGCTCTCCTAGGCTGTGCAGAGAGAATCCCACAGAGTATGATGGGCATTTGGAGCCAGCCTGGGCTACATAGAACTCAAGAATGCACAATGAGACCTTGTCTCAAATGCCAACAAAACTGACGACAGTGCCTCTAGCCATCTACTCAGGACTTTCATCTCTGGTTGTCCTGTTAAGCTAGTCTCATCCCGCCCTACCAGGTACCCTTTCCTGGCTTTCTGAGGTATAGAGTTAGTCTGTGTCTTATAGGTACATGGCCAGTATTGACTGAGTAATGGCACCCAAGACTTTTTTTTGTCTTATTGTGTCCTTGGCCTCTCTAAGAGCATCTTATAGTAAGTTGAAAGAATAGGAGCAGGCCTCAAAGGGTTATGGCAAGACAACACGGGAGCTTCTAACCCTCGATGGGCTAGTGGACTTCTTAGCCCAGCAGGTCACCCTGATCTCACCATGCCAGTGCTCATTTCTAGCCCAAGATGCTTTCCTGTTTGCAAACATAACAGTTCGTGGGCTGAGGGTCTCCACCTAGGCAGGACTTCCCGAAGGCTATGAGCATGGTTCCGTGGTGAACATGGCTGTGTGCATACGTGTGTGACACCAGGTCACCTCCTGTTGGGGCTCTGGAACTCAGAGCACACAACACAGTCAGTAACGAGATTTGTATTTATGCTTTTCAGTGATTGTCACATTCACTATTCCATTCTAGTACATGATCTCCTGTAGCCCAGGCTGGCCTTAAACTTGCTATCTGGCCAAGGCTGGCCTCAAACTCTTGCTCCTTCTGTCTCCACCTACAAAATGCTGAGATTGCCCATGTGTGCCCCCACACCCAGCTCTCATCCACTTTTCTCTCCACCATTACAGCAACCTTTAATTTCATGTCGTTGTCTTAAAGTGTGGAAACTATACTGTTTTTTTTTTTTTGCCAACATATTTTTTTTCATATAAAAAATGTGGTAAAATTCACTGTTTTTACTGTTTTGAAGTATGCAACTCATGTGTCTGTCTGCACTTTTTTAGTTTCACACCCATCATCACTGTTTGGGTCCAGAACATTTTCATCACCGAGAAAGGAAACCTTACACCCTTCATCAGCCACACTACCCACCCCCCACCACTCTTATCCCCACCCCTACCCCCACCCCTACCCCCACCCCTGGTAGTTCTGATCCACTTCTGTCCCTTCAAGCCCTGCTCTGGACCTTACATTCAGCAGAGTCATGCAGTGTGCGGTATGTTTGGCTCTTTGCACTCGGCCTGCTGTTTTTGAGGCCTAGAGTTTGGGGCTGAATGATGCCCCAATGCATCTTGTTTTCCCACTGTCCATCAGCAGGCTTGTTTCTGCCTTCAGCCCTTGGGAAGAATGCAGTGAATGTGGGCACTTGGGACACCGTGGGAGTCCCTATCTCTGTTCTGGGTGTCAGCTTTGGGCAGGAGAGCTGTCATCCCTCACTCTGTCATCTTGTTGAAGACCTATCTGCCTCTTTCCCACAGAACAGCCAAGGCACCCTGCTTGGGAAGGAAATGGCAGCAGGTTGTCCTAGCCAGGCCTATCCTCTCTGCCTTCCTGCTATTTCAATCTACCCTCAGCCTCCCTTCTGTCTCCCTGGTGAGCTGAGAGGGATGGGAGAGGCCTGGGAGAATACCTGAGGTCCTCTGAGTGTGCCTTAAGGAATGAGAAGTGATTTCTTTTCTTTTCCTCTATTTTCTCATCACAGTTTAAGTAAGTGGTAAATGAGGGAACCTGCAGGAGTCTACAGAAGGCTCTGGGCAGGCAGGAGGTGGTCACAAGGCATGATTATTGAACTTGGCCAGGGATAGTCAGGAGTTAAGCGTGCTGTGGCAGCTCCATGCCAGCCCCTGTGTGTCCCTACCAAGAATCTGTCTCTAGGCTTTTTTTTTCATTTGATTTATTTTTATTAATTTACTCTTGATACATCTCAATGGTTATCCCCTCCCTTGTATCCTTCCATTCTTCCCTCCCTCCCATTTTCCCCTTACTCCCCTCCCCTATGATTGTGACTGAGGGGGACTTCCTCCCTCTTTATATGCTCATAGGGTATCAAGTCTCTTCTTGGTAGCCTGCTGTCCTTCTTCTGAGTGCCACCAGGTCTCCCCCTCCAGGGGACATGGTCAAATATGAGGCACCAGAGTACATGTGAAAGTCATACCCCACTCTCCACTCAACTGTGGAGAATGTTCTGTCCATTGGCTAGATCTGAGTAGGGGTTTGAAGTTTACAGCCTGTATTGTCGTTGGCTGGTGCCATAGTTTGGGCGGGACCCCTGGGCCCAAATCTGTCTAGGCTTATTTCTTTCACTGCAAAGAGGCCCTGGACACGCCAAGGAGGTCACTCACCCTCAGTGGCAGTCCTGCTTCAGTGGAGAGCCTTACTGCAAAGCTGTCAGCAGATTTCTAGGGCAAAAGCCCCAGAGCCCACAGTCACAAGAGGCCAGGCTTGGCTCTTGGCCCTAGTACTATGGTGGAATGAGACAAAGGTCAGTTTGCAGCTGCCTTGGGAAGATGGAGAGGAAGTACTCCAGCTATCTCAGGCCCTGACCCGAGCTTTAGCTGCAAAGAGAGGAAGAATGGGGGGCTATGGCCAGAGGGGTGCAGAGTTATTCAGCCCTGCTTCTGCGGTGGCCTGGCTGCTCACTGTCTCACTTCTAGCTCTGAGAGGTGGTCAGAAATTCTTATTGCTCAAGGGACAAGAAGGTTTCCCATGAGGCAATGTTGGGGGTCAGGGGAGGGTGTGATTTCATCGTGGGGGTGTGGCTATGAGTCTGTTATTCCTGCAAGTTGAGAACAAGGGCTGCAGACATTCAGGCTCCCCTTGTGTCTGGAATGGGACACTGTAAACACTGACTGAGATGCCTTGCTTTTCTCTCTGCATGGGTCAGCCTCAAAGGGACAGAGATAGGCTGGGTATCTGTACATGGTTAAGCTCATGTACCGAGTTAAGTAGGAATTGGAGCCAAGGGACAGAGACACAAAACGCAGGTAGAGGTCCCAGGCCTCTGCGCTGCCATCACCACAGGGGGACCCAGGTGAGGAGCCAGGATTTCTCAAAGCAAAGACAGCTTCTCAGGACCTGTTTCAAAAGCCACTGACTGCCCCCCCCCCATTTCCTCCTGTTTTTCCTTGTCTGAAGAGACACCTGTCACCTGAGGAGTTCCAAGAAGTGTTCGGGATGAGCATTGAGGAGTTTGACCGCCTGGCCCTGTGGAAGAGGAACGACCTCAAGAAGAAAGCCTTGCTGTTCTGACAGATGCCAATGTCTTACCAGGAGCCTGTTGGGAGGCAGAGCTGAAGGACCCCCACTGGACCCCCCCACCTCAAAAATTCCTCTCCTGTACCTTGCTCTGCTTTTTCTGTGTCAGTGGGGCAGGCAGGGTGCCTGCGGGAGGCAGGGTGGGGCCGGGCCCTGAGGAGCATCCCGCAAGCATGGTCCCTTGTGTAGCAAGGATGCTCCCGCCCGTAGTTTAGGGCCAGGTGCCAGCTTGACCCACTCCTTCCCGCCACAACTTGGCATCAGGGCAGTGCTGCAGCCAGCTATCATAGGAGATGGCGGAGAGCATTCAGCCAGCCCAGCGCCTCCCTAGTGCACCTGGTGTGCCCACACCTGTGCTAGGTGCCAGGGCACAGAGTGTCTCGGAGATAAGGGTGGTAAGTGTGAGTCTCCTCAGATCACAGAGCAGTACACAGGCAGGCAGGCTGAGGCAGGCGAGCCAGGCCGATGTCTGAGAGGCAGTGGGACTGTGGTTTTTTGCAGTTTTTGTGATGGATCTTTTCTGGGGAATGAATGTCGACCTGACAGGGTGCACCCCCCCCCCCACGAACAGTGCTCTGTGTGCTGTGCCCTTCTTCCAAATCACCCCCTTAGTTGCCTAAATGATATCTTTCAAGTTACACAGAAGTTTTTATTTTATTAAAAAAGTATCGCTTCCTTACACATAAGAAGACATATATGCAGAGTTTAGTTTCACAGTCCCTCAGAAGGGGAGCGCCACCGCCTTACACCCCCACCGTGCAGGCCTCTGTGCTTCTAGTCCTGGGCGCTCCTCGGAGACAGGAGCCCATCTGTTTCCTTTCATCCTTGCTCCTTTGTATGTGTCACACACAGATAGCCTCAAAGACAGACTCGATCAGTAATGCCGTTTGTAAATACATGTGAAACGTTATCTGTCTCCTTTTTCCTCACTGTCATTTCCCCAAGTCCCAAAGAGAAGCGCGTCCCCTGGCGGCCAAAGCCCTGGTATAAAGGGTCCCCCCCCCCCAATCGTGGCCTAGTCTCACATGAACCTGACCAGTCTTCCTGATAAAGACACTGACTGTAGCCACCCCCCACCCCCACACTACACAAAACATGCATGCCCAGGGACCATGCCGTCACACGCAACCCTGACACAGGCACTGAATGTGGCGTGAGAGACGGTGCCTCTTCCAACCTGGGTGTCCAGAAGTGGGGGCTAACTGGGGCCCTGGTGACAGGTACAAAAGAGTGGGTGACTCTAGCTGACCCCCTCCTCTGGGTTGTCTCTCTCACTTTCTCACATCCCAGGACATGTTGAGTCTTGTTTTGTGCCTGGCTGGGCCGTGGAGGGGAACTTTTGATACTTAATCTGCTTCCTGCCACTTAGCAGTCAGGACTTGTGCAACTGGAAACCCCCACCTCCTCACTCGTGAGGTGTCATGTCATACCTGATCCCTGAAACACCTGGGAAAATAAACGGTGACGCACTGGAACTTGTGGAAGGACAACATGTGTTCAAGCATGCTTGGTTTTGGAGGCATGGGCAGGAGTGTGTGCGTGGAGCAGGCCAGGCCACCGGGGAGGGACTCTTGCCCCATCCAGAGGTGGCCGTGAGGACTGGAGCCTTGGTTTGGTCAGCCTTAGAGAGCCAGCATAGTGCCAGGCCACACTCATTACTCACAACTCATTTCCTAAGTGCCCTAGTGTCACCCCACAGCCAAGAGCAAAACTCTTAAACAGCAATCCAGTTGTGCCAAACTGCTAGCAGCCTTGAGCCACGGGCCAGCCTCATCGTTCCCCATACCCCATATGTCCTACAGTCTCATTTGTGTTGTGTGTATATGTGTACGTGTATGTGTGTGTGTGTGCGTGTGAATGCACAGGCGCATTTGATTGTGGAGACCAGAGGTTGACAGTGAGTGTTTTCCTTGGTTACTCTCTACCTTGTTATTTTTAAAAATTAAATTTGTTATCATACCTCAGTCACATGTGTGCATGTACGTATACACATACACACACACACACACACACAATTTATATATGTTCCCAACTGTTCTCTCATGTCCTTCCCTTCCTCCCAAATCTCTACTTTTCCCTCCACTGAAGCATCTCTCTTCTACTTTCAATTCTTTTTTAATATAATTGTGTGTGTGTGTGTGTGTATGTGTGTGTGTGTGTGTGTGTGTGTGTGTGTTTCTGCCATGGGGGTCTCTGGGATTGAACTCAGGTCATTTGGCTCAGCAGCTAATGCTGTTTCCAGTTAAACCATCTTTCTGGGTCTACTTTAAGTCTCTTTGTGTGTGTGTGTGTGCGCGCGCCCCACTGCATTTAATTAGTGTTGTTTGCATTGCCCTCTGTGTTGATGGGAGTGTGTATATGTGTGGTCATGTTTACTTGAGTGAGAGCAACTTGCCGATGGCTACACCACTGGGGAATAGGACCCTCCCTCCCCGCAACAACCATTAACTAACTGCCTCTAGCTACTCAGGGAGGGGTGGGGCACTAAGAGCTCCTCCCCCATCCATGCTGGAGTGTTGATGGACTCAGACTTCTGTAAATGTTAAGCAGCCAGTGCTGCCATGAGCCTTTGGCTGCAGCAGCCACAGCATGTCCGGAAGGCAGTATTTCTTAGCACTCCTCCCCATCCTATGGCTCTTACATTCTTTCCTCCACAATGCTCCCAGGGCCTTAGAAGAAGTGATATTGCTGTCTCCTTGTGGCTGAGCACTCAACAGTCACTTATTGCTAGTACTTTAACCAGTTCTGGGTCTATGCATTAATGGTAATCCACTACAAACATCTTCTCTGACGCAGGCCGAGAGTGGCACTAATCTATGGGTATAAACACTACTGTTTGGAGGGCAGATTGAAGCCATGCCTATTCTCTTTCACTGACTACATCCCTCCATGTAGCTCTAAACTGGCAGGAGCAGACTTGTGCATCACTAGGCTGACATACACAACTGTCCTAGAGTGGTTTTTGGGGGGCAGGGGTGGGGGTGGTGGCGGTGGTTTCAAGACAGGATTTGAGCGCTGGCTGTCCTGGACCTGCTTTGTAGACCACGCTGGTCTCCTACTCACAGAGACCCACCTCCTTCTGCCTCCGGGATGCTGGGATTAAAGACATGAGCCACTATGCCCAGCTGTCCTAGAGTGTTTTATGACCAGGTTAGCCCCCAAACACATTTTATGTCCATTTCAAACTTTCCCAAAGAGTGATGTTCCTGGACCAGCATGGTCCCCATTGCCATGTATAATGATGGGAATATTCTAGAGCCATGCTGTCTTCCCCGCCACCTACCAATATGAAATCTGGCCATTGTAGCTGAGTTCAAGTGTCAATCAGTGCGAAGCTAAGTAGCCATGTGAGGCCTGTGGCTGGGCAGCCCCCAGAGGATTTAGAGTTGCTATTGCCCTCTCTTGGGACAGGGCTCCTGTTTAGCAGTAAGTACTTGGAGCTGCTAGTCCTTCAGCAGACTCTGCAGTATACCTGCTGAGCATCCTTGTCTGGCTGTGTGAGAATGTGTGGTGAGGACTTCATCCTTTAACAGTGGTGACGTTTGCCATCTGAACTCTGGGTCCCTGCATCCCGAGGATCCTCTTACAGTGCAGCCAGACATGATACATGCCTGCATATCAGACATTTACAGCATGATCCATAACCACAGCAAAACTACATTATGAAGTAGCAACGAAATAATCTTATGGTTGAGGGTCGCCACAACATGAGAAACCATATTAAAGGGTCACACATATCGTCAGGAAGGTTGAGGACTACTGAGTTGGAGTTACAGGTGTTTGTAAGCTGCCCCAACTGAACTCTGATCCTCTGATAGAACAGCAAGCAGTCCTAACCACTGAGCCATCTCTCCAGCTCCTGGGGGAATCACTAAACATTAAAAAAAAAAAAATCGGACTGTGTAAATTAACACAACACACATATTGCTTGAGTTAGACAAACAGCCATTTGTTCCTGGAGCACTGAAGCATGATGTCATGGCTTTGCCGGTATTCACAGGAGCCCTGTTGGATTTGGAGGGGGTGTGTCATCTGAAATGTGTTAGATAATACGCACATTGCATTCACATTCGAAAAGAATCAGAACCTACAAAGCTATCTTCAAGAAACTAAGCTGGGATGGCTCAGCAGTTAAGAGCACTGGCTGTTCTTCCAGAGGTCCGGGTTTGATTCCCAGCAACCACATGGTGGCTCACAACCATCTGTAATGGAACCTGATGCCCTCTTCCGCCATGCAGGTGTACATGCAAATAGAGCACTCATATACACAAAATAAATGAGTCCTGGGGCGGAAGTGGGAAAGAGAGAGAGAGAAACTAAGCTGGGCATGACAGCTCACACCTCTATCATCTCTAATCCCGGCTCCCGGCAGGCTTGGGGCAGGAGGATTGGGAGTTCAGGGTTATCCCTGACAAATACAGAGTTCAAAGACAGTTTTAGGTACACTTGAGGACCTGTTTCAAATATAAAACACAGTATCAACAACAGAAATTGTGACCTAGCATACAAGAGGTTGAGATAGGAAGATCAAGAATTCCATGCCAGTCATCATTTATATACCCCCTCTCTCCCTCTCCCCCCCTCTCCCTCTCTCCTCCCCCCTCTCTCCCTCTCTGCATGTGTGTGTGTATATATATAAACACACACACACACACACACACACACACACACCCCAAACAGCAGAACTAACAGTGTTGCAGCTTAGGGGAGTCATGAGGCTCCAGTTGGGACAGAGGCACTCTAAGCCCTGCCCTTCGTTCCTGGCACTCTCCTCTTCACCACCTTTCAGACAGAGGTCAAAGTCAGCAACACAGACTGATGCTTGTGGTGGCCATCGTTTGGGGTGGGTGGTGGGGACTAGCCATAAGTGAACCCCTAGTCATCATAAGTATCTGTGCATCTGTCAGGAAGCACAGCTCAACCGCCAGTGCAAATCAACCTGGGCCAAATGGGTGTGAGACAGAGGAAAGGTGGAGAGCTTAACTGAAATCATCGTGGTCCTCAGAGAAGCCATGGCACGTGCATGGGGTGGGTCACAGAGGCCTCCTGGTCCCTTCCTCAGGTTCTGAAGGAGGAAGGCTAAGCATGAAAGGGAGATGACCTGAGCCCAGAGCCAGGACAGAGATCAATGCCCTCCCTCTCCAGCTCAGTGTAGCACAGACTCAGAGTCAGTGCAGAGGGCTCAAATAAATAAGTAAAGGTATTTTGCACGAGTGGGCTGTGATTCACTTTAGAAGGAAATGGCTGAGGTTATGTTTGGAGCCTGGGGCTGCCGCCCACATCTACATACTATTGCTGTGGAGCGAACTGGCCAGAAATCTATGCAGATGCCAACCCTATCTGTCATTTTAGAAAAAGCAAACTCTAAAACTTGGGCTGCATTGCAGTGCATGATGTTCTGGAGGACTCCTTTATAGCCAATCCCTTTCTCAACTCCAGCCTGAATTAGCCATCCTCCTGTCAGTTCACACAAAACAGGCCTGAGGCCACTGGAGGACACCTCTGGATGAAAGAGTGGATAGAGTGACGCAGGCTGGAGTGACTGGCCTTTAGACATTCCTGTTCTAAATGTTCCAGGCAGTATTAGCCTCCCCTCCCCTCTCCTCTTCCTTCACTCTGTTTTTTTCTCCCTTTCTGGCTTTCCCCAAACACAGCTGCCCCTATTCTTGAGCATAGTAATTCAGCATTCTGCTTATTTATTCCAGCTCAGGCTCTTAGAGCAGGATGGTGTTCCCAAAGGTCTGGGTTATTTTTCTGTTGCTGTGATAAAATACCCGTGCAAAAGCAATTTAGGAAAGAAAAGCTTATTTTCGCTCACAACCGGACTGCTCAGCCCATCACTATGAGGAAGTCACAATGTCAGGAGCAGGAGACAGCTGGCCACATCACACCTATCATCAAGAAGCAGAGGCAATGGACACTTGTGCTCAGCGGACCAGGCCCCAGGCCCAGTGAATGATGCTACCCACTTTTAGTGTTCGTCTTCTTACATCAACCAAATATAGGTAATTGCTCTGTATAGGCACGCCCAGAGATGAGATAATCCTTCATAGGCTGTCCCATCAAGTCAACACTTAGCACCACACCAATCAAACCCACCTCCCAGGATAGCTTGTCTTCTCTCATAAGGGGTCATATGGAAAGGCCTCAGTGCCTGGCCAAGCAGATCACTCGTTGGCTCTGGGAGTCGGACAGGAGGACCGAAGCTCTCTGCGTGGACTCCAGTGTGCACAGAGGCGGCTCATTGAGAAGCGGCAGGCCGAGCTGTCTCTGGAAGTAAGTAAGCAGTTTGTGATTTTTGAGCAGTCCAATTAGGGTCTGGTGTAGGCGGCTGCTGGGTGGATTGGATCCTGAAGTGATCATGTATATGGGTGGGGGCTCCTGGTAAAGGTACCAAGGTGCCAAGAGAAGGAAGCTGACTCTAGCCCTGGTCTCTCTCTGCCTTGTGTGTCAGAGGCAGAGGGGAAATCCTGGAGGGGTGGAGGGGGAAGGTTGCGAGGTGGAGGGAAATCTATGAATGTTATAGGCATACCTTCCAGAAGAGTCCTCTAAGGCGTGGGCGGATTTTAAAATAATTGAGACGTGGATAATGAAGATCGTAGGTAGAGAGGGGTCATACCTGGTGGGGATTGAAAACAGAACAAAACCGAAAAGACAAAGCTCTAAGAAGGAAAGGGACGAGATCAATACTGGGCTCCTGAGGTGCGACAAAGCAACGGTGCTGCTTGGCACAGTTCCTAAAGGGAGCTTTCTCATTCTTTCCACTCTTCGCTATGTTTGTTGAGTGACAAGCCAGACAAGGCTATGAGGATCCTAATTCAAATGGCAGGAGAGCTTGCTCCTTGAGACTCAGTTTCCCTTTCTGTCAAGCAGGCCTGTCTCTGGATCTCAGAGCTTTAGAAGCCAGTATTCTAGGTTTAGGATGATACTGAGCATAGCTGAGCAGAGTTCACTTGGGCGCTGATCCCGGCGCCGAAACCAGGTCAACGCAGGGTCCCGGACCCGCTGCCCCGCCCAGTCTCTCTTTGTTCCTCCCGGTCCCGCCCCCTCCGCTCAGCTTCTTCGCTATTGGCTAGAGGGCGGGTTCTAAGTGCTCCAGGGGCGGAGTTCTGTAGGCGGGCGGGGCCCTGGCGCGCCTGCGCAGAGTCCTCGGGCCACAGCTCCAACTGGCAGTGTCTCTGTGCCTGGCCCTGACTGCGAGAAGGCTGAGCAGCGCAGGGCCCCGCCCCGGGCTCCATTGTTGAGGTTGCGGGCGCTCCGCGGGCTGCGCTCCTCTCCGCCATCCTGCGGGCAAGAGCCATTGGATACTGAGGTGAGGCGGCTGCGGCGGCTTGGAACCCGGGAACGGGGGCCAGGTGTTCCACAGTGTCCCCGGGCAAGGTCCCCAGGCAGGGTGCCCTGGGCCAGGCAGGGTCCCCAGACAGAGCTGGCCAGGGTCTCCACGGCCGGCTAGCGTCCCTGAGGCCCTTTAGGGTGCTAGGCAGGGCTGACCAGGGACTCCTGGCAGGGCAGTGTCTTCGGACAGGGCAGGGACCCTATACAGATCTGGACAGTGTCTCCAGGGTTAAGTTGGGTGCCTGGACAGGTTAGAGTCCCCAGGGCCAGGTGGGTTCCCCCGGGGCCCTGCAGGGTCCTCAGACAAGGCTTGGCAGAGCTGGAGGGCAGGGATGGGTTTGCAGGAACTGGGCGAAAATCCCGGCATAGGAGACTCAAAGGGCAGATAACATCTTTGGACTCTCAGGACAGTCGTTAAGGCTGACCTGTGGTCCCCTGCTCGCAGTCGGCGGAAGCCGGTCAGAGCGTGCGCTGCCGGGGTTAGTGCACTCCGCCTTGTCCTTTGGAGGGACAGAAACCTCGAGGGGACCAGCACGGATGGACCGAGCACTAGCGAGTCCGTGCGCTCTTGGCATTGTCTCGCCGCCGGGTGGCACCCAGGGTTCTGCGCCTTCAGGTCCTGGTCACCCTACGGATGGGCTCTTTCTACACACACGCGCACACACACACACACACACACACACACACACACACACACACACACACACACACACACACCCTTGGGTGTAGCTAGTTGACTGTCACTGAGAGGGACTTGGGGGATCCTTCTGGGAGTCCGCCTTCCTGGTCCCCTATGTGGTATGGATGGCTCCGGAGGTAACTACGTGGACTCAGTGTGTGGGGAAGCTTGAAGGTGGGAAGGCTGTTTCTGTCTCTGTATTGATACGATTTTGTGTGTCACCAAGGGTGACAGCGTGGACACACACGCGTGGGATCCTGGCTCCCCTCGAGTGTGTGTGTGTGTGTGTGTGTGTGTGTCTGCCCTGTGCCCCATGGCTTGTCGACTTTAGGCTTTGCCCTCTCTGAGCTGGCCCCGCGACTTGGATGTACATTGAGCACGGGTGTTGCGGTAAGATGAGCGAAGCCCTGTGTGTGCTGGGGGCAGCTGGCCTAAGGTGGACCGAGTGCCACCAGCTCTTCGATGAGTTGGTATTGTCCTTGCCTAGTGAGCTGAAGCGCAGAGGGGGATGGTGGGCTCTGGAATAGCCTGCCTACTGGTGTGCTCCTCACCCTGGGGGTTCTTGGGGAGAGTGGGGCTGTCATTGTCCTGGGAGCTGTGAGTCCCAGCCACAGACTCCAACCCTAGGCCTGGTGCTGATGGGAAGGAGTAGAGTCTTCTCTGCCCTCTGCTTCTTGATTTCTTCCGTTGGGAAGGAAAAAAAAAAAATATCTGGAAAGACAGAGTTGACTTTGTAGCTCCCAGCCAGCGCCTGGCAAGTGAAGGAAACTCTCCCAAAGAACTTGGCCGGCTGCAGAATGCGTTTGAATCAAGAAAATCCACACCCAGGGAATCAAGCCAAAGCAGTTAGAGTTGGAGATCAGATTTATGAAGGCAGCCCTGGGGTGAGGTCCAGTGAGGGGACCTGATGCTGCCCCTCAGGCTGGGCCCTCCTCGGCTGCTAACTAAAGTGGAAGACATTCATTCGTTACTGCTTCTTTGAGCATTTTAAAATCCACTTGTCATGTCTCAGGGATGGTGTGTGTGTGTGTGTGTATGTGCGTGTGTTATAGGACAGGGGGGTTTTGTGTGTGTGTGTGTGTGTGTTGTATGAAATCAGGACAGTGGGGTTTTGTGGAGCGGTGGGGAGGTCAGGCTGCAGTTGGAGCAAGGAGTTTCAAAACGCAACCTACAGTTTGTCCTAAAAGAGAGCCTGTGTCTAACAGCAGGGATGCACTACAGAACCAAGCTGGGAGCCATCCTTGTCCTGCTTTAAGATCCACACTTAATCTTTGCCCTTCCACCATCTCAGCTCTGGCAGGCCTCTGCCTTGTCTCTCTGAGTCTTCTTGTGTTAGTCCTGTCCTTCAGGACTTACCTTATAAACTTCAGGGGCATAGTGAGTTTGGGCCCAAAGTGGTTCCCTATCATAGCTTGAAAAATGCTCTGATAGACACAGAGCCAGTCCGTACCCAGAACAGGCAGGAGGTGGGGCCAAAGGAGAGGCCTTTGTCTACACCATGAATCCAGGTATTTCCGTGTTGTTTTAAAGCCTTGACTCTCCAAAGTCATTAATTTTTCCCCCTGTCTGAACGGGGTTTGTTTTATGGTGTAGAGCACTTGAACAGAGTTTATTGAGTCTAATTCTGGCCCTGAAGTTGATTTACTGTCTGTTCCTGGGTAGTTTCTTCTCTAGGTTTTAGCCGTCTTACCTTTGAGGGTCTTAAACTAGACAATTTTAAAGAACATTCTTGGCCCTAAACCCTTCATTCTTTTAACCAAATATAGTAAGGGAAGTTGGCCTACGGCAAAGGTATAAATGAAGATATTTGAAAAATGCAGTCTAAAGAGCAAGTTGCTTCCTTGCTTTTTAGTTTCTTTTCACAAAGGTTGCGCAAAGCCTGAGAGATGGTTCATCGAGGGTGCTGGCTGATCTTGCAAGGGACCTGGGTTTGAGTCCCTACACCCACATGGCCCAGCTCCAGGGCATCTGTGGGCACCACTTGCATGTGGGACACAGACACATGAAGGCAAAACCCAGAAACATTAAGTAAAAATAAACAAAAGCAGCTAAATTTTTTAAAGTTTGGGTAGATAATCAGTGCACAGGACGAGTGTCTGAGGTGGAAGCTTGCACTTTTGGTGTTGTCTTGTACACTTTCATAAAAATTAGAGTTAAAATTTGTTTTGGGAGCTTTTTAAAAGATTTACTCTCTCTCTCTCTGTGTGTGTGTGTGTGTGTGTATGTGTGTGTGTGTGTGTGTGTACATACACACATGATGGAATGATTTTGGAGGTCAGAAAAGGGCATTGGATCCTCTGGATCTGGAGTTGCAGGCAGATGCGAGCGAGCCCCTTGATGTGGGTGCTGAGACCCAAAGGGCCAGAGCAGCAAGCATCCTTGACCATGAGCTGTCTCTCAGCCCTTTGCAGCACTCTTACTCACAAAGCATCACTCCAGCCCTTCGCGAACCCTTTATAATCGTGCTCTGTTTGCATCTCCACTGTGTCACATTCCTTCCTTGATGAAGTCATTGGGTACAGATCTGTTTTCAAGAGCATCTGTCGGTCTGTTGTCACATGGAGCCTGCCAATTGTGTACATTCCCCGGTCGCAGCCTATAGCCAGGATTTTATTTGGGAGACTGCGAAACGAATGGAATTTTGAGAGCCTCCTGAGTATGGTGTCCTGGGCTCTGTCTAAATGTTGAAAGCCTCGTTTGAGCTTAGTGCATGTAAAAAGGGACATCACACGTTAAGGGGTTGGTAGAGAAGCTCAGTGCCGAGGAGCAGAAATGGACCCTCTGGTGCTGGTCCGTGTGTCTTTGTGGTGAGGTGGGAATTCAGTGGGCAGAGTTTCTTCTGGCCGGGTGTCCGTCTGCAGAAAGGACACAGTTCTCTCTGCTATTTAGATAATGACAGGGATTGAAAATAGAGGGTGGAAATTCTGTCTAGGGGTGATGCTCCTCACTGCAACATTTACTCAGGATATACCTCCCCCCTTTTAATTTGAATTTCTTTCCCTCTGTTCAGTACTCCACATGATTTTTTGTGTTGGGGAAGTTTACTTTATGAGGCACCTTTAAAACTCTACTGGATTTTTCTCTGTGGTTTTATTCCCTTTCTTTTTTTTTCTTTCTCTTTCTTTCTTTCTTTCTTTCTTTCTTTCTTTCTTTCTTTCTTTCTTTCTTTCTTT
>OU015747.1:31502055-31532733 GCA_907169655.1 Acomys percivali | reverse complement strand
TGTGTGTGTGTGTGTGTGTGTGTGTGTGTGTGTGTGTGTGTAGATGTTGTCTGAGGAGGCCAGAGCTGTCCGATCCCCTGGAGCTGGAGTTGGAAATGGTTGTGAGCTTCCTGACATGGGTACCGGGAACTGAACTCAGGTCCCCTGCCAGAGTGGCATGTACCGTTCCCCTCCAAGCCATCTCTCCAGCACCGGAAGCCGCACCATTCCTTTCTCCCTTTTTACGTCTGTGTTTGATTGGACTTTGTGTTACCTTCCCATAAATACACCTTCTTAGGGACGCATGTAGCTGTGACAGTTGACATCACTGCCTCTCCACCTCAGCAAATAACTCCCACACCCCTCTCCTCACTGTCTTGGAATGATCTGTCCAAGATACAAATAAAGGAGCCTTGGAAAATGGCCTATGCACTTCCCCAAATACAGTTGGAAACTTATAAATTGCTTTCTGTTAGGAAGCTGGAAGATGAGAGAGGTTTCTGTTTGCAGCCTTAAGGTCAGGGAAGACTCCCAACCCCACAGGATGGTGTGGCACATGGCGAAAGTATTAGCTCTAGAGTGAAAAGATCTTCATGTTCTGCTTCTAGTAAGGGGGTGGGTATTGGAAAACTCACTGGATTTTTGTGAGTTCAATGTTTTTATTTTTAAGGTTATTTTATTTTTAAGTGTGTGTGTGTGTGTGTGTGTGTGTGTGTGTATGTGTATGTGTAGGAGCATTGCATGTGAGTGCAATGCCTTCAGAGGCAAGAAGAGGGTATCAGGTCTTCCCGGAGCTGGACTTCCAAGCAGTTGTGTGGCATTGGATGTGGGTGCTGGGCACTGAACCCAGGAGGGTCTTCTACAAAAGCAGGAAGTGCTCTTAACTGTGAGCCATTTCTTCACCCCCTTCTTTTCTTTTTTTCTCTTTTCTTCCTTTTCTTCTCTTCTCTTCTCTCTCTTCTCTTCTCTTCTCTTCTCTTCTCTTCTCTTCTCTTCTCTTCTTTCCTTCCTTCCTCTCCTCCTCCTCCTCCTTCTTCTTCCATGAAACTGGAGCTAATGAAGCAGTGTGTTCTGGGAGGCCATAGGGAGAGCAGGTGAGCTACACTGTGGCACCGTAGCTATGCAGCCTGTAAAGCATTGCATCTATGGGGAATACAGCTGTGTAAATAACTTTTCTGGAACTTCAAGGAAGCACATCTGTAATTCTGCCCAAAGACCTAAAAGGTACAACGTGGTCATAGCTGTGACCCTTGGGTAAGATCCAGCCTGAGACAGCCCACTTAGGTTTTCATGCCGGGCTGTACTCACCTAGGGTACCTGTCCAACCATGGGAAGGAGGCACAGGCTCCTGCCTGCATGCGGTGGGGTGCCCCCAGTGGGGAGGGACAAGAGTGCACATCATGCCCTGCAGAAAAAAGCCTTCGGATATTCCTGCTCTCCAGACAGTCCACACTCCTAGGAGGGAGGGCAGGAGGGAGGAGTCAATTTCTGGTAACCTGCCAAATCTTTCCTCAGCTGGTCTGTTCACAGAGTGACCCGCATGACAAGTAGAAGACTATGAGAGACAGATGGACCATGTCAGTTTAGTGCCTTATGGCTTTTGTGGCCTCAGAGCAGTCAGTGACAGGGCTGCCAGCTTGCTAGCTTTCCGGGGAATGCTGGGTCAGCCAAGAGGCTAACAGTGAAAGAAACATTTCTCCTCACTATGTTGAGAGTGACTGCTGGCAGCAGGGGGTTGGGTGGGGTGGCATCCATGGGGACACCAGAGCCCTCTCTCTTATATTAATACACATCTTGGCCAACTCAGGCCTCATCCATTATAGTCCCTGACAGCAAAGGGCTTCTAGAAAGATCAGTGATGCAGGAGAAATTGCAAGGTTTGCAAGAAATGAAGGCTTGAGTTGCTATTTGTGTAATGCGTGTAGGTGTAAAACACCTTAAATGTTCCCTCAGCTGGCGTGTGTGTGTGTGTGTGTGTGTGTGTGTGTGTGTGTCTGTGTGTCTGTGTGTGTCTGTGTGTGTCTGTGTGTTTCCTCTTTCCTTTCCATCTTTTAAGAATGGAGAACGGGGCCCTTACTATTAGTTTACTGGTATTCTTTCAATAGCTTCTCCATCCTGAGGTGGATTCTACAGCTGCTGTACCCTCAGTGTTCCTCGGCTGTGCCCTCTTTTTTAGTCTCAAGGGCTCACACCAGAGCCAGTGGTGACACCGAGGGAGAAGAACTAGCTAGCAGAGCCGGCCTCTTGTGCCGCTGTGTCCTCCATCTCCACCCCTTCTAAAATGGAGTATCTGAACCGTTGGTGTGCTTTGAGGTGTGTGTGGGTAGGCAGTGTACTTTCACTATGGTTCAGACATGAATTTCCTCTCAGAATTCCCTGGGCTCAGGCTTCGAGTCCGCAGGCTTCTGGCAGGGAGCAACAGAGGAAGTGTTTTGTGTAGAAGCCTACACCCAAATCTCTCTTCACCTGCGAGTTTATTTGGTTTGGACTAGAATAAATCAGAGATCCCTGTTTCTTTATCCTAAAGCAGAGAGCAAATGTTCTTCTGTACTGTAGTCCTGGGGTGGAGGCTGCCTTGTCTGAGCCCGTTTTCTAGTGCTCAGAATCCTAATGAGTGTGTTGAGCTGAGCCAAGTGTGTGAGTGTCTGTGATGAGGGCTTGCAAGCCTGGCTGCATCTGGGGGTTCTGAGGAACACATCCAAAACCCACTTCCTCCAACTAAGCCACACCCCCTAATATCTATCAAGTAATGCCACTCCCTAATGACCAAGCGTTCAAATCTATGAGCCCATGGGGGCCACTCTTATTCAAACCACCACAACCATGATCCTGGAACCAAGGGAGTCAACTGACTGTAGCATCCTCAGCTATCTTGGGTATATGTGTCTCTGCACCCCTCAGACTGTGTTCTTTAGGTGCTGACCTGCACCAGTGCCTCTCATGCAACTCCACCCTTGCAGTCTGTTAACTCTCTCATCAGCCTCTTTCTTTTTCTATTCCTCCTTAGCCCCATGTTTTTGAACAGGGACTATTGTTCTTGTCACTGCTGAGTCCCCTGCACCTACCAATGGCCAGCATATGTTAGATGCTCGCTACACGTCTGGCATCATAGTCTAGCGGGATATAGGAAAAGCCTCCAGTTCTGCTGTGAAATCTACAGTGATAGAATGTTACGGGATTTGGGAAGCATAGGCCTTTCCACAGGTGCCATGTGACCTGCTCAATGCCTGTGGTGTGGGTGGGAAGGTTTGAGCCTGGCCTCTCCCTCCTTCATTAGAAGTAGTACAGCATTGTGACACAGGCTCCAAGTCAGAGGCTGCTGCCTCACTGTTGGGTTTGGCTCTGTCTGGAAGCCAGGCTGTTCCTTTTATTACGTGGCCACGTATGCTCAGCAGGGAAGGGAGAGGCTGTGCATGTGATATTCAAGTCTCCTACGTGATAGTCAAGGCTCCTTTTGTTCTTGATTGTTTGTTTTTTAAAGGTTTACTTATATTTTGTGTATGAGTTTTTGCCTGCACGTATGTACACAACGTGTGTCTGGTGCCTGTGAAGGCTAGAGGAACTCTCTGGAACTGGAGTTATAGATGGTTGTGAGCCACCATTGGGTGCTTAGAACCAACCAAAGTCCTCTGTATTAACAGCAAGTATGGGCTGGGTGTGGTGGCTCACGCCTTTAATCCCATCACTCTGAGGCAGAGGCAGGCAGATCTTTGTGAGTTCGAGGCTAGCCTGATCTACAAAGCAAGTCCAGGAGATCCAGTGCTACACAGAGAAACCCTGTATTGAAATCAAATCAAATCAAAACAAACAAACAAAAAACAAGCAAAAAAGAACAGCAAGTACTCTTAACTGCTGAGCCATCTTTCTAGCCCTCCCCCTACTCCCTTAAAGATTTACTTATATTTCATGCGTATGAGTGTTTGCCTGCATGTATGTGCACTCACCCTGTGTGTACCTGTTGCCCATGTATCCTGGCTAGTTTGACCACAAGCTCAAGTCATTTGGGGAGAGAGCCTCCCTGTTGGAACAGTAGCTCTATAAGGTTTGTCTATACACAAGTCTGCAGTACATTTTCTTGATTGATGATTGATGTGGGTAGGCCCTGCTCACTGGGGGCAGTGCTGTCTATCCCTGGCCTGGTAGGCCTGGGTGATGTAAGAAGGAAGGCTAAGCAAAGCCAACAAGCAGCATTCCTCCATGGCCTCTCTATCAGCTTCTGCCTCTAGGTTTCTTCCCTGACTTCCCCTGGATAACGGACTATAAGCTGTAAGATGAAATAAACCCTTCTACCACCAGCCTCCCCCCCCCCCTCCCCCCCCAAGTTGATTTTGGCTATGGTGTCTTGTAATAGCAACAGAAATCCTAACTGAGACAGAAACTGGTACCAGGAGTGGGGTATTGATGTGACAGACCTGATCATGTTTTGGGAGGATTGTGGAAGAGCTTGGGAATGTTCCAGAGCTAGAGAAGACACCAAACATTAGAGCTTAACAAGCTGTTGTTGGGATGGGAAGATAAGAATGCTGGGAGCCACACAGACAATGGAGGCTTACCTACCTCGTGATGTTTCAGAGGGAAGCAAAGATGCTTTCACAAATTTCATGTAATAATTTGAATTGAGAAGCACTAAAGTGAAAGCTCTGCTGGTCAGCCAGGGCTGAAGAACAGCTGTGGTCAAGAAGAAAGAGCCATCACCGAGGGAAAATCTTCTTTGCAGTGCTTCCTTAGAGGCAGCACCCAGGAGCTGTAGCCCACTGCTTGTACCTCATGCTGGCAGCCAAGCCTGGTTGTGGAAAAGTCACCCCGATGGTTCTGGTTTTCAAGGCATGAAGGGGTCATGGGGAGCTGAGGCTTGGCACTGTGGTAGGCTGCAGCCCATAAGGAGAGCCCAGGAGAGGCCGCTGGTGAAAGCGCAAGCCAGCAAGCAGCGCTGCTCTTGACCTCTGCTCTAGCTCTTGCCTCTAGGTTCTTGCCCTGACTTCCTGCCCTGACTTCTCTTCATGTTGGACTGTGATCAGGACATGTAAGCGGAAATAATCCCTTTCCTTCCCAAGTTGCTTTTGGTCCTTGTGTTTTATCACAGCAGTAGAAATCCTAACTAAGACACTACGGAAGCCCAAAGAGGGTATCCGGTCTCCTGGAACTGGAGTTACAGGTGGCTGTGAGTCCCCGATGTGGGTGCTGGGAACTGAACCTGGGTCCTCGGAAAGAGCAGCAAGTGTTCTTTAGCATTAAGCCATTTTTTCCAGCCCTTTCTCCCTTTTTGACCTGAGACTGCTGTCTGTCTTCCTCAGGAAAGGACAAAGGAAGGGCTAACCGGAGCTTTGCATTTTCTTCCTGGACTTGGCAGCCCACCTTAGGGCAAGGTCATCTTCATCGAGCCAGAGGCAGGTGTTGGCGGTCTGTTGAGCTGTTGTGGTATGCGCTTGAACTAAGGCACCTGGAGTCAGTTAAGAGCGGTTTTGGAGGGTGTGGTTGAATGGCGTGATCTGGAAAAGAGGGGCACACTGTTGCAGCTTACACCCAGTGCATCTGAAGTGAGGTCACTGAGTCTTTTCCTGGTAGATTATTTTTGAGGAGGCCAGCCCTCTATTTCTCTGGGGTGCGCTAAGAAAATCAAATGCCACCTTGTGACGTTGGGATGCTCTTTGACCTTTGCTGGGAGCATGTGCACAGGCTAGCTGGAGCCTTCCATGGTGTAAAGCCTCTTCTTGCTTCACAGTGTGACAAGTTTGGGCGACACTGTGGGAAATACAACAGTAACAACTTTAAGAGACTCGTGAAAATGAATCAGCTTTTAATACACCATTCTGCAGAAAGAAACATCAGCTGAAAGAAAAGGGCAAAAAATGGCCAGTGTGCTGATACGGTGGAAGTACTGACTCTTCCTCCACAGGCAGGACTTGCTCCATCCCCAAATTCCACATCCTGTTGGCTTAGGACGCAGCCTGGTCTTATGAATAACACAGGGCACAGGATTTCTCTCTTCTCCGAATCTGGGCTCAGCCAGTTGGCAGATGACCTGTAACTTTCCCATCTCACAGTCCTGAGACATGCCCCTCCCACCAGCCAGGCTGGGAGGGAGCCAGCTCCTCCTGCTTGTCTGTGTTGGGGAGCTCTAAGCACACCCCACATTGAAAATGCACTGTATCTGTCTATTTCTTACAACATCAAAAACCAGCAGAAAAAGATGCCTCTTCTACTGACCGCTCCTTTCTGAGTGCCGCTCGGAAGGTGAGGCAGTGGCTCGGAAGTGGGTGTTGGAGTCACCCAGGCTTCTCACGGAGCCCCGTGCCTGGCTACGTGCACAGTCGCATGCTGCTTTCCTTTGCCTGGGAGAATACCCTCATCTCATCTCATCCCGGTGCTATTAATGGCAGTGGTGATTTCTTACAGGCTTTTAAAACCCAAGATTTTATCTTCTGCCCCGAGGAGGTCTGTGAGAAGGGCGGCACAGGCCTCCTTCACCTCCTTTCTGCATGCTTTTCCCGTGGCTCACAGCAGCTGCCAGAAGCTGTTCTGAGGAAGCTTGGAATAGGGATTAACTTTGGCCTGAAGTCCTAGGGCCCCTGCTTTTGAGAGCCAAGTGTGGTATTGCTGTAAGCCAGTGGCTCTCAACCTTCCTAATGCTGCGACCATTAATATTGTTCTCTGTCTTGTGTGACTCCCAACCAGAAAATTATTCTCATTGCTACTTCATAACCGTAATTTTGCTACTGTTATGAACTGTAATATGAATATCTGATATGTAGGACATCTGATATGTGACCCCTATGAATGGGTTGTTCAAGCTCCAAAAGGCTCTCGACCCACAGGTTGAGAACCACTGCTGTAAGCAGTGATCCTGTGCGCTTGGGATTGTAGCTGAGGGATCCAACCCTACTCAGCCCTCCCAGAGTGTGTGAGCCTCATAGAGGCAGGCTCTGTGCCATTTGCACTTGCTGTAGTGCCTGGCTTGGTCCCTCCAAGGTGAGCGAGTCATCAGTGCGTGCTGTCTTAGGATCCAGTTGTGGCTTTCACTCCAGAAAAAACAAAGACAACAACTGAGTTAAAGGAATTTTTACATGGGACTTGTTTTTGGGGGGCGGGGGCTGGGGGAAAGCCAACCTCTTTCAATAAGCTGACCTGTTTGTCCCTTGCAATTCAATTTCAGCCCAGCAGAGCGGCTGTGTGCCCAGAGGGCTTTGGGATGTGAGCCTGTGACAGATGAACCTAATTTGTTGTTGTGTTGTGTGTGTGCTTCCCTTCTGTGGTTTTATTAGACCTTCTTTCCAAGTGGAGTAGACAGTTCTATAAAAGTCACACTGTCTTTTTGAAAAGTGTGACATGAATTTTATGGGATGATCTATCTCTCAAAAGATGACCTGCCAGCAGCTGACCATGGTGTGTGCTCCAGGCTCCCGGCCTTAGATTCCTCCTGCCTTGGCAGTACAGGGGAGAGAGGGCTCTTAGGGCCATGAATGAAGTGGTTCTGTTCTGTGTGCTGTGGTTCTAGGTCATTATTCTGAGTCGAGGTTTGCCGTTTCTTCCAACATTTAGGAGCAACACTGGTGTGCGGCGAGGGCGTGGAGGAAGGAGGTGGCTCTCCCTCTGCCGGGAAGCCGCTGGGTCTCCCGGGTCCTGTCTTTGTTGTGCTTTCTTAGGAGAGGTGTTCCAAGGGTCAAAAAGATAATGTCTGTGGCAGTGCTTTGTACTTTTCATTCTGGAAAATTCCAAACCTGCTTGTGCCTTTTGAAGCCTTTTTTAGGTGCAGCCAAGCCCCACACAGTGATGTTTGAAGTGGTTTAATGTCATTCTGTGCCGTGAGAACTTTTTCCTGCTGTGATTAGCTTTGCTGTACAGGTAAAGGAGCAGAGGACCAGGAGAGTTAAACACCTTGCCCAAGGCCACAGAAAACACTTATGTATTCATTTATTTGACATTTTTGAGACAGGGTTTGGCCTCCAACTTGCTATAAAGCTAAGGCTGGTCTTGAACTCCTGATCTTCCTGCCTATCCATCTACCTCTCAAGCTCTGGGATTTCAGGCGGGTGCCACCATACCTGCCCTTCCATTTTATTTGTAATGGACCCATGGCAATTATAGGTGCAAGTGTAGCAAAGTGACATTGCAGCATGTGTGTATAATAATCAGATCTGTGTGGCCAGCTGGTCTGTCACCATGGACATACCATTTCTTTTTGCTGGGAACATTCAAAGGTTCTGTTTTCAAATGCTAGGTTGATTGTTACAAATGCTGGAGTCCCAGAGCCTGCAAAGGGCAGTTCTGGGGTTCAGACCCATGTTTCTGGCCTCAGCTACCTCAACCAGTGAAACAGCCTCCTCCTCACCTACCAGCTCTTCCACACGGATCCTCTGAGCCACGGCAGGCCCTGGAGCCCCGGGACTCATTGGCTTCACCCACTCTCCACTCTCCTGTGTCTCCAAGCTCTGACCTGGTAATTGGCACATAGTCAGCACTGATGAAAGGTTGTTATGGGAGTGACTTTTTGTATTGACAACACTTGTCCCTGAACAGAATTCATGCCTGTCCGTTTCTTCACTTGACCCTTGCAGCCATGAGACAGGCAGTGTTCCCCTCCCTCTCACGGAGAAGATTATCTCTGAGCGTGGCACGGCTGAAACTCTTGGGGCTTCTGGACTCTAGCGGCACCCACCTTTCCCCTGAACTTTAAGGCCTTCCTGTTTTCTCACTCAGGTCGTCAGGAGGAAGTGCAGGTGAAAGGGGTTTGCGCCTTAGACGTAGTGAGGTGTGGAAGGAAGAAGAATCGTGCTGACAACGGGACTTGTTGCCGTGCCCACCCTAGGTCCCACCAGTGGAGGTCCCATCACTGAAGGTTCCTCCCCGTGGCACCCTAGACTTTTTCCTTGGCATAGTTGGAAGCCTCCGTGACAGTTCACTGGTCACCTCTGACTTTGTACCTCTTGTCTTCTGTCCCATGCAACTCTTTGGCTTCTTTTCTGGAGTTCTTCTTTTGCCTTTTTCCTATTTGCATTTCTCTGATGTCTTTTTTTAAATTAATTAATTAATTAATTAATTATTTTATGTAAGAAATTCAATCTTTTTCCTGTACAAAAAGAAAAAAAAATCTAAGAATTGGCTTACTGTTTCTTAGTTATTAAGGAAGATCATACATATGCAGGAAGGCTAAGAATGGATGAGGTAAGGAAGACAGGGCCCCTAGGCACAGGCTGACACGATGCCAGGGGTCAAGCAGTATAGAGGCCTCACAGCAGTGGACCCTCCTCCAGGCCAGGCCTATGTGTGAGGGGGCTACTGGCTGTATCTGGAAACCTGGGTTGGGGATGGTGCCTGATCTGACTGGAGGGAGGGGTTCCCAGGGCCTCTGCTGGCTGTGCAGACATGTAGTTTTTGCCCATACTTGCCTTCCTTTGGGAGTCTGAGGTTTGGTGCAAGTTGTGCAGAGGGCACCAGTGTGAACTGCACCCCATAATAACCCTGAGCTCTGAGTCACTGTGGGACCTGCTGAAATATCTTATGTGTGCTGTTATAGCTCTTTGCTGGAGGGTCTTAAGTGTGTCTTGTATGATTCCCTTGGGAGAAGGTTCTAGAAGCTCACTCCTGGTTTCCTGAGCATACCCTGTACCTACCCTCTGCTGATTTTGCATTGAGTCTCTTCATTGTAAAGAATTATTGCCTAGATGATCTGAGCGTCTGTGTTCACCAGAGGTATATCTGTGGATCACTGTCCTGGGTGGCCTTAGGGACCCTGACAAAGACATTTCCCCCTCTGTGTGCACCTGCTAACACATTTGCTCCTCACTGGGATGTTATGCTGTCTCTTCAGGATGTATTTACATTTTTTAAAAAGTGAAATATACAAAGAGCCATCTAATCTTCCATAGTTACAGCTATGGCTCAGGAAATGGTAATTGGGGGACAAAAATGCTTGAAGAGTGTCAGAGGTGTTTCAAGGAAAAAAGTTGCCGTAAGCAGAGTCTTTGGAGGCAGGGGATGAAGGGATCATCTCCAGGATGTGAAGGCAGGAGGAAGCAGCTGGGGCCGAGGTATCTGTGGTTCATGCCATGGGCCTGCCAGAGCCTGAGCATGCATCTGTGTCTAGGAAACTGTGTTCCCAACAGTGTTCCCTGTGGACCAGCGTGGCTCAGCCTTGACCCTTTCTTCAGTCAGGACAGGGAACTGGTGACTTCAGGAGAGTGTCACCATGCAGTGCTCAGTGTGGCTCTCTCGGGCAGCCCATCCTTCCTTGTGGAAGAGTCTGGATGGCACAGCCTTACCAGCCACCACCACCAACTACTTCTGGATACTGTAGGGAAATAGGACAGAACATCTGCAGCCACGTGAGTGATGGTGGGAAGGGGTCCTGGCATGGAGCCTCATCTTTCTGCATTGTTCTGGGACTGTAGGAAGTGTCTGGGGGATTGTGGAAGTCAGCAAGCAGAGAACAGGTCATGTTTGGATCTTCTTAACTTAGGTGTGTGTTGTTATCTTTAAATGCACAGAAAGGCTGCTGAGGAAAACCTAGCATGCTGTTCACATCGGCTGCCTCTGAGGAGTGGGTAGAGAGTATAGGGAAAGGCAGTTTCACTGTGTGCTTTCACGTTTTTATTGTTGCTATAGTATTTCATATTCATTACTTTTTAAATTTATTTTTTATTTGTGTCTTATTTTATGCATATGGGTGAATGAAATAAAAAAGGAAAGCCGTGACTGCTCCTAGGTGTGTCAGAGGAGAAAGTTTATTTTAGATAAAAGGGAAAGTGGAATCAGAGGTAGAGCTATCTGGGAGGGTCCAGAGTGAACATGGCCAGACTGAGCTGGGCCGTGTGAGGAGATGGGGGAGGGGAGAAGAGAGAAGACCTGTTGACCAAGAAAGCTGACCTGGGCTGAGAGGCTGGCCAAGAGACCAGCAGGGTGAAGGGTAGATAAAAGGCCAGGTAACCAAAATGGCTGGATTATATAGGGAAGGGAAGGGCAGCTAGAGGAAGGGCTGGAAAGTTCAGGGTAGGGGGCATATGCTAGCTATACCATGTAGCAGATAGGGACTGAGGGATGCTGGGAGAACCTGGTACCCAGCATCCACTTTCATACGTTAAACCTCAGCAGTTTGTCTCAGGTTTGAATTCTAACAATGGGAGTTTTTCCTGTGGGTATGTTGGTGCATGCCTGGTGCCCTTATGGGCCAAAAGAAGATGTTGGATCCCCAGGAACTGGAGTTAAAGGGAATCTTGAACCATCATGTGGATGCTGGGAATTGAACTTTGGTCCCCTCGTAGAGAAATCATGTCTCTTATCATTGAGCCATCGCTCTAGCCCCTGGTGTTAGTTACTTTTAAATTGGTTAACATCTGTAAGTAAAGGAATATTTGCGTTTGAATGTTTTCCAGAAGTTCCTAACAGGTGTTTGTAGACGACTTCCTTTCTCTATGGGCCTCAGTTTTCTCATCCGTATATGGGGAGTGAAATGCAGCACGGTCACGGATCGCGGTGAGAATGAAGGACGATGCGGTGCTGAGCCCGGCACCTGAGGCCCAGCAGACACGATTATTTCAGTGTCATCCATGGGACAGAGCGCTGGCTGGTCTCTGCGACTTCAAGACCCTGCTTCATGTAGTAGTGTGTCTGCAATGGCTAATCCTGGTGGTCATTTCTACACATTTGGGAAGAGGGACCCTGTGGCCATTGTCTGTGAGGCATTTTCTGAATTGCTAATTGCTGTGGGAGGGTCCAGCCCACTGTGAGTGGTGCCACGCTGGAGCTGGTGGTCCTGGGGTGTATAAGAAAACAGGCTGAGTGAGCGCCAGGGCAAGTCATTAAGCTGTGTTCCTCCATGGTCTCTGCTCTAGTTTCTGTCTTGAGCTCCCGCTCTGGCCTCCCCCATGATGGCTTGTGATCTGTGAGCTGAAGTGGACTCTTTCCCACCCAGTTTCCTTTGGTCATGGGGTTTATCACAGCAACAAAAAGCAACTGGACAATGTCCCTAGGCTTGCTTTTGGAAGGGACTTGAATCTCCCTACAGTGTGATGGGGTAGGTGTTTGGGGGATTTGCCTTTGCTGTAGATTTGAGCCTCTTTTGGGCCTGACATCTTGGGTAATGTATCCAATTCTCTGTTCCTTGTGTCCCTTGTCTGTAAGATGAGCTTGGTAGCACACTTATGATGCTGTGGCAGATTCTAGGATGCGAGACAACATAAGATCTTACTGGATGTGACAGGGCAGACCAAGCCAGACGGAGCCAGCAAGTGTCTATCTGCCAAACAAAGGGCCCGTCTGTCTTTATGGGGAGCAAGTTGCTTCTGTCTCTTTGGCTGTCATAGGAATGAATGCAAGGCGGCTTCGTGGCATCCACTGTAAGCCTTGGCTCCCCTCTCTGGGATTTGGCAGTTGTCACGTACTGCCATCACAGCAGAGCCAAGTGTAGGCACAGCTTGCCTTAATTTACATTTTCGGGTGTTGGTGCTATTTATAAACAATTAAGAAAAGATGCGGAAGTGTGTTTATGGCAAGCTGGCAAAGTCAGCCAAACACGGAGAAATCTGTTAGTGCAGTCTGCTCGTGTGCGAGTACAAAGCACTTAAATAAACATGCACGCTTGCCTGCATTTAAAGTTTCCTCCTTTAAAAAAAAAAATGACATTCTGTCATTGGCCAGATGGTTTTCAGAGCCTTATCCTAAAAGGGCAGGAGCATGCCTATCAGACATTGGAAACCTGAGCTGTCTTAAAACAGTAACTGTGATCTCTCCCCAACCCTTTCAGCCACTTATAGGGGAGCACAAGATGGAGGGGAGAAAGGTGTCACCTTACAAAGACTTCAGGGAGTGATCTTCCCAATGTCTTTTCTCTGGACGTGCAGCAATGGGTGGGTGGGGGGGGCACTGTGCTGTGGGCCCCTGTTGCAGAAAGGAAACGCACCAGCTAGAAATGATCACGTGTCTTGGGTCTCAAGAAGGCAGTTATTTTCAGGGCCCTTCAATCCCAATGTTCTTGTTCATTTTATCAAGAGATAAAACACAGAAGTAGTTTTGGAAATGACAATTTTAGAAAACAGGAAATTAATCAACAGAGCGTATCAGTGTGGCTGTTTATTCTCGGTCTAGCATGGAGGTGCATTAGGCTTCCATCTTAGGCTCAACTTGAATGTATTCGCCCCCATTGTATGGGCAACAGTTACTGGTGGCCTTAGAAAGGCGGACGCAGCCCTTGTTCTGTCTCATGACAGGGCGCACCAATTTTAAATTTGCATGAGGGGAAAGCAGATGGTGTGGTGAATAAGCGGTCAGATGTCGGACCATTGATAGCTCTTTGCTTCCATGCATCGCCCTGGGAGTTGGGACCAAGAGCCCACTGAGAACTGATTATCATCTGTCCCCAACCAGCTGGCTTCTCTTTCATGCCTGGCTCAGAAAGATTGGCCTTTTTATAGTCGGCGAAGATGTGTTGTTGATTATCTTGGAATCATGAGAATTTTGCTTATTCTACCCCACACTTTAGAAGTAAGGCTGGTGGTCCAAAGATGTCTAACGTTTTTGTTTGGTTTTTCGAGACAGCGTCTCTGTGTGTTAGCCTTGGCTGTCCTGGACCTGGGCTTTCTTTTTATGTATATAAGTAAGTTGAGATATTATTTATGATCAGCGGAGTAGTTTGTTAGTTAAAAAAATTTGTGTTTGTGCACATGTGCGTATGTGCTCGCAGGTGCCTATGGAAGCCAGGAGGAGCACTAGATCCGCTGTATCTGCGGTTACAGATAGTTATGGGCCAGCTGATATGGATGCTGGGAACTAAACTTGGGTCTCTCCGCAAGAGCAGCAGGTGCTCTTAACCACGGAGTTATGCCTCCATGCCCAGCCAAGTGGTTTTTGACTAGGACGAAAAGGTGGCTTCCATTGCAGCATCTCCAGGATGCTCGGACAAGAGAGGCAGGAGAAAGATGGTGCCTGCACGATTCTGAGCTCTGTGGACACTAGTGTCTGTTTATGTTGAGAATTCAAAATGTGCATCTTTATAGGTGCAGCCTCTCTTGACTGAAAGTGCTTAGGGCCACAATGCCTCAGATTGTAGTAGTTTGGTTTTGGATTTTGAAATATTTGCCTCGACTTCACTGGCCAATCTCCACAGTGGAGGTGCCCAAAGTTGGAACATTTAGGGCCTGGAAACATTTCCGATCTCAGAGTCCCAGCCTCCGTTGCCCCAGTTGTATCTAGGAAAATGACAGAACTTGGAGGAACATTCTTGCTTGTCCAGTCCAGCCACCCAGGGGCTCATGGGGAGGCCAGGCTTGACACGCTGCCTGCCTGGAATGACTCAGCTCTCCCTGTCCCCAGAGTCTATCCTGGCTGGCACGGTCTTCTCACCCCTTTCCCACTTCTGTCACACACAGGCAGCATCCTGGCACATGGCTCCAGAAAGGAGCTTTTCTGCAGCCCTGAGACTGTGGGTGACACAGAGAGGCACTGCCTGTGGTTGTACAAAGGAGAGCTGGAAGTCATGGTTCCAGTGGTGACCTGGTCTGAGTGTTCTGGTGCAAAGTACAGGTGCTGGTACCCACGATTTGATACCAACAGGCATTTAGAGAATGTGGCGTGGTGGAAGGCCTCCTAGCTTTATTAAGTTTTACTCTACACCCTGCTGGGCTCACTCTGCGTGGGCATCCTTACTAGTCAGTCGGAGTACCTTGTGAGCTGGCTTCCAGCACGCTTCCTCAGCAGTGGGCGGCAAACTGCATTCCTCTCAGAAACTATTCCTGGTATAAAGAGAATACTTTCACTATCAAGGGGGAGGGCATTGCTAAGGTCTGGGATGGACTCCCAGCTAGGGAGCTGACTGCCACAAGGCTTAATAACCAGGCAGAGCTGTAGATGGATGAAAGCATTAGGGAGCAGGGACTCGAACTCCTCAGAGTGCTGTTCTTGGCTTTTGATCCAAGCTACTTCATAGTCCTTCTCTCTGCCCGGGACTCCTGCTTCTCATGGCTTGCTGTACCACAGGCCCCCTCAGCCGTTCCTTTGCTTCAGCGACTCCTTGCACCAATGCCAGGTTACGGGGAAACCACAGCTCCCCTGTTCCCCAGATTTTCAGTTGTTCAGGCTGGGCTCTGGCCCTTGTTGGTTGAAGGTCTTGTTTCAGAAGCCATTTGTGTGGGGTATGTACACTTGGTGCTTTTTAGGCTGGCACGGTTAGGGTCAAGTATAGGGGCCAGTGGCAGTTGGCGACAGCTGTCTTCTCCATGTGGAGACTGCCTCTGTGTTGCAGTCCTCACCACCCCCTCTCCAGCCTGTTCGTTTCCTCGCATCTGCACATTCCATCTTTATTTGGTGTCCTTGGCCATTTTAACATTCAGCCTCAGGCTCCGAAAAAGAATGGCCATTTTGGGCAGAAAAGACTATTTGCCAGCAAACACTTTCTATGGTGGGCAAGATGGGTGCATTCTGGACATGTGGCTGACTTATCTCACGCTTCTGTGGGACTTCAGGTTTTCTTGCAGGATTTTTTTTTCCAGTGTCACTTTGTTAGAGACGGCTAAGCTTCCAGCCCAATAGGTCTGTGGGGCTATGGCTACTGGCTGGTCTAAGTGAGGCATGTGAGCGTGAAGACCATTCCAACCTTTGAAAGTGAAAACACATCTGGATTTTTTGCTGTGCTTGGAGGCAATCACGGGGGTAATGATGAATTTTTGAGCTCGGCTCCCCCAAGCACACATCCTTTGTTTTCCCTGAAGAGCCCAGCCTCTCAGTTGGCCACTACCAACCCGCTAGTGTTTCAGCCTTGCTTCAAGGCTGTCTCACCCACCCACCACCCCAGCTACCTGCTCCTTAGCCCACCTTCTGCTGCCTGCTCTTGGATCTTGTGGGGTTCCAGATGGGTGAAATTCAGAAGAGGCAGAGGCTGAAAAGGTTAAGTCTTGGGCTATAGGACGAAGACCTTTTTTGATGTCTGCCCTCCTTGGAGAAAGATAATCTCTGTTCCCATCCTGATTCCAGCAGGAAAATTCCGGCTTGCTGTAGTGCATTTTCTGTGACTGCTTGACTAGTGAGGTGCCATTCCCCATTCAGACACAAGTTATCAGGTGCTGTGGGTGAGCCTGTTGCAGTGGGATCTTGCTCAGCTCTGCATTGACCCTCATGGACTGTGGGGTCCAGGGAAGGCACATACACACGCTGTGGAAATCCTGTGAGGGCATTAGTGGGGGGCCTCTCAGCAGCAAAGCTGGACTCATGCCTTCCAGGGCTGAGAGGCTCACATCTTCTCAGCATGCTGCCCCCCTCCATCCCAGCATTAGAGTACTCTACAGGTGTCCTTGAAAGTCTCCATTTATGTGTATTTTAGTGCCCTGAAATTGAGACCATATGAGGGACACAGTCGGGGGGGGGGGCAGATATATCCTTAAACTAACTCTTCTCTCTCTCTCTCTCTCTCTCTCTCTCTCTCTCTCTCTCTCCCTCTCTCCCTCTCTCCCTCTCTCCCTCTCTCCCTCTCTCTCTCTCTCTCCCTCTCTCTCTCCCTCTCCTCTCCTCATATTGCTAACACTGTCAATGTTATCCTTTATGGAGTTTTTCTTAGCTCACATTGTGGCTGAAAGTTGGTGATCAGGTGGCCTCAAATTCCCAGCAAATGGCATCTTGAGGATGTGGAGGATAATTTGGGTGAGACAGGAAGCCAGGGAAAGACCAGGGAGAGGTCGGAAATGGCCTTCTACTGAGTTCTGCTTCGTACAGGTCCCAGCACCTCTTTACACAGCCATGCAGAGGATAGATAGAGCTCCCAACACACGGATCCCTGGGGCCACCCTTAGAGCAGAAGGTAGAGGCTCCTTAGGGTTTCATGGGGGGAGGGGAGGATGAGCTTCATGCTGAGCGCCCCTGGCCAGGAGAATAGGATGGCACATGAAGAGGGCTGGTGGGTTCCCCTCTTTGTTTATTTTGAAATAACCCAGACATTTGGAAAGGTCTCAAAGGAGTACAAAGTGTTTCTGTGTGCCCTTCACGCAGTGTCCCCAAACAGTGTCCCCTTTCTCTGTGTGGGTATTTTCTTAGCTGTTTGAGTGTGGAGCCACAGTGCAGAAGTGGGAGGAGAAGAGGACATTTTCAAGAGTGACGAGAGAGAGAGATGGAGAGAGAGAGAAAGAGAGAGAGAGAGAGAGAGAGAGAGAGAGAGAGAGAGAGAGAAGAGAGAGAGAGAGGAGAGAGGAGAGAGAGAGAGAGAGAGAGAATATGATGGACAGCTTAGGGCAGTGGTGAGGGAGTCAGGAGCACCTAGGGACAGCTGTTTCTGGGTGGATAACAATCATTATAATGTCCCAGGCTGCCCTGAGCTCTGCTGTGCCTCTGTCACTGTCTACCTTCCTGCTCTGAGTAACCAGGAGCTATCTCACTTGAAAGCCCTGTTTTTCCTATAGTTTCTAATCCCTTGCAAGTCTTATTTCTGTAGTTCCTTATCACTGCCGGAGGCTGCCCAGCTTGTCTCGGCCCTGTGGTTAATCACTGCCACCAGCATTTCACAGAGTTATGCCCAAGTCCTCCACAGAAGGCCCTTGGAAATAGAAGCTGGATCCATGGCAGCAGTCCAAACATCTGGGGAGTACCGTGGTGTAGATGGTATTGAACATGTGTGTGTGTTGCGCATATATATATATGTGCGTATGTATATCAGGAACATATATATTAGGATATTTAGGTATATATATGCATATATATATATATATATATATATTTCTGATATTCCTAACACTGTCGAGCCTGGATACTTTATGACGTTTCCTTACTGTCTTGACAGCTATTGTCCTTCTCAACACAATTCATTACTGTTACTTGCTTGGAGGAACAGCTCCTGTGAAAATCACACAGGAGGTTCGGAGGGGCGGCAAAAGCAAAGGTTTGCTGAGCACTGACTGGCGGCCACTGAGCAGGGAGGGTCCATGTTATCTGCCTCTAATCTTTCCAACCACTTTTTGGGGTGTAGAGAGACCCTTGATAAACTTCTTTTGTGTAGAAGAAGATATTGTGTATGTGTGTGTGTGTGTGTGTGTGTGTGTATTGTGTATATATATGTACTGATTATACTGATAATGAAGTTGGTAGTTGCCAGGATTTGTGTCCAAGACTGTGCCAAGCTCTCCACATAGGACATTAAAAATAAAAACAGTAACATTTGCAGTCAAGTGTCTGTCCACTCTGGCTTTGCAGAGCACACTCAAGGCCAAATCCGAAGAGCTGTAAGCCGAACTTCCAGGGCTCTGGGTTTCCCATCCTAGAGGAACTTGGCTCTCACCCATCCTGCGAGTGTGGCAGCTCCAGTCGCTGAAGCGCAGCCTGTGCGACGAGCCTCGCCTCTGATTTGCTTCCATTAGCACCCTGGCATATGTTACCAAGAGCAAGGTGCCCACCACCCTGCCTCCTGTTCCCACATGCTCAGGGGGGGAAAGCCATCTGCTTGGGGATACAGGAGGAGAGACAGATGCCAGCCTTTCAGCCTCTGCTCCCAGGAGAGCCATGGCCCTTCCTCCTTGGAGCTTCAAGGCTGCCTCAGGACTAGTGCCTGGAGCCCCTGGGCTTTTTCATTCTAGTTGACAGAAGAGGGTTAGTGACACAGTCCCTGGCCTCAGTGTCTTCTCATAACCGGATGAGAGGAGCCAGGAGCCAGGAGCCCAGCTGCAGGCTCTGTGGACAGCTGGACTTCAGGAGTCAGTGAGGAGAAGGTCGCTGACGTTTATGAGGGATGGACTTCCTGTAAAGGCCTTGGTGCCAGCTCTCTGAGAAAGCCACCACACTCAGCGCTGGCCAGGCTCCCCAGTGCCACCTGGGCTGTGTTTCCCTTTGCTTCTGTGCTACCTTCCCAGTGCTTCCACAGTGTTAGAAAAGTGTGCTGTGCCTCGGGTTTCAGGCTCTCTTTTTTGGAGTTTATTTCTCTGAACTCAGAGCACATGCAGGAAAACTTTGATGTTATGTCGGCTCTTTCCCTGGTTTGCAACTAACCCAGCTGTCCTGGGGCTAGTGGAATATTCCATTGGGTGGGAGTGGAATGAAAAGGGAAGTGGCCTTCTCTGAAGGCCCCTTCTCTCCCGGCAACAGGTCTGCCCCTCTTAGGCGCCATGCTGCCCCGCCTTGGCCTTTCTACAGTGGAAGTGTGACTGAGCCTGCACAGAGCTCCTAAGGCAGGTGGTGTCTTCCCAACAGGATCTGATATTATTTTCCTGATAGAAAGGGGGCTGCCAGGGCCACTGTGCTCACCTGCCCTGTCCCGACTGGGATATAGAGTGTGAGTGGTCTTTTATGCCTTTGTTGACCTTTGTACCCTTAAACATGCCTCAGACGATCGTGGGACAGTGCAAAGAGGTGCGAAGAAGTGTGGACTCATCAGGGGTGCTAGAGAAAGCCCATGTGTCCTGCCATCTCTTGTGGTGTGACTGACAGACCATACTTCCCTTTCTTGTGTGTTATGGAAGGGGTCTGTGACATGATGCTGAGGCCTTTGTGGGTCACAATTGTGCCTTCTTCCCTCTGCCATTTGGGGAGTGTGTGACTTTTACCCACCTACTCCATGACTGCCAGGCTATGCTTTCATCCTGTCCAGCTGGGTGCAGTACAGAATGTGTCAGAAAATAGTTGGGGGAGTTTCAGGTGACAAAGGCTTGTTCAGTCAGAATCCTTCTGTCTCAGGATTCTAGAAGGTTCTGCTTCCACTGTATACCTCAGATTCTAGGTTGTAGTTTTTGTATATTTTGATTTTTCGAGACAGGGTTTCTCTGTGTAGCCTTGGCTGTCCTGGGTAAATTATATTTTTATTCATTTATTTTATGGTATGTGAGTGGGAGGGTTATGTGTGTCATGTATGTATGTGGAAGTCAACACAACTTTCAGGAGTTAGTTTTCTCCCTCTGCATTTGGGTCCTGGGTGTGGAACTTAGGTTATTAAGGTTGGTGACAGATGCCGTTATTCACTGAGCCATTTCACCAGACCCCAAAGTTGTAGCTGTAAGAACTTAATTAGGGCAGGCTCTTTATTTAATAAAGCAGTAGAGAGTCACATGATCAGGTTGGAACCGGCTAGCTATCTGGATGTCCCCCTTGGAGATGGCAGAGGGTCTGTGGAAACTGCCAGCCAGGGTCCCTCCAGCATAGAGCCTGCTGTCCCAGTGGTCAGGTGGCACCAGCTGTAGTGTGGGTTTAGTGCAAGGGCTGTGGCACCGTCTAACAGGGTGCATGATTGTTCAGCTGAGTCTCCTGAGTGGCTTTTTGGGGTGATTGTTCCTCTCTTTAGAGGTGCTCCTGGGGCCAGTGTGCCCATCTGCCCTGGGCCTGCAGGAATATAGAGTGGCATTAGTTCTCTGTGCCACTGTTGAGCCTTGTGCCCTTGAACCATGTCTTTTACCTAGGCTTTTGTGTCTGCGTGGTTACAACCGCAGCATGGTGCAGTGGTGCATGCCTCCTGGTTGTCCCTGTGGCTTAGAAGCCTCCTCACCATGACAGACGCCTGCCTATAGGATTCGAGAGGATCATGAAGGATGCAATACACTAGCACCTGACTTCTGTGGCACACACCATGCCCAAGGCTAGGCAGTTACTCCCCTCTCCAGATGCTGTGCCCTGTGGGCCAATGCTTTGTGCATCCCACCCCTGACAGCATCCCTGGCCTGGCCTACCCAGCTGCACTTCATCAGGCTCTTGGAATCTTTGGATGAAGACAGAACTGGTTTGACCTGATGGCCCCTGTTCTAGCTGTGTGAGCTGTTCGCCCTTCTAAACTTCATTTTCCTCACCAACAAGATGAGGATGTAAGCTTACTATTGTTTTATTTGGCTCCATCCACTTCTCTGTGTTTGTGTGTTTTCTCACTCCCTCGGCTCGGAAGAACCCCAGTCCCGAATCCATGTACTGAATGGTGGCAGGTAGGGGCCCTTGCTTCCTTGGAAGCCACCCAAGCTCCCCATCCTTGCTCCCATTTATTTATTGCTGCCAGCCAGTAGACTTCCCTTTAAAACTGTATGTATGCAGATCTCTTATTGCCAGATAAAATAGTGTTTCCTGTTTAACCTGATCACCCTGACCTGTTGGGTTTCTCCAGAACTCTACTACCATAGCTCACAGAGCCCCAGTTTGTGAATTCAGCTCTACCTCCAGCGGTGGTGTCCGCTGGCCAACCTCCCTGAGCCCTGATCTGGGCCAGTCCTGATTGGCTTTGTGGCTGGGTGCAATTGCTGGCTCAGGATTGTTTGATTATGGATGGGTGATCCCTTCATATAGCTCTTTTTATATAGCAGGGCTTTATGTAGGTGTGCTTTATTTCTTTTTATTGCTGAGTGTTATTTCAGACTGAACAGAGTGTAACATATTTATCCCTGGCCTTGTTAATGGTCCTTTAGTTTGGGCTTAGGTTTTTGGGTATTTTGAATAAAGTAACCAACATTGTTGTGTGAGTGTGTACAGTAATGTGTCTTGTGTAAATCCTTGGGCACTGGTTTCTGGGCACGTGATAGGGTCATCTTTAACTTTAGGATGTTGTCACACTGTCCGATGAGGGTTAAGGGTGGGATAAAGTTCCATGTCCTCTCCCACTGGGGAAATGTGTTTCTGCCATGACAGTTTGGTTTCTGCATCTGTGATGAACAAATGCAGAATCTCCCTGCACATTCAGCGGCCATTTTTGACCTTTCATGGCGAAATGTCCTAACTCTTGGCCTGCTCGTTGCCAGGCTATTTGCTACATTCTTGATACTCAGTGTTCTGGCAGAAACACTTTGTCAGACACATCTATTCTACATATTCTCTCATTTTTAAAAGTAATCTCTTTCAAAAATTCTGTTTTTTAAACATATAATGGTACTTTTGGTGTTCTTGGAAACCCGAGGCTACTAAAACTATGAAATCTTTTCCTAGGTGTTTTTGCTTCCCTCTTTAGTCTTTGCTGAGGTGTGTTTTAGTGTGCTCACTTGTGGAGGCTTTGCTACAATTGATGGGGTCATTAGAGGAGAACTGGACTCCCCAACGTGCTATGGTCTACACTGCCTGTTACCTCTGGCCAGTCTTTCCAGGATTCTGCCTCATGAGGTTGTAACTGATGCGCCCCCATCTAGCCCAGGCTCACTGCCTGGTCTGTTATGTTCTTTCATTGCTAAGACTGGAAAGAGGGGGGCTCAGGACCCACTGGCTAGCATCCATGCCAGATCAGACGGGGGCTGATTTCACATAGGATGTAGGAATGAGGCTGCCTGGTAGCCTTGGCTGATTTGGGGGGATTTGATGATAGGAAGTTCTTGGTGCATTTAGGTGACCCACAGTGTAAACCCTTTATGGTAAACAACTTAATTCTTGGTTTTTTTTTTTTTTTTTTTTTGAGTTTTTTGCTTTGTTTTGTTTAGTTTTGTTTTTTCCGAGACAGGGTTTCTCTGTGTAGCCTTGGCTGTCCTGGACTCACTTTGTAGACCAGGCTGGCCTCGAACTCACAGTGATCTGCCTGCCTCTTCCTCCTGAGTGCTGGGATTAAAGGCGTGCGCCACCAGCCGCCACGCCCAGCTAACAACTTAATTCTTATGATGATCATAACTTCATTTTTTTCGAAGTTCAAAGTTTTTTCATTAAAGTGGAGTTTTCCTGAAAGTAATAACTACGTTTTATTTGCATAAACAAATAGTGTAACGATGAATCCAACGGTAACAATGCTAGCCAAAGATGACATAAGCCTCTCTATGTCTAAAAAGCCAGGGAAACTGGGCTGTTGCCAGGGTGTGCACATGCTGCTATCCCCAGTAACTGCAGGGCTGGCAGCCATAGCCCTTGAAGTAGACTGTCCTGCTATGTGCATCTGGGTTTGATTAACAGACCCTGGTGCAATGAATATGATAGAGAACGATCAAGGTTGAGACTAAACTTCAACCTCCATGTGCTCATAAACCCACACATATGTGCCCACACACGTGTGCCACATATATGCAAACATATAGACACATGAAAACAGAAAAAGAAAAAAGCAGCAAAGCACCCATCCCCCACCCCCACCCTCAGGTTACTGTCAGTAGCCATTTCTCCCCCCTCACAGGGCTGTGCCTACCGCTACCCCAACCTTTCACCACCCCAGCTCAGCCCCAGTGCTCCTTCTGGAAATACCTTTTCAAAATGGGGAGAAATCAAGACCACTTTTCCCAAAACCCTTTGCCTCTTGTTCCTGGTGCTACAGTTCCCTGTGTTATGCACGGCTCTGGATTGTGGGAGCCTGGACATCCAGGATTGGGTCTTATTGGTCTTTAAATTTTGAATTCAACCTCATGAACATAGTGTTTGGCAGCTAGTTAATTAAATTGACATGAATTAAACTGGATAGCTGTAATCGAGGTGGGACTACCAGGCGGGGAGACCCAGCCAATTGTCAGAGGATCTGTTCACACAGTGGCTTGCTAAGGAGAGACTCAGGTTGAGTTCCCACCTGTGTCTGGGCTGAGGGTCTTATCTACAGTCTCTGGGCTCTTCCCAGCAAGCAGCTGGGCGGCTGACTATCCAGATTCCAACATCATAAAGTCACCCAGCCTCTCAGATGGCCATCTCAGTCGTTAAAGGCCATCAGGTGCTGTCCTGCTGAGGGAAAGCTCGGCTGCTGTTCCCCGGAAGTCAGGGGCCAACAGTTAAGCAGTCTCCTTAGATTATCTGCTGAGGCCTGGGGGAAATGTTTGGAAGAATCTGCTGGAGGAGTCTGAACAGTAACCCTATAAGGGAAAATATGCATGGCCACACTTGGGTGGCGGCTGCTTTGCTTTCCTGCTGCTGGAGTTGCTGGGTCCCTTCAGCCCATGCCTGAGAGTGCACTCCAGCAGATGAGGCCCTTGCCAGGTGTGGGAACTGCCCAAGGGGCCCTGTCTGAGCTGGCCTCCTGCTGGCCTTCTCTTCAGTTCTAAAGATGCCACAGAAGACGCAGTTACTATTCAGGGACAACATTTTCCCCCCTCTGGAATTTTCTCTTTAAGACACACCTCAGGGATCCTGCCTGTAATGGAGACCAGGAATTCACTGATGCATTGACTTCACGCCACACAGAGCAGGGGTCTATCAGGCGTCATGCTAGACATTCCTGCAGAGAGATGCGTGCTGTGTGGTTCCCGACAAGGGGAAGAGACAGACCGAGAGCCCTTTGGTACAGTGTCAAGTAGAATGGAATGAGGGTATTCTGGGGGAATTTTTTTGTGGGGAGTTTAGTAATTCTTGTGTCCTTGACCCCAGCCCGGGTTCAGTGATTGCCATTCTATTCAGCATAGAGTGTTGGATGTCAGGGCTGGCATGGCTGACAGAGGAGGGGCGCCCTGTGCAGAGATTTCCTCCTTGGCCTGATGCCAGTTTGTAATCTCATTTCTGCCACCTGTTGATAGGATGCTACGATCACGAAGGTCCAGTGAGAAAAGAGCATGAGGGGAAGGGAGTAGAGGGGGAAGCGGGAGGGAGGAAAGAAAGGGAGGATACAAGGGATGGGCTAACAATTGAGATGTAATATGAATAAATTAATAAAAAAAAAAGATAAAAATTTAAAAAAAAAAGAGCATGAAAACAGCTCAGGCAGTAATTAGGAGGCTCTTAGTTAGTGTGTGGCCAGTCCTCAGACCAAGGTCCAGCAGGGAGAGTGAGCTGCAGCCTTGAGACATGTTTGCTTTCCGTCGGTTAAGAAAAACACTCTCACTGGGCGTGGTGGTGCACACCTTTAATTCTAGAACTGGGGAGGCAGAGGCAGATGGATCTCTGTGAGTTTGAGGCCAATCTGGTTTACAAAGGAAGTCCAGGATAGCCAGGGCTACACAAAGAAACCCTGTCTTTAAAACCCAAAAACCCAAAGCTGAAAGAAAGAAAGAAAGAAAGAAAGAAAGAAAGAAAGAAAGAAAGAAAGAACAACAAAACAAAACAAAACAAAACAAAACACCCTTAACTGAAGAATTAGTTGCCCTGATCAGATTGGCCCTTGACCCTTGACAGTGTCAATGAGGCATTTCCTTAATTGCTAACTGAGGTGGGAGGGCCCAGCCTACTGTGGGAGGTGCCAGGTGACCCCTGGCTCTGTAAGAAAGGTAGCTGGGTAAGCTAAAGAGAGCGAGCCAGTCAGCACCATTTCTCCATGGTCTCTGCTTCAGGACTTGCCTTGGCTTCCCTTGGTGATGGGCTAGAAGGATGAATACGAACAAGATGAAATAAGCCCCTCCCCTCCCCAACTTCCTTATGGTCATGTGTTTATCACAACAGCATAAAGCAAGCTAGTACTGGAGCAAAGCTCATGGCAGGTTGGTCTTGAAGGGTTTGATTGTGGGGGTGGGGGTGTTTTAGAATGCTATCGCCAAGGAGTCCATGCCTCTTACGTGGAGAGCTGAATCCAGGGGCACAGTATGAAGGAAGGATTGGAAGGGTGCCTCCTCAGCCTCCTGGTTGGGCTCCTATCTCTACCTCAGTGGCTTTGGCCAGGACTCTCTCCCACTTATGGACGCTGAGGCAGAGCCTGTCTCAAGGGCTGAAGCGTGGTGGCTGCAGCAAGCACAGGCGCTCCCACTCCCCTGTCCCTCCAGAGCCATTCCCTTTCCCTGAGCACCAGGCAGGCCTTGTGGTCTGCAGGCATGCCGGTGTTTAGCATCTGTATTCTGAGAGAGGCCTTCTCTGAGTTTGCCCAGCAATCACCTCAATTACTCTCCCTTCCCACTGCCATATATAGGTGGCTTCTCCAGGTGACTATGGGATGCTTTCTTCACCAGCCCGGTCTCCCTTCACGCTGAGCCCTGACTTTTGTCCCTGTAAAGTGCTGTGCCCCCTACACCCTGGTGTCTTATAGATGACTCAGACATAGAAAGTACTTACTGTGAGCCAAGCAAGATGCCAAGTGCCCCCGCGTAGTGACGTTGGTAGGCACAGGTTGCCTTTTCTGTAAGAGCTGTCAGTGAATGTCCTATGGCATTCCTCCAGTGACATTCCAGGGCTTTCCGTGTGGTCTGTCCTTCAGGTTTCCAGAGGCAAGCAAAGAGCAAGCCTTTTCTCACCAATCGATGAGGCTTTACCGGCTCTGCCATGTACTGGCCTATAGCTAGCAGTTTGAAGATATTTGATAATTTACTAAACAACAGTCAACATTAACACATATTAGAAAGGCTTATGAAAAATATTTTTTATATAATTTATTTACTTTTTACTTTGTGTGCATTATTGTGAAGGTGTCAGATCCCTTGGAACTGGAGTTACAGACAGTTGTGAGCTGCCATGTGGGCACTAGGAATTGAACCCAGGTCCTTTGAAAGAGCAGGCAGTGCTCTTAACTACTGAGCCATTCCTCCAGCCCCCGAAAAATATTTTCATTACCAAAACAACACAAGTAGAAGGAGACATTGCTTGCTTCTTTTACTGGCGTGTTTGAAATCAGGCCCAGTGAAGACAGCTGGGTTCTCTTCTACATTCAGACTAAGAGGAAAATGTCTTTTTTTTTTTTCGAGACAGGGTTTCTCTGTGTAGCCTTGACTGTCCTGAACTCACTTTGTAGACCAGGCTGGCCTCGAACTCACAGTGATCTGCCTGCCTCTGCCTCCTGAGTGCTGGGATTAAAGGTGCGTGCCACCACTGCCCCGCTAGGGGAAAATGTCTTTTTTTTTTTTTTTAATTTTTATTTTAATGTACATTGGTGTTTTGCCGTCATGTATTTTTGTGTAAGGGTGTCAGATCTTGGAGTTACAGACAGTTGTGAGCTGCCATGTGGTTGCTGGGAATTGAACCTGGGTTCTTTGGAAGAGCAGTCAGTGTTCCTAACCACTGAACCATCTCTCCAGCCCATAGGGGAAGATGTCTTAATGGTGAAAGTGCCCTCACTTGGATAGATAGCTGGAAAGGAGGGGTTTCTAGTGGCTTTTACAGAAAATGGTGACCACTCTCTTTGCACTGTAAGTTTGGTGACTGGTATTGATGACGCTGTCTGGCTCCAGAGCCCAGAAGTCAGTGTTATGTCTGTTGCCATCTGAGTTGTACAGATCTTTCACTGTGGACAGGTAACATCATGTGGAACCCCAAAGCAATGTTTCTCAGAGTCGCCTTGTTCACTGTTGGGCTCACAGTGGCTGACACAGACTCCAAAGTTCTTAATGGAACCTCAAAAAAGTCATTGGGGGCGAAAACCCTATCAGCTATTTCCTTAGAAGAGATGAATCCACTTAGCTTATTTGTGAGAGGTGGCTGTGAAATGCTGACTATGTAGGCCTGGGGTGTGGCTCTGTGCATGCCTGGCACACAGGAAGCTCCAGCTAGTGGCTGAGACAAAAATAAAGCATGAATGAATAGTTGTAGCTGGCCCATTGTTCATTCAAGTCAGGTAACACAGATGGCCCAGGCTCTGGGACTCGCATGCTGCCCTCTGCAGAAGGGCTTCCAGAGGTACAGCATGGGAAAGGGCCAGTCTCAAGGGTTGAGACATTGATAAAAACAGTGATTTTTACTACCTGAGTAATGTCAAGGATGTATCAAGGGCACTCTTCAGGGAGAGTGGCTCTCAGCTATGAAGAACACCATGCTACCTGTGAGGCTAGGTGCCAGTGCTTGAGGCTAGGTGCCAATACTTGAGGCTAGGTGCCAGTGCTTGAGGCTAGGTGCCAGTGTTTGAGACTAGGTGCCAGTGCTTGAGGCTAGGTGCCAGTGCTTGAGGCTAAGTGCCAGTACTTAAGGCTAAGTACCAGTATTTGAGGCTAGGTGATAATACTTGAGGCTAAGTCCTCGTACTTAAGGCTAAGTGCCAGTACTTGAGGCTTGGTGCCAGTCCTTGAAATGTGCATGCATGGAGTTTCACCCTTGGATTTATTTGCCCCATCGTGGCAGCAGCAGGAAGATAGGGTCTCACTGTTGTGAAACTGCTGTGAACTTGCCAACCTTGCAAAGGGTTTTGGACTGCCTTAGAGCCCACATCATCAGTTAAAAGTTGCAGATACAACCCTGCATTCCAGAATTCTGTAAAATGTCAAAGTCTGCCATCATTTTAGCAGGAAAGACCCAAGGGGAGGTCACCACCTGAGCCCAAATCTCTGCTGCCCTGACACCTAGCATCCTTGCTGTAGTGTGTTCAGTACTCCTGTCATCCCTGTGATAGACACAGAGGAGCAGGTTGGGGCTGAGCTTTGGAACCCGTGTGCTGATGGTTATTTGGAAACTGGTCTCTTTCTGGACACTGGAACTCAGCATCACGCACTGGCATGGAGTGATGTCTACTTTGGGGCCTCTCCAGCTGTTGCTGGCTTTGGCTCTAACTCTTCTCCAGTTGAACTCTGGCTGCCTCAAAGTAAAGGGTGAAGGAGCCATGCGTGTGTTGGGAAGATCTCAAATCTGCAGTGGGCCCAGAGTAGCAAGGTCACTTCTCATGTTAGAGTGTAGGATACTTCATCCAAGGACCAGACTGAGCCTCTGGAGTGAAGCTCACACTCAAACCCCCAGCCTGACATCCCCTTCCTCCTCTCTCCTTTCTTTCCAGCAATGGAAGAGTTAATAGTTGAACTCCGCCTCTTTCTGGAGCTCCTGGACCATGAGTACCTCACATCAACTGTCAGAGAGAAAAAGGCTGTGCTCACCAACATCCTGCTGCGGATGCAGTCATCCAAGGGTGAGTCTCACAGGCCACTGGGCATCCTTCGTCCAGATTCCTAGGCTTCCAAACCCTCTTTAATTCCACTTTGTTTCTAAACTGTATTCATTCGTTCTCTTCCCATATATCCTCTGACACTATCCACTCCCACTCCGTGATTTCTTCCCTCAGCTCCCCCAACCCTTCCTCGCTGTCTGGCTTCGCTACCTTCACAGTTAAGTGGAGAGCCATGATGACCCCCACCCCCTTTCAGGATTCCTGTAAAGGATCAGAGAGAATAAATGTTTGCCCCAGTCTCTAGAGGGCTCAGGAAGGGCCACTGCTGGTCTCTTCCGCACCCAGATCTGTGCTTTCGGTTGATCCCTACAGGCTTTGAAGTGAAGGACCATGCTCAGAAGACAGAGGCCAACAGCCTGCCGGCACCTCCCCAGATGCCTCTGCCGGAGATCCCTCAGCCATGGCTGGTGAGTTGACATCCACCCGCCATCCGCAGCACTGCCTCTGGAGGAGGCCTGGGCAGCTCATGTGCCTGTCAGGCCTGTGATGGAAGCCAGAAGGTGAAAGGCTTCGCTCGGCTGGCTGGAGGTGCTCCTTGGAGTGTGTTCCTAGGGCCTGAGGCTGCTGCTAACATAAGGAGCTCCTGTTTCTATGTGGTACCCTGGAAACCCAGGTTCTTGGCAATCTGTTAAGCCAGGTGAAAGGAAATCAGAAGACTCAGCAGGCGGCATCATGTCCAAGGAGCTTGAGGACTCGACTCTCTTTCTGGGTGACCTCTGATGTTCATTGCTGTGTTCCAGGGCAATATTTTTTTTTCTCAATAGAGGAAAATATGCACGTTCCAAAAATGTACATTTCAGTTGAATTCATGCATGTCAATGTGTTCAGGGCTCTTGTTTCGCTGTATTTCCCAGACTGGCGGGGCCCTCCTGCACCTCTGCCATATCTCTTCAGGTCTTTATCTCCACGTTCCACAGCTTTGCTTAATCAGGAGAATTTGGCTTTCATTAAAATGAGGGCGAAGTGACTACTTCGCTGCGCTCTTTCTGCATTCGCGCTGTCGGGTATGCGGTCATCGGATTCTTTCTGCTGGGGTCTGAGTCGGAAGAGGCAGGATCATGGCTTATCTGTCTCCACGGCCCTGCTTCTTCCTCCCGGTGTGGCTCTTGCCCACGGTGTCCCTTGCCCAGCACTGTACCTTTCTCTGGCCTTGCTTTCTTCTGTTTGTGCGGACATCAGAAAAGCTTAATTCATGACTGTGCAGAATGAGATGTTAAAGGCAAGAATGAATACTAGTAATAAGACAGTAGTCATAGCAGTGTGCTGTAGTAAAGAGATTTAAACCTTGGTGGTTGCTTCCAGCACTTTCCACATAATGCTTTTGGTTGGCCATAGACAGCTAAGACTATATAGAATGTGGTAACCAGAGATTGGGGGGGGAGGCAGCTGTTAGTTTATGTAGCCCTCAGGGTGTGTTTTTAAAAAATATTTATTTATTAATTATTTATACAGCATTCTGCCCACATGTATGCCTGCCCCCACCACAAGAAGGCACCAGATCTCATTACAGATGGTTGTGAGCCACCATATGGTTGCTGGGAATTGAACTTGGGACCTTTGGAAGAGCAGACAGTGCTCTTAACCTCTGAGCCATCTCTCCAGCCCACGGTGTGGTTTTAAAATAATGGTAAACACTTTGTAGCAGTGGTTCTCAAGCTGTGGGTCAGGACCATCAGAAAACACAGATAATTACTTTACAATTCATATCACTAGCAAAATTACAGTGATGAAGCAAAGGAAACAATATTATGGTTGCATTAGGAGGCTAAGAACCACTGCTTTACAGCAAGTGAGGATGTGGCTACCAATCTTTGGAAAAAGGTCTTGAGGATGTGTGGTTTACTGAAGGTTGCTTGATAAGCAGGGAAAGTGGAAACTGTTGTCTGGCATGGCCTACAGGTGGTGGGAGCCTGACAGGCTTTGACCTGTTCTTGGGCTCCTGCACATACTTGTGCCATGGGGAGGGTGTGGAGGTCAGAGGACAACATATATGAGTCAGTTTTCTCCTTCCAGGATGTGGGACTCACGTCATCAGGCTTGAGGGCATTGTTTTCATCTGGAAGCCATCTTACCAACCAGAAGCTTTTTTTTTTTTTTTTTTT
>OU015747.1:31483933-31499395 GCA_907169655.1 Acomys percivali | reverse complement strand
CTTCCTTCCTTCCTTCCTTCCTTCCTTCCTTCCTTCCTTCCTTCCTTTTCAGACAGCGTCACACCAGGCTGGCCTCAAACGTACAGAAATCTGCCTGCCTCTGCCTCCCCCGTGCTGGGATTAAAAGTGTGTGCTGCCACCGCACCGGTTTCTTCTTTTTATTTTTCACACTGCTTACTAATGCCAGCCAAGGCTCAGCTTTGTTACATAGCTGCTGCTCTCAGAAACCAAGGGAGCATCCGCTGGCTCTCAAATTATCTCCAGGTAAACATGCCTGTTGCCCAGGGCAGGCTGTGTGAACTGGACACTCCACTGTGGGTGCTCACCAACAGCTGGTGTAGGTGCTCCTGAGAGATTGGGGGGTGTGGCCTGAGGATGGGGGCCTCTGAAGACCCGTGAACACACGTGCCATGTACAGCATGGTTGGCACTCATGCCCATGCCCTCAGGGGGACTACAGACCCAAGCAAGCATATGTGTAATAGAACCAGTTCTGTGAAGAGCTGGGCTTTCTGTGCAGCTCTTGAGCTAGTTGTACTTGGTTTGCAGTGAGTGCTGAACAGCTGGAAGGGCAGGCACTCCACTGGACATGGATTCCCCATATGTTGGGGTGTGCCACCCACACCCTACTTTCTTAGCCATCCCTAAGTGTGCACTCGGTTGCCATTAGTGACATCCATGCTTTGTGGCCTTCCCTCCATCTATTTCATCTTCCCACGTCACCTCTGTCCCCACTAAGCACCACCCATCCTCGGCTCCTCACCCATCCATTGACAGCCACCATTCTGTGCCCTGTAAAATAACAAAGCTTTGAATCAGTCTTTCTGACTGAGCCTGGGGCCTTTCACATTACCCTCCCCAAACTGCCCCCCCAATCCTTGTGGCACCCTTATATTGTCTGACAGATGGTATTATGGGATGCTTTGTGATGATGTGTTGAACTTAGGCACTGGAAGTCACAGAGTCAGACCCAGAGCTACTGACTCTCTGTGTAGCTAAATGAGACCATTTAGTGGATATGAACCCCATGCTCCCTTTCATCTCTTCTCTTCCAAGAATCCCAGCGTGTTGTCCCCATGTTGCCTAGTGTTTCTCTTGCTTTTACTCTGGAATTCTAGGCATGCAGCTGGATTCCACTCCTGCAGTCCCCTCTGCTTTCCCACGCAGGTGTTGGCCCAAGGGCTCTGCTTCTTCACTGTTGCAGGTTAAGGCTGAGCATAAGAAGCATAAGAAAATGTGTGCTGGCTCTTGCTGGAGTCACTGCTGTGTGGGAAGCTGATCAGAGAGCAGTTGGGTGGAATGGTCAACTCTAAGGACTGTCTCACAAGACTGGGTGCTCACTTGGAATTCTTGGTGTTAGGATGGAAACATACATTGATTGATTGATTGATTGATTGATCGATTGTTGGGGACAATGGGCCATATGGCCAATGTTCAGCCATCTTGTCAGAGCCTGCACCTTTAAGTTTCTGTTTTTCCCAGCGGTTGCCTTTCACCAGAAACTAGACCCTGTTATGGTTCAGCAGTTAGACTAGACAAAGTTAGAGCGAGATATTCTGTGTGGCAGGACGTCATGACCCTGCCTGGAATTCCCTGTGTTTTGGGATAGCCTACAGCTGGGTTGCTATAGCAATATGCTTCTCTGCCTTCTGCCTTATAAATACTGCTGTCTGATTAATAAAATTTGAGAGCTTGACCAACGTTTAGACTTTCTTTCTTTCTTTGTGTCTTGTATTTTATCTTATCATACAGATGAATCTCCTCCGAGCTTTAGTCGAACCCCAGCAGGTCGGGACAAGTCCGTCCAGTGGTCTGAGTCATGCTCTACTGACTGAGATCAATTGATTGATTGCAATTTTTTAGGATGGAAACATACACTTATTGATTGATTGATTGCAGTTTTCTAACTGTTTAAAAATTTTTTAGTGTTATGTACATTGTTTTTTGTTATTTTTGCCTGCAAGTATTTCTGTGTGAGGGTGTCAGATCCCCTGGAACAGGAGTTACAGACAGTTGTGACCTGCTGTGTGGTTGCTGGGAATTGAACCCAAGTCCTCTGAAAGAGTAGTTAGTGTTGTTAATCACTGAGCCATCCCTCCATCCCTTTCTAACCCATTTTTTTTTTTAATCCCCATATTCTAATCCCCTTGGCCAGGGAAACTCAGATTATGACATGCACTCTGTGCTGCCAAGCATATCCATTGCTGGTGTGGGGCAGCTCTAGGGAGAACTCCGATTTGATTTTCTGGGACCAGGAAAGCAACATGGATGCATCCCTGCAATGTGTGGAATTGGGGTCAGAACATGTTTTCTCAACTACAGTCTGTTTTGGGGCTTCTCTGGTGTTTCTCATAAGAAGACCCACCTGATATATGGGGTTATGTCATAGGCAAGGGAGTAGTGGTGGTGGGGTGCGCAGAGCTCCAGCTCCGAGGTGAGTGTGTGGGGGTAATGGTGTTAGGTAAGATGGGAGTGAAGGAGTAAGTCTCCTTAGGAAGCTGGGGTCTGGATGTGGTGGTATGGACTCTGAGAAGTCTGATTACTCAGTGTCCCCCACTCCCCAGCCCTTCTCCACTCAATATCACAATGATGATAGTGAGAGCTCATACCCACCTGTAACTCCAGCTAGAAGGGCCTGTTGCCCTGGTCTGCCTGCTGCAGGCACTGGCATTTATGGCATATATAGGTGGGCGCACTCGCACGCGCGCGCGCATGCGCGCACGCACACACACATGGAATCAAAAGTGAAATATATATTTTTTGAAGTGATAAGTATTAAGAATGTACTCTATTCAGACACATGTAAGAAAGACAACTTTGTGTTAACACTTTTGGTGAGCAGCCATTTTAAGCAGAGACACTCAGTCCTGCCATGGTCTTTCATTGATCGGTGCTGACTGGGGGTTTTCAAGTCAGTGATGCCAGGCTGCACTGCTGTTTAAACTTCTTATTTAAAATTAATTTCTTTCTTTCTTTTTTTTTTGTTTTTTGAGACAGGGTCTCTGTGTAGCCTTGCCTGTCCTGGACTCACTTTGTAGACCAGGCTGGCCTCCAACTCACAGCGATCCACCTGCCTCTGCCTCTCAAGTGCTGGGATTAAAGGCATATGCCACCATGCCCGGCTATTTCTACTTATCATTATTGTTGGTGTGTGAGTGCCACAGTGTGCATGGGGAGACCAGAGGACAGATTCTCCCCTGCCTCTGAGGCTTCTGGGGAATCATACTCAGGCTGTCAGACTTACACAGTGTACTGGTTAGGTTGTTGTTGTTGTTTCTTTGGCATAGCTGTGGTCATCTGGGAAGAGGGAACCTCCATTGAGAAAATGCTTCCATAAGATCAGCCTGTAGGCAAGTCTGTAAGGGCATTTTCTTTATTGATTGATGTGGAAGATTCTGGCCCACTGCAGGTGGTGCTACCCCTGTGCAAGCAGTTCTGGGAAGTGTAAGACAGCAAACTGAGCAAGCCCTGAGGAGCAAGCCAGGAAGCAGCTTTCCTCCAGGGCCTGTGCATCAGCTGCTGCCTCCAGGTTCTGGCTCTGACTTTTCTTCCCGGTGAACTGTAGGCTGCCAGTTGAAATAAGCAACCCCCCTAAGCGGCTTCTGGCCATGGTGTTTATCTTGCTACAGCAGGCAAACCGAGAAGTGCTTTTACCTGCCGGGCCACTGTCCTGGCCAGCGTTCTTCTTTTGATGGTTATGTTTTTCCAGAAACTTTTGCTGAACTTCTTGAGCTTGCTTTTTTTTTCTCACTGGCCCAAAGAACCTTCCTGTGTGTTTCTAGAGGTAGAATTGTGAGGTCTAAAGTGTGTCTCTGAAGGCTATGTCCTTGGTGGCTTGACTGTGTCTGTTCACCACCCCCATCCCCCTTGCCCTCCCCACCCCAGCCAGTATCCGCTGGTCTTTTTCACCTCTTCCCTACGCACACTCCCTGGAGGGAGGCCTGACCTGAATACATACAGACATCAGTTTGACTCAGCTCTTTGGAACAATTCAAGGTATGAGCAGCCAGTTTCACCACACTCAGAGGAAGGTGGAATGAATTCCCGCCTTCTCGTGCACAAAACACAGTGACTCAAACACCTCCCCAAGGCAGCCCCCGGATTCCAGGCTGGATGGCTAGCTTCTCCCAGTGCCAAGCCCAGCATGACAGGTCCCTTCTTAGGACAGTCCCCTAAAGAGGCCAGGACGGCCTTAGGTGAGCCAGCCTGGGCCCTGGGACAGCTCTGGAGTATATCCTCTCCAGCGAGAGTGACAGCTGCCTACAAAGGTGGTCCTTTAACTTGCAGATAGATGGCAGGGTGGTGGCCTTCCAGGGAACAAAGTAGGGGTAGGAGGGAATGGAAGCTGTTTTCTGCAGGGAACAGGCCTGGGCAGTTGGGTAATAGCATCAGCTAGCTGATCTGGGACTCAATCCTCCCACCAGCTGCAGGAGGAGGAAGTAGGGTGGGTGTGCAGTGGCCATTAGTCATTCACAGAGGGCTTTTTGGACTCAGAGCTAGTAGAAAGTGATGGAGTCACATTCTGGAGGGTTTGCATAAGGATAAAAACAAAGCCCACGACGTTGGAGCTGGATAGAGCTTGTCACTTCTACTCTGTTTCTTCCACTTATTTACAGAACATAGAGTGTGAATTAGCTGCACATAGGAGGAGGGGATTTTAAAAGCGGTTTTTAGTAGCTTCCGGGGTGTCTGAAAACCCAACCGTGGCAAGAGCAAGTCTGATTCTGAGCAGTTTGCTTTAGATTCTGGGCCTTGCTCTCTGCATCTGTGCGGTGTGAGGCTACCTGCTAGCCACCCTGCCGGGTTCCCATCCCGGCTCACTGCTGGGGCCTGTGAGCATTGAAGCTGTGGTGCATTCAGGGAGGGAGCAGGGGCCCTGGTACATCACACCTCTTTCCACTTGTCCTTTTCTCCCGCCAGAAGAGCCAGGAAGGGCAAGGACCAACAGGGTCCCACAGATGTCAGAGAAGAGGCTGGCATGAATTAGTCTTGAGGAAAGTTTGGGAAGAGGGGATCTGAGCTGCATCCTGCAGGCTAGTAGGATCTGGTTTGGGCTGAGTCTGAGGGACCCCTATGTCTCTGGTGGTTGTAGCGCAGATGGTGGCACAGCCTCTGTTGGTAGGGAATTCTGATAGATGGCCTAAGTAAAGAGCAGACACGGCCTCCAAAGAGTGGCGGGCCAGGAGCGGTTCATGGAGCCGCACTGCTTTATCCCCATTGCCCAGGACTGCGAGGAATACCTGGGATTGGGTACACACTCCCTTTATTCTTCAGCCATAGAGTGTCCAGGGGGCATAATGAGGATGATGAGGACCATCCAGGCTCTGCCTCAGCTCTAGGGGGGGCTCAGAGGGCAGGTATGAGTCATCCCCAGATGGATCTGGGGACAGGCTTTTGATGGCTTGCAGTGCACTCCAATAGTAGGACATCAGGTAGGATGTCCTCATGGGAAGGTGGGACTCCCTCTAGTTGAGTGTTCTATGACCAGGAAGGCTGAGGCTGGGGCTTGGACATAAGCAGGGTAAGTGGTGCAGACCCTGGTGACCTTGAATCTCCAGTGGCCACTCTAATCCAGCACGGTTTTCCTTCTACCTTCAGCCTCCTGACAGTGGGCCTCCGCCCTTACCCACATCCTCTCTCCCAGAGGGTTACTACGAGGAAGCCGTGCCACTGAGTCCTGGAAAAGCTCCGGAGTACATCACCTCAAGTGAGTGGCAATAGGCCATCCAGGTGGTCCCTTCATTCATTCACGGGAGTGGTGGCTAGCCAAGGCACTGGGCATGGAGGAGGCGGGGCCTGAACACCACCACAGAAATGTAGGGGCAATGGCTCTGGGACCTAAGGAAGGGCATGAATACAGGGCAGGCCTGGGGAAAGGAAGACCCTCAGAGTCCCTTCTTCCAGCTTCCGGTGAGTCAGGTCAGAGGCGCCTTGTGCCAGAGCCGGGTGTGGGCAGATGAAGTGGGTCCCTGAGGTCGGGAGAGAAGTGGTTGTGTGGCCAATCCATATGTGCCCCATCCTGTTTTTTCTTGGTCTTCACCGAGCACACCATCCTGCAGGTCGAGGTTTCTGCCAGGCGGTCTGTTGGGTGTAGGCTTTTCCTCTGTGGTGGAGAGGGCAGATTTTACTGGACAATTTCTGCCGAAGTCATGGTCCTCCAGCTCCTGATGCTGACCTCAGTAATCGTCCTTTTAAACCCGATGCACACTGATACCTTCTCTAACTACCCCGGGGATTCAGATTTCATTACCGATGCTGTCCGGTCCTCCCTCCGAGTGTCAGGCACTGGTGACCTCTCAGCAGGATGCTGCTTTAAGCTGTGACATCCTGTGTTTCTGTGCTCAGCTCTAAAACTCTTTTCATTGTTAAGTACTTACTTATTAAAAAGAGTATAAAAAATGTCAATGTGGGGCACCTGCCATCAGATCTGATGACCCTTGAGTGTGATCCCCACGACCCCCATGGTGGAAAGAGAGAATGAACTCCCCAAGTTGTCCTCTGACCTCTACATGTGTGCCATAGCACATTGTTCCTCTGCAAAATACTTGTTTAAGACTTTTAAGTTTCAACGTACAGCTAGCACTCTGTCCTAGTGCAAGCTGTCTTTGTAACAGGCTCCTAGGGCAGAGTAGAGCCCAGGCTAACGGCGTTGTCTTCCACCGCCTGCCCTGTGCCGCTAGCTGGCTTTCACACCATTGCCAACACCAAGTGGCCACACACTCTGGAAACTGTGGTGTTTCCCAGATGCATTTGTTTCTAGCACCCTTCTTAGACTTCCGGCTGGCTGCCTGCGGCTTCTCCAGGGGCTAAATGTCCATCTCATTCTCCCAGGGTCTGGCACAGCTGGCTCTTAGGTCCCTGTCTGTTACTGCGTGAGCCTCTGTGGTGTGCTCCCTCCATCATGTTCGGGTCAGAGGCCATGTCGTCTCTGCCTTGCCCTATGGTGTCCTCCACACGGTCACTGGGGCATTGGGGCCCTTGAAGTGAATGTGAAAATGGGGCAATTCAAGGCTTAGTTGAATTGTTCAGACACTGGGAGCAGTCACATGCTGGTGTGTAGGAGGGAAAGGGGAAAGAGAGAGGCTGCTGGTCTGGGGAGCCAGGAGGAGCCTGGCCTGTCAGTTATTCTCCGTAGTGTGTAACTGAAACCCTCATTTCTGCATCCTCAGCACTTCTCAGAGCATCTGGTCTCTCACTCTCAGCAAAGTCTCAGCCCTCCACTCTCAGGCCTGATACTGCTCCCTTAGGTGCAGTGTCTGTCACCTCTGCTCCCTGCTGCCCCAGGCCTGAATGTGCCACCATCCCTCTGAAGGATCTGTCTCCACCTATGATTGAATCTTACTTCTCTTGACTGTGCACCTGCCACGCACCTCCCACCCCTTGTTAGGTGTTGAGGTTAAGCTGTCACATGCAACAAGATGGTCTCCCCTCCCCAGGCTCACAGCTTGACATGAAAAGCTGGCCTTTGTGCATGGTGAGGAGTATGTTAGGCCATGTGTGGCATCACAAGGGCCTTTGACCTAGTGTGCTGTGTTGTCCTGCTCAGGCTGCTGCCACAAATCACCCTTAGGCCCCGAAGCTCGAATGCTGAAATGCTTGGGAAATGCTGGAATTTTCGGCTCATCTTACCAGTGGTTTATCTTACAGGTGGCCTAACTCAGAGGTGTTCCCTCTGGCCATGCCCTCAATCCTGTCTTGACAGTGAGCTTTCTCTCTTTCTCCCTTCTTCCCCTGTCTTTTCCTTTTGTCTTTCTCTCTCACCACTCCCATTTGGGTTAGGATGCTACACTTAAAAAATGGTCGTAGCCATATTGGTAACAGATTTCATCAGATGCAGCCATGTTAGCTGGAGGACCTCGGCACATGAGTACCAGGGAATCACTCTTGAGCCCGTGGCACTGTCCAGAGGAAGTCATACTCCTACTGCTAAAACATGAGCACACATTATCCCAGCAGCAAGGAAGAAGATGGGGGCCACTTGTGGTATGTGCAGAGAGCCCCAGGGAGGAAAGAGCAGGGAATGTATGGAGAAACTGTAACCTGAGAGCTCTTGTGTCTTTGAGTGAGATTTGTTCTGTCAGAAAGATGGGACAAATCCTGCTACGGAGCCAAGGTGACCCAGTGGGGAGAGGTGGCCTCTAGAGGATTCCAAGCATTCTAAAACGTCTGTGGCAGTGTCAGCAGGAAGATTGGGGCAGGGTATTTAATCAAGGTCAGATAAAGAGGTGTATGGGACTCTGAGTGGACAAGGTTCCAGAGTGGCCAACCTAGGCGGAGTGTAGCTAATGCTGCCATGGTGGTGACGTCATGTTGTCTATGTGAAAGACTCTAGAGATTTTAAAAATAAATCTCAGTGTTTTAGGTGTTGCATTTGAAGCATTTTGTTGAGTTCCCACTGCCCAAGTCTTGTTGTTTTCATCCTCAGGGCCAGGGCGGGAAGATGTTCCTCACTGAAGCCCACAGTGGTTGGAAATGCGGCCAGGTGAAATGAGTTGGGAGGTCGGCGGCCTCTCATGTCTGCCCTTTTCTCCTTCACAGATTATGACTCCGAGGCCATGAGCAGTTCCTATGAGTCATATGATGAAGAAGAGGAGGATGGAAAAGGGAAGAAAACCCGGCACCAGTGGCCCTCAGAGGAGGCCTCCATGGACCTGGTGAAAGACGCCAAGATCTGTGCCTTCCTGCTGCGCAAGAAACGCTTTGGCCAGTGGACCAAGCTGCTCTGCGTCATCAAGGACACCAAACTGCTGGTGAGGGGCCCTGTGGGGCTGCGCCACGCTTGGCAGTCTGAAGTACAGGATGGCAGCTGGTACATGCAGATGCTACCAGGACCTTGTTGAGAGCTAGGGTCCCTGCCCGGCCCAGCCAGCCTGGCATGTTTTCAGGGATGGCTCACGGTTCCCCACACCCAAATCCTTCTACCCTGCTGGGCCTGTGGCTTGTGTCAGTGGAAACGAGCAGCGTTGAGACTTGCCAGAAACTGCAAGATAGACTTTCTCATTTGTAGTGAGTCAGTAAATTCCTCCCAGCCAGGTCACTGCGGAGGCCTGGAGCCTGTGGGGGGGCCTAGGGGAGGGGAGAGAGGGTAAGGACATTTTTTAGGAAAGCCAGAAGCTTTCCAAGTGTTTTTTTTTTTTTTGTTGTTGTTGTTGTTTTGTTTTGTTTTGTTGTTGTTTAGGTAGAACAAGAAGGTGGATTCAGTCCAGTAGCATTGTGTAGATGAGTCTGAGCTCAGGGCCACACGTGCTGTCCCCTTGGGGCCTCTAAGAAGGAGAAGCAGCCTTGGCTGCCTGCATTCTTGCCCCACCCCCTCTTCCGTTAGAAACCATGGCTGGTCACTGGGTCAGGAGCTTTACTGTATGTTTTTTGCCTTTTGTCTTCCAAATTAACCCCAGGAAACAATTACTCAAAAGTGAGTCAGTAAAGCAGAAATCTGAGTTTCTGTTTCCTCACATTTAGTAGAGCAGATAACACTGTGAGAGAGACTGTGGTCCCCAGTGAATTATGGGTCTCTTACTTGCATAGGCTCTTAGGACATTGGATGTACTTCATTTTTTGTTCAGCCTTTTAAAACAAAGTGCATATTTTTTCCACATGTGTGGCCTGAATTTCTTCCAAATACAGAATATGCCAAAAATGATGCCATTGGGGATTTTAAAGCATGAAAAATATTAACATAGCCCTTATTTATAATCTGATGCAATAGCTGCAAGATGGCAATATGCTATATAAAATGTTTTTAAAATGCATTCAAGTCTCATGTAAAAGAGCAGCTTGTTTCCCAATGCAGGCAGTCTTAGGGCTGATACAGAGTCAGCAGTTTGGGGCCCAGGTCCCTTTGTCCCTTTCCCACACCCATTTGTTCTCTCCCCTGCTTTTTTCCTGCAGTTTAACCTCTGAGATCCCTCTCTCTGTCCTATGATGGTAATGGCTTCCATAGAGACTAGATTAATTGTTGAAAAATAAATAGAAAATGAGGGTAACACTATGCAAGACAAAATGCAAGATGAAACTTGGTAGCTCAGGTTAGCCTCAAACTCTTGATGTAGCTTAGGCTAGATTTGAGCTCTCAATCCTCCCTCCTCCATCTCCTGAATGATGGGATGATAGGTAAGAACTACCACATTTGGTTTAAAGTAGTTGCTTTGTTGTTGCTGCTGATGCCAGGCATGGTGGTGGTGCTGGTGGTGGTGGTGGTGGTGGTGGTGGTGGTGGTGGTGTGTGTGTGTGTGTGTGTGTGTGTGTGTGTGTGTGTGTGTGTGTGTATTACTTTCCTTCAGAAATAACCCACGAGTCAACTACTCAGATGAGAAAATGCATACTTTTTCTTCTTCGAGCATCTTGCCTGGCCTCCTGTGCATGTCAGTGCTATCTACTTTATTGACTCCATACCTAGGCCTTTATTTCCATGCCTAGGCAATTCTGTACCCACCCAGAACTGCCTCCTCCCATTTCCCCACCCCCCCCCACCCCCCACCCCCCGACTGAGAGTACCACTTCTCTAGCTGATGAGTAGCACTGGGAGAATTGCCTTCATTGAAGGAACCCTGAAGTCAACTCACCTTTCTTCCCCAGGGCGCCTGAATCTAGTGCTGAGAGAGTCAAGGTCAGTTAGCCTCATGGGCAGATCCAGTGGGGCCTTCCAGCTCCAGGGCCTGTGGGATCCCTTTGTTTTTCTCTTGAGCTGAGTTCTGCCTGCTCTCCCTTTCTCAGGCTTTTAGTGCCAGTCTTGGAAGAGCCCTGTTTGGAGGCAGCCCAGTCTTGCCTCTCCCAGGATCTCCAGACAGTACGGGAGTCACAGATGGTTGTGAGCCAACTGAGGAGGGTGCTGAGGACTGAACTTAGGTTCTCTGCAAGAGCTCCAAGCATCTTCATTAGTACACTGTCTGCCCACAGTAGGTCTAATTGTCCTTTTACATATGTCATATTCACATAAAGGTAGGTGTAATTTTATGAAGATGCTCCAGTGGAACACACGCTTGATTAGTGTCTTCTCAGTCATGTCCTGGGCACTCCACAGACTTCAGCTGAACACACCTGTGTGTGCCAGATGTAGGAGAGTGAATAAGCAGCAGACTCTGAAATCGTCACATCTGTTAGTTGGCTGCTAAGCCATCTCCTCTGTCCCAACACCTCCTGAAGCCTGGCCAGTACTGTCGGCTGTTTCTGGTCACATGTCCTCAAGGCATTAATTGGTCTGTTGTGTTCTATGCAGTGCTATAAAAGTTCCAAGGACCAGCAGCCTCAAATGGAGCTACCGCTGCAAGGCTGCAGCATCACGTACATCCCGAGGGACAGCAAGAAGAAGAAACACGAGCTGAAGATCACCCAGCAAGGCACAGACCCTCTGGTTCTCGCCGTCCAGAGCAAGGAGCAGGCTGAGCAGTGGCTGAAGGTAGGCCATCTGCCTTGGCTCCGAGCCGCCTTCACTTCCAGATCTCTTCCTGGGGCCCTCGTTCATTTGACTCATAATTCGTCAAAAGCCTGGATAGATAGATTAATCCAGCCGTTTTGTCTTTTTTAATAAATTAAGTTACATTTTAATTTTGCCTCCCTCCCATGCATACATGCACCTGCGCGTGCCGCGCGCGCGCGCACGCGCGCGCACACACACACACACACACACACACACACACACACACGCATACACACCTGGCTTGGTAGGCATATGGAGATCAGAGGACAACTTGTGAAAACTGATTTTTTAAAAATGTGTTACCTTCATGTGATATGCATTGGTGTTTTTGTTTTGTTTGCCTGCATACATGTCTATGTGAGTGTCAAATCTCTCACGTGTGAGCTGCCGTAGGGGTGCTGAGATCTGAACTCAGGTCCCCTAGAAGAGCAGTCAATGACCTTAACCGCTAAGGCATCTCCAGCAGAAAACTGATTCTTTATCCCCCATGCACTGTGCAGCTCTCCGGGATCAAACCTAAGTAGTTAGGCTTGGTGTTAAGTGCTTTTTTCCCACTGAGCCATCCCTTTGTTAGTGCTGCTTGGTTGTGAGTCTCAGCCTTGAATAGCGGAGCTCTCCCTCCAGCCTTGTCTTGTTTTTGACAGTGAACACTCATTGGTAGAATCTCCACTCACCTAACTCCCCTTGGGAGGCTGTCTGTCCCAAGAGGCTGTCCATCTGTTTTCTTTTCTTTTTTCAGTATTACTTTGACCCATCCTCCATCCCCAGAAACACTATTTCAATGGGAGGTCTTCTACTTCGTCTGCTCTGTCCTTATCTCCCCTTCATTCTGGCTTCTCTTGGTCCGTTCCAATTTGCTGTGTCTTCCTTGTTTCTGGTCTGTTGGGGGGGGGCTGGGAGGGCTCTGCCACTGTGTTGTAATTTTGCTTTTTCCGCTCAGGCGGCCCTGCTGAGATGCCCCAGCTGGGGTGGCTTAAACAGCAGCAATTACTTCTGAGCTGTGGAGGCTGGAAAGTGTAGTCAAGGTGCCTGCACATTTGGTCTTTGGTAAGAATGTGCTCATGTGGTATCTGTGATGCAGGTGCCAATGGGCATTAATTTCAACCACGAGGCCTCCACTCCATGACCCCACCACAGCCCAAACGCTGTGCCTCAATAGTGTTGCTGTATTGGCGCTTAGGGGTCCAGAGTCTTAAGCCCTAGAATTTCTACTGTTTCTTTTTCAATCTAGAAATGTGTCGTTTACAGTTTTAGATTTCTCTTTAAATGCTGGTCTAGCTTTTACCTCTGAGTGACATGGGCATGGTGGCTCTGATCTTTGCTGGAGCTTGGAACCCCCTTATCTGTTGTGTCTGTTCTCTCCCCTTGCTGGTCATGGTGTTTGGAAAGAAAATACATTGAGATCATTCTTATAGCAATATTGGGCATAGATCACATAACCCTAACCCTCCCCTTTACAACAAATACAATCCCATGGTTCCTTTGGGTTTGCATGCTCCATGGCCCTTGGAAGAGATTCCGTAACCACAGCTGCTCCTCCTGCCTTTAGGAAGAAGCTGTGCGCGTCTAATTATCTTCCCAAGGTTTGAGTTCTTCACAGCCTGTGATGAGGACAGGGCTGCAAGGCGGTGCCATCTTCTTGGGCATCTATGATCGTGGTGCTTGTGACATGCAGTTTATGGGCCACTTTCCTCACTGCTGTAACCAAATAACCTGACGAAAGCGACCTAAGGAAGGAAGGAAGGAAGGAAGGAAGGAAGGAAGGAAGGATGGAAGGGCTCACAGTTTGAAGTTCTCATCCATCATGTCATGGTGGCGAAGGCATGGTGACAGACATCCAGTGTGTCCATAGGCAGGAAGCAGAGCCAAGTGCGGATGTTCAACTCTCTTTCTCCTGTTTATTCAGCTAGGCCATCAGCTCACTCTAGAGGGTGAGTCTTCCCTCTTCAGCTAACCCTCTCTGGAAAATCCCCAAGCACACATGCCCAAACCAGGCAAGGGGACAGCAAAAATGAACTATCTCACACCATATTCCAGAAACTGGTCACCTCCACTCCCTGTGGCTCCCAGGAGCACATAGTCAGACTCCAGGCCCATGATGAGGCTTTGTTGGCTGCCCTGGGAATCACACAGAGGTGGCCTGTTTCACTCTGTGAGCAGCGCCTGTGGCTTGCCTGAAATTTGTGACACTGAGGTTGAAGAGAGCTTTTTTCCCCCCTGGGTTTCCCCTTCTGCAAGCCTCAGGCCCAGGAATGTCTCCTGAGAGTTTGTGTAGCCTTCCAGGATGAGAGCTTCACAATGCTCCAGGCCAGGAGCTCCAGAGCCTTCAGGGTTTACAGCGGCTCCTCTGTCTCATTGACTCATGTTGCATCTGCATGCGTGCGTGCATGTGTATGCATGTGTGTGTGTGCACATGTGTGTGTATGAGAGAGAGAGAGAGACAGAGAGAGAGATACAGAGACAGAGAGACAGAGACAGAGAGACAGAGACCAGAGACAGACAGAGACAGAGACAGAGACAGAGACGTTTGCAACATGTGCACGTGGAGGCCACAGAGGACTTGCCCCCATTCCCCAGGCACCCTCCGCTTTTCTTTTCTGAGACAGGGCCTCCCACTTGTAACTGGCCCGGAACTCACAGAGCCGGTTAGCCTGGCTGGCCAGTGAGTCCCAGGGATCCACCTCACTGCCTTCTCAGCACCGGAGTCATAAGCACACAGTGCTGCACCCAGCTTTTTTTAATGTGGGTCCTCACACTCCTCACCACAGGTGCTCATGGTCTCCTAATCTCCTGCTACTACAGTGGCTTCATCTGACTCTTGAGAGATTGAGTCTGAGGCCACGTGCTGCAAGGATCTTCGGGGACCCATCAGGGTCGGCTTTCTGGTTTGACTGGAGCTTTGCTCTCGTTTGAATGATGGGCAGCTGGCATTTTTCTCTTATCCTCCATCCTGTGATTTTTTTTGTAACTTTTTTTTTTTTTTGAGACAAGGTGTCTATGTGCAGCCCTGGCTGTCCTGGACTCACTTTGTAGACCAAGCTAGCCTCAAATTCACAGAATTGCCTGCCTCTGCCTCCCTAGTGCTGGGATTAAAGGCCTGTGCCACCATTCCCGGCAACTAAGGTGTTTTTTTAATTTTTATTTTTTAAAAAAAACTTTTAATTGATTTTTTGTGAATTTCACATCATGAACCCTAATTCTGCTCATCTCCCACTCCCTCCCCTCCTGCAATCTTAGCTGGTCCGTCCCCTAAAGGAGAAAGAACAGTTGTGGAGTGAGCAACTTTCCTGGTGACTGTTTCTTTCTCTGGGTTCCTCTCCTGGCTGGCTGGATACTTTCCGTGGTGGGTGCCCTCTGTTCCCTAAGGAAAGCCGGGCGAGATGCCCTGGTCCTCCTTGGGTCCCGCTCACCCTCTGTTCTGCAGCGTTAGGTCCTCAGCACGCCAAGCTCTAACTGCTGCACATCTGACATGACGTCACCCTGAGTCCTCGAGCATCTGGCGAACAGACCAGCGAAGCAATGTGCTTCCAAGATGCTGATGGAGTGAAATAACCTCACATCCGACTTACAAACTGAGCTACTTACAAACTGAGGCGCTTAGCTAATTATAGCGTGATGACTCTACTCATGAATGGCAGTTAATTGGAAGAATTTTAATTTTAGTGTATTTCTTACAAGGGAAGTAAATAATACAAGGCAGAAAATCTTTTTTTCTGGGGAGTTTGAATTGATTACTCTATTTAATGTTTGCGCCGTTATTTCTGCAGTACCAGAACACAAGAAGCCCTAGAAATAAGAATCAAATGATTGAGTATCACTCAGCCCTAGTGAGGTGTCTGTATCACCTCCTCAAATGCAGGGAACATTGTGGAAGAGGGGGCGAGAAGACTGCAAGATCAAGAGGGAGGATGGAGGGGCTCACAAAGCCCTGTGGCTCCTTGAGGATTTATAGTTAAGATCTCCCAGTGGGGAGGCTGTGATGCCCCCATGCTTTTTCTGAGGATCTATGGGCAGTTAATGGTTACCCGGGGAGAAGGGGGCATTTTT
>OU015747.1:31470152-31481335 GCA_907169655.1 Acomys percivali | reverse complement strand
TCTTCTTCTTCTTCTTCTTCTTCTTCTTCTTCTTCTTCTTCTTCTTCAAATACAGTATCTTAGCAAGTAATCCTGGGGCCCCAGGAACACACCTTAGGATCCAAGGCTTCTTTCTACCTGGGCATTGAGTCCATGGCCTCCCAGTGGGTAGGCACACTCGCCTACTGAGTGAGCCTGTCACTGTGAGTTCCTATGAAAATGCTTTTCCATTGTCATTTTATAAACCAAGGCAAGTATCTCACCACCCAAGCCTGCTGTTATCAAGGCTTGTTCAGGGTTTATGACCTAGGTATAGACATTTATAAATAGTTAACAGGACAATTATAAATCCTTCAGTCAGAACTTACTTGCCTTTGCAAAGTAGGATAAGCACACGGCAGCATTTGAGCAGCACACGACACTGTTCATCCTTCTGCAGGAAGCCTGAGCAGACCATGTGTCCTGTCTGCCTGTTGCAGCCATCATCCATAGCCCTTGCCAGAAGTGTGTGTGTGTGTGTGTGTGCGTGTGCTTGTGTGTGTGTGTGTGCGTGCGCGCGTGCACGAGCATGTCTATCCACATGAATGTACATGTGTGTACAGAAGTTGCAGACATGAGCCTCTGTGCAGAGGTCAAACACAAGACATGAGCCAGCATTCCCAGAAGCTGAACGATCAGGTTTCCATAAAAATGTGCAAAGCCTGTGTTTTTGGGGTGGAGGGCTTGAGTTAAAAGCAAACAAAAATACCACAGAGGATTTTGCTGTGTGGAGGAGTTGTGCTTTTCCAATTCAAGTCCCATTCTTATAAGTGCACATTGACCTTCTCATACTACCCTTTACCTGGACATATACTTAAAAGGTCACCAACCACCTTGAGTGGCAGGGCCTTCGTTTTTCATTTTGCAATGGCCCCTGCAGGGGCTTTTGGGAGATGCCCAAAGGACAGTGAATGAAGCAACCTTACTGGTGGGAACCCCATGAGAACAAGACCAGCTGTGTTCACCTTCCCTCAGGGTGCTTTCTCTGTGGCCTGACCAGGTTGGTCTTGAGACTAGGTAAAGACAGTCTCACAATGCCAAGCTGTCTTCTGTGCACTTGGGCTGGCCCAGGGGGATGTCTGGGTCTCTCTGGGTTGCTGCATGCCCATCCCTGCACTGAGAGACACGTGGTTCGGTTTCATGGGGGACCTGAGTTCTAGGTGAGAGAGAAATGAGTCATGGGAGAAGCAGGTACAGCATTGAATATTGTGAGTGTGTGAGGTGGACCCATGGGAGCCTGGGAAGAGTTGTCACAAGCCAGCTCTGGTGGCCAAGTAGCATCTTCCTGCTCTGGAAAGCATGGCCTGGTCTGGAAAAAAGAGGTTGAGGTGTGAAGATGCCAGCTGTCTTCTTTCTCTATACTTTTGTTGTTTTTGACATCAGGGTAAAGGACTAGTGGACTTTTCCATGTGGCTTTTACTTAGTGCAGTCTCTTTTCTTTCCATGTTTTTTTTTTAAATTGGTTCAGTTAAAAAATTTATAGAAAATACCAGGTCCAGTTTGTATTAATTGCATGTTTTCCCTTTTAATAAGACCTTCAGATGTTCTCACTGCTGGCCATAGGGACACATACTTTTAATGGCACACACCTCTGCACTTAGGAGGCAGAGGCAAGTGCGTCTCTGTGAGTTCGAGGCCAGCTTGGTCTACATAGTGAGTTCAGGGACAGCCAGAGCTACATAGTGAGGCCCTGTCTCAAAACAAGACAGAAAGTTGTTGCTATGAGCGACAGAGGCTGTGAGCTTGTTCTCATGCACCAATACCTGGTTGCCTCTAGGCAGATAGATATTAAAGTATCCAGACCTTAGAGGGTGTGTCAGCTACTGTGACAAAGTGCCTGAGTGAAACACTTTGAAAGAGGGCAAGTTTACCATGGTTAGGTGGCCCCATTGCTTTCAGGCTTATGGCAGGGTCAATGGTCACAGCAGGAGCCAGTGGTGGAAGAAGCTCCTTTTACTTTGGTGCAGTTAGGAAGAGAGTAGTGGGTAGAGGTAAGGGTCACAACAGCCCCTTCAAGTTAGTGACCCAGTTTCTTCCTACTAGGCGCCACCTCCTAAGGTTTCATCACTCCCTAATCAAGTCCTAGGTGATGACCAAGCTTCAACAGATGGCTTCTGGAGACACTTAAGACTCAGCCTGTATGGAGCAGGTGGCTGGAGCAGGGAGATGAGGCTGCCTTCTGGAGGATGAGCTATGCTGAGTCAAGAGAATGCATGTGTCCTAAGGGGACAGCACACAGAGTGACACAGGCACATAAACTTACGCAGACAGGAAAACAGTCAGAGCAGCACACTTTCAAAGACAGGTACACACACACACACAGAGCCTTACAGACAGAGAGAAACACATATGTGTACAAAGACAGGCAGATGCACACATAGCCATCCAGACAGGCAGACACATATGCCTATGTACAGCACCTGCCTCCACCAGGGCTGGCAGGAATAGGTGAAACCATGCTACTACAAGGTTCTTCCATGGGCAGGGAAAAACAAAGAGAACAGAGGACAATAAAGCTTTTCCAGACCACACCTTTGCAGCCACTGTCTGGAGGGCAGGCTTTGGTGAGAATGAAAAACTCATCAAATTCAGGGGTTGTTTGTGTAATTGTAACCAAACTTCCTTAGTTAAAGCTACAATTACAGGCTGAGGTTACTGGGGGCCTGGTACAGGAGAAGTGCTGGCTGGGATGCTTCTCGGAGGCTGCCCACCACAGGGGTGTCCACCACAGCCTTTCCCAGTACCATTGGGTGTTGCTTTGTAGGAGTTAGCTAAAGAGAGTTAGGCTTTGTAAGAGGTTCAGCATTGCTCAGATGGTGAGTGGGGGAGCGGGACTTGAACAAAGGAGCTCAGAACTTTCCTCTTTCAGTCTATTCCTTCCCCAGAGAAAGGATGGTCTTGTCTATAGTGCAAATGCACTTGTCACTTGAAGATTTAGTTAGTGCCTGGGGCAGGAGAAGAAAGGGGAACCTGAGGGACTTAGCATTAGTAGGAGTGAGGGGAGTTGATCTTTCTCCCTCTTGCTGCCTAGGGAAGGCAAGGTTTCAGGGTGTGAAGTGTCCCCCTCACACAGGCTTTTACCTCAGAAGTTGTGGAAGGAATGCCTTGCAGCAAGGCTTTAGTGCCTTGTAGGCTCTTCCCATCTCTGTATGCATTGTTATTTTTCCCTTGGGAAAGCTGAGTGGCAGAGTGGCTGGAACAGGTCTGCTGAGCCCTTGGGTCAAGTCTGGTTCATAGATTCTTAGCTTCTGTGTCCTATACACAAAGGGCATGGACGCTCTTCTCTGAGGTCTGCGCTCCCCTGATCTTGCTGCCTTCCAAAACCTCCCTATGCCAAAGCTGCTTTTCAGCACAAATTTGGAAGACCAGAAATATCCAGAACATAACATTTGTGTTCTTGGGAGGAGGAGGCGGTAGCTCAGGTTCAGAATGGCTCATTATTCTGCCAAGGTGAAAGGCAAGCAACAGAGCCCTGGCTGTGGAGTCCCTCTCTCCTCATGCTGCAGCCCTTCCATCTCTCCTTTAAACATTTATTTATTTATTTATTTATTTATTTATTTATTTATTTATTTATTTATTATGTATGCAGTGTTCTGTCTGCCTGTGTTTCTGGACACCAAAAGAGGGCACCAGATCTCATTACAGGTGGTTGTGAGCCACCATGTAGCTGCTGGGAATTGAACTCAGGACCTTTGGAAGATCAGCCAGTGCTCTTAACCTCTGGGCCATCTCTCCAGCCCCCATCTCTCCTTTCACTGACCAAGTTTAGTCTCCTCCCCAGACCCGAGGGGGCCATGCAACTGGGCTCCTACACCTGCCATCCATACCCTATGGTCATCCTCTCCTCTTCAGACACTCAGCACTCTGGGGTTTCTTTAAACACCTGCCACCTACTGCAGGGCCTTTGAACACCTGTCCCCTCTGCCTAGAAGCCTTTCTGTCAGTTGCCATGGCCAGATTCATGTGGCACTCAGCTCACAGCCTGGGACAGCACCCACTCCTCCTGTTCTACTATAGCTGACACCTTCCTGTGAAAGGACCATGCTTTATTCTTGTAGCTCTTCCGTTTGTCAGCCATCATCTTTGTAAAAAAAAAATTTTTTTTTGATTTTTAATTATGTGTATGTGTGTGTGGGTGCAGGCACTAGAGGAGGCCAAAAGGGGGAGCCAAATCCCCTGCAGCTGTAATTACAGGTCATTGTGAGCCACCGTACTGGTGCAGGGAACCAGAGGTCCTCTTCAGGAGCAGTACATATTCCTTAACTGCCGAGAACCTCTCCAGTCCCTCAGTCTTTGGATAACCCTTATTGCTTCTGATGACATCTCAGTGATGTGGGAGAGAACCTCAGAGAGAATCTGGAGTGCATTTTCCTGGTTAGTGCCAGGACTGTACACACAGTTTGGAGAGCAAATGAGTGAATCAACAAACAAGCTCCCGTCCATGCAAGTTTAAGCACTGGGTACTGTTGATCCCTCTAGTTCCCGCTCCACACTGTAGGCCCCCTGTCTGTAGGACTCAACCCAGCACCTGGGAACCCCTGCCTCTGGGCAGGCTCAGACTGTGTCTCACTCCCACAGGTGATCAAAGAGGCCTACAGTGGCTGCAGCGGCCCCGTGGATCCGGAGTCTTCTCCACCACCCAGTGCCAGCGCCCCCGTGAACAAGACAGAACTGGAGAAGGTGAGGGATGACAGCTTTCATGCAGCTCTTTTCTTTGTTAGTTTTTTTTTTTAATTTTCTATGCATACAGTTAATTATATATATTTATGGGGACTTGGTGAGACATTTCATTTCAATACATGTATGCAATGTATTGGTTAGCCAGGGTATCCTTCATGTCTGCCACCTCAAAGCCTGATCTTTTCATTTGTGAACCACCATGTGGTTGCTGGGACTTGAACTCAGGACCTCTGGGAGAGCAGGCAGTGCTCTTAACCACTGAGCCATCTCTCCAGCCCTCCCATCCTTTCATTTATAATTGCTAGTTTTAATAACATTTTATGACATGCTCTGAGAGCTACAGCACTTCAGTGGGCACATCTGTCCATTTTCAGTGCCTGCTTTGGGCTGAGCTCCAAGGAGTCATCTCATAGACTCCATGGCCTGTTTTATTGCCAGCGGCGGATGAAGATGTGGACTTAAAGGAGTGAATGGTTTGGTCCACTCGTGGCTGTTGAGTGCTGTCTGAATGCGGTGTGCCCACTTGCAGCACTCAGCAGCTCTGTGCCGGCATGCTGCCTGCAGAGTGCTGAGAATGTGGTCCAGGTGTCCTTTGACTTTTAAGATGACATTTCACTTTCCACCATGCCTCCCCAGGCCTGTATGACCACTGTGGGAATAACGTGATCCTTGTGTCCTTATAGAAACTGTCTTCAGAAAGGCCCAGCTCTGATGGAGAAGGTGCCGTGGAAAATGGAGTTACTACGTGTAATGGAAAAGAACAAGGTGAGAGTCTAACACACATGCCAAGATGACCTGAGCTCAAAACGCCTGTTGCAGTGAGAGGTGGGACTGTGTGTGAAGCCTTTGTGCTTCAGCCTTGCAGGTGCCACCACCCTCTGTTCTCCGGGAACACAAGAAAGGTCATTTGATTTGCACCAGCCCAGAACCTTCCTCTCCTCCCACCTGAATTAAATTATTGTTAAACCATAAAAGATACATATGCCACAGAATTTATAATTTTCAACCAAAGTGTTCTGTAGACATCTCTCTCTCTCTCTCTCTCTCTCTCTCTCTCTCACACACACACACACACACACACACACACACACACACACACACACACACACAGCTCTGTATAGCCATCACCTGCATCCATTGCATCCATCTCTGGAACTTTCTGTCTTCACAAATCAAAACCTTGTTTCCATAAAACTCAACTCCGTCACCCCTTCCTTAGCCATGGCAATCAGCAGTCTACTCTCTATCATATGGACTCCACACACTGAGGGCCTTTGTGCCAGTGGAATCCTGTGGCACTTGCTCGTTTGCAACTGGCTTACTTCACCCAGTCTGATGTCTTCAAGGTTTGTCCATATTGTGGTCTGTGTCAGCCTTTCCTTCCTTTTCACAACTGAATAATACTCCATCGTATGGAATGCCGACCATTCATCTACCAGTGGTACTTGTGTTGTTTCTGACCTTTGGCTATTGAGAGCAGAACTGCTGTGAACACGGATATGTAGGGATTTAATCTCTTGTTTTTAAGCTTGACTTTATAGCAAAACAGATGACGTTCAGTAACACCCACCAACTTTGACTTAACAGTTCTGTGAACTTTAATGTATACCTACAGCAAGTAGCCATCAGCACAATCATGAGAGAAAAGAGAAAGAGAGAGAGAGAGAGAGAGAGAGAGAGAGAGGACAGAAAGGAGAATATGAGAGCTCATTTCTGTCACCCCAGTGTTCCTTCGCACTCTTCTCTGTCACCTTTGTCCCATGTGACTCCATGTCCCCCAGGGAACCTATTCAGAATGGGCTTGCAAGATCATACATTCTTATGGGACCACTGTCCCTGTCTGGCCTGCAGTCTTCACCTGGTATTGCACAGATGTGTGGTGGTAGGCAGCTGGGGCCTCTCCAGTGGGTGAGCAGTTTAACACCCCATTGTCTGTTCATCTCTCTGATACGATGTCACCTCAGATCCTGTGGCCATATTGCTATGGGGTTGTTATTGAGCTTTTGGAGGCTCTGCATACTCTTCCTGTGAGTTATTTGTAAAATGTCTGCTTCCCATAGACTGTCCCCCATTGTGTGGCTGGCCATTTTATTCCTGAGTGTGTACTGTAGTGAGGAATGTGGCTTGAGGGCATGTGGAGAGAGCTAGGGCTCTGTGGACCCCAGACCTTGCTCGGGGTGCCTGGGCCCTCATCTGTGTGGTTCACGTGGAATGAGTGCTCACACCTGGGAAAGAACCATGCGCCGCAGCTGCACTTGTCTCAGGCCTGAGCATCCAGGAACCCAGACACTGCAGCAGTTCACGCCGGAAGGTCACACCGTCTGTTTCTTCTCTGTGGTTTTCCAACACAGTCTGGTCTGACTGTAATTTTTGTCCTGCCCTTTGGAAGCTACCACCAGTCTACATGTTATATATAATGAAGACCTCAGAGCTGGAAGCTATCTTTAACGTCTGCTCTGAGGTGGGACACCCTGCAGTTTCTAGGCTCCTGCTCCACTATTGCTTTAGCTCCTTCCTTCCTTTTTTGGCTGTTTTTGTTTTTATTTTTATTTTTATTTTTATTTTTATTTTTTTGCTACAAGATGGTCCCTTCACACTTATGTGTGAGTGTATACACACGTGTGTGCAAGTACCCATGGAGGGCAGAAAATGGTGTTGGATTTCTGGAGTTAGAGGTGCATGCTGACGTCAGTGAGTGATGACATCAGTGACTGATGATGTCAGTGAGTGATGACATCAGTGAGTGATGACGTCAGTGCCGGGATCTGAACTCAGATCCTCTGTAGGCGAAGTACATGTTCTCAACCACCACGCTGTCTCTACGGCTCCTCCTGTTCTGTTTGACAAGAACAGCCTTGTGTGTTTGGGGAGGAGCAGGAGACCTGGCTCACACATTCTCCTTTTGTCAGACACGGTGCTTTGCATATTATAGTTGCTCATCAAAGATCACAAAGTAGCTTCGTGGTCCAGATGTACCGTGAGCTCCTCTTACCCTTGTTCTTCATCTTTACTGTTCTCTACTTGCAATGGAGAGATGTGAGCCGAGCTCTCTTTAGCTTGGCCCTCTGTGATGGGCTTGTGGTGGACACAGAGGAACCCTGAGCATCTCCATCCTGCCTGCATGCTGTGGCCTCACCGGAGAAGGCAGTGATCAAAGCTCTGCTTTAAGACACCCGTTTCTTCTTTCAAGATGAACCCCCCGTGTAGACACTGGGGAGTCAGTGACCATCCTATAGCAGATGTGGGGAAAGATGACGGATGTCCTAGACTATAGAAACTGCACTGGCCCCAGACAGTGCTGTGTGCCTTTGAGACATCATCGTCCTCAATGTGAGGTGCCTGTGGGTGGACTTGTTGAGCCAGAGGTCTGATGACATCACCTCTCCCACCCCTACTTCCCCTAGACTAGACAGAAAACCATTTCATTTCCATCTCTGTAGGAGAAAGCGGGCTGCCTCGGTCTGTGACGTTCATACACTGAACTATGTAACGCTCCCTTTCTGCCTCTGTCACCAGGGCATTGGTCTTGGCCATCTATGCTCTCTGAATCCTTCCATTGTTCTGCGTGTAACCTCACTGACTTGAGAGTTCTCTATTGACTTTTGAACTTGATACTGTGCTAAATCCTGCCCCTTTCCCACTGAATAGACTCCAAATGTCCTTGATGGCTTTTCTGTCATGTCCCTACATAGGGACCTTTCTTCCAAGGATGGCCTAAGGGTATGGTTACTCTCTGCCTTAGGGGTTGGAGTCCAGCAAGCCCTTTGTTGGTAGGAGCTGGTCCCCATTAGGCTGAGTCTGAATGCCACCCTCACTGAGTCCTGCTGCCTGAGTGTATGTGGTGGTGTTACCTCATGGCAGAGCCTTGAGGAGAGTGTCTCCAGTCACTGCCCTTCTAGCTCACCTGGGAATGGGGGCAATGTAGCTCACTCTGCAGGTGCCTGATGAGCCTCTGACAGAGTCAGACACTGTCACTTCCACCCACTGTGTCTGGTTTGGTAGAAATGACCCAGATCTCTGGCCCAGGGCTTTTATCTGGTGGAGGGGGAAGAACTGGTTCTTTCCTCCAAGGCTTTGGATGGGTTCTCACTACTCAGTAAGTAGATGTGCGTCTAGGAGCAAGGAAAAGGGGGTGCACAGATGTTCCCAGGGGTATTTTCCCCAAGATCTCAGTAGGCCTTAATCTTGTTTAACTGAAAATAAGTAAAAATGTCTGTGTTGTAAAGACACGTGTTATAGGCTGGGATGTAAACGGCAGAGGCTCAAGATCAAGGCCACAGGCATGACTGGTCCCTGGGGGCCTTTCTTCCTGGCTTGTGTCCTCACATGTTCTGTGCACACACAGTCCATAAAAAAGCATCACTTTTTGGACCCATCATTCACACCGTGTGGCCTCATTTAACCTTTATTAGGACTCCTGTCTCCAAATACAGTCACTCTTGGGGTCAGAATTGCAAGGCCAGGCCAGGCCCGTTCAGTACAGAATGCTATGTTTGCTCTCAAGTTCTTCATGGCTTCATCTTCTAGTTACAGAATCACAGCTCTTTCCTCAGACGCTGCTCCTTGCTTTTACGCCAGAGCAGAGGCAGGAATTTCCCAGATCTTATCGGGATAGGCAGGGTGGAAGTAGGAACAGGGGTTGTTTCCTCCTCTTCGCCAGAGAGGGTTAGAGAGGGGTGCTTGTTTCTGAAATGATTCCATGTGGTGTGCTGGGCCTCATTTGTCCCCAAGAAAGGAGAAGGGAGCCTGGGTACCCACTGCACTCTAAGAGGGTTTGTGTTGCCTAAATAGCCAACACAAAAAGAGCTGTGCTAGCTGTATGTAGCCAGTGGGGTGATGCTGTATTGGTCTTGAGGCAGAACCTGCACCTCAGTGGGGCCGTGTCCCAGTGGAGGAGAGCCTTGGGAGAGTGCCTTGGCCTCTGGCTCTAGCGCATGGCTCTCTCACAGGACTAAGATGGCTGGCCAGCCCTCGCCCAGAGCTGCTCTTGAGTGGAAGGGTCAGATCCCTCAGCTCCCAGTGTGTCCTTACACATCCATCCTGGCTTCTCTGAGTCCCAGCCCAAGCCTGAGTAGGAGCAGATACAGTTGTCAGTCAACTCCCTCTCCCTCCCACCCCCCATGACACGGTGTGGAGAGATGAGAACAGCCCTATGTCAGAACTTGGAACCATTTCCACCCAGCGTGGGCTTCATACCAAGAGGTTGCACAGGGCGAGTTCAGGATCTCCAGGATCTTCTGGTTTTTCAGGGGAAGTAAAAACTTCTTTTTGTAGAAAATGTTCCTAGATTTATATGTTGATAGTTCATTCCTAGCCATCACTGTCCTGGCCAAATGGGAGACGCCGGCTTGAAAAGTATTGGCTGCTGGTCTGAGAGCTCTGCGCAGCAAAGCTCAGAGTAGTGTCCAAAATGGACAAGACAGACCCCTACCGAGGACCCATTTTTCCCCTTCCTTCCTTGTCAGTCTGTCAGATGTGGCAGTGGCACCAGCTGCCCTTGTTCCTTGGGCCCCTCTATCTTTCCCACATTGGTGATATGTGCCAACTTATCTTCCTGCCTGGAAGTTGCCCCCTCTGAGACAGACAGAGCTTGTTCTTTATGTCTGAGCAGTCAGCAAAAGCCCACCCTGGGCAGGCTCCATCAGACCGCTCCGCTATTCTCCAAGTAATTTATATCTCTGTAGGGTTCTGGCCATCATATGCCGTTCTTTGTTGCTGCGAGCATGTCATATAGGTCTGGTAACGCACACGTGCCTGTATGCACATGTGTACATTACCTGATCCTCCCTGGAGTACACACTTCATGAGTGCAGCCATATCCTTCTGCCACCCCAACATCTGGACCCCCAACTAGCTCATCATAGGTGCTCCTGTGAACAGTAACAGTTTGGGGAGGAAGAAATGCCTGATGATTAATGCTGTAATTTTCCCATTTGACATGAATGGGAACACTTTTGTGTTGACAGTGAAGAGGAAGAAAACCCCCAAGTCAGAGGCCAAGGGAACTGTGTCCAAGGTCACCGGGAAGAAAATTACCAAGATCATTGGTCTGGGAAAGAAGAAGCCATCCACAGATGAGCAGACGTCATCAGCGGAGGAGGACGTGCCCACCTGTGGTAAGACCCTCTGTGTGCTAGCAGATGGTTCCTGGATGCACTCTGGGGCCATCTGAGTTGTGGAAAGTAGTTTCCGCTTTAGTATAGAAGAGTCTTCAGGGCCTTGTGATGTTCTCCATGGTTCATTCAAGATAGAAACCAATGCTGTCTGTTGGATGACAACACCTTGCCCAGGTCCACTCCAGTGTTTCCAGACTAGAACACAGGCACAAGACAGGCCAAAGCTCTAGAACTGAGTCTCCTTCAAGCTATACCTTGCATTTAAATTGCAGATCCAGAGACAGCTGGTCATCCCACCGTCACAGTGTTGTCTTCTGGGGTGTGTGTGTGTGTGTGTGTGTGTGTGTGTGTGTGTGTGTGTGTGTGTGT
>OU015747.1:31417962-31455059 GCA_907169655.1 Acomys percivali | reverse complement strand
TGTGTGTGTGTGTGTGTGTGTGTGTGTGTGTGTGTGTGTGTGTGTGTCTGGTCATACAGAGTGTTGGGGCCTGCTAACATCTCGCTATGCTGATCTCCTCTGTCCTCATCCGGCCACTAACGACCAGGCTATATGTGTTGCAGTGGGACGTGGATGGCGGCTTTCCTGGCTGTGGGAACAGAGGCCTGGCGGAAGAGGTGCTTTATGATAATGCGGGCCTCTACGATAACTTGCCATCACCGACAATCTTTGCTCGCTCCTCTCCTGCCGACCGGAGGGCATCTCGGCCACCCACTGACAGGCTGTCCTCTAACCACTACAAATCCCCCACCTCCTGCAGCCCGCCCTGCTCCCCATCTCTCACTAACACCTCTTCTGTGGGGAGGGCGTCTCTCGGGCTACACTCCCAGGTACAGATCGCGTTCCCAAACTTCCCGCGGACATTACCAGTGGACCTGCAGCAACCGTGTGCTCACCAAACACATGCCAAAATGTCATGCCATCTTAAGCCATAGCCTAGTTCACAGTTAGCCATGGAGGGATAGGAGAGATGTTTGTGACAAGCTCCCAGGTTGACTTCCCTCCCCCAACCCCCAAGTCCTGGGGAATTCTCTAGTACATTTTGACAATTATGTCAAAGATTATGAAAAGAGTCCATGCCACTTTCCAGAAGATTCTGGAATGGCAGGTTTCTCTAGTATATTCTACCATGGGTTTAAGTGAGCAAGGATTGTCCCCAGGGAGTGATTCATTCTTATCTATAAGCATGGCCAACACCATGTTGAGAGCCAGAGTGTTGTCAGGGAGAGGGTGGCATGTGTCTTGCACCAATGTGACAGGAGGGCTCTGATTCTGCGTGGCAGATAGGCTTGAGGCTGAGCTCTTGTTTGCCCACTTCCTATGGCATGCATCAACATTTCAGAGCAGACACTAGCAGCCCTTATGAATTTTAACCTAAGCATTCGTGTGCTCTGCCTGGAGTCCTGTACTTCATCTAAGACCACTCTGAGAGCCAGGCGTGGTGGCGCACGCCTTTAATCCCAGCACTCGGGAGGCAGAGGCAAGTGGATCACTGTGAGTTCAAGGCTAGCCTGGTCTACAAAATGAGTCCAGGACAGCCAAGGCTACACAGAGAAACCCTGTCTCTAAAAACAAAACAAAAACAAAAAGACCACTCTGAGAGCGTAAAGCAAGAGGCCTGGCTTTTTGCATTCTGCTCCTTTTGGGCAGTTTTGAGAAAATAACAGATACCAGGCAAGGTCCTAGGCTTCTAGGTAGCGGTGCCCCACTGCTGCACCTTGGGATGCAGAAGGCATGCTGGCAAGTGTTAGGTACAGTTATTCAGCTGCCATCCCTGCAGAGTCTGAAGGGTACGGACTGCTTGCAGGTTGACCAGGGTGAGCACCAGTGGCCTCTACCAGTTTCACGAGGATCCCCGCCCAGATCTGGCCAGTGTGTCCTACCTGTGTAGTTATCCATTTGCTGATAGCATAATGTCATTGGTTAGCCTAGTAACCCTGCCATCTGCGCATTTGGATGGTCCCTTTGCTGATGAGGAATCACGTGGTGCACAGTTCAGTGCTGCCACTGTTACTCACGCTAATTTCTATTTCAAACAGGAAACAGCCCCAGGCTAAATTCATGTCACATCCTCATATGCCTATTCTTTTGGGAGCCTGCTGGTTGCCATCTTGTACATGGCCATGCAGTGTCATTTATGAGTCCTGTAGGAAGTGCCAGCAGCTTTACATTTTTAAGTGACCGAACAGAGGTTCAGAAACTTTTGAACGGCTGGCTCAGGGTCTGCTAAATGACAAGCCAGAATTGCAGCTAGATCCATATGCAGTCCCACACTGGGCCTCCAACAGGAGAGGCAGACAGTGGGAGGTGTATGGGGGGAGAATTACAGGGCCTAGGTGTCAAGTCCCCTTTATATCATGCTTCTGCCTGGTATGCAGTGTTACCTGTCAGATATGAAGCTTTGGCTTGCAAAAGCCAGGTGAGCAAGGGCCTGTTGAATTTTTTTTTAAGCCTATAGCTGGTCAAGGCTTGTTTTCTATATGTTTATGCTATTCATATACATGTGTCTCTTGCATCCTTCCTTAGGCCCATCTGATCTGAAAGGTGGTTATTTACCTCATTATTGTATCATTCACTTAAGGGCAGGGACCTTCCTGCAGAGCCAGGCCCTTCCCCTAGAAGCAGCCCAGTTAGGGGAAAGTGACGACCTACACAGGTTCACAAGTTCTCAGAGGTTGTTGCTGCATGCATGCATGGCCACTCAGAGCTACTTTCTTATCAGCACGGTGGGAACATAGCATCCCTCACATTGCAGACTTCCTGACTGTCCTGGCTATCCAGCCTTCAGTGCTGGAAGCTTCCCAACTGTCAAAGGGACGTCACAGAAGCCCAGTGGCTAGAAACCAAGTTTGTTTCCTTGGCCCTCTGAGCATGGCAGGAGGCTGTACTTAAGAGTCAAAGACTAAAAGAAATAACTTTAGGCAAAAGGGTGCTTTTATTTGATGATTTAACTTTCTCTGCGTGTTTCAACAGTTGAAGAGCAAAAAGTCTCCGGTGTCATCTAATGGGGTTCCCATAAAGGGGAAGGCTCCCAGCGGCCAGCAAAAAAAAGCGGATTCTGCAGGTGGTGTGAAACGGACAGCATCAAGTGAGTTTCCCTCTGGCTCCTTGCTTTCTGCTTTGGTGCAGTTTGCCGACTTCAGGCTGGCTGAGCCACTCCTGCTAGCAGATGCTGGCCTTCGGGGAGGGGGCAATGTGTTGGGAGGTGGGACAATGTGCATTCTTGTTCCCTGGCCCCCTCCCGACTTCATCAGCCAGGATCTCTAATCCAGCCTCTGTGACTGTTGCTTAGCTTCTTGGTGTGGCATCCCACCGTGAGACACTGGGCCTTTGGTCCAGGAGTCTCCAGTTTGTGTCCCTAGAACACCGTCAACAAGTTGTGTATACTCTGAATGCAGCCCCTTCCTCTGTCAGATGTGCGGATGGCTGGTGCTATGGTTGATGCACTGGAAAGGGTGATGGTGTTGGACACCCAAAGCAAAGCCCCCAAATGCTCAAGGGTACAGGAGACCCTTGCTACTTGTGTGCAAGTCACAGTCTACAGCCAGCGCCTTCCATTCCTGCTGGTCTCCGACAGCTGTGTTGTCAGTGTGGGTGCCCATGCACCCCGTTATGCAAATGAAGAATGAGCCCCAAGGTAGTGGAGGAGAGCCAGAGGTCCCACAGCAAGCCGGCCACTGAGCTAGAGCCTGGGCCAGGCCTTCAGACTGCCGAGCCAGCTGTATAGAGCAGGCAGAGAGAGACACAGCCTGCCTGGGAGCTCAGCAGCTCTCCTCCATCTGCAGCTAGGTCTGCATGTGCTACGTATGCTGGCTTCTTGAGCTTGTGCTTGCTTGCCCTGCTCTCACTGCATGGGATCATCCAGCATTCAGCCCGCCTGCCCGTGGGGCTGTTCACTCAGGACACTCACTTGTTGCTTAGAAAAGCAGGCATCAGGACTGCATGGAGCTCTGCAGGCTCTGCAGCTCCTCCATCAGTTCCAGTTGAGCAGGCCAGTGTCCGTGACAAACCATGACAAGCTGCTTCTTCTTGGGATTCCTACCTGAGCATGCAAATCTGCCACTGTGCGGTTGGTGGACCAGCCTCCATTGGCAGTGTAGATAAGGCTAGCCTCCTTCACCTGGGAGAAAAGGCCTTGGACCTGCATGCGGCTGTAACCCGTTTTAGAGTCGGAGTAGACAAGGGCACAGAAAGGCTGTTCCCCCCCCCCCCATGGTCAAAGCATGGATGAGCCTTGGGACTTCAGCAACACTTGGCTGCTTCAGCCCTGGGAGCTCTGTCTATGCCTCTGTTTTCAAACCTGCGTTTCAAATAAGGAGGGAGGTCAGGAGCCTGTCAGGCTGAGGCTCCTCATTGTCATCGGCTTCCCCTGGCCCCCTCTCTGTTATTTCATCCCCTAATGCCTTGGGTGTGCCTCCACTCTTGTTCTTCATGTTGTTCATTCAGGGAGATGCAGGAGCCAGAGGGATGAGACGGCCTAAAACACCTTGTTAAGCAAGATCTGGATCCCACGCGGGCTCCTTCAGCCTGGCGTGTCTCGCGGCCCTCTGCCCGCTTTATTTTATGGATGATTTATCCCAGTATCTGGAGGACCTTCTGTAGGGAATCTTTTATTAACTTTGGTGACATCTAATGGAAACAAAAGAGAAAAATAATTGCATCCCATGCTTTCCCAGAGTTCAGCTGATCGCATTACAGTTGTATAGAGTTTATTGCATGGGGACCAAATGGCGGGGGAAATTTATGAGCTGTCATTTGTAGGTTTGTTGGGGGGACATATTGGTGTAGACAGTGGAGTTTACATAGTTTGGCATGGAATTTTCTGGAAGTGCCTTGGTTTCATGAGGTGAGGTGCTTGGTTATTCTTGGGGCTGAGGATCAGCCAGTGTCATTCTGTGGCGGTCTTTTTGGTGAGGGAGAGAATGCTGACATCTCCACGAATATGCTACACTATTGAAGAAATGTCAGCAGAGCCAGCTCAGGTCAGGGGCTGCACGAGCAAGCCTCTGACGGGCCAGTCGTTTGTGATTGTCATGGGGGCTGCCTGTGCGTGTCCACTCCATCCCAGGCATCTTGACACATAGTTAACTGTGTCAGAGACGTGCATCTACTTTTAAACACTCACACAAAAGTCCTCGCCCCCTCCACGGCTTCTACTCTGAAACAGGCTGATGTGCAGAGGGGCAGGCAGGATGCAGCCAGCGACCCGTGGAGCTGGCGGGTGGTGCAGTGACTAGAGGTGATGTGAGAAGCTTCACAGTAGTGAGCCTTGGCCAGTCTTGCCAGCATCTCCAGTCCCTCAGCATCTTTTCCAGAGAAGCTTTTCCGAAATGCCTATCTGGCTGCTTTAAGTTCCTGCCTTGACTTCTCCATAAGAACACACTGTAGCCCAAAACCATAAGCCAGGCTGAAGAGACTGGCTCAGTACTGTGTGGCCTGCTGAGGAGACTGTGGGGCCTGGTTCAATACTGTGTGACCTGCTGTGCACTGGTGGCCCGGACTCTGGGTTTCTGCCAAAGCATCTACTTATTCACTCATTTACTGTTCGTTCGTTCATTCATTAAATTTAACAGCTACTTATATAGGACTCATTTGAGGAGTGCTTTGTAAATATTAACTGAATTTGTATAGCTCCCTGTGAATGACCTCCTCTTAGGCCCATTTCACAGGAGGGGAAACTGAGGCACTGGTCTGTTCTAGGCCACAGGCCTCCAAGACTGTCCTCTAAACAGTGGGTCTCCAAGCACCATGTGCTGCCTTTCTGTCTTTCCATTCACCGGAGAAGCCCTCCCTGTCTGCTTCTTCCAGGCCAGGAGACACGCCTCCCTCTAGGCAGGGCAAGGCTAAGAACAGAAGTGGGAGTGAGGAGAGGCGTTGTACATAGAGAGGACTGCATAAGCCCTAGGGGTGTATTTTCTGTGTGTAAGTGTTCTGCCTGCATGTACATCTGGGCACCATGTGTGTGCTTGGTAGCCAAGCAGGGCAGAAGAGGGTATTGGATCCCCTGGAACTGAAGTGACAGATGACTGAGCTGCCATACAAGTGCTGGGACTCGAACTACAGTTCTAGAAGAGCAGACAGTGCTCTTAACCACTGACCCATCCCGCCAGCCTCGCTGTTTTGACAGTAACAGATTGCTGTTCTAGTTTCATTTCTTTTGCTGTAACAAATAGGCCGACCATAGCCATTCAGGGAAGAGCGTTTCTTTAGCTTACAGCTACAGGTTCCAGTGTGCTGTTTGGGGGAAAGTCAAGGCAGGAATGGAAAGCAACCGGTCACTGCACATGCACTGCTAAGAGCAGAGAGCAGCGACCTGTGGTTAGCTTCGTGAAGTCTAGTACTCAGCCAGACGTCTACTCTCGGACACGTTCCAGGGCCCAGCTCGTGATATGGCACCACTCACATTCAGGGTGGAAAAACTCACAGTGTAATTAATAATCAAGATGCTCCCTTGAGGACATGGCCACAGGCCAAGCTGATGCAGATAATTCCCCCATTAAGGCCCTTCCCAGAAGGTTCTAGATTGTATCAGGTCAACAGTTAAAACTGTCCAGTCCACTGCCTTGCTAGGTTCCAGAATATTCATCAGCCATATTGACCATTATTTGAAAGCTGATGCCTTGAAGGGAGGAACATGGACTGGACTCTGCAGTGTTCTGTCTCCACTTATAAACATGCAGATCAAAATATTAAGAGGATTGGAGGCTAGCGAGTTCCTGCTCCCATCCTCCCCTTCCTCTTAGGACTAGCTGGGGAGCAGCTCTGTGGTACCCAGGAGAGCGCCAAGCCACAGGCACTGGCAGCCCCACCCCTCCGGTTGAGCTAACTCCTGGTGCTCCTTATTCAGATGCTGACCAGTACAAATACGGTAAGAACCGCGTGGAAGCAGATGCCAAGCGGTTACAGTCCAAAGAGGAGGAGCTGCTGAAGAGGAAAGAGGCCCTGAGGAACAGGCTGGCACAGCTCCGGAAAGAGAGGAAGGACCTGAGGGCCGCCATTGAAGTGAATGCAGGTAGGGGGATTGGCTCTGATGGGCCACGCACCTGTGTCCATTGAAGTTCTAGGTGCCATTCAGACCCGTGAGTCATGGCTGCCTCTTTAGCCTTGCCTTTTGGGGTGCTGGCCTTTGGGGGAGCCCAGAGGAGTGCAGGGTTGCACATTGAGTGGTGCCACTATAGGCAGAAGCTGTGACCTGACCCCCCCAGTTGCACAGTGAAATTGCTAGAGTCCTAGCAATTTCAGCCTCAGTTGCTGACAGCCAAGGAGGTTGGCAGATTTTCTTCCTTGCCTGAGGTGACTCAGTGGGGCTTCTGTGGAGGAAGGCTGCCAACGGAACTCGTAGGCCTCATCCTAGGTCAAAGCAGCTCTCTATTCGCCAAGGGCCTGGGGAGACCAAGGCTGCACCCAAGTTTGGGGAATCAGATGATTCCCCAGGGGAAAGGACTATGTTAGTGACCCCAAAAGAGAGTCAATGAGCAAGGACAGCAGTCTAGGTAGTGGTGTCTAGAGACCGGTGGTACCCACGCACAGGCTGGTGCCTTCCTCCTGATCTGGGATGGAAACCAACACCTCCCACTGATCTTGGCTAGCACCCCCACTGAGGCAAAGATGTCTGACTTTTCAGATTTATCTTCTGTTAGCTGAGGAGAAGAGGAGCTGTACAGCAGCAGATGGGGGAGCCCAGAGGAGACATGGCTTCCAAAAGGCTTCAGTGCATGCTGAGGCTGGTGTGCATGTCCATCATAGTTAACCAGAACTGAACTGTCTGAATTATGGGAAGTGATGTTGCAGTTGGGCGGGGGGTGGGGGGTGGTGGTCAGAGAACAAGGAGGAAGGTGAAGGTGGCCCATTTGCATAACCTGTGGGAGTGGAGTCAGTATCAAGCTTCCTGGGAGGGATGGAAAGCCTAGCCTATGACACGGAGGGAGCATGGTGCATAATGAACAGCCTGTCTACCTACCTGTGTCAAGTCACTGGGCAGAGATGCAGAAAGGCCCAGCTCTATCCCTCAGAGTCCAGGCTCCCTGTGTCCGTGATTTGCCTACCTCATTGACTCGGTTTCCTTCTCTGTCCATCTCTGTGCATTTCCTGCCCATGTTAGTCATCACACCAAATTTCAAAGAAATGACTTAACTGGCAAGCTTTGGAGAAAGATGCCAAGTCGTACAGAGATACTGGCAATGTCTTTTGACCATGGCAGCATCCACGGGAGTCCACAAGTAACTGGTAGAATTTGAGACCTCTCCTTATTTAACTTCCTAGTCAGTGTCCCCTTTGGACACCATGCCCATTAAGGGAGTGTCATGAGGCTCTTGAGCTTGTGAGTAGGACCAGCCTTGACTCCTGGCCCTGATCTCACATAGCAGCAGGCGTTAGGAAAGGGTCTGCCTGGGCTTTGGGGGACCAGCTGGGCTGAAGCACTGTGAACAAGACCTGGCAGAAGTCAGCTAGGTTGGCCCTCTCTGTGAGGTGACCGTGTGTCCCGGGATTTTAGGCAGGAAGACCCAGGCGGCCCTGGAGGACAAGCTGAAGAGACTGGAGGAAGAGTGCAAGCAGAGGGAGGCGGAGCGAGTCAGCCTGGAGCTGGAGCTGACTGAGGTCAAAGAGAGCCTGAAGAAGGCCTTAGCCGGTGGTGTCACCCTGGGACTGGCCATCGAGCCCAAGTCAGGGACATCAAGCCCACAGGTAAGTGTCCGGAAGGCACAACACAGAGAAGTGCCTCATAGTTTCGCAGGTAGCTCGCTCACCAACATGGGTGGTTTCAGACTAATGTCCCCACTGTTCTCTCTAATGTTCACTAGGATAGTTAAAGGCCATGGTTGAGCCCATGTCTCTCCTCTGCATGGTCAGGTGACAGAAGGCCAGCTCTTCTACCGTTTCATCTGAGCTGACTTGATATCAGTTTGCTAGGCAGGAACTTGCTCTCATGGCACACTTGGCAGTGCCGCCAGCTATCTGTAGTGACTGTAACATGATCTATGCCCCCAATCGGGCATGACGGAGTCACCCATCAAGTCTGAGCTCTTACTTTTAGCCATGGCTCCTCACCTTCATCTGACTCAGCCACTGAGACTTGTTATTGTCCTTATCTGTCCCCTGGCCAGGAGTAAGCATGGCCTTCAGAGGCTCAGGACTACGTGACCATGCTCTACTGCCTCCTGTGACTCCTGAGTGACCTCTCTATGCACTGTAGTTGTCATCACCCCCTGGCATTGGTGGCAGCACTCTGTATAATTGTAGCCAGACCATATCCTCAGAAGTGTGGCTTGTTAGGCAGGCCCTTCTGCAGCAGATAGCTCTTGCCTGGCCACCCCCAGAGACATGGGTCTTTATTCTGGCTTTGCAGTAGTGACCACACCCACACAGAGTTGATGCTGCCTCTAAAGATGCCCAGGGAAAGATCTACGCTGTCAAAACACTGAGCTGTTTGACCCCAGCCAGGAACCCTCCTCATAGGGGTTCTGAGACAGATGTGCTGAAACAACATGCTGTGCATCCCAAGTGTGTTTCCGGTGTTCTGTGTTATGTGATGGCAGTGGGGTCTCCATGGTGCCATGCTTTCTCAAAGGACTATTCATAGTCCTATGTAGGAGCGCCAGCAAGCCAAACCAGGCCCAAGGCAGCTGAGGAGATAAGTTTGTTCATTTTAAGCTTTCCAGAAATTTCTCTCCAGCATCTGCAAAGTGAGAGTGGTCAAAGACCCAGTGTCACTTGAGGCCACTCATCCTCCCTGGACCTCCAAGCTAATGCTGCCTGGTATGGGCAGCTTCTGCTACCAGGCCTGGCCCTTTCAGTAGCAGGCAGCTCCAGGAAACATTTGCAAACTTTAGGAAGCACCATGCTGATGGACAGGCAGGAGGTAGGGTAGGAGTGTGTGGACCCGCAGTCCCACCTCCTGGTTTTCCATTCATTGGCCTCGGCTTTTCTTTCTTAAGTACGTTGCCTGAAAGTGCTCCGAGGATCAGGCCCTACCTGTGGTTTTGCCCATTTCCAAACCTATTTCTTTTTTTGTTGTTGTTTTTAATAATTTATTCAGATTATATCCCAATTGTTATCCCCTCATTTGTATCTTCCCATTCCCCCTCCCTCCCTCCCTCTTTTACCCTATTTCCCTCCCCTAGGCCTGTGACAGAAGGGGACCTCCTCCCCCACCATATGATCACAGCCTATCAGGTCTCATCCAGATAGCCTGCTTCCCCTTCCTCTGAGTGCCACCAGGCCTCCCCACCAAGGGGAAGTGGTCAAACAGGGGGCACCAGAGTTCATGTCAGAGGCAGTCTCCACTCGCTACACAACTGTGGAGAATGTGCTGTCCATTGGCTAGATCTGAATAGGGGTTCTAGGTTTACTGTATGCATTGTCCTTGGTTGGTACGGCAGTTTGTACAGGACCCCCTGGGTCCAGATCCACCAACCTTGATGGTCTTGTAGGGTTCCAGGACCCTTTGCATCCTCTGTCTTCCCATTTTCCCCTACCTCTCTCACCTGGAGTCCAATAGCGAGTCCCAGCATCTGTCTCAATCTCCTGCTGAGTAAAGACTCTCAGAGGACATCCATGTTGGGCTAGTGTGCAATTGTGAGTATATACCATGCGTGTCTTTCTGGGTCTGGGTTAACTCACTCAGGATGATCATTTCTAGTTCCATCCATTTGCCTGCAAATTTCAGGATTTCCTGTTTTTAATCGCTGAGAGGTACTTCTTTACTAAACTATCTCTCCCTGAGAAATGCCAGTGGCTGATAACCTCCCTCACATGGGGCTTAACTCTCCTTAACAGTCTCCTGTGTTTCGGCATCGGACTCTGGAAAACTCTCCCATCTCCAGTTGTGATACAAGCGATGCTGAGGGGCCCCTGCCCGTGAACAGCGCAGCCGTCCTGAAGAAGAGCCAGCCGTCCTCGGGCAGCTCCCCTTGCCGTGGTCACGTGCTGCAGAAGGCCAAGGTGAGCCTCCCAGCAGGGCCAGATTCGGGGTTTCTGAGCTCAAAGTGAACCCCACTGCACTTGGCACTCGGCCTCCTGCCAGAGGCTCTGAAGAAGCTCTCTTCTAGCTCCTCCACACACCCTCAGGGACTGGAGTTCAAAGACAGCCATTAAACCTGAACTCTCAGAGATCCAGGTCACTTCAGGGGTGGGCCAGACCCCATGGCCTGGGCTTGTCCTCCTTTGGGCAGCACAGATTGGCCTGAGTGACCCAGTGTCCTTTCTAGCACTTACGGGCTGTGATTCTTCAAAGAAGAAAGAATGAAAAAAGCCAGAAAAGCATTTTTCCCCCAGGCTGTCCCTAACACCCTGGCCATCAACCCAGGGTCCCTCCCCTCCGTGCAGTGAGGAAGAGGAGTCACCAACAACTTTTGCCATAATTAAATCCTAGGGATTCTCAAAGCATAACTTGCAGATAATCTCTCCCATGGCAATGGAAGCACCTGTAGGTGAAACTGAGCTGGCCTGGGGATGGGGCCTGAGTCCAGGTGGTGTCTCTCAGTTCTGAAGATTAAATGGACTGAGGCTGCACCCTGCATGCCAGTGCTGTCTCAAGGCCTCATAGCGCTGAATGTTTCCTTCAGCAGCACAAGGCCCCTTCCTCAGGAGCTAGCATATTGCTTTCAGCAGGACAGACTGGCTGCAGGGCAAGGACTCTGCTGTGCTCTTAAGGTGTCGGGGATGGTGCTAGGGGTTGTGTTTGTCCAGCCTCTCAGTGTGTGTGCTTCCCTAGCCAGCATAAGTGTGCTTGCTTATGCACTGCAAGGCTTCGTGCGAGTTGGGGGGAAGGTTACTGAGTTGGCATCCCAGTGGCTTTCCTGCCCACCCCTCGGGCTTTTTTTTCTTCTTCTTGAGACAGGGTTTCTCTGTGTAGCCTTTACTGTCCTAGATTCACTTTGTAGACCAGGCTGGCCTCAAACTCACAGCGATCCTCCTGCCTCTGCTGGGATTAAAAGTGTGCACCATCACCGCCCGGCTCCCTTGGGCCTTCCTAGTCTATAGTCAACCTCTCCTTTGTAGAGGATCCATTTTGCCCTAGCCAATGTTAGGGTGGAGCTGTGCGATTCCCTTCCCATGTCAGAGAAGAGGGGTGAGACACTGAGCCATGCCATGAGAGAAAGGCTCCCTTGGCTCAACCTTTTCAGCCTCGTCCCCTTATGATGAACAAGAAGGCTGTGATTGCTGGTGTGAGACACAACCACCGTAGGACAGTTCCCATACAGCTCAAGAAGGCGTCCGGTCCCAGTTGCAGCTGGTACACAGACATGGGGTTCACAGGGGTTCTTGCCACTGCAGCTGATCTCTGACACAGCCTCAACAGTGGACCTGTGTCAAAGGAGCCCCCACGCGCCATGAGGTTGGGGACATATTGACTAGGCTGAAAATTCGCTCAACATTTCTAGAATCAAAAGTTCAAGTGTACTTAATAGCTGATGGCACAGCCCTGGCAGAAATAAGACCCTAACAGAGCAGTTGTTGGGAACACTTAATGGGGATGAGGGTGGGGGTGGTGTCAGGAGGGTGGCACGCCGCAGCCCTAGATTGGTCGCTTGGCTCTGCAGAGGAGAATGCCTGGCCAGGTTCCCCAGGCACTGCCTTGGTGGCTGAGAGGAGCACAGCTGAGGGCAGCGTCCATACAGGGCCTGCTGCCACCCCTGGCATATGCGGTGTCCACTCCACCCATGCAACCACCACACTCTCCAACATTCACTCTCTTAGTGGTAACATAAGCAAAACCAACCTGATCTATCGGCCATTTCCACACATGTGTCTTGTCAGCATCCACCTCTGGAACTTCATCGTCCTAGGCTCTGTCCCCAAAACACCAATACTACCCCTTCTTTCCTTGCCCCGGGTACCCACCATGATACTTTTTGTCTCCATGATCTTGACTGCCTTGGGCTTCCACCAGAATAGACTCAGATGATGCGTGGTCCTTATACGATATCCTGGAGACCCATGATGCACCAGGAGTCAGCTCTTTCCCTTCCTCGTTCAGCCTGATGAGTGTCCTGTGTCTGGAGGGGGCCACGTTTACCTACTTGCTCCTGTTGGGTATCTGGCTGGCTACATGGAAGTGGAGGTGCTTGACAATTCTTTTTTTTTTTTCTTTTTAATTAATTTATTCTTGTTACATCTCTATGGTTATCCCATCCCTTGTATCCTCCCATTCTCCCCTCCCTCCCATTTTCCCCTTATTCCCCTCCCCTATGACTGTTCCTCAGAGGGATTACATCCCTCTGTATATGCTCATAGGGTATCAAGTCTCTTCTCAGTGACCTGCTGTCCTTCCTCTGAGTGCCACTAGGTCTCCCCCGCCAGGGGACATAGTCAAATGTGAGGCACCAGAGTACTTGAGAAAGTCAAATCCCTCTCTCCACTCAAGTGTGGAGACTGTCCTGTCCATGGGCTAGATCAGGGTAGGGGTTTAAATTTTACCGCCTGTATTGTCCTTGGCTAGGGCCTTAGTTTGAGCGGGACCCCAATTCTTTTATTCAGGGAGCCCCTGCATTCTGTTGCCCGTGGCTGAGCCCTAACACTGTGTGGGTCCCAAATGCTCCTGGGCCGTAGAGGCTTGTGGCAGCTTATGATAGCCAGGATCAAAGTGCCTGCATTCACACACCTCTCTTTCCCAGGAGTGGGAGCTGAAGAACGGAACATAGAGGGAGCCCAGCCACGCCCAGCCACACCCAGACAGAGACTGCGCACTGCCACCAGCCTCACGTGCTACACGTGCGCCTCCCAAAGTGGCCTGAGCATGACTCTTTAGAAATTTGGACTGAGTCTGACGCTGACCCTCGGCCGGCTTACGTGCACGCTTTCTACTGTATGACGGTGCCCTTTAGGAAAGTTTACGTTAAAACTTTGGTGTCCAAATCTCCTTGTTCAAAAGCAGAAACAGAAGGGGGTGACGGGTTGTTCCGAAGCACCCTCTGGCAGATGGGGCAGTCACAGTTCTGAGGACCTCAGCTCAACCCTAGCCTGCAGCCCGCGGACATGTGCCCCTGTGAGACCAGGGTGGCCTGAGCCTTCCCTATGTCCGGCCAGAGCTGCGTACCTCGCCCTGTTTGCCAGAGGGTCCTACACTGTAGCAGCAGCATGGACTCCTTGTGTCTCTGCAGCCCTCACCCCCACCCCCACCCCTGCCTGTCCCCTTGTCACTGGAGGTAAAGCCATGAGGAATAGTGCTGTGAAGCAATTTTTAAGGTTTGGTTTTGGTTTTGGATAGACATTTTGTCACCAGGATGGAAAAGTTGTCATTCTTTTTACTAATGTTTTTCATTTGTTGACTTTTAAAGAAAATGTCCCTTTTTATCGTGTGCTATGCTTGGATCTTAGGGACTTTCCAGAGGCCCTGTTTCCCATTTTATGATGTATTTTGAGAGGCGGCACAGAGCTTCAGTCCTTGGCTTGCATGTGCAGCTTTGCCCTGACCTGAGACCCCAGCCTCTCCCACTGCCGAGCAGGAGCTCCTCAGCTGAGAAAACACACTGCCTGTGGATCTAACAGAGCCGGCTCTAGACCCTGTAGTCTAACCTGGACCATCTTTAAACAGAGACACTCCTTCCAGGGCACCTCCCTCCAGTTTACAGTCGAAGCCACAGATCATGGGTCCTGACTGTGTGGGCCTCCTCCCTGCTCTCCTGTTTGCCTCTGCGCATTCTCGTATAGTTCAGATGTTCAGAGTGTGATGCCTATAGCTCATGGGTGGGGCTTGCCCCTACCCTAGGAGTCCGAGAGTCAAACTGGCTTTTTGGGCTTCCGGGGTACTGCCCAGACCTTTCCACTATGGGAGATGCGGGCAGTGAGGAGGACGTTGGCCATTTCTGCAGACTTCTGCAGGGCCCGTTATACACTGGCAATGGGCTTGGTCCCTAGACTGAGAACGTGGTGATGCTGTGCCAAAGGCAAGCCTTCTCATCCCAGCCCAGAATGTCCTTAGCACACACAAGAGGAAAGTCTCCTAGGCTTTAGGGCCTGCTTTGGGCAGCCTTCATGGTCAGAGTTGGTGCTGTGTGCTTTCAGCCTTGTAGCAGTTGCCTTGGAGTCACCAAAGAGCAGCAAGATGCTCACCAGTGTACAGGGACATCACATCAGATATGGGAAGCTTCTCTGCTGGAGGCCGCCCACCCCTAAGCTAGCTCAGTGTAAGCCACTTGCCAGCTGTTTTATGGTGCTTCACTCTAGTGCCTTCCTCTTCACACCAGCATCTGTGTGAGCTAGTTTCTGCAATAAAACTGTGTAGGACCGGGAAGAGGGATGTAGCGTCCACACACACCAGCAGAAATTGAGAAAGCCCATTGGGTCATCACAGGGAGCTGTGACTGTTTCATATCACGTGACATTAGTGCTTTGAAAAAGGAGAGAGTTTAACGTGCCATAGACTTTTGCTGCCTTTGGTCTCAGAGCATCACTTTTGGCCACTCTGATGGTAGCCTGCTTTGCCAGGAAAGCTGTTCCAGGCTTTGACTGTTACCAAAACAAGGAGAAAAATGTTGAACTTAACAGCCAGTCCTGGCCAGTATGGAGGGACGTCTGTAATGGAGCAGGGATATTAGTGAGGTATTGTGGCCAGCAAATAAGCCTCAGATAAGTTTGTCCTGGTGAAGACACAGCAGGCTCCCGGCTCCCGGTGTTCATATTTCGTGCTGAGAAACCTAGGCTTGTAATCTAGTCAGCTGTGACAGATCCCATACGTTCCACAGAGCCATGTAAAGCAGGTCCCAGAGAAGGCAAGGCTCCCGACACAGGGCTCTGCTGTTCTGTGCTCCCACTAATATTCTTAGATTTGGTCAGAAAGCTAGTTTAAATCATTTGTTTCAAAATAAGTTATTTATTTGTATATGTTCAATAAATATAGTTTTAATTTATGTATGTACACATTGGATACCCATGAGATGTCCTGTCAGGGTTCTCCGTGTTCTCATTCTATGGCCCTCCCAAAGCCACAGGCATGACCCCAGCCATCAGCGACACAGGTTTGCAGAGGGTCAAGCCAGCCCCTTTTTGGGATCGTTTGGGACCTCTGACCATGAGAGGTGCCCACTTTTTAGGGTCTCTCTTTATCTGAGACCACAATGTTTCTCGGGGTCTACTTTTGTTACGTTTTGGCAAGATGTCATCAGCTTTCACAATCCCCTCTACTCTTCTGTTGGTTCACTAACTAACCCTGTGCATACAAATATCATGCTTGCCTTGCAGGGGTGGGGGAGCTTGCTGTGCTCCCTGGTTTGGGCATGAGTGTAGACTCTCACGTCACACAATCTCATGTCCCAGTGGACTTGCAGGGGTGAATTGGGTCAATCAGGTCCTCCCAGGTTGCAGAATGACCTGTGGGCCCACTGCACACAGAATCTTCCAGAGTGCTTGCTGCTTTCCTGTCTCACACGCCAGCGTCCTGTCTCCTGCCTGCACATGCCTTGATACTGCCTCACCAGCTGTCCACCTCATCTGTCCATTTGCCCGATTCACTTTTGGCTGTTTGCCACCAAGCCCATGATGATGGGCCAGAGAATTGGCACTTTTAGAAAATCTGCTTTGAAAAGTAATGTCCCATGGCCCGAGGCTATCAAGGACAGCTTCCACTGTGTGGAGACTGCGTCCCTCCAGTTAGAATTCAAACAGCAGCAGGGGTGTCCCTGGCCTCTCTTCCCAAAGACAAGGGACAAGACTCCTCTGTAGTTGACATTCAACCCGAGCTCTGCGTTCTTGAGCCAAGCGACTCGCATTTACCCCCCACCCTCACCAGCAGACAGGACACCCCCAAGGCCCACTCTATGGCTATGGCAACCTCAAAATGATTGACTGTTGTCTTTCTCTTCGTCTTTTTTTTTTTCCTAAAGTAATTGTAAACCAGAAGCATTTCAAATCCTTGACATAGTTTTTAAAGTAATTGAATGTCTGGGTCCTGTTCCCACTGACTTACCACTAACCACACCAGAGAGCTGGGTTTCTACTGTGAAATAAACTGACATTGACAAGGAAACACGTGGTACCTTCTGCACACAGCTCAGCCCCAGGAAGAGGCAGGAGCAGCGTGTGGCTGTGTCACTGGCGTGGAAAGCCCACCCATCAGTTTTGAGGGACACCCTTTGCCAGGAGCTGGGGACACACCACTGTGGTCTTTGGAAACCTGGGCGTCCCACACACCAGTTTGGATTATCCTTTCAAAATGGTGTCTTCAGTTCCTAATTCTTAGGGACCAAAGGTGTTTTTAATACGATAACGTTTTAATTGATTTTCTAACAAAGGTTTACTTTACATTTCAACACCAATTTTTACACTTTAGATATTCCAAATGAATTGCTCGTGGCTCTAAGTTGTAAAATGTTTTCACGTTATGAATGTAATTATTTCCTTATTGTATTTTTAAAGAAACTAAAGTCATATTTAAAATAATCTTGGAAAGACACAGGCAAATAAAAAAGTTTTTTTTAATTAACTATGTTAGTAGCCCATTTGAAATGACTGTAAATATATTTTGATTGTGCAGCTCAATGTATTTAATTCAGAAAGTAAAAATTTTTATGCAAAGAGACTTGCAATGAAAAAAAAATCTTAGTTTTCAGCCCATTCCCCCCATTTTGTAGTCATTTCACCTGACTTTTCTGCTTTACAAACTGATTTTTCTACTGTTGTAACTGTGTACCCATCGACTGGCGCCCATTGGCGGAACTTATTTGTGTATTAATAAAACTGTGCTGTTGTGGCCCAGCCTCATGTCCTCCTGACAGTGGCTCACGGTGCAGGCCAAGACGTCCATAGTTGCGTTGCCTGAGTCATCACTTCCGCTTACTGGACAGGTGGGAAGGGCTGGACTTCATCTGTGCACAGGGATGACTACTTACATGAAAAATCCTTCGAGGAGTCTTGGGGAATTTTTGGAGTGGTTTTGTTTTCAGGTTTTGGCCTGAGTATTTAACTCAGTAGACATAGTCACTGCCTCCTGGCTCCGTGCCAAGTGCTAGAAAAAGAATGGAGCTCCTGGATGCCCGCTCTCAGGGGGTCTTCAGGGCACAGATGCACTCTTCCAGTGGGTGATACACGGAGGTTTGGGGTATCTTAGATGAGACAACTAGCTTTGAAGCCGTTGGTAGAGTTTCGAGAGGTGTGGGGGTTATTTGAGCTAGGCAGTGGCATTCAGTAGAGATGGTGGCTGCTTGCAGCTGATCGTGGGACAAGGGGACGGGCAGAGAGAAGAGGACTGGGGTGGGCTGTGGAGGGTACTGTCAAGCAGAGAGGAAGCTTCACGGCATCTCAGGGCTTCCACGGGTGCATGCCAGCTGATGGCTGGCTGGTGGAACAGGCAACAGAGCAGATGTGAGAGCCCGCCCAGGGAGGGCCTGCCTGCTTGGGGGGTGGGGTGGAGGACAGACACCATGGTGGAGATGCCCAGGGGAAAGTACCATGATGCTCACAGGCAGGATCTGAGTCTGACATAGGGATGGAGAGTCACTGGGTCTGTACCTGAGGACTGTGGTGAGGGATGTGGTGGCGGGTGTTCCAAGATATGGGTGATCCCAGAGGCCCATTCAACACCCTTGGCTTGGGTGTTGGGCCGTGGGTAAAGCCCAGCCATTTATCACAGGTGAGGGAGAGTCGCACTAAATTGGATCTGGAGATGGGACCCCAGGCTCCTGGGCATCTGTGAGGACACAGAGCTTACTCTTCAGGGTAATTCAGTTTTGGGGTGGGAGGAGGGCTGGAGCTATTCATGCCAGCTCTGAGAAGGAAGAACCCACCCTCCCTTGTCCAGGGTTGGCCCCTGAGTCAAATATCACTGAGCCGGTTTTAAGTGGTGCGTCTGGTTTTGGAGTCCTAGTGAGCTGCCAGGCAATGAAGGGTCTCTTCACTGTCATTTAAACAGGGAGAGGATGACCGAGTGCTTGGCCACAGAGACCCCCAGGGGGCTCATGCTATGGGTTATGGTCTGTAACACAATGGAATGGAGCCTATTAGAAGCACAGCAGGTGCCTCCATGGGAAGTGGGGTGGGGGAGGAGAGGCCATTATCTGACGTCTGTGACTCAACTCAGGAAATATGTGTGACAGAGACATCAATTTTATGAGGCTGTTAAAAAAAAAAAAACCAACTGCTCTCTCCTCATGGGAAGGGCCCAGGTAGTCAAAAGCTCAGGTGGGAGGCACAGCTGGGATAAAGATTCAGTGTGAGGGGACAAGCGTGCATTCCTCCTGAGCTGGAGGTGGGAGTCTAAGCTGTTCAGGAACACATAGAGTGCCCCACAAAGACCCTTCAAAACCCTCCCCAAGAAGTACCAGGCGGAGCAGAGCAGAGCTGGCTGCCTCTTTCCTGGGGTGCCAGCCTCCCCTCTAGAAGTCTGGCTGGCCTCTCTTCAGGACCATCCTGTCTCTAGAAATTCAAAGTAAATGTTCATGTGCTGACTAACCAGTCCAGGACCTGTGCCCTACTGCTGCTAGGGGATGTTTGTCTCAGCATTCTGCCAGATGTGGTGCTAACTGCTACACACAAGACATACTGCTGGTTGAGTCTCTGAGGAGCAATTTGGATGGCTAGTAAGACAGATATGCCTGATCCCAGTGCTGTGTCAGGAAAATCCAAAAAGGGAGATTAAAGGCACATGAAGCCACCAGAGTAGCTGACAGAGTTCAGCTCAGGAAACCATCCCAAATCTGCACATAGACGAGGCACCTATCCCCTTTGCTACCAACCTTTGGCTTGCCTTAAGAGTGTCTCTGGGCCAAGTTCAGATCACATCCTGCAGGAGACCTACTATACCCATTATATACCTACCCACCAGCCTCAAGATGGCAGTCTGTCCCTGCAGGGAGTTTACAGAGTGCACAGTGGTTGCAGATGAGACCTGGTCCTGCAGTGCAGGGGCTACAATGGGACTTGAAGGCTCAGCCTCTAGCCTCAGTTGCTTAAGAGACCTCTGCATGGGACATTGTTATGCTGAGATGACAACCCTGTGAGGCTGAGGAACCAATAAGCCCAAGCAGGTTGCCACAGAATCTTGAAGGCAGAGTCTTGAAGGTGGCCTCTCTCCCCTGAGCCCCTGCAAATGTTTCCTTATGTGCCTTGGCTTCCTTCTTATGCTCATGCAGATAGCTCACAGAGTAGCATGGTGCTCCCACAACCCTCCCTGCTCCCTGCTCCCCACCAGTGGCTCTTGAGTTGCTCTTAGCTGGCAAGAGGGCCCCTGAGTGCTATACCATATTTTCTATCTTTAAAAAACCAGGAGTTTTTTAAAAAAGCTTTTTCCTTTATAAGCATATCACCCTGGACAGAAACCTTCCCATCAGCACTCCACAGAACTTTTGTCCCAGTATCCCCACTGTTCTGTTCTCAGTCACATCTATGTGATGGAGCAGAAACAGGGGAATCTTGGGAGTCAGGAGGATGAGGAATTGGGGTAGAGATTATGTTAGATAATTGAAGATTGTACCTTCCTAAAGAACTTAGCTAATGAAGAACTCAGGGGTCAGGGGAATACACATTTTTTTTAGGTTTGCATTAAATCTGTGCACTAGCCATCCTCCCTTTTTCTCTAGGCTGACCCACAACTTTGCAAGGTCATAAAATTAACTGCACCACTTTCACAACTCGGAGTCTCCAGCGCTCTTACTATGAAGCAAGGATTTGTTTCTCATGCTGGTCCCTGCCGTGACCATGCCAAATAGGCACCTGCTGTGGTCATGGGTGGTCACAAGCATTCCCAGATCTGGCTGGCACTGCAGCTCAGGGTCCCCCTTCCATTGTGGAGTGGCTTGAACATCTGCTTCAGGGCTCCTGCCCAGAATGGCCTGTGGGGCTGTGAGATGTACCATGTGCTGGAATTGATGCATGGCCAAGTCTGAAGCTGTCATTATGGCTAGGTTGTCATTGCATCATCACTGTCCTCCTGGCAGGCACAACTCAGTACTCCCTCCTGAGCTCAACACTGCCAAAAATCTGGGTAAGTCATTATCAGGGCTGAATGTGTGGGCCATAGTGACACCAGCTGCAAGCTGCCTGTGTTGCTGTTAGCCCAGTGGTGAGCCAGCAAGTCCTTGACTGGGACAAGTGCCATGGGCATGCTGGCTCTGGGCACGCTAGGCCTAGGATGCCTGTGACAACCAGTCTCACCCATACTGTGACAGGGAACATCACCACCAAGTTTCACTGAGCATAAGCATGCTTGGCTGATGTTCCTGCACCCTGGGCTACCTCCACAGTTAATAATCCTGGTATGAGGCAGAGGAACCATAGGTGCCTCTCAGAGGGGAGGAGAACCTCCCAGCTCTCACATTTGGGGCTTGGCTGGCACAGTGGGCCATGTGATGCCCCACTGAGTGCCTACAGATGCCCCCACACAGAATCTCCTTTCCCTGTGAATCCTGTCTCTCAGCAAGTCACCAGGCACTCACTGCTGGTGGGCCCATCCAAGACCCAGGAGTGCAGTTAGAGGCAGGAAGGAGGCTTTGGGCACCTGAGCACTGGGTACCTGGGTTAGAAAGCGCAAGGGCCTGAGCAAGGGTGGCCACGAGGGAGCTGGATGGGTTGTGGGAGGCCAAGTGGAGAAGGGGTGTGCTGTTGGGAGGTGGTCACCTGTGATAATATCTTCATCTCTCGTACCCAGGAGGAAGGTTGGGGACAGGAGACTGGACTAGGTTGTCCAGTGGGTTTGAATACTGATCATGACTGGTGTGTTACATTTCTACCTGTCCCACTAATACAGTGACTTGGTCCTGTGCAGGTGACTGTTTTCTGTGACAGTCAGGCACCATTGCCCAGGTGTCTAGAGACACTGTTCTCTCATCCTGGAAGAAGGGCCATTGTGCCTGGCTTTCCTACAGTCCCCTTGGGAGCAGATGCTGGTATCACCCACCTCACAAGTGGTGTCCATAATAAGCATGCTTGCAGTCACACCTTTAGATCTGGCATCTTCTGGAGGCCACACAGCATAAGCTATGGAAACAATGGCCCTGGGACCAAGACCAGGCACTTCTTGGGTATCTGAGAAGCTTTCAAATAGTCTTGCAGCCTTCCTGACAGGCCCTGCTGGTCCTGCTGGTCAAGTCACCTGCTAGATGCTCAGCCCTCAGCTCCCATCCAGCTCAAACAGAAATACAGACTTTGATCTGGAAAAAAAAAAAAAAAACCTATTGTACTGTACCAAAGGGAATGTCTACAGCGTGGAGAATGTGACAGAGAGCAGTGTTCGCTGGGAACTAAACTCAGGTCCCCTGGAAGAACAGTCAGGGCTCTTAACCACTGAGCCATCTCTCTGGCCTCTGACAGGTGTAGTGTGTGCACCTGAGCATGTGCCAGGCCTCTACCTATCTTATTTCTACTGAAGTACTCATTATGGGGACACATTGCGGTGGGCCAAAATTTTTGAGCCGTTTGTGGTGTATGTGTGTGTGTATGTGTGTGATGTTGTGTGGTGTGTAGTGTGGTTGGTGTGGTGTGGGTGTTGTTGTATGTATAGTGTGGTATGTGTCTTGTGTATGTGGTATGCCTGTTGTTTGGTATGTGGAAGTTTTGGGGTGGTGTGGACGTGTTGCAGTATATGTGTGTGTTGTACTTTGATATATTTGTTACGGTGTGCATGTTGTGATATGGTGTGAGTATTGCAGTATGTGTGTGTGTGTTGTATTGTATTCTGGTGTATGGTGTTTTGTATGGTGTGTATGTTGTGATTGTGGTGTGAGCATTGCAGTGTGTGTGTGTATTGTATTGTATTCTGGTGTGTGGTGTTTGGTATAGTGTGTATGGTGTGAGCACTGCAGTGTGTGTGTGTTGTACTGTATTCTGGTGTGTGGTGTTTGCTATTGTGTATATGGTGTGTGTGTAGGATGACTGTGGTGTGATGCATAGTATGAGATGAGGCAAGGACAGGTCAGCCTGCTGACGTCAAGGGCTGGTCTTAATGCCTTTCTCTCTCTGAGGGCCCAGCATCTCCAAGTCTGTTTTTCTCTATTCTCTCCTCCTTGCTATTTGCTTTGGTTTCTGCCCCCATTGTGCCCTGGGCACATGCTTAGGTTTTTACTTTCCCTAGCATAAACATGACATAAATTTTCCATGACATAAACAGGATGAGGAAAAGGAGTATTTTATATTCTCTAGATTATGGGCAAATCATTCACTATGAGTGCTTACTATGCTTGCTCATAGATTATAAATTTGAGAAAGAGGTTAAACACTCCAAAATATTTTAAAGGCTCTTATACAGACAAGATAAGATTAATAATTCTTTAGGGTCATAGGCTATTAAAGAGGCCCATCCATGAAGACAAACAGTCTAAACATGGCCATTAATAAGGAAGAAGAGAATACAGGTACCCATGGCCATGTTGGTAAAATCTCCTGAGAACATCCTGGAGAGGTATAATGAAAATCTTGGTTTTTTTTTTTTTTAAACATAAAAATGTTATGTGAATATGTTTTTGTTTTAATCTCAGGTATGGGACATGGGGCTGCTTGAGATTGGCCACAGCAACTGACTATGATTTGTCTCATGCTCTGGCAGGGGCATGATTTTTCCAGCTAAGGTGCTTAAATGGAGAACCCAGAGAGCTGAAGCTGCTGATGCTTTTCCGCCTGTTGCCCCTGTTGCTGGCTGCTATTTTCTCCTGCTGCTGTTGCTGTTTGCTGTTTGTTTGTTGTTTGCTAGATTGCTGGTTGGAGATATACTGACGTGAAGATCTAACTTTCCCCAAGGAGCTCCATGCCCCTAACCAGCAGGACGTAGTCTGAAGAGATCAACATCCCCTCTCCCCTCTATCCTTCTTTCTCTCCTACCTAATATTGGGGGGTTGGAAGGGATTGGGGTACAGAAAGGTGGAAGGAAAAAGAACCCAATAAAGTAGCCAAAAGCCCAGCTGCAGAGAGGGAGGCAAAGATCTGGGAGATGCTCTGATATATCCCCCTTTGCCTACAGACAGATCAACAGCAGCTCTTCATCCCATGGGCCTAAAGAAAAGAACACCTGATATGTTTCTGCTCACAGTCCTGGTCTAAATATAAACCAGAGGATAAAACAGTGGGAAATGTCAACCACAGGTAGGAAATCCCCAGAGCTGTTAGCGGGTCCTGCCATGGATCAAGAGGTAGACGGACCAGTTTCTTACTGGGTGAAGCCGGATAGGCGGTGACAAGTCCCTGTGTTTCCTAAGTACTTGCATTTCCTTCAGGAAAGTCTCCAGAGGCAGCAGAGGGGTACAGACACAGCAGGGATGTTTTGGGGGTCAAGAGAACAAGAAGGGGTTAGGGCTCTGGGGATCTCAAGTCAAGCTGCTGAACTCTGAGCATCTGGGGGTGAGTCTAGGTCCTATGGTTAAGCAGAGTACAGTATCTAGTTCCACTACTGCAATGCTGCTTTCTTACCTCAGATACCATGTGCTTGGCCGGTCCCCGGCCTGGTCCCTACAGCCAGGGCATCTGTGGAGGTTCGAGGATATTGTTATCCTGGTGGTAAAGCATGTCCTTTCAGATATCCATTCGTACTGTGGATCCTGATGATCCTTGGGACTATGATTACTTTTCCTCCCCACCCTCACTTTGATGATGTAATAGGGAAGGTAGATGTCAATAGCCAGCTTCTGTTGGGAAATGGACAGAGTAGATGGCAAATAGCAATGGCCGGGCCAGACGCAGCACAGGTCTGAAACCTTGCTGGCTAAGTTTGAAGGGACGCACGAGCTGCATGTAAGCTGTTTCAGCTGGGTGATACTAGACTCCAGACCATGTCTCAGGTCTGAAGTTTGCATACCCAAGGGTTATCTCCCCCAAGGCCTCTAGCCTACTCGCCTGGGGACCAGATATAAATGTCATGGGCTCCAGAGGTAAGCCTGGACGGGAGTGTCAACCCTGCCTGTCAGCTGGTAGAAGTTCAGAGGGAAGCCCAGGCTATCAGGCTATCTGTTTCTGTGTTAGTGAGTTTTCCTGGTTGCAACTGTGCTGCGGCTCTTGCCTCTCAAAATCAAAACGTATGCGATGCTAATTGTTCCCCTGGGGTTTTTGCAAATGGCTGACACTTGAGGAATTTTCTGAATTCATAGATGGGTGGGTCTTAGAATGAGGCACGCAAATCTTGGCTTCTAGAAGACTTCTCATGGCATCAATCCTTGACCATTTGTACCATGGGCTGAGGACCCCCTGTCTCCTTTTGCATTTGGCTCTGTCTCCAGTCCTGCGAATGTAGCTGAGTTACTGACCACTGGAAATGTCTTCACCTTGGGTAACAGGATCAGCAGAACAGCAGCTCAGAGGTGTTGTAGGTGGGGCTTCTGAGTCCCTTGCAACTTGTGTGATTTATGGCAAATCAAGTGTCTCGAGAACTGGTGACATCAAATGTCTTGGATACTTATAAGGCTACAGGGACCTGGGCCCAAGTCCCTGTGGTCAAGGACAGGATGGCAGTCTGACCCTGTTGAAGACTAAAAGAAGAAAGCAGGAGATGGCACAGACTGAGCCATGAGCAGGTGTGGAGTACTGAGTCCAGCCTCCTCCTGAGGCTAACCGGACTGTACTAGCTGCTCCCTGGTGACAGACTGGACCTGCCCATCAAGGTGGACTAGGGTCTAGGGTAAGGAGAGAGCAACCCTGACCCCAAACTTCTCTCTCTTCCATCTAACTGCACATGGCATAAACTGGTTCCAAGATTACCTCACAATTGCCACTTGGCTGCCTTCTCAAATACTGGGCCAAGTTAGATTCTAAGATACTCAAACAAGAAAACCCGATTTTATTTTGTCAGGAGGCATGGCCTCAATATTTCCTGAGATTTTTCCTTTGCAGGAAATGGTGGGAGAATTTGGACCCATTTACACACACACACACACACAACCTTCTTGTTAGCACAGCCTGAAGATAAGAGAATGGTACCGGTCTCCAAGCAGTTGGTCACCCCAAGTCTAGCCATGGACTTAAGTTACACGCTGGTAATAGCGGCTACTTTTATCAGCTTGATCTTTCTTGATCATAGGTGCTCAGTGTCACTAATCTATAAGCATATGCAATTTAAAGGGCTCTAAACTTTAGAATCTAAAGAAAAGCTTGTCAAACCCTGCTCCCAATGCATGACCCAATGGATGAAACTCACCTGGACAAATCTGTACCGGCTATAAGGAAGACAGGTGCTTCAAGTCAAAAACAGTTGCCTCTGTATTCAACAGTGAGTCTTCTGTGCAGGGTAAACCGATGGGTTTGGTTTTGTAGAGGGAAAATGGCCTTTGTGTCTCCATTAAATTGCCATGGACTGTTGGGGCTCACTGGAAATTGCCTCTGGAAATGGAATCTTGATTTCCTACTTCAGACCCAAGCATGTTTTGGTTCAGTGTCCTTCAAAACCACCTTTTCTGGGTCAGGATGGCCCTCCAGAGATAAAGACAGGGATAAAGAACCATAAACAGGGGGCTGGAGTGGTGGCTCAGAGGTTAAGAGCACCGACTGCCCTTCCAGAGGTCCTGAGTTCAATTCCCAGAAACCACATGGTGCCTCACAACCATCTATAATGTGATCTGATGCCCCTCTTCTGGCCTGCAGGTCTACATGCAAACAGCACTGTATACATAATAATAAATAAATCTTAAAATAAAGAACCATAAACAGCCAAGGAGTAGAGTCATTGTAAATATTATTTATCTCATGGGATAAAACCCTATCTGTATCCGCTACTTACACTCCCTCAAAATCAGAAGCACAGTTATGGCAGATCACTCTAGGTATTGCATGAAGACTGTCTTGTGTTTTATATAGGATTGACCTGGGAACTTGTGATGCTCCATAGTTGCTTAATATGATTTTATTATATATGCAGTTTGGATTCTACCATGTTTTACTAAGGGCAAGTTGTTAGCACCATCTTCTAAGCCAGATAACTGACAGGACATTGGCTGTGTCAACTTGCAAAAGATTGTCAGATGGGCTTGTTGAGTGCTAATCTGTTAATGCCATTGTATTTCAAAAGATGGTTGGGTTTTTTTTTTTTCCCAGAGTAGGAAAAAAGGCTGAAAGGCTCAAGCAAGCAATGAAGGTCTGAGACCGTTATATAATGTATGAAAAATGACGAGGTTCAAGGCTCTGCTTAAATCAATCAAGCTATTGGGCTACATTCTGTAACGATTACAAGGACTGGCTTTAAAAAAAAAACAACAACAAAAAAAAAACAGATGTCTAACCCAGGCTTATTTAAAATTTTGGGTTTTGCTCAAGTTTTATCCAAATATTTCACAGCAATAGGCTGGTGTGACCGATAACCATCCTTGGAGCCTATAGTAATGCTGTGGTCATAGGGACTAAAAGGGGGAATGTGCCCCCCTCACCTCCTCTGTTCGAGGTCAGCTAGGTCTCAGGGGACATTGAGGCATATCTGCAGGGAGCCAGTCACCTATTGTCTTGTTCAGGGAGGACATGGACTCCTCTCTCTCTTGGGCTGCCATCTCCCTAGGCACTGCCTCCTGAGCCAACTAGAGCAGTCATTCCTCACTGATCACGACAACATTTGATGTGCATCTCTGAGACGTGAGGAAGGACAGAGAGTTAGAGGGACACAGACAAACAAGTGAATCAAAAGCAGGCAGGCTGTCTGGGAAGGCAGCTTCTGGCTCCCAGAATCCATTGTGAGAAGAAACAGTGGGGAGGCCTGAGAGACAGGTTTCTGAACAAGACCAATAAGGAAAGAGGAATCCCGAGGGGCCCTAGAAAACACCCAAGTCAGTGTCTGTTTAGGGACTCCCAGCCTTAGCCCTTTCCCCTCACAAGAGAATATATTTCCTCTCTCCACGGCATGCTCTTGTGTCTTTCCCAGGTGCTCAGCTCTCTGTCTGTGCCAGGGGATGAACTCAGAAATCCCCCAGACTGACACTATCCCTGGTACATGGTGTGTGGTATGGTATGCGTGCAGTGAGAACTGTGCTACATGTGGTGCAGAGTGTGTACAGATAGGCGCTAACCACGCCTTCACATTAAGGTAGATGTGGACCGTGTTTGTTTGATATGTGTTGTGTTGTGGTATGTATGTGGGGTGGCATATATGTGATAAGGTGTGTGAGGGGGTGATGTGTGTGTGGTGTGGTACGTGTAGTTTGTGTATGCACAGGTAAGCATGAATGATATCTTAACACTAAGGTAGGACAAGGCCTATTTGTTTGATATATGTCAGGTGTGTGTTTTAATGTTTGTGGTGTGAGGTGTGTGTACACTTAAAACATAAAGCAGATCTTCACACTAAGGCACAGACAGATCGTGCTGACTTAATCTTTGTTAAAAGCATCACAAATGATTTATTGTTTTTTTTTTTTTAAAGAAAGGAAAAACAAAGAATTCATCACCTCTGCTATGCCCACATGCCAGGTACGCACAGGGTCTGGTGGAGGGTGGCGTGAGCCCCTGAGTTGGCAGCATCTGGGCTGTGCATGGGGCTCTTACCCCTGGCTGTACAATACATGGCACCTCAGCTGGAAAGCAGGGAAACCCTGTGCCTGCATAGCCACCTGCAGTTCTGGAGATGAGACAGGGGAGGCTCTTGGGTCTATGCACTCCAAACGTTCTAAATAGAAATAGTAACATCAAATCCAAATCGCTAGGGAAAGCCTACCCGAGTGTCCTTGAGAGCGACACAGAATGCTCACAGAAGGCTAAGACCTACAGCTGGTACCCCAGGCACTGGTGAGCTAAAGTGGAGGGCGGTGTCCAGGGGTTCTGTGCTAACCTTGGACCTGGTGGGGACTGTGTGGTGTGTAAGCATCTCCTTCTGTGTGACACTGGGAAACAGTGGTGTGGGACACTAATGGGGAAAGGTCCCTGCTTAGGTTTCTTTTGAGAAAGCAAGAAGGTGTGTAGGGCAAAAGTCTTAGAGTGTCACGGCCTTCACTGACACTAGGTTCCCGTTTGCAGCCCCTCACAAGGAGGACGGCCTGCAGTCACCTCTGGAGGGACCCCTGAGCCCCAGAGAGTGGCAGAAAGTGAGAGATGTTGGGGTGCAGTTGGGACACGCCCACAGATCAGTTTTGTGTCCCCACACAGCTGCCTTGGTCTGTGCTGTCCTGTCTGTGATATAAGCGCCTGGACACCCAGCCCATGCCCTAACAGAGACTGAGTGCTGGAGCCGTCCTGCGTGAGGCTCAGTCTGAGACCTCTCCTCCTACATAAGCCACATTTCTACCCCAGGGAGAACTGGTGGGTGCACCAAGTAGCAGCAGTGGGTGTGTAGACACCCAGGCCTGGCTCCAAACGAGCCTGGGCTCTGGTGGGGCAGCAAGAGTCTGGAGATAGGAGGAGAGAAGAGGAGGGGGGGGAAGGGAGTAGTGACTTCGGTTTCAAGGCAAAAGGTGAATTGTGCCAGCTCACAGTGTCGACCTGTGCTGGGTCCCTGACTCTGCAGTGGAACAGCGACAGGTGACTGCAGGGGCCCACCTCTGCTGCTTTCTTTCTACGACCCTGAAAAGGTCACCAGTCTCTGGGTCCTCTATTTTATTTTACCAGGTAATTCTGCCCTCCCACACCTCTTCTGGTTGGTTCTACATAGGTCCCTCAAATAATGAGGCTTCAAAGCCTGATGTATTCAGCTAAGGCTCCTTTCTGGGGCCTGTAGACTCTATTGTAAAGTCCAAACCTGGCTAGAGGCAGAGTCATCCACCTAGAAGCTGTGGAAGAGCGCATCCTGCTGGTTGTAGCAGGAACTGCATGTAAGGGTCCCTTCCTTTCCTGTCCCTACGCCATAGCCCTGACAGAAAACCGGAGAGATCTTTGCTCTTCTAGGCCCAGCTCTGGGCATCCTGAAAAAAAAAAGGGGGGGGGGGGATGCTTCTGAGAGTGGGATTCTGACAGAACTTAAATGGCTTCTATTGTCTGGCCTTGAAAACAGAAAGCTAAAAGAAAGAGCCCCTAACTCACATAGCTCTACCTGGGCAGGTATTTACACTTCAGTGGAGAGAGTGGCTGCCTGGAAGGTAATGCTGGGTAGGTCGGGCCTATAGAATTCCTGGCTCTGGGGTCCTCTGCCCGGACAGGGACTGTGGTACTGGGGCTGAGCAGATCTACAAGTCTTGAGTTGGGAGTGGCTGCAGGCTTACCCCAGGAACAAGCTAGTCTAGCCCCAGGCAGGAGAAGCCAGGCCTGGACTGCAGTGGCAAGTTGGAGTAGCCAGGGCAGCGCATTCAGATCTAAGGACTGTGATGCCTCAGAGTCAAGGGTGTAGACTTCGTGTGGCACCACAGGCCTGTGTCCAAGTGGGTCATGAGTCGGCTGCCCCAGGATCCCATGGGCCAGCTGGGGCTGACAGGGAGAGGTGTCTGTCCTCTGAGTGGGGACAGCTAGAGGAGATGGCCTTTCCACAGGTCTCAGAGGGGGACATCATTCCAGCTGCGCTTGTGGTCCTGCGCCCTCTATGGAGGAAGCAGGAGGAGAGTGTCCTGGCCAGCTGGTGCCATCAGCCCACCAGGTAGCTATGCATCTCACGAGAGTTGATGCTCAGGACCACACCTGAGTGGTTGCCTAGGGAACAGAAGAGTGCAGCCCATTAGTGAGGGTGGTGGGAAACAGACCACGCAGGAACACAGGTGGCCTTAGCAGCACATGGGGACAACATGCAGTGGGCATTGTGAGGTCTCCTCAGGCTGTGCTAGGTACAGGGTGGGGGTGGGGTCTTGAGTGTCCTAGGTGGTGACAGGAGGGAAGTGCCCGGTGCCAGCACAAGCAGTGGTCCAGGGGACTGTGCAGTGAGGCACTCACTGACCTGCGCGAGGGCTACCCCTGGCATCGGCAGCAGGGGGGTATAGGAAAGGTTAAGGCTCTGCCCCGTCTTGTCAAAGAACACTGTGGTGTGAAATACGGACCAGGAGGCAAGAAGGGGGGCGAGAGGAGGAGAAAGGGAACACAATGTTTGTCAGAGACAGGTTAATAGATGTCCCTCTGTGGGTTGCATGCTAAGAACAGGGGATGTTTTCCTCAGAGTCTGTCTCCCTGCCTTGCTGTGTGAACAAAACAGATGGCACTAGCCAGGCGGTGGGAGCCAGCATTTGACTACTGGGCCTGTATCTGACTACTCGTGTGACTCTCCATCAGGGCTTCCACCTCACTGGCCCTGGCTAATCTGTGACATCAGTCACCAGGGCACCACAGAGAAGGACTGCCATAAGTAATGCCTGGTCCATGCCAAGGTCCCCATGAACAGTGTCCTGATGCTGTTGCTAGGAACTTCACAGCAGGTTGCTGTGGGATAGTGTGCCCCTGTTGTCCTGAGACCCCATGCACTCCTGGAGAAGGCTATGATTTCATTGCATGAGAGCAGCGCCCGGCTATCTGGGCAGTGCTCAGCACTGCAAGGCACAGGGCTATGTGCACAGGACTGGCTCCCTCCAGTTCTTTCTTGTCACATGAGTAATTCAAAGGCTGAGTTCCAGCTTCCCATCTGTAAGCACAGCAGCACCAGCGGCTTCCCCGGTCAGATGCTGACCCAAGTTCTGAGGTCTGTAAGGACCTTCCACGTGCTCAGTGAGTCGCTGGTGGTGGTCTAGTCCCAGAGGCTGCAGATATGTCCTCTGATAAATGCTCCTTGGTTGGCAGATGTGAGAAGCTACTGGAAGGGGTTGGGGAAGCTACTCCTAGCCTGAAGGATACAGGCTTTGGGGTCACACTGATCCGAGGTCAGGCACCAACAGGTAGTTGTGCCACCCTGGGTGACTCAAGACCTTGCTGGGTCACTAATTCTCAAGGTGGGAGCCATCACAGCTCTGAGGAGCAACAGACTGGGATACGTGTGGTATTTAAGGAGATGGCTGTACCATCACAGCTATCACTGACAAAGCCTTGCTGTGTGCCATACTCCTGTTAGACATCCTAGCAGAATGCTCACAGCCACAGAGGGTAAGTAGACTGTGGTGCCCACTGCCACCAAAAGGGTATGGGTAGGGCCTGTGTGGGACAGAAAATCAGGGCAGTAGGGCTCTGGTTAAGCCTGCACACTCTTCCAGCTAAGGAGCCACAGAATGGAGAGAATGACATATGGATATTGCTGGGAGTGAGGAGGGCCACCACAGCCAAGGTGGTAGACATGGCCCTCTCCTTGTACGCATGGCAGGAACGAAAGCTCACCTTGGTGAAAATCCTGCGTAAACTGTGAAGTGCCATCCTGGAGGTCCATGCACATGATGCTTATGAATTCTGCACTTGCAATAAACAGCTAACGGGGACTGTGAGGGAGGATGGGGAGCTCCCCTCGTGTGAGGGAGCTTCCTGTCTCTCTGCGGGCTATGCAAGCTGACAAACCACTTCAAGGAGCAGTGCCTGCAGCCTGCAGCCTCGGACGTCATCCCGTACAGACCTGTGGCCTTATCTTTACCATGCCAGGACTCATGGCCCAGAGAGACTGTCTTGGAGGGCTGGGCTGGTCCGTGTCCCCTGCGCTCTGATGGAACCTTCTGTGGTAAGAACAGACAGGGCCACCATGCCCTGGTTCTTACCTTGCATGGCGTTCTGGGCGTCCTCACTGTGGCTCACGGGACTTGTCATCTCCTGTTCCTTTTCATTGTGCATCTGGGCGTACACCGTCCTGCCTGGGCGTTTCCTGCTGGCCAGAGATACAGCTGAGCTCTGAATGAGCCCTTGGTCCCAAGTCACATGTGGGGGCACGGTGTAGACATTACCATGCCCTAGGGAGTCCACCCTTTAACATGCTCCCTCCACCGTGTGTTCTGTGACTTGGCTTTCTAGTCCAGGCCCTAGAGGAAGCAGAGAGGGACACAGAGTACAGTCTGCCCTCTAGGACTGGACACATTGCACATAGCCCTTTGTGTTGAGAATAGCCCCACTAACTCTAACTAAAGCCAGAAAGGTTCTAGGCCCATTCAGAGACAAGGCTTCAGAGGCACCCCTTGGGGGGGGGGTGTGACAGCAGCTTGTTGAGGCATGTGGAGGTCCCTTGAGTAGGAGAGGATGTGTGTCCCCACCAGGAGGGGACACTCAGGTGACGGGGGACTTAGATGTTGGGGGTGGCCCTACCTATTATTATAGAGTCCTGAGTGACCAGTGGCCATCTTGCCAGCCCTGCAAGAGGCACAGAGTCAGGGAGAAGTAGACCTTTTCCTAGGAGTGAGATGGAGAACATTTGCTTGTTTGTTTGTTGTTTTTGGAGACAGGGTTTCTCTCTGCAGCCTTGGCTGTCCTGGACTTGCTTTGTAGACCAGGCTAGCCTTGAACTCACAGCGACCTGCTTGCCTCTGCCTCCCGAGTGCTGGGATTACAGAGATGCTCCACCCCCACCTGGCTGCTGAGGCAGATCTTAAAGCCCAGAAGGAGGAAAGGACAGATGAACAGAGCCGGGCACTCTGCAGTCTCCCTCCCTCTACTGACTGTTCAGGATTCCTCTGCCATGCTCAGCCTTCCTCCTCACCTCACCACCCCCTCCAGGGGTGGCCTGGATCTTGTGGGAAGGGCATTTGGCCCCTGTCTGAGCTCTCTGTTTCTATAGCAACTTATCCCTCCCCTCCAACCTCAAAGCCTGGGTAGGTTCAGAAAGATGGCCCTGGCCCTAGGGATGTTCGATCAGCCTCACTCTGGCCCCTACCCCTCTTGGCACGTGGCAGGCAGTGTCCTGTCTTTTGGGCCACCTGTACCACATGCAGCATGCTGGGGTCAGGGTGTGGAAGCACTACCAGACCCTTGGGAAGTCTGGAGTGTGGGGCTGACACATCATCGACAGGGAGAAGCTTCATCTACCCTAGGCAAGCATGCTGCCCTCTAACTAATCACCCGCAGCCCTGCATGTCCCACAGTATGGGACCAAGTCTAGAGGAGCATCCGTACTCATACTGACATCCACCCATGCAGATATCCAGAAGTCTCCCTCTGCTTGACCATGGGTGTCATTCCTGGACCCAGGGCTTTGTCCTGTCACTTACCCTTCCACCCAGGGCTCATATGGCACCATCCTGGAACTAAGCAAGGCAGGAATACTGCCTAGATGGATTGTTTTTCTTCCTTCCCCTCCTCAGTCTCCTCTCTTGCATCCCCTCTTATAGAAACAATGACACTATGTCTCTGAGGGAGAAGTGCCTTCATCTGAGGCGGGCCCGTGGCAAGGCAGCATCTGGCGAGATCTCTAAGGTGTGTTCAGCACTAGGCCACCTGAAGGCCTGCCTGCCACATAGACAGGTCCCAGCCCTGCAGTCTGAAGGAGGCTAGGGGGCAGAAGTGACTGGGGTCTTGTTACACTGGGCTCTAGTGAAAGTGTTCCAAGGGTGTCCCTGCTGGAGAGTTACAAATAGCAGGAATGGGACCTTGAATCCAGGTGGGTTTCACAGTGGGGTTTGCTAGCTATCTGCCTCCAGGCAGCACCGCCATGTTTATCGCCAGCCTTCTTGTAGTTGTGTATGTAGAATGGCCAGCTGCCTCTGAGTGGACGCTATGAACAGGGCTCTGAGCTCTGGCAGCACTCAGCCCCACTCCGCACACTGACATAGCAGATGAGGGACATAGCTGTCTCCCATCACTCCTGGAGCTATCCCATGATCACTCTGAGGACAGGCCACTGAGGGAAGAGAGCACTGAAGCTCTGTATAGGAGGTACATGGTCTACCAGCATGCTCTACCCTCCATAGTCGCTGGTGCTGTTAGGTCACTGGGAGCCCCTGGGGCAGCCGCAGTTGAGGTGTGAGAAGCCACAAGGCAGAGATACAGGTCAATCCTGCCCTATCGGCCTTGGGCATGGTACTGTGTCTCCCTGGGCCTTGCATCCTTATCTGTAGGGCAAACAGAATCCCCCTCTGGGGAGGGGGAGTGAAGAAGATGCTCTGAGCCTGTGCAGAAGACCAGGCTGAGCAGAAGGGAGCCTGCGAGTTTCCTGGTCACCAGTACAGGGAACACTCACACCACTTGCTCCTGTGGCCTGTGGAAGCCACCACCTCTGAGGCCATGAGCTGCTTGCCACATGTCAAGGCTGCCAGGAGGCCTTACCTTTTGAACTTGTAGAGGATGAATGCTCCCACTGCAAAGAGCCCGATGACAAAGAGGACCACCACAGCCCAGTAGCCACCACTGCCAGCTGGCCTCTGAGGACCTACAAGGGAGAGGCGCAAGAGGAGAAGCTGTGGGCTGGTTGTCCCCAGCCTGGGCCTGGATGAGCCTACTTCATGTTGTCCTTCAGGCCTGGCCCATGTGGTTGATTATACAGCAGGTTGTGAAGGGTAAGAACATGGCATGTGGCCGTGGAGGATTGGCCTCCCATCCTGACAAAGTCCTACTATAAGTAGGGTTCATTCTGGCTGGCTTTCCTTCAGAGGGGGATAGCACCCCTCTTCTGTATTCATTTTGAGTGCCTTGGAAGGTTCCTGATGTTTGTCGTGGCTGTTTCCATACAGGTCATGCCAGATGGTGAGGCTTGGGGCTGGCTGTGTAGGGGTTAGTGAGTCTATCCAGAGATGCCCCTGCCATAAGGGCCACTGGAAGCTAAATAAAGGCCCGTTCGAATCCTATAGTCATGTTCAATATCCATTGGCCTGCACCCATGCCCAATATGCCCCAGGGAGTACCCAAGGCACGTCCAGTCACCTGCATCCGTGTCTCTCAGGTCCACCAGGATACGCAGCCCTCCTCGAAGGATAAAACTGATCCTATGAGAACTCAGTGCCTGCTGCACAGCTGCCAGTCTCTGAAAGCAAAGAAGGTGGGAGAGTCCTGGGGCCTGGAGTCCTGGAGAGTCCCTTGGTGCTAGGAAGGGATACTGCCTGATGCTCCGTGTTCTCATCAGGGAAAGGCCTGAGAGCCCAGCAGCCGGGTTCACTAGGAGTCACTGACGGCGCAGGCAGCCCTGCCATCTGCAAGCTCTCGTTCCAGTGCAGAACAGACAGAAGACCCAGGTTTCCGTGTGTGGGGGTGGAAGGCTTGGAGTACTCTAGGAGTCCCCACCCTGACCACGGTCAGTGAGGCTTTCCAGAAGTGAAAGATCACAAAAATGAGGCAGGGCAGGGTACCCCACCTATGAGGGGAGTCATGGGGTATGGGTGCTGGATTAGGGGATTCTGTGGGGGAGCATAATGCCATACTCAAAACAGGGGAGGCTCACAGTACACCTCAGAGCCCGCCCAGGCCTTATCATCCTTATGTCACCCCTATCAGTCACTGTCCAGGGTCCAGTATGGGGACTCAGTTGTTCCCTCTGACATGCATTTCCACATGGCTATGCCTCTGGGATTCTGACCTTAGCTAAGTCCACTGGGTCACAGCCAAAAGCTGTGACAGACAGAACCCCAGCCTTTGGAGGAGAGAAGGCTTTGCCTCCATTTGTACTCTGGACACTCATATAGGCGCAGAGTGAACAGGCTCCTATACATGGACACCAGGGGGTTAGTCAGCCTGTGACCTTCTGATGCCTGGCTAGCTAAACCGCTGTCCCTGTGAACTTGTCTTCACCTTCAGAGTGAAGCCTGTTGTTCCAAAGGCTATTCAGCGTTTGGGGACCTCTCAGATGACAGTCTCCAAGGTGGCCACTGTCAAGGCACCTCATGGAGGATGTACTAGGATTCCTAAGCTGAATTCTGGTTTTCCCTGTAGCCTGAGGCCCCGGGGTTTCCCACTGTGTGTACCAGTACTCCTGGGAGTGAGGCTGAGGTCACATGACAACTCCAGACAATGCTGTGAGAGAGTGGAGACCATACACACAAGCTGGCCTAGCCTCCTTCTGCTAGAAGCTGCCTATCTCACTAAAACTAACTGTGGAGTCACAGGCAGATGGTGGTACCTTGGGTCAGACAGCATTACAGTAAGAAGTAAACATTTAAGTGATGCTCCACAGAGATGTGGTTGTCAGGAGTGACCCCACCTGGGCCCTCAGCCACCCAGACCTACTGTGCATGGAGGAAAGGGCCAGTGGACATACCTTGTCACTTGTGAGGCTCCTCTTCCTTGTGGGCCTGGGAGGAGGCAGGAGTACATACAGGTCTGCTATGGTGGGCAGTCCTGGCTTTACCACAGTCACTAGCAGCTCCTCTGGGATGCTGGTCTCCTGTGAGGACAGGTAGAACACTTGGGTTCTTTTCTTTTCTCCACCCTTTGCCACAGGCTAAATTCCCAGCAAGATTTGCTCTCCCTTCCTGGCCTAGGTATATCCTGGTCACCTGTTCTGATCTACATGCCTAACCCTTAGCACCTTGTGGGTTCTGGATATGACCTTAATGCCACTCCACCTGCCCAGGCCTGTCTTTGCAAGTATTTCCTCATCCTGAGCCTAGAGCAGTCTATTGTGCCCTGTTCTTGAGGTGACATGAGGCCCTGCTGACTCCTTCTGTCTGCTCCTTCCTGTTCCCCAGCTCTAACCATACACCTGTACAGCCCCTAGCTTGCCAAGTTCAGATCCTGGGCAGCTGCCTGCCTCCTGGGAGTCCTACACCATAAACTGTGAGCTAAACTCCTGCCCATCCTTTAATACTCATAGTTTCATCAGCACATTCACAGGATGAAGAAAGTGTGGTTAGAGTAGGTTTCTGTCTGTGGTAGTTTTAGATGGAGCTAGAGGGCTAGCCTTTGTCTTTCTGGGGGTATGGGGACTTAGGTATCCCACTGCCCACTCCAATGCA
>OU015747.1:31346753-31417952 GCA_907169655.1 Acomys percivali | reverse complement strand
GTGCATGTCCTCTGATGTCATCTACTTCCTCAAGGACCCATGGACTTCAACTCAAATGGTCACCCCATCAGATCAAGAGTCCCCGTGAGGGGGGGCTGGAGAGATGGCACAGTGGTTAAGAGCACTGACTGCTCTTACAGAGGACCTGGGTTCAATTCCCAGCACCCACATGGCAGCTCACAACTGTCTATAACTCCAACTGACACCCTGTCACACAGACACATATGCAGGAAAAACACCAATGCACATAAAAGAAAAATAAATTATATATATATATATATATATAGTCATTTTGAGATCAGAGGCCACATCTCATGTACATTCCATTTCTCGGGGCCTTCAGCTCTGTTCTAGAGACACAGGAGCCCTAGAACTAAACTCTCACCCTCACTGGCTTCTCTTTTCTCTCTTATGGAGTGGGAAACAGCTCTGCTGGTCAGAGGGATCAGGGGAATGGTGTTTTGTGAACTGTGTCCTATGGTGCGGGCAGTCCCAGGTCCACAGTGAAGGGAGGACCAGCTCAAGGCAGCCTCATCCCTCAGCCTGAAGGCCCCTAATGTGATTGATGGCTGTGGTTCACGGTAGAGGACATTCCTAAGATGAATGAGCTTCAGGTGTGTTGAAGCGGTAACGTGCACTGGGGGGAACCCCTCCTCCTCCAGACACATGTACTAAGTAAGGCCTGGCAGTCTCAGGGAGCTCAGATAAGTGATCACCATCCCCAGGTCCTCTTATGGACCATCCCTAGAGCAGTGGGTGTGAGCAGAGAGGCCCATGGAGGTGGTAACACAGGAGCTCACCTGCTCTTGTTAAATCTCTGAGCAACAGGCTCACTAGTCTCATGAGGCACTTCACTTTATAGAGGGAGGAAACTGGGGCCAGAGAGTATGGGACACTTCAGTAAGGCCACATAGCCAGTCACAGAACCAGAATTCACCTGGACTCCTCTCTGCAACCTAGGGCCACCCAGGAGTGAAGGGGCCTTCCACAGCTGTGCACTCGTGCTGGCCTGTGTAGGGAGCCGGGGACAACTCACCCAGCACACGGACGACTTTGGAGTCCTGCAGCACTGAGTTCCCACAAGCAGCCTGCACTGTCACACGCACGTCTCCAGTGTCCGTAAACCTCGTTGTCACTGAGTTGTCCAAGGAAAGGAGAGGCTGTGGGCACAAGCAGGGTCAGGCCTCTCTGGCAGGATTGAGCATGATAGGGACACTGGCCCTTGGTCTACTGTCAGGGGCACACTGGGGCTGTGCTGGTCCTGGTTCTCATCAACAAGTGGGTAGCTGCAGGCTTGTGCGCTGGAAGTGTCCAGGAGTTGTAAGGGGAGGGACTAGAATGCTCTGGCTCTAAGCTGGACTGGGAACATGCCCTGCCTCCATAGCATGGCACATCCTTCTAGACTCTAGAATTTAGAGGCTGCCTGTGGCCTCCTATAGAGCCTTTTGGTTGTCTGTTAGGCAGCCACAGGCCAGACTTTGTGTGCCATCTCAGCTCTGTTCACTGTCCTGACCACAGTTATGCCCCAGCAGGAGCTTAGACCCTACCCAGTAGCAGGAGGCAGTCACCCTCATCATGGATGTGTGGTGACATCACCTGGACTACAGGTCAGGCCATGCCATGTGTGTGTGTGTGTGTGTGTGTGTGTGTGTGTGTGTGTGTGTATATATTCATACATACACATAAATACATATATATACATACATGGCTCTGGGAGGTGAGATGGGGCTTGGGAGCATACAGGTGGCAAGGCTACAACAGAACATCAAACCTACAATCCTGATTCTTCTAGAAGCCTCATCATGTCTCCTGCTCAAGAAGTGCCCATTGCTGCCCATGGACCACAGTGTATAACGCAGCCCATGGAGTGAGGCCAAATTCAATACCACTCCTCTAAAGAAAGCCTCCCCTAAGCCCTCCTTTGACACATGTCACACCCAAACTTCCAGTCCACTACTCTATCCCATGTCTTTCACAGGACTATTCAGGAGCTTTTCAGATGGACCCCACACAGATGCTCAGGCTGGGCATTGAGTGAAGGAAGCCCAGGGCTAGTCCCTTTCAATGGTCCTATGCTGTATCTTGATGCCAGGTTCCAGGGACAACGCACTGCCCCACCTGACACACCAGATAGCAACCTATGGGAGCAGGGGCTGAGAAGGGGCATAGGGCGCACCTGCAAGCTGTGGCCGATCCACCAGTAGAAGACAGTGAGGTTGGGGTTCAGTGGTAACAGCACGGCTGTGAGGTTCACCTCCTGGTTGATGCCAATGACAGGGACTACCTCAAGGTAGAGGGCCTGCAGGGGAGCTGAAGAATCCCCAAAAGTTCATGGTTAGGGGACAGGAGTTTTCAGTGGCTACTTGATAATCTCTGTCCCCATCAAATTCACTGGTACCATCACCACCATCACATCACTACTGTCAACACCATGGTCACCACTGCCACCACAACCATCATCACCACCACTACCAGACCATCACTACTCACTACAACCCATCACCACCATCACCACAATCATCATCAGCACCCTCATATCCATCACCACCACCACCACCACCATCATCATCATCAATCACTATGACCACTCACCACGACCTATCACAGTCATCACTACTCACCCTCCCCATCCTCACCAACAATGCTAAGGTTTGGATCTAAACTGTCTCTGCCGGTACCTATTCCAAATGTTTGTTCCCTGGCTGATAGTCCTGTCTGTTCCCTAACAGAAATCCCTGTTTCACTATGGTATACTCCCTCGCCACAAACTCCACTGTGCTGTCCCACCGTCATGCAACCCCCTGGAACTCTCAGACAGACAAAGTAAACCTCTCCCCACTCGCTCACGTTCTTTCTGTCGGGTATTGTGGTCCTAGAGAAGCAAAGGTCACAAATACAGCAAACTGGTAGCAGGTAGGTTGGGTTGCTTCTTTCACTAAATCTGGCTGTGCAGGTTTAAGTCTTTGGTACTGTTTTATGGAAAGCATCTGGAAAAGCAGTACTGGGTTTTCAGGCATGCAGGAGGCAAGAATTAGAGGGTCACAGACGCTTGCACTCAGATTATAAAGGAAAGTTTGTTAAGCCAGGCAATGTGTGCACGGTGGGGTCAAATTCCCTGCAGGGAGACCTTGACAGGCCAATTCATGAAGCTTCCAGGGTGAGGCCTAGGATTGATTGGAGACCCCAGCATGGGATGCAGGAACATGGGGTGTCTGCAGGCAGTGAATGGAGCCTATGCGAGAGAATGCTGACATGGGAAGGATGTGGGCACAGCTGTCCAAGCCCACGATGCCACCACATGCTGCAGGTTCTACACAGAGCTATGGGACTCCTTGCTGTGCTTCAGGCTTGTTTTGATAAATCTTTTCTTGCTGTTCCCCTTTCTTCTGTTTTTAGGGGTGTGTGTGTGTGTGTGAATGCTCACGTAGAAAGGAAGGACCACTAAGAGGTTTCTGTAGGGTCTGAATGGAGTCTCTGGGCTTAGACTTTTGAACAGCGTTAGAACTTTTAAGACCATGGTGATCCATGAAGTTGTACTGAATGCATTTTGCATTGGAGATGTACACTGTGAGCTTCTGGGGGCAGAGCTAGAATATTATGGGTCAAATCTAAAATGCCCCACCCCTTAGGGTCATGGTTTTAGTTTGGTTTCCTATCTGGAGACACTCTTTAGGGAGGCTGTGGAACCTGTGTAGAGATGGGACTAGCTACTGGAAGCCGACCACCAGAAGCCGACCTTCCGGGGTTAACACAGTCTCTTATTCCAGGCCCATTCTCTGCTTCCTGAACCACTGTGACCTGAGGAGCCCCTGAGCCCCATATGCTGCTATTGCTATGAATGATGACATGCCTTCCTTTCTTTGGTAGACACAAGTCCCATGACACCGAGAGCCAACATAAATCATTCTTTCTTAAGGAGCTTCTGTCAGGCATTACAATCACAGCGGCTCAAAAATAGCTAATTCAGTCACCACCGGTATTACTACCATCATCACTATCATCACCATACTCATTACCACTATGGCTCCCATCATCATCACCACCATCACCGTTATCACCACCATCATCATCATCATTACAATCATCCCCAACATCATTGCCACCACTGCTGTAACCACTACCATCATCAACACAACTGTAACATCATCACCACCAATATCATCACCATTATCACCACCATCACCATCACCATCATTGCCAGCACCACTCTCATTACCTCTATCACTGTCATCATCATCACCACCTACAGCGTCACCTCCACCATTACTATCACCACCACCATTACTAGCATCGTTAACTGTCCCTTGCATCACCATGACTGCAGCCACTATTACCACCCTCACCATTCTGTCTGTGAAGACCATTGGGACCAGGTCTGAGGCCAACCCACCTACCTTTCTGTTCATGGCCTCAGTGTCCTGAGGACCTGTAGCAACCCTACAAGACTCCCTGAGCTTCCCCAAAGCCCTGGCTCTCCATTTCACAAGAAAAGGAGCAGCAAACTTACAGTTGACCTGGACAAAGAGCACGGCCTCATCATGGCCTGCCATGTTCTCGGCCCTGACAGATACTCGGTAGATGCCAGGACTCTCATAGTGGTGCCGGATGGGCTCGCCGGTCAGCGTGAGGTTCACGTACATGGCCTTGAAGCCATCCCCAAGATCCACCTGATATTTAGTGGTCAGGACATCACCCTGTAGGGAGATACCACAGGGTCACTCAGGAGTGCCTCTCGGGGTGTCCAGTGCTAGATGCCCACCCCGCTCTCTTTCCCTCAGATGGAGGCTCCGTGAAGCCACAGAGAGTAGGTTGTCTCTGCTATTAGGGCTTCAGCCTGCAGTGGGCTGTGCTGGGAGACAGCTCATGGGACCAAAGCCGGGGTCTCCTTTAGAACAGAACACCCATGAGTGATTTTAGAGAGGTATTTTAAAGGCTGTGTGTGGTCCAGGGGGATCCCCGAGCCCAAGCCAGGCCACGGGACTGGGAAGGAAAGTGGAGTGTCACATGCAGGTGGAGAATGTTTAGCATGAGGTCTCTTCAGGGAAACATAACAAAGAAAACAACCCAGTCTCTCAACATGCCAGGAATGAGGCTCAGCTGCATGGAGCAGGCAAGGAGGGGCATAAGCTGCTGGCTGACTCTGAGCTGGAGTTCCCGCATCCCTATTCAAGTTCCCCACCCCTGTCTGTCTGTCTTCCCAGCCCTCTTCCCCTCCATCCTGGTCACCCCAAACTTGCCATCAGCAGTTTTCCTAGTCCATACCCTCCAGACCTCAAAAACCAAGGGCACTTGTATATAAATGATGTTCATTTAATTTTCTTTTGTTTGTTTGTTTGTTTTTGAGACAGGGCTTCTCTGTAGCCCTGGATGTCCTATCATTCACTCTGTAGACCAAGCTGGCCTCGAACTCACAAAGATCTGCCTGCCTCTGCCTCCCTTCTAAGAGCTGGGATTAAAGATGCATGTCACCCATAGGTGGTCTTCATGTGGGTCCCCTAGTAAGGGGAGTGGGGGCTGTTTCTGATAAGGACTTTCTTGTATGCTTTTTGACCACCTCCCCCTGGGGCTGCCTTGCCAGACCATTGTGGTACAGGATGCACTCAGTCCTGATGAGACTTGATGTGCTGGGATGGGTAGGTGGGAAGGAGCTACCCTTTTCTGAGAGGGATGGGAGGGGGATTATGGGGAGCAGGGAGGGAGGGTGGGACCAGGAGGAGAGGACAGAGGGAGATACGATTGGGATGTGAAGTGAATAAATAAATTTAAATTTAAAAAAAGGTCTGTGCCATGACTGCCCAGGTTCATTTACTTCTCTCTATGGATATGCTATGCTGGCCTGGATAGAGTCACCCAAAATCCATGTCTGGTGGGACCCTCTGGAATGGACATTTAAAATAAGCCTTCAGATTCACGTCATTGAGAGGAGGTCACATGGGACATGGAGTGCAAGAAACCACAGGGTAGGAGACTTGAAGAGAAGACCATGGTGATTTGGGCACCAGGAGGGGGCTGTGTGGACACAGAGGTAGACCCTAGGAAGTGTGTTCATGAGCTAAGGGGCTCCCAGAATGCCGGGAAGCTGCCTGAGGCTTTTATAAGGCAGTCCCAGAACGCCGCATAGATGGTGCTTCGTGTGTCCATTTTACAGGTTGCAAGACTGAGGCTTTCCGGCACCCAGGCTCTGAAGGTGGGCTCTCTGCCCCTGGCTCTCCTGGCAGGGCTGGGTGAGGAGCGAGGGGAATGTCCACACCCAATTCATTCCTATGAAGGGAAGAGTTCTGGGTAACACTTACAAGTGGGTGTCTGGCTCTGGGTTTAAAGCCCCCATCCTTCAGAGCGCATGCCCTCCTGTACATCTCCCTGTGAGCTTATGTGCAGCCCGCTATGCCGACTGTCTCCTCATGTTTCTTTCCCATTTAAAAAAACTGCAGAGCCTGGGGGCTCTTGCACAGCCGCCTTCCTGTCTGTAGCTGCCTTTATCTTCCCAGCAGTTTTCCTGGCTCCAAATCTAGATGTCATTGACATATCAAGGTGTCATCCTGTGGCCTGGAGCCCCATTTGTGCTGAGGATCCCCAGCCTGTGCTTCTGGGCTAGCTTTGATGTGGGTTCTAAAAGTTTACACTGTTCCACTTCCTAACGCAGGTGTGTGGTCTATTTTGGGTTCTTGTCTGAAGTCTGGGGGGGTGGGGAGAGGTTGCTGGATGGAGAGACAGCACCCTTGCCAGTCTGTTCTGCACCTGTCAAGCACAGGCAGGTGTCTATGGGTCTGTCCCTGGCCTCCCTCCCCCAATGCTGTGAATTCTTAGATACTTAGAAAACCCAGGCTCCTCGCAGCCAGCCCTGTTTTCACATTCAGTGATGTGTAAGAGTAGGGTGCATGTAGCAAAGGAGTGCACATGGTGCCTATAAGTATGTCTGAGTGTGTATGGGAGCCAGTGTCACAATGTAAGTGTGCAGATGCCCACCCTCAGTCCCATGTTCTTACCCCCTTCCCTCCCAGGCGCAGGTTGCCCAGTAACCCCTATTTCAAGGCCTCTTTGTGTTGCTTCCCTCAACTCTGCCCATTCCAGCCTGAGCCTGACAAACAGCCCAGCAAGGGTTCCAAAGATGCTCTGTCCTCTTGTCCTCCAGACCCAGCAGAGGCTTCTACCTGCAGATGTGCTGTAGTTTCTAGTATTAAGCTCTAGGGGGCAGCATATGGCCATCTGTCCAAGCTATCTAGCCAGGAATTTGAGAGCCTTTCCCTGAGTCTGTCTGAGAGTCCAGGGAGGCCCCAGGCTGACCAGGGCCTCTGTCCTCCCATTGTCCCAACACAGACAGAGATACACAGCCCCTAGGCAGGGCTGTCTGATGGCTCAAATTAACCTTAGGGCTGTATCAGTCAGCAAGAGGACCTGGGAGGGAGGGGTGTGTGTGTGTGTGTGTGCGTGTGCGTGTGTGTGTGTGTGTGTGTGTGTGTGTGTGTGTGTGTGTGTGCGCGCGCGTGCGTGCGTGCGTGCATGTGTGTGATTGGAGGGCTGGGGGCCACAGACTTGTCTGCTTGAGAGTCCATACGTCTCCAGAGGGCTACAAGGCCATTTCTGCCTCTTCTTATCACATAGCATTGAGAGAGTGACTTCACTGCCCATGCCTCAGTTTCTTCATCTATAATATAAGCTGCTTGGGTGCACAGTGCAAGATTGCACTTCTAACAGGAAGTGACTGTCATGATGCCTGATGCGCAGGTGCTTAGTGTGGCTGGTATGAGCCCTCCATAGCCTCAGTTTCCCTGTTTTCAGGGGACCAGGTCTGTACTTCTAAAGCCAGACAGACACCTTTTAAAGGATGTTGAGTATAGCATGCACGGTCATGTTAGCTGAAGATCTGAACTCCTGTTGACATGTGATGGAGACTGCCATAAATCCTGGGGGAGAATGGGGCTCTCCCTCTGCCTTTAAGTTTTTGGAATGTTTTCTCAATGGCCATTTTTAAGTATCTTGCAGGGACCATCGACTGCTTTCTGTCAATAGAGACACAGGGATGTGTCTCTTAAACTATTAAGTTTACAGGAACCAAAGGGAAACAGAGAAGTTAACAGTTCCCTTGGGGAACAGGATTTTGGGTGATATTTGTATCCATGGTGTTTATATATATAAATGTGTTTCCTAAATATACTACAATGAGCATATATTATTTTTAAAATCAGAAGAAAATGTAACACTTGTTCTGAAGTAAAAATAGAATGAGTGGGAGACTGGGTGGAGAAAAATATATATTTGTGTGTGCATATATATAAACTTGTATTTATATCTATCCCCATATACGCACAGAAAGACTTCTCTCTGGATTGTGATTATAAGCTGTTAAAAAAAAAACTTTTATGCTTTTGTTTGGATTCCAGATCAACTAAATCAATAACATAATTAGAAGTTCAAAGTGGCTTTAGTATTGGCCTGGGGGTGCGGCTCAGCAGAAAAACGCTTCTCTGGTTTGCACAAGGCCCCGGGTTCGATCCTCAGCATTAGGAGAAAAAAAATCAATAAAATAAGTTTAGTGCTACCTATGGGGGTGAATTAGTTTTATATCAATGTTTGATAAACACAAGATCACACATACATGCGCATACACACACGCGTGCGCTCACATATTCATACATGTGGGATGTGGGGTGCATTTCCTGCTGACTTCTGACACAGACTTGCTCTTGTATTTGTTTCATCTCAAATGCTGGCGTGAACCGAGAGGCCAACTTTGGTCCTGTGGCCCCACCCTCAGGGTAGGCTGGTCTCTGTGACCATACTCCAATCCGTCTCCCCCTCGAGTGCCTGGCTGGAACTGCCCTTCCAGTGATAGTCCGGGGTGATGCTCACCTGTTCCTGTTGCACCATAAAAAGCACATCTTCTCTTGGCCGTACAGCCACTGCCTCTCCACGGATGCTCACCTGCAGACCCCGGGGTGCTGTGAGGGGGCACTGCAGCTGCACTGGGCTCTGCTGCAGGTCCACACCACCTTCACACACATTGGACACCACCTTCCGGTACCTGGGTGGATGAGGGAGGTTCAGATCCAGAGCAGACAGTGGTTTAATGGATAGGGACAGTCTCCTCTCCCGAGGTAACTCATGGCTCCAACCTCTACAGCCCCACTTACTGCCTGTGCCCCATGATACCTCATAGCTACTTCTGCCCATTTTAGAGCTGAGAGCAGTCATAATAAATGTTGTTGTTTGTTTGTTTGTTTTGATTTGTTTTTTGGCTAAGGGGTGATAGAAGGAGACAGTCTAGATTCAAGGTCTTGCTGAGAGCTTGCTGGAGGACAGAGTTGTTGAGATGGGCCTGGGCCATGGCTTCCTGGGTGGCCATAAGCATGTTACTCTTCTTGAGATGGATTCACCCATCCACTACCCATATGTCCATCCACTCATCCGACAGGGGCACAGGGGTCACTTTGGCAGCCCTACCAGGGTTTGGCAAGCAGCATTTCTTATCTGAAGTGTCAGCCAGAACCTGTATCAAATGACTAGCTGGGTGGTGGTGGTACACACCTTTAATTCCAGCACTTGGGAGGCAGAGGCAGGTGGATCCTTGTGAGGTTAAGGCCAGCGTGGTCTACAATGTGAGTTCAGGACAGCCAAGGCTAGATAGAGAAACCCTGTCTCAAAAAACAAAACAAAACAAAGAGGAGAGGACTATACAAAGATGGGTTTTTGTGGGGACAGAAGAATGGGTAGACAGATTGATGAAGGATGGGTGGATATGTGGGTGGGTAGATGGGTGGATGAAAGGGTGGATATATGGAAGGAATAGATGAATATGATATAGATAGAAGTGGGTGAGTGGGTAGATGGGTGAAGAAAGGGTGGGTGGATATATGGATGGAAGGATACATGGATAAATGAGTAGGGGGTGGATAATTGATAGACGTCAGGCTACATACTGCCAAGGCTAAAGCGTTCAGTTCCTGGCCCTCTGTTTCTTCCAGCTTTCCATGGTAAGTAATAAGGAATCCCTTACAAAGAATTAGGGAATGGACCATTGCATGGAGCCTATGGGCTCCAGTGAAGCTGAAGGCTCACAAATGCTATGTGCTTGCTATTTCTACATGAAGTCGATACATTATTAGCAGTGTGTTCAGCCCATTAGCAGTGTGTTCAGCCCCACCTCCTTGCGGGAGGGAGAAGGGTCTGCCTGCTACTCTCCCCCCTCCTCCCTCCCCCTCCCACCCCCCAGATCTAGTGACCAGCACAGCAGATTGTAGGGAGACCCACAGCATATCATGAACTAAGGTCCAGAATATGCTGGTGGCAGAGATTTCAGCTATAGAGGAGGAAAAGACTGGGGGTAGTGGATAGGAGAGTGATCTACCAACACTTCCACTTGGAATTTTGGGTTAAGCAGAGCCCCTCAGGCTTCAGCAGCCTCTGGTACCAAGCCAGTATGGCTGTGGAAGGCTCGAGAGGACCAGAGAAGGATGAGGCTGCTCTGGGGACTCAGTCCCACAGAAGTTGGAAACCTTGGAACCTTTTCTGGCCTCTCTGTTCTCTATGCTGTGCCAACACAAGGTAGCTGTCTCCTGACACTACCCTCAAGAGCTCAATGGGACCCATGGGCCACTGTGTCATTCTGGTGCCTTGCTGTGGCCTGAGCACCAGGACCATGGCCTTCCTGTCTAAGCTGTGGGCTGCCAGGAAGCACAATATAGAGTGTACTGGGGCTCTGCTCCTGGAGCTGTGGGTGAGGATGGATGGATGTGGGGGGTGGGGATGGGGGATGGGGCAGTGGATAGGTAGATGGATGGGTCCCTGGTTGCCTGGCTGGGTGTACTCACCCAAGGCTACTGGTGTAGGTCTGGCCCAGGACACAGTCTTCAGGAGGGGACAAGGGGTTGAACCAGAAGTTGGCAGAGCACTTGCTGGCAGTGGACTCTGAGGAATATGAGCGCTCAAAGCCGTAGTCACTAGGAAGGGAAAGCTGCGTTAAAAGGGGAGATTAGAGGGGCTGGCAAGATGACTCAGTGGTTAAGAGCACTGTCTGCTCTTCTGGAGGACCTGGGTTCAATCCCCAGCACACACGGCGACTCACAACTGTTTGTAGCTCCAAGAGCTAACACCCTCACACAGACATACATGCAGGCTAAACACTAATGCACATAAAATAAAAACAAATAATAATTTTTTAAAAAGGTGAGATTGGAGGTGACAGCTATGGTGGAGAATCTTACACCACAGGTCTGGATGTGGCCACCTGTGGGGACATGGCAAATCCACAAGTTTGTTCCAGAGGAGAACAGGTGGAACATACTAGCTCCATTTCAGAGCAAGGAGGATGAAAATGAAGTGGAGCCTGGAAGCCTTCCTGTGGGGAGTAAGTGACTCTCAAAGGAAGCCAGGGATGGAGAGAGAAGCAAGAAGTGGCCGTGCCACCAGAGTCAGCTGCCCTGGGAAGGGCACAGCAGGCCTGAATGTGGGGCACAGGGTAGAGAGGGTGAGGCAGGTTGAGGGTAGAGGCTTTGCAAACTACATTGTCATAGCACAGTGAGCTTTTGAGTGGAATAAATTCTTAGAGGGAGGAGAAGGCGTAGGTGAGTGTAGCTTGCTCCCATGATGCCCTAAGGCAGAGGAGGCAGTGTATGTCTGGAGAATAGGACTTGAAGGACACTGTGCCTCCACCCTGGTTCTGGGACAAGGCCATCATGATATAGAGATACTGGAGCAGCCATGGGAAGGGGCAGTACCGACCAGAGGAAGTCAGAGTCCCGGCATTTGCACACACGTGATGTGAGTGCCGATGTGAAGCTCTTCCCCTTGACACACCAGGACGTAGACTTTCTCTTCCGGAAACTTCTCTGCTGGCCCATGATGCAGCGATCACCCTGTAGCAAGAACACCAGGGTAAGGAACCAACGGAGGGTGGTGACAGCTGTCATTGGCTTGTCCTGGTGCTTCTGCCCTGGTGGCGGCTAGGGAGGGGGCATTTGTCCCCTTGACAAACAGGGAAATTGTGGTCCAAAAGAACTTGACATGATAGTCAACTGGCCCAGCTTCCCTCATCTTAAGCATTATGACTGGCCTTTGATGGTCATGGAACAGCTGGGCCAACAGGGGCCAGATCTGTGAAGATCTGAGGATCCTCATGGGGTCCATGTGGACACACAGTAGATTTCTGAGGCTATGTTTGGAGCCAACACTGTCTTGATCCCAATAACAGGGCCACCTGGTAGTGATGGGGCAGGACTGGCAGGGACTCTGTGTAGCCATAGTGAGTTGAGTTCTAGAACCTTCTCTTGACCCATCTGAGCACTTTCTTGCAAACAAATTTCTGCAGAGGGGCTGTTGAGTCACTAGCCAGATCATCCTCCATGTGCAAATTTTCAGTGTCAGGTCAGATCTCCACTTACAGAGATATCTGGCCCCTGGCTGACTTTGGCTACTGTCCCAGCTGTGTCAGAGTCCCTGACCCCAGGTGTGTCCTCTTAGGAATCTTCCAGCTTCCTTGGCTACAAATCTCCACTTGCAATTCTGTCTCCCCTGGTCTCTAATAACACCCTCCCAGCTGATCATGGCTTCAGCATGTGCCACCAAATCACACTAGTGGTCTACTCACAGTCCCCAGGTACCTACTGAAGTACCAGCTTCTCTTATACCACCCTTCAGGAGCTCATGTTCAGCCCAAGGTGTGAGGGTTAGACATTAATGATGAATTATGGTGTAGGATGGTTCTAGACCCTGAGGTCATCTAGTCTTTGCCCATTTCCCTGCAAGCAGAACTGTCTCAGATCCTATCATGGAGACCTGGCTGAGGGTGGGGCTCAGGCCCTGCAGGCTCTAGGGTCATTAAGAGCTGCAGATCAGAGCAGCTACAGGCACAAGGATGGCCCACAAAATCATTGGGTGGGAAGAGGCCTGGAGGCTGGCATCTGTGAGACTTCCTGGAGGAAAGGGACTTGTGCCTGGCCTACCTGGAGGTCAGTGAGGTCCCAGGAGCTATAGTCATCCTCACCACACTGCCTGGGGAAGGAGGGCCGGAAGTCCACCTTGACCAGCTCCCAGTCAGAGCGGAAGCTGATGTGACCAAAGACCCTGATGGGAGAAAGAAGAAAAGCCATTTTAAATTGACATTTCCCTGATATGCAGATGTGTCCCCCACTAAGGTTCTTGGTACCATCAATTGTGATGCCTCTCCTGCCCCTCAGGATCCAATGATGTGGCATGCCCTCCTCTGGCACTTGGCCCGATGTTATCACCCTCAGAATGATGGCTGTCTGTGGCTTACTGATTGCACTGGCGTAGGGCATCCATCCGACCCATGCAATCCCCTTCCTGCTAGGAGCAGGCTCTCAGGCAGGCAGGCTCCCTGACTTCTTGGCTTCCACAGAACCTTCTATAGTCTGCACACCAGGCCTTGCACTTGCCCTATGTGGGCAGGAGCCATGTACAGTGTTATCTGGCATCTCGCTGCCTTTCTGCTGGCCTCCCTCTGCTTGCCATGTGGGATTGGGTCCAGGCTGTTTACCCCAGGTAGAGCTGACACTCCAGAGAGATAACAAGTCATTGTAAGGCTTAGACAGTGGGATGAAAGGGTCAGCATCGCAGTGAAGTGCATTCTGCTGAACAGAGGGAGGGATGGAGGGAGGCCAAACACACAGAAAAAACAGTGATGCATGGAGGCTAAGCACGCTCAGCTTGGTGACCTGAGACCAGCATCCCTGGCTTCTACTCCTGCCATCCAACTGCTCTGCACGCCATGAGTGTCCTTGTCTCAGGGAACCTGCCATTCCTCTTGTCATGGTCCCATTGTCACCTTGGCAGACAGCTGAAGAGGAAGTTCCCACATCGCTGTCCTCTTTAGGGCTCAGCACATCCTGTGAGGAATGAATGCTGATCATCTTAGATTTCAGAGGGGGAAACAGACTAAGGAAGGGACCTACCCTGGATGGTACCCTGTACCTGGGGCTTGCAGCTCATACTTGTGAGGCTTGGCCTGGAACATATAATAAATTAGCCTGAGTGTTGACAGCCCAGCAACGTCTTATATGGGAACATCCCAAACTCTGCATTCTGAGCTCAGAGCAGAGGAGCAGGCAGGTTCTGCTATTCTCCTCTGTATATGTCAGTTCTGGTCTGTAAAGAAAGCCCAGACCTCAGCTCCCACTGTGAGCATCTCTCGTCTAGTTGAGTGGTCCTAACAGAAGAGGCCAAAGGGTCACCAGCTGCTTGGCAGAGAGCAGGAAATGTGAGCCATGCCATGGACTGGACCGCTGGCTCTGCCCTAGCCCCAGGTACAGCCTGCAGCCCTGCTAGGCTGAGGTCCTCATAGTACAGTCCAGGCCTGGGACCCTCTGCCCTGTGCTATGCTGGGGGAGGCAACTATGGGCAGTGTTGTGAACAATGTCCTGACAAGGTGACTGCAGATGTGACCTTTGGGTGGATGAAGATAAAGGTGTCATATGGGCGGGGCTCTGTTCTAGGCTTGGACTGAAAAGCTTTTCATTCTGGCAGCCCATGTCCCCTCCGAGGCACGTGAATGATCTCTATGTCCACTGAAATTGGAAGTTGTTTGAAGACGCAGCTTTGTGAAAGGCACCGTAGGAACCTTATGGAGCTGCTTAAAAACTTAAAACGTGAACGTGCCTGCCTGTGAACTTTGCCGCTCTCCCTGGATGAAATGCCATCTGCAGGGATGAAAGCTGCATCTGGGACCATACCGGGATCTGAGGACCTTAGCTGTACAAAGCACTAATGTCCCAAAGCAGCTACAAAAAGCAGACTACCAGATGAAGTGAGGGGAACGGAGGAGACGGAAGGGGCTCAGGGCGGAAGGTGCCCCCTTGGTGGGGCCTGGTTGGGGAAGCTGAGGCTTGGGAACCATGCCAGCTTACTAAGAGCTCTGAGAGGCCTGTCAGGGCTGTCGCCTTTGCTGCCAGGCCCTCTTGTTGCTTTGCAGACACAGCCCTGCAAACTGCTCTTGCAAAGAGACCAACGGACCAGGCTGCAGTCAGACCAGGGGAGCCAGACTTCTTCACCTGCTTCTTTTGACAAATACAAAGCGCCACACCCCTGACCGTGTCCCCTTTGTCTCAAAGCACAGCCTTCAAGGGCACAGTGCACAGACTGAGGCATGAGCCTCCCCAGGGCCTTGGCAGGTCACAGCATCATGGAGGACCTGACTCGGAACAACCTGCCTGCTACTTCTCAGGCAGCCAGGTAGAGGGAGGTATGGACTGGCTCAGCCTGCCATGCCTGGTGGTTGGCTCTTCCAGGATGCACACAGGGCCTGTGTACTGCAATAGAGTCTGCCCTGGCTTTTCGATGGCCACCCAGGAAGTAGGCTAGGAGGCTTTCTTACTGCAGCCTGACTCAGGGGAGCAACTCCAAATGTTCCTGGGAGGACATGGACATTCTGTGGAGATTTCAGGGGGCGTGCTATGGACTCTCCATGGAACACTGGAGTGTTCTGTGGGGTTCCATAGGAGTCATGGATGCTCCGCGGGGCTCCGTGGACACTTCATGACTTTATGAATGTTCCCTGAGGCCCTGGATTGGGAGAAGCATGCAGGCCATGTCATCTCCCCAGCTCTCTTCCTGGTAGTCACTGACCAGCATGGGCAGCAGATACACCTGGACCAACAGTCTCTGGTTCCTGGTAGGAGTCGCCTAGCCTGGCCATCTCTGACAGTCCTCCTTAGCATGTGGGAGGTTGTCACTGCATCCTTGTCACCTGTAGGTCTGCCGTGGCTTCACTGAAATCTTGTTTACTGAACTTCAACCACACATCAGGTGATACCCATCCAGGCACATTAGTTGACCTAGACTGAAGGCACCCCCTCCTTGTGGGGGAGGTCTCAGGAGGATCTAGCAAGCAAGGCCACACATATGTGCAGAGCCCAGACAGACACAAGCTCTTGAAGGGGAGAGAAGCAAGGCCGCCTTCTTGGGAGGCAGGAGGAATGCATAGCTTTGTGACCCCCTCACTTCACAAGCCTGAGGGTGCAAGGCTTGTTTTAGGTTCTCCCTTCCCACCCCACCTTCCATTCATTGCCAGAAGGTTGTCCCCACCCCTGGCCTAGCAAGAGCTCATCTTCAGGTGTCCTGAAGGCTGCTCAATCTGACGGCCTGTGCAGTCCTCATCCACCCTGGCAGGGAGCTGAGAGATACAAAGGCAGTCTCTCTCCTAGCCCACCCTCAGAGGCCCTTAAAGCCAGTCCACACTTTACAGCTAGCTCTCCTGAGGCCTCAGTGTCAGCATACAATAGGTGCTCAATAAGTGCACTTTAAGCACAAGACAGGGTAGAAGATTTCTGGAAGGGGCAGACCCCTCTCTACATCCCGGTGGCCTGGCCTCACATCTCTGCTGTGCTCAGTTGCTACCTGCTCTGTGGGGACAGGCTGGCACACATGGCTGTGACCTTGCTGGACTTGGGGAGACTCATGATTCTCCAGTAGGGGTGAGTATGAAGTAGGGACGGTGAGGAGTCGCGTTCTCTCAGGGCTTCTCCACATGGACACCCGTGAGAGCATCCAGTGAGCTCACAGAAGACACAGGTGGGGATGTCCAACTGCTAAGAGCTTCCCCTGGCCCTTCACGCCCACACCACAGACAGCAAGATTACACCTGCCAGGATGCCAGGGCCCACTCTAGGTTGAGTGTTGTGAGGTCACCTTGTCTGACCAGTTTATGAGATGGGAGCCGGCCTACCTGCCTTATGGGACCCACATCAAACATGGCTCCCACTGCACAACCCTGTCAGGCCTCAGGACCTCAGCTGAGCCACATGACCAAGTACTATCCTTACTACCAGGTGGGAAGGAAACAGTATGCACTGGCAAGGGGCCTGGCCTATGAAGCTTTGTTCCACTCCTAGCCAATCAGTACCCTGGGTAAGGATGGAGTGTCCCCACCTGCTGGCCTGGGCTAAAGGAGGAGTCACTGGCCTGAGACACGCAGGAGGAAGCAAGGGCCCAGCGTGAGCCCACCTCAGAGCTCAGAGACCACAGCCAGCCAGCCTGGGGGTGGCTCTGACCTTTGTCCTCCTCCCACCTTCCCGTTTCACCCATGCCCCTCTACACACTCACGTCATAACGAGCGTCTCGTCCCCTGGTTCGCTCAGTAGACCATCCACGAACACTGAAGTGCTGGTGAAGTTGTGTGTACTCCAAGTGTGGCCCTCATCCACGCTGAACCTACAAAAGATCACCAGTGTCCACAGGGCGGCATGACCTTAGCCCTTTTTATGACTCACTATGCCCAGGCCTGACTCCTATCCAACAGAGGCGATCCCTGGGACCACCTCAACACCTAGGCCACAGCTGGACCACAGCCTCCTTTTCTCAGACAAGACCACAGCAGCTCCCTACTAGCACCAGCAGGCATCCTTGACTTATTAGTAATGTGATGGACTGGTGCCTTAGACATATTGCTGGGAAACCATACAAGCACTGCTCCCTAGGAGCAGCAGGGGCATCTGAGCCATAAAAACATCCAGTAATAGCATGATGCGGGGCATGAGCCTTTGCGTAGGGTTCCTCCGTCAGTGTGGCATGTTCAATATCACAGTGATGTTACCTCCCTGGATATGCATCTCTTTTTCAGACTAAAGTAACACTGGCTCCCTGGTGGTTTCCTAGCTCTGCCTCCTAAATGCCAATGTTACCTTGCCCTCACTTTGTCAACGGGTCCTTTAGCTTTCTGAAGCTTTGGTTGAGCCAACTCTTACCTGGGTGCTCATTGGCTTCCTTGTCCGTACAGCCTGGCCACGTTCCTCTACAAACATGTTTTTCCCCCCTGATACCTAGGATGCCTCCCTGGATTCTTCAACCCTCAGCCCCTCTTGTTGGCATCTTCACTGTTCTTGTGCTACAGGCTGATGGCAGCCTCTAACCTTGACTAGGCTACATATTCTTTGTTCATCCTCAGGGTAACATGGTCCATCTCTGGGGGCACCTCAGCGAGGGGGGTTGGGAGGAGTGGGTCACCCAGTGTTAGGCTCCCAGGGAACTGCTCTGGTATGCTTTGTGCCCTCTGCCCACATGCCCAGTCTCTGGTCCATGATCTCACTTGAGGATCTTCAGAGGGATGGAAGTGTCCTTAATGGCAGCGATGACACCACCGTGGTCCAGGTATAATACATGGTGCTCTTCCTCAAAGACCTGCGGGGTGACACACACTCGGGTGAGACCCCCGACAAGGCCAGTGGAGCCTGATCAGGGAGAGATGCCAGCTCTCTAATAGCCTCATAGATACCCCTGAATTAGCATATGAGGAGTGAGTGGGGCTTGAGGGATGGTAGCAATTTCTCTACGCTGAGGGATAGAGGAAACTATGGTGTGTACTCTCACTATCCTGCCCATGTTAACCCAGGTCAGCAAATGGCCCAGCAACGAGGAAAGCCCAGTGTGTTCAGAGCTGAGTTCAGGATAAGCTCCAGGCCTATGCGGGGTGCAGTGACAGAGCCTGGATCTTTGATACCTCTGACACCAGGTAGATGTGGCCACCTCTGGCTTCCTGTAGTCCCAGCCTTACTGATATGTCATCTTCCCTTCCAGCCAGGGAGCTCCTGGGAGGCAGATGATTTTGAGTCCTCTGAGACCATATCAGTGGATGAATGGCTACTGTATAGACGAATTAATGAATGGATGCTTTGAAGATAAATGAATGAATGCCCACTGAGGGTTTGGGGGAGGGGCAAGGTATCTTGATAGGGTCCACCTAGGGGGGACAACTCTATTGGTCATAGCCCTATGCCAATATCCTGGAGCAAGTGCCATCTTAACAGATAGGAAGCTGGGCTTACAGCAGTAAGATTTGCCAAGGCCTCACAGCTAGGAGCGGCGGAGCCAGATGTGGCCCTCACTCACTCCAGGATACTTCAGCGGACTGGCACACATGGGGTACAGAGCATGTCTCCAGACACTGTGAGTGAGGGCCCTGCCACCAGGGCCACATCATCCCTCTTCTTCCAGCTAGTGGCTGCCATCCTTCCTGCTATGGGTGCTGGAGGTGCCTGGGCTTAGGAGACTAGAGAAGAGCCCTGGGTCCTAATTGTTAGCTAATTGTCACCCAAGACCTCAGTGGGCTGGCCCCTGTGAGCCCTTCCATCTGCAGCAAGGTGACCTGGGCCGCAGAAGAAGGGAGGAGCACTGTGGAGCATGCTGGAGCCATGCCATGGTCCAAGCTAGATAAGGCAAAAGAAAGGGCTGAGCCATTGTTTCCGGATGGGTGTGACTCCCCCTCCCCCACCAGCCCTGGCTGGAGTGGAAAAGGTCCTGCCTGACTCCGGGAAACTAGGCCCAACAGAAAGCCAGTTGGAGAGAAGGTCAGGGAAATTGCCAAGGAAGCTTCCGACAGTTTCCACACTGTGGCTCTCTGCACCTTCAGCAGCCCCTCATGTGCAGGGCTGGAAGGAGACCTAGACCTATCCCTGGCTTAGCCTTTTCTCTGCTCCCCTCAGAGTCCTAGCAGAGGCTTAGAATGCTGTTGGTGAGATCCCTGGTCACTCCAGGAAGCTCGGGGTCTTTTGCTATCTAGGTTTTGGGACATCTTGCTCTGCAGACGAGGCTGGCTTTGAACCTGCAGCAGAAACTCTTTCCCCTGCTTCCCAGATGCTGTGGTTGGTTACAGGTGAGCATCACCAGGTCTGGCTGGGGGGCTTCTGCCTTACAGCTTGTGCCGCTTCACAGGAGAGCTTATGCCACTTGGTACTCTGGCCCATCTCTATCCGTCAATGCCTCTCTGGGCAGGGAGGAGACACTGCAGCAGCCCCAAGTGCCCTACTGGTCTGGAGCTATTGATAGCTCGGTCCTCCAGCAGCACAGTTTTCCTCCCCAACCACAGCTGCCTACAACCACTATATGTATCTGATTCTCCCTGACACACACATATACATGTGCGTGCGCACACATATGCACACAGGTGCTGCCCCATCAGGCGCCTCACCTGTGAGCCCTGCTGTCCTCTGGCAGGAAACCTTACCCTGTAACACTGGTCCCGAGGAGTCCAAGTTAAACCTAAGCAAACTGCTTCACAAAAGTGGCCCCTCAAATGTCTATAAAGTGAGGAAGCCCTCCGGCACTGCCATAAATGAAGGTGGACAGAAAGGCGACCTTTAAGAACCTCAGAGTGGCTTCGCTGGCTTCAGTGAAATAGAAATATTTAATGCAATAAATCTCTTCTGCCCTTTGCAGATGCCTTGCTTGTTGCATCTTATTAAAAAAGCAGCGGCCTTGCACCTTGATGAAGGTGAGCTCTGAAAGCGGGATGGGTGTTTGATGCCTCTGGGGAGGGGTGGGGGGGATGTGGCTAGGATGGCCAGGCATGGGGGAGATGACCCGGGAACAATGCAGGTGACTGTCTACAAGCAGTTGGACACTGATGCTCTCTAGTGCTTGTAGCCAGATCACCCCTCTGTAAAGCTGACAGACCAACTCAGCTAGACTCCCACCCACCTAAGAGAGGCAGCCAGTGTCTGTTTCACAGGGATGTGAGATGTGTGGGGTGGAAACCAGCAGCTTCCATGTGTCATGGGCTCTGTGGCCTGCCAGCCCTCCTCTTGGTACCCTCACTGTTCATGTGCTCAGGCTGATGGCAGCCTCTAACTAGTGGCTCTGACATGCATGTGCAGCTGTGATTGGGAGCTACACGGAGTCTTGCTGTTGAAGGGATGGTTCCCAAAGGCGGACTTTCCTCATTTTCTTTCCTTCCTTTGTCATCTTGGGCCACACTCCTTTGTCATAGCAATACACAAGACGTCCCCCAGGATCCTAAATTTGCCCTTCTCACATCATCTTCATTCATTTATGTATCCACTGTCTCTACCTCTTGCCCTGAAGGAGCTCAAAGCTGAGGAGGAGGTGGCCATGTGGTCTTCTGTCCCCTTTCTCAGGGACATGCCTGCCTGTGCAGTACTTTTAGGATCTATAACCCCAGCAGAAGCCACAAAACACTAGACAGATGTTCGTCCTCCTCTGCCCCACCCCCACCCATGCCTGGCCCCTCTCCCTGGACAAGTGCTAGTCCTTAGCAGAGGCCTCAGGCTGCTCCTGAAGTTGTGAGGCTGGTAGTCAGGTGCAGACACCTGGCTCAGGAGTCTAGAGAGTCTCAGCAAAAGAAGGGATACAGAATAGAGTCCTGAGGGGATTGAAGAATACCAGGAACTTTTGTCACCTTACCTGCCGCCAGGTGTGCCCGCAGTCAGATGTGATGTACATTTCCTCTTTATACTCCACCAGCTGTGAGCCCAGGTTACCTGACCCAATAAAAAAAAAAGCCGAGATGCTCTAAGACCCGGCAGAGGCCCTGATCAAGGTCTGAAAGTCCCCAGAAAAAGAAAGTGTGCCAAGGCCTATATTTCTTCCATGGTTACCTACAGCAGGCCCCTGTCTGCCTTGCTTTTCAGATAGTGGCCCTGGTGTGACTATAAGGCTTGAGCTGGTCCCCTCGGGGCAGAAAGAGCTCAACCTAGCTGAGCCTAGTGCAAGGCTCCAGCCTTAGCTCCGAGATGGACAGGCTCAAGTGTTTCCATGTGCCCATGGGTGCGTGATGCTGGTCAGGGTCAGGCAGAAGGACAAGAGCCAGCTAGGGCAGTATGGGCTTGTGGTCCCTGAGAGATGAGAGGGCTGCATATGTATTTGGGAACAGTGCCTTGGAGGCTGAGTGAAGAGAGAGGCCAGAGTGAATCTGGGCAAAAGGCAAACATAGAGCAGATGCACATTCGGTTGCTGTGGAAGGCACAGTTGTGATATGGGGGAGATGAAACAGGGAGCAAGGGCTGAGCCCTAGCCTGGGTCATCTCCAAGTAGATAGCATCCCATCCAAGATGCAGGCCAGCCCAGCTCAGAGCAGCTATCCTATGTGAGCTGCTGCAGAAGGGATGGGACCTTCCAGTGAGGACCATAGCCCTGTAGGCTCACAGCACAGGAGACATATGGGTTTGCTAACTGGACCTAGTTTCCCCAGAATCTCATCATGGCCTGCAGCAAAGAATGTTCTGATAAGCCAGCTAGTTGCATCAGGATAGACCGTTATCCACCTGCCTGCCCACCTCTCCACCCACCTATCCATTCAACTCCCATTCTACCTACAAATCTACCATCCATCCATCCACCCACCATTTTACCCATCATCCACTCAGCCACCCAGTCATCCATTCCTTCACCCATCCACTTACCTATCCCCCCTCCCAACCACCACTCATCTATCCATCCACCCACTTATTTATCTTCTCATTTATCCATCCACCCATCCATTTGCCCATCTATCCATGAACTTACCCACCTATCTAGTCTCCCTCCACCAATCCCATATTCATTCTTAGGATTTCCAGGGGGAGTCAAGTCCCCTCAGAGGAGATGACACTACCTCTAATGGACAGGGCATGGCCCCAAGCTCATGGCTTCCAGTTCCCATCCATGAGACAGGAGCTCCCCTCAGACTGTAAAGGCCTGCTGTAGCCACCCACCTGCACCCATGATGAGGCCAGGGGCAGTGTCCTTGGTGTGCACTGTGCCTGACACGTAGGGGTTGTCTGCCCATCGCAGGTGTAGGTGCAGGTGGCAGTCCGGCTGGGGAGGAAAGAAGGAAGAATGGTCAGCACATAGGAAAACCAGTTCTGCAGCCAGAGCTGTGCTGGGGCCTTTGTCAGCAGAAGCTGGGTAGGGGTTTCTTGAAAGCATGGTGGGCAGCTGTGTTCAACTGGCTGCTGGGTGATGGGTGTACAGTATGAGGATGGCTTGAACAGGAGCTTCCTGGAGCCTAGTGAACCGAGGGGTGGAGTAGAGACCAGCCAGGCAAACTGCTGGAGAACAGAGACTCGAGGTCTAAGAGAGAGAGGGCCTCCAAGTGGCTGTATCTTCTTCAAGGCAGAGGCCATGTGGCTTGGAGTCCCCTCAGTTCTCCTTACATGGCCACCACATGGATAGCTGGGCCAAAGAAGGAGTGTGATTCTTGGGGTCTGGGCAACCCCAGCTTTTGTTCATTTAGTCATCCATCCATCCATCCATCCATCCATCCATCCATCCATCCATGCATTCCTCCATCTAAATCCTTTACTGAGTGCTTAAGCCTGAGGCCCAATTTCTTGGCTTCCAATAGGCTTTTCCTAGACTGAGATGCCAGCCAGTCAGAGATGTAAGCCCTCTGAAGCTGCCTAGAGTCAGATCAGGTCATAGAGGCAAGCAGGACCCCAAAGGAGCTTATACAGCAAGCCCAGGTATCTACAGGTAAGGTGTCTGGCAGGTGAATTATCCATTCTACCCCTCCCATATGCAGGAGCTGGCAGATCTTCTGCAGAATGGTCCAGCAAATCAAATCCTGGATTCCTAGATGGATGGAGAACAGCATCGACTCAGCCTCAGCTCTGCCTAGAAGTTTCTGACATACTGGTCCTTCTGAATGCATATGTTTCTGTGGGCTTCCATTAAAAACCCCAGACATCAACAGATTCAAACCCATTTCCCAATTGAGATTCCTCTATCAGACCAGGGTTAGGGAGATGATTCAGCGGGTAAAGGTGTTTGCTGTGCAAGCATGGGGACCTGAGTTCGATCCCTGGTGTGTCCATCAAAGCTAGGCACAGCTGCGTGTATCTGAAGCCCTAGGGCAAGGGGTTAGTGGTGGAGACAGGCCAATCCTTGGGCTTTACTGGCCAACCAGTCTAATTAGTTGCTGACCTCCATGTTTAGTGGAGGGACCCTGCCTCAAAAAATAAGTCTGGGAACAATAGAGGGGGACATCTCATTAACCTCTGGATTTGGCATGTGCTCACATGAATGTGCGCTCGTATACTAACACACACACACACACACACACACAAACACACACACAGATCTGATCAACTATTCCACTACATACATGCATCTATTTCCTCATGGCTGGAAGGAGACATCCCTAGCCAAGCCAGTCAGAGAACTGGGAGTCAACGCATGACCAAAAGTAAGAGAATAAAGTTAGCAGAGAAATCCCGCCAGCCTGTCCCAGGCTCAGGGACAGCGTCAACACATGAGCTAAGACCATGACTAAGACTCCAAGTGTTCCTGGGTGGTATGAATTTCCAGGGCCCTTGGCACTGCTGTCTGAACCCTGAGCCACATGTGGCTGAGAGAAAGACACTGTCAGGCATGAGGGCCTGGATTTGATCACCTGTCAATCTGTGTTGTTCCACTCTGGATGGAGGCCACAGCCACTCATGTAGGAACAAGGGCTTCAGACTGTTACTTGGTGTACCTATAGCCCATTGGCTCCCAGGTGCTTTGCTTTAGCCTCCAGAGCACTCTATGCCTGCCTGTGCCACTTGGCCACTTTCTCCTCCTCCCATCATCCTTGGGTCCCCTGGACACAAATCTCATGGAGGCTGCCTCCTCACTGAGCTGCGTAATTGCAGACAAGACCCTTCTCTTAGCTGAAAGTTGCTTTGGCAGATTAATGTGGCTTAGCTTCCCCAAAGATGACACAATAATTAGCCTTTCATAGCAGCTCTGGACCTAAGAGGGTTTTTTAATAAATGGCAGGTGATTCATTCCTCATGCAGTTGGGCAGGGATTGCAGGCCTTCTACATCTACAGTGGGGCCCAAAGAGGAGGCCTGAGAATAGAATGGAGCAGAGATTCAGGACAGAGGGTACCCATCCCTGCCCAGGCAAAGCTGCTCCTTAGGGCAGCTCATACTTGGCGGCCGCCTGGTGACTGGAAAAATGCTGTCTTTCGTGGCACCTGTCACTCTATATACTTCCCCCAACTCTCAATAACATTCAGTAACATGCAGAAGCAGGCTTGGAAGACACTGTTCCTACTGTCCCTTGGACCTCTGCTAGCACCACAGGGTCACACCAGCACTATTCTGGTAGGGAACACAGGTATGGACAGCAGATGCTAACCTAAGTCAGTGACTCCCTAGCTTGGAACAAGAATGATGTCCATGTTTCCCTCTGTGTGTATCCCCGGGCCAAGCAGAAACTGGTGGCTTGTGTGGTCTCGAGTGTATCCCAGCAGTGGCATCTATGCCACTATCTTGGAGGCATGTGACAGGGTAGAGTACCTACCGGCTGGCAGTTGGTGGGCTTCCCATTCATGTCAGTGCTGGGTGGTCTCAGGTAGTCCCAGTCTCGGCCCTTGTTGTAGGTTATGACCGTTGTCACCTTGCCATCCACTTTCTGGTTTGCTAAAAAGACTCCCTTCACTCCTCTGACCTGAGGAGACACAAGAAGGACCATAAAGCTCCACACAGATTACCCAGAGTGACAGCGATCAACCTTCGCATCCTACTGAGAATGCTGCATGTGGCTTTGCCCTCCCTCTGGTTGCAGCCTGACACATGGAGACTGGTCCCAGGCTTAAATGGGAAAAGCTCTGTCTGCTCCAGGGTCTGGCTGATCTGTAGGATGCCATCAAATGCCAGAGAGGGCTCTGGTCCCCTGACCAGTATCTGTTGAAGGGATTCCCCTCTCACCATGCCTACTCTGGAGCTTAGGATCCCCTCACTCACTGTAACTATTGACCTTCAGGGTAGGTCCTGTGCCACAACAGATGCTTCTGGCTTTTCTTGGGGCCCCACAGCTCAATCTCCCCAACAGGCCACCTGATGGTAATGAGAAGGAAAGACCGTGCTATCCTAGCATGCACTGAGAGGGCTCTACTCTGCCTTCATGTCTCTCTTTCTCAAGGGGTCTTACAAGGTTCCCAGGTGAGGATGCAGCAGAGCTGGCCACAGAGTTGATTCATAAGAAAGCCCCAGAGCCAGTCGTTCCATCACATTAAACCCAGTGGTGCCCTCACAGGAACAGCCTATTCTTCAAGCCTCTTATTGACAAAGACTTATAGTGACATTCACTGAGCATTTCTAGGGTACTGAGACAGGGACAGGAATGCTCCCAAGCATTCCTTTTATCCAAGACCCACAGCAGAGCTATGTCTGCTTCTCCTTGTTTAGTATGGTGTTGCTGCTCAGCAAGCTCCTCAAGGGAATGGGGCTCAGACAACTGTGACTTTTACTCAGAACTCTAGAGCCAGCTATTATAATTAGGCTGTAACAGTCAACAAGGTCATCGGTGCTTTCTTCACACCGGCACTGAGCTTAGCTTACATCATCTCATTTGAGCCTGAAAAGTTAAGGCAGTTAATTCTCAGTGTGTATGTCTGCTGTGTAGGTGGACAGTCCGCCAGAGATGTGCTGCCACGGATGTAGGAATGGAGTGAGGAATAGGTGGACAGATGAAGGGATGGGCTGGATGGAGCACAGATGGAAAGACCTACGTCGGTGAATGGATAGGTGCATGGAAGGGTGGATCAATGGATAAATAAGTGGATAGTTGGATTGATGGATAGGTGAGTGGGTTGGTGGGTGGTTGGGTAGGGGGATGGAAGACACTGTTGGATGGTTGGATGGATGGTTGGGTAGACAGGTAGATGAGTGGGTGGATAGGCTGATGTGTAGATTGGTGGTTGGATCACAGATGAATGGATGAGCAGATGGGATGAATGAGGATGAATGAGTGAGTGGATTATGGATGACTGGATAGATGGGTAAATGGATGGTGGATAGGGTGGATAAGTAGATGAGTGGATGGAGAGATAGATGAATGAATGGGTGGGTTAGTAGATAGGAGGGTGGTGTATCTACTTCCTGTAGGTGCTGCAACATCACAGACATTGCTCCATGCAACACACTTCTCATCTACTGCTGTGGTGGTCAGACCTCTGGCCTGAGTCTCTGGTCTATTGTCGGAGTATGGTCCTGTCTGGAGGCTTTAAGGAGAAATCTGTTTCTTCAGCATTGGCTTTGGCTCCTGTATCTCTTCCTTCATCTTCAAAGCCAGCAATGCAGAGATAGTTCCTGGGCACTATCATAGCTGTCCTTTGTGGGACCATTACTGCCTCCCTGTTCCACTTTCAAGGACCCCATACCTACCAGGGCTCTGTGGAGATGGTGTATAACACTGTCTATGGAGTAGGAGCCTCAAGCCTGCCTGTTGCCTTGACTTCCCTTTGCTAGGTGGTGTGGCATACACAGGCATTGGTTCTGGGGATCACCAAGGGGCTGGCTGGCTGGGTGAGCATCATTCTGTTTAGCAAGTGTACTCTCTGATACCCACATACACACATGGGTTTCTCATGTGAAATGTACTCACCCATTGAAAGGTCTCTGAGGCTCCCCTCTCATCACAACATCAGTATAAGTTAAAAAAAAAAAATCTCTATCTAAATTTCATCAACTCAAAGGCTGCAAATCGTATCGAATAGGTATAATATACAAATGGGCCTGTGAAATGAAAGAGTGACCTACTTGCTCCCGAACTACAATGTGGGGCCAAGCATAGGGTGTTTGTGAAGGACACTCCAGTTAAAAAAAAAAAAAAAAAAAGGAAGCCCCACTGTCAAGTGACTTGGCCACCCCACAAAGATCACTCCCTGGTGCCACAGATAGAAATGGCTGCTTGTGGCCAGGGATCAGCTCTTTGACTGTCTTCCCACCCCAGCTCTGCAGTTTTCTGAGTCTGTAGACCCTGGGTCCACGCCCTTCTGCTATGCTTCCCTCTGTCCCTGCAGTGGAGGCTACTGTGTTTCTGCTGTTTTGGGATCTTGGTGAAGGGAACAGTATTCACCACAAGACACCCCAAGACCAAGTTCTCAGCACAAAGGACATGTATTTGCCCACAAGGAATAAAGGGCAGAGAATAAGAGATTAAGACAGGAAGCAGAGGATGAGGGAGAAGGGGAAAGGAACAGGGGAGGGGAGGAAAGGGACATTTGCCCCAGAGGAATCTGGAGAGAGGAGATGGGCATGGCCCATGGCAAATGGCAGTTTATAAAGGTAAAAGGGGGAGCCCCATGTTGGGATGAGGTATTTAATTTTAACTGGACATGTTAATCACGTGAACTGAAAGGAGTTTTTGGTTGCTGGGCTTCAATATTTTGACAAGCCAGACCTTGGAAGTCAGCCTCAGGAGGAGGAAGTGGCCAAATAAAAGAATGGGCCTTGGGGGCAAGCTTTAGGAATGTGATCTAATGGTCTGAAGCAAGGCAGAGGGAGTAGGGAAGGGCAAGACATGCCAGAGCCATCTTTGCCGTGCTGTGGCTGGCTAGAGTCCCTTTGTTCAGCGTCTCTCCTGCCACTGTCATCAGAATTTGCTGCAATGGATACTGTGCTCCTCCACAGAGTCAGCCTGGTGGACATATCTCCAAAAGTGTTTCAGAGCATCTCGTGTGACATGCTGCGTGACCACATGATCACCAAAGTTATGTGATTTGGCCTGTGATACTCTGTGACACCCTGGGTCCTCTCCCTAACTCTAACATAGCTAACAAAAAAGTTCTGTCAAAAATTCAATAGCCTCAGGGGTCCTCACAGACCAGGTAGACATGTTGCTGATTTCCTAGTGACCATGATAGTGACAGTACTGGCCACATGCAGGAGATTCGTGTGCTAGCTGCCAAGCCAAGCCCTTCCCACCCAATCATCCCTAGTCCCAGAGAAGGTGGGCACTGGGAACACGGAGTTTTGCTGGACTGGGCCTTGTTCTTTCATAAGAAAGATATCCCTGAATTCTTGCAGTGGCCCTAAAAGAGGGCACTGTTACGGGCGCTGCTTCAGGAACCAAGCCCAGGGAGGTTAAGTAACCTGCCCAGGACGACACAGCACAGCACAGCAGACACATACAGAAGCTAGAGAGCAGCCCAGTTGATGCAGGCCTGGAGCTGAGCCTATCACTACTTCCTATGATCCTCACTTGATGAAGTCAGAGAAGATAAGACACTTTAGAAGCACCAGCTGGTGGGCAGTGGATACTCTTTGCGCTTGGCTGTGAGAACTTCCTTCATGCCCTCCAGGCTCTCCCTGGTGGTCTCTGTCTGTGCATGGCTCACTGCTTCCTCACCTAGCTGACTCCTGCTCAGCCTCATCTCAATGCTGCACTCCTCCTCCAGAAGGCCCACCCTGACTCTTACAGAGATTTGTCAAAAAGGGGGCATTGCACTGTGTCCCAGCGACAGCGTGGGCTTAAGGACACTGCTGGGAGTCATTGTCTTCATAGAGGACTGGAGGTGGACAGCATGTCAAGGAATCCTTGCCAGCAAGGGAGGGTGAAGCCCCAAGTGTGGTAGGCAGTATGTGTGTGGTGGGTATCTGTGGAGAGGGTAGACAGCACCTCCCCATGTCAGAACAATCCATGGGGGCCTTCCCATCTGTCACTGCTCAGCCTGGCTTGGGGCAACAGCCCTGTGTCTGAGGGCGCCAGTGCTCAAATGTTGCAGAAACATCCCGAGGACTAGGGGAGGGCTGCGGGATGACACTGTCCCTCTGCAGCCCCAGATGGGAGGTAGCACTGACAAATGGGCTCTCCTCACAAGCAAATGATTACATTCATCATTTTGCTGGCGATAATGGCTCCACACTGCTGCTGACAGCTGGAGACACATTGAGGCTGCCTCCACCTGGGAGGTCCCCTCTCATTCACAGGGACAAAGCCCATTGTCTGCCGGGGGCTACCCTCTAAGTCAGACTCACCACCCAACAGAAGCACCAGTAGGTCTCCTGTGGCTGCCCCCACTGGCCTGGGCATCCCCAGGGCAGATGTGAGGGAAGATCTTGGTGGACGGTGTGGCTGGCTCTATTTCTGCTCGGATCTGGTCTGTCTTAGAAGGTTGTTGGTGGTTGGGGAGTGGGCAGGTGTGTGTGTGTGTGTGTGTGTGTGTGTGTGTGTGTGTGTGTGTGTGTGTGTGTGTGTGTGTGTGTGTGTCTTGCCGAGCCTCAATTCCCTGACCTGCACATGGGCTAAGTCATATCGCTGACCCTGGCCATAGTGTCCACAAGATAAAAGAGAGGATTGTGAATGTCAGGCCCATCTCAGGCATCTAATGGACGTTTTGTGGATAGGACCCAAGGCCCAGCACACTCTCACCCATGAAGAGCATTGGTGTGAACCCCAGAAGCTTGGGTCAGTGCCTTGGCATGGGTGGGAGACCCTGGAAACTTGTGTGGAGCCAGGTAAGGCCCAGACCCCTGCAGGGGTGAGGCAGGGTCTGTCATCTCAGGCAGGCAGGGGGAGAGGCCACGCCAGAGCAGGTCAAGATGGATAGTGTATGTGGAGGGCTGAGCACTGGTAGAAGAGGTGGTATGGATGTGACAAACTCCAGCTCTCAGGACAGAGAAAGGAAAGAGGAGTCGTGGGACAGGAGAGGAACAGAGTAGAGAGCCCCTCCCAGCTTCAAGATAGCTGCTCAGACCACACGTGGCCGTGGCTGCCTTTGCATGGGGAAAGCCTTGTATGCTAAAAGACCGATCCCAATTCTGCAAGATGTCGGCCGCCAAGAATCTCCTGCTCGTTAGCAAACACTGTCTCAAGGAGCCTCATTAATAACCAGCTTTTTTTCTCTGTCTTTAACCCCCTATGCCCTTCAGCCTCAGGCTCAAAAGCCTGGGACATCTGGTGCTTTGCAGGTATCAGTTGCACCTGAGAAAGTAGGGAAGGGGGGAATACAAGGCAGCTGTTGCTACCCTGCCTGGTGCCTACCTCGAGGATGTCGATGACCACATTTTCCTCAGCCTGCCTTGAGCTGCGCACGTTCTCCAGCACCAGCGAGTAGTGTACTCCGCGGAGGTCTGACTGGTACAGGTTGTAGGTGTCCACCTGGTTCCACTCCTGTACAGCCACGAACACCTGCTGCTCATCCGTGCTGATGATCTGCAGGTCCTAGAGACCGGAGAACTGTCAGAGATGGTAGCCTGGGATATGGGTCCCACCTCCCCACTGTCCTGGAGACAGGCTGATCGAAGTTGGCATCCTGGTGAGCCATGTTTAGCCCTGTGGTCTTGGGCAAGTGGCTTCACCTCCATGGACCTCCATGCCACACCTCTAAAGTGGGAGTAATATTTGGACCCCTCACACCAGGTTGCAGGAGTAGCCTAGGAATGCCTCCTCTTTTCTACCCTCACTGGACATTGTCTATATCCCTACAATGATGAAGGGCTCTCCCAAGTACCCCATATGGTCAGAATGAGTGGCAGGTGCAGAGCTTGGCTCCCCACATCCTGGGAGTCAAGTGTCCCTTCATTTGTCAAGTACCTATTTATGAAACATTTGCCTGCTGTCTGAAACAGAGGACTTGCTGCCAGCCCTATCTCTGGCCTGAACTTCAGAAAGGAAGAACTTGTTTTAACTGTCAGAGTGTGGTGCTCCAGACTGCACCCTAGAGACATGCTCTACTTGTCCACCGTCCTCTGCACCCAGCCCTCAGCCCCATGGGACAAAAAGTACTGGGAGAACAGCAGCCCAGGCAATGGCTCCAGGCCTCAGTTTCCCCTTGTGCATCAGGAAGCTCTGTGGGAATCGGCACAGGCCTTCAGAATCTGAACACAACTCTACAATTCAGAAAAAGAGTCCCGGTGTCTGAAAAGCAAAGCCGGACTGACCTTGGCTCTGTGTTATCCCTGTGTCCAGGTCTGTGAGGACCACCAGGAATGTTGCAATCAGGGAAGCTGTGGCTAGGTATCAGCACAGCACATCCCCCCCCCCTCCAGCTCACACCTAACAGGCTTCGCTCTGGATCCTCCGTGCCTTTGCTTTTTATTCCCTGAAGTTCCTCTCCAGACCTCTGACAAGGGCTGCCAGGCTATAGGAACTGAAGATGGAGGCAGGTGTGTGCATCACATGAAGATATCCCTTCTCCCTCATGCCTTTTGGGGTGTGCTCATTTTGGGGAAGTGACTTTTATTTGTGTCCTTTTGATGAGGGGACGCACTGGACTCCTGAGTGCTGACACGTGGCTCTTCCCCTCATTGCCAGACTGTACCCTCTGCCATGTGCCCCAAAAGGGGAATTACTGAGCTGGGCATGGATGTACATTTCTGGAACCTAGCACCCAGGAGGTTGCATTAGGAGAATCATGAGTTCGAGGCCAGTTTGGGATACATAGCACACCCTCCTTGAAAAAAATTTCAGAGGTGAGGTTTTACAGAAAAGGGGTTCAATGTGCAAAGCACCTATCATGTACTCCACAGCTAGAGAACTCCATAGGCAAAGGATCTGGGCTCAGTGTCTACAGACGTAAGCCAGATACACAGAAATGCTTAAGTAAGAGGGGTATGAAGCACACAGGACTCAGTCTCTTATGTGAAATGGGACAGCAGGCTGATGGAGGTCTATGGCGTGCCAGGTCTATGGGAACCTACTGGTCAACACCCATGTGCCCACCTCCAGTCTCTGAGCTGTGGGCAGGAGGCAGGATGTGTTGCTTTGGGCTGGTGGCCATTTTGTAGCCCACCAGGTAGGTCGTGCCCATCAGCTTGGCCGTGGTAGATAAACAGACCCACCAGAGCTGGGTGGAAAGTGAGGATCCTTCCCACAAGGCTTGGCAGGGCCAAGCTTCTGGGGGAGTAAGCACAGAGAGGCTGCACCATGGGGTGCAGTAATTCAGGCGACAGACAGTCCTGATCGAACATCACTTCCATAAGCTGGTTAGATGCCCTGGGCAAATGCTTTCTATAAGCTATGAAGCAGCTTGGGACCATGCACAGTGCCCCTCTAGAGAGACCTGGAATTAACACTTCACCGTGTTTATGTTCAGGCTCTCTCCTAAGCATGATTCACACACTCCCCGCGTCTGCTTTATAGCTTGCTCTGCACACTGCGTGGGTGTCTCTTCCTCTGCCATGAACGTTATTTATAAACATCGCCTTTAATGACTGCATGATACGTATTTGTGGCCCAGCTGTATTTCACTGAGCCATGCGCCTGCTCCAGAGGACCAGAGGGGATATTTCCAAGCCTGGGACCCTCCCTACCTCTCTGTTTATTTCCTTCCCATAAATTCTAAGAAGGAAAATTGCCACATCAGAGACATAGGATGTTTCTAGAATCCTTCCTTGTTGGGTGCTGTTAGCCTGCTGTCATGAAGTTCAGATTGGTTTCTTCCCCAGCAGGTTGCTTATGTCCCCTCCTGTGGGCATGTACTAAAAAGGGTCACACAAAAGCCTTGCTGACTAGTATGACAAATACTTTGCACCTTCATTAAATTCCATTTATGTTCCTTACTCTTTTCATTTTTAGAGAAGCAAGCAAAACCATCTCTTAACTACATTGTCAATAAACGCACAATGTAAACCTTCGCATGTGTTGGCACATGAGGCCTAGAAAGATCTGCAGAAGGAAAACACTAGTTTGTTAATATTTCTTATCAAGTGGGATTAGGAGTCTTCAAAAGATAGGTGCTTGTCCCTCCTGACTGTGAGAGGACCCTAGTGGTGGGCAGGCTAGCGTGGAAACCCTAGGAAGTCAGCAGGGGCAGGGGCTTCTTCTGGTTCACCATTTTACTGTCTCAAGACACAGTGTTCGTCTTCAGGGCCCAACATGTTGGTGTTGTGTTGGAGTTCCAGCATCACACTAAATGTGAAGCAGCAGGAAGTGGGAAGTGGGGGAGAAGGCGCACAGGAAAATTTCATTAATTTCTCATTGGCAACCACAAAGGTGTATATCCACATGTAGCTGCAGAGGAAGATGGGGAAGGCAGCCTTTTCCCTGGGAAGTTGGTCAAGCAGGTAGACTAAGATGAAGGCCAGAATGCGTACTGAAGATGCTCTGAGAACGTCTCCAGACCGTTGCCTTGAGACGAAGACATGGAAGGAAGGAATGGACAAGCAGGTAGATGTGATATGTGTGTGAGTCATATAGCTTACATGTTTGTGCATATGCTCACATACAAATGAAAACTTGTAAGTTATAATCATAAATGGTGTTTAAATTATAACCTACTGCACATGTATGAAATAGTTTTTTTGAACATTTTAATAACCATGATGGCAGAAATTTCTCATGGGCCTTCCTAAGAAACCCCAGCACTAATTTTACATAGATATTAAAAAGTGTTTATGTGTCTGTATGAATGTATGTCATGCTCATAGGTGCCCATGGGAGGCCAAAAGAGGTCATCGGATCCCCTGGAGCTAAAATTACAGGAGGCTGTGGGCTGCTTGACATAGGGCTGGGAATCCAACTCTGGCCCTCTGCAAAAGCAAGGAGTGCTCTTCATTGCTGAGCCCTCATCTCTCCACCTCCAGCACAAACTTTTATATGAAATTCACAAGGCACTCCCAAGAGCCAGCGCCTGCCTCCTATTTTTCTAGTGCCTTGGCTACTCTGGCTCCCTGCCTCCTGGGAAGAAATCTACAGACTATCTAAGCAGGGAATCCCTTGTCTATGACAAATTACATCTCTTATTCTGCTTTCCAGACTGCCTCTTCGTCTTTCTGGCTTTATCACTTCATCAAAATGCATGTTTGCATGTGCCTTTGTGTTTTTCGCACTAGGGATTGGCTAACCTTTGAGATGTTCACATTCATGTGTTCTGTGATTCTGGGGGGTAGAAAGCTACTATTTCTTAAACCAATCTGTCTGCCCCTTGCTCTCTTGTTCCTTTAGGATTCTCATAGTTTATGTGCTGCTTTGATGATGTGTCAAAAGGTCATAATACTTGGTTATTTCCGCTGTCTTGTCCTCAGGCACTCTGATTCTTCCTCTGCCTGCCTAAATCTGCTTCAGAGTCCTTCTGATGGACTTTCCTTGCTTATTATTTTTCTTATTTCTTTCTAATTATGGTTCCAGGATTTCCTTTGGGGTATCCTTAATATTTCTTGTCTCTTTGCAGACATTCTTTTGTGCATAGCATCCTCCTGCAGTTCTCTGAGCATCTTGAGACAATCCTAGTAATGTTTGTCCAGCCGGTTGACCAGTTAGCCTTTCTTAGGCCTGGGTTCTGTTCTGAGCAGATCGTGTTATCTTATTTCTCTGTGTGCCTTGTGATTTTTGATGACTGAAACTGGGAAGTGTGTGTGTTTGTGTGTGTGTGTTTTGGATTTTTTAAAAGGTCTTATTATTCATCCCATGCTGGCCTCAAATTCATGACCCCCTGCCTCAGCCTCCTAATCCAACTGTCCCATCATGCCCATTTAATACTGAATATTAGAATGTATGATACAGTAACTGCAAATTCAACTGTTTTCTGTAGAAACAGCCCTGTTGCTTTTGCCTCCGATCACCAAAGGCTTTGTCTCCACTGAGAACCAGAATGACGTGTGAGGCACGGTGAGTTTATACCCTTCTCCCATATCTAAGGATATTATGGTCTTTAAAAGACTACTTTTGGGCTGGAGAGATGGCTCAGAGGTTAAGAGCACTGACTGCTCTTCCAGAGGTCCTGAGTTCAATTTCCAGCAACCACATAGTGGCTCACAACCATCTATAATGTGATCTGATGTGCACTGTATACATAATAAATAAGCAAATCTTTTTTTTTTTTAAGACTACTTTCCAAAGAATAAAAGAGACAAAGAAAAGGAAGGCAGACATGTTCTGGCCCTTCTTCCACTGACCATGACTACTGACATCAGAGCACAGGCCTCTGTGACTGGAGGAATAGGTCCATAGTGCCCACTCCGGCCACACAAGGTACCTGCCAGCTGCTCCAGGAAAGCACACACATTTGCGTGCTGTGAGGCAAGGGCAGACGTGGATACTGTTCCTAGGTCAAAAGCTTAAGCTGTCAAACTGATCTTGCCATAACATTTGATGCCTGGATGCTAGAACCTTCTAACAGACCACAGAGTCCTGGTGGGTTGCTGATGGCACACTCTTCTGTGCTCTGCTGAGTTGGGTGAGTAGGAGGTCACGGGCCCAAAATAGGAGGTGGGGATTTTGGGGTCTTGGTATCGTTTGGTTGTTCATCACTCCACTTTGGGTCATCTTCTGTTTTTGAAGAGATGTTGAAGAAAGACCTAACAGACTTTTCCCCTTGGTTCAGAAGTGTCTAAGGTGCCTAGGTCCATAGCTCTCAAATAAGGATGTTCTGAGAGGCTGTCCCCCTGCCACTCTACACACCCTTGGCTGTGCCCTCTGCCCCAGGTCCTTTGCACATGCTCTGTCTTCTGGCCTAACTGCTTCTTCTTGCTCTTCCCAAAGCTGATTTATTCCCAAGCCTCTTGTTCAGATTTTATGTGTCCAGAGGACAGAGCTGGCACATCTGAGGCCTGGCTGGCTAGAACAGTGGATGGGCAGGCAGGGGCTGAGGAAGTGTGGCCACATCCATTCTTGGTTCCTGTCCCACTTGACCTTGGGACCACAAACCCCAGTGTGTGAGGCCCCGCAGTCTGTATCAGATACAGGGTGTGAATGGGCCACCTCACCTTGGGCAGGGCATACTTGGGCAGCTTCATCAGGACAAAGTCACTGCGGCGGTAGGAGACATAGTATTTGGTTCGGTTTGTTGCTGTCACCTAAGGGAGAAACACAGAGTCAAGTGAGAACCGTCAGTAAAGCCCCACTCTCAATTTGAAACCAGACTATTAGACATGGTCAAAGGCCATGCCTTTTGCTTATAGCCACGGTGGTTCCTCTTGACTGGCAGCTTTACTGAACCCAGAGTCACCCAGGGGGCAGTGCTAGTCTCAGAGCCATGTAGGGGATGATGCTGGACTGAGTCACCTAGGAGATTGTGAGGCCCACCTCACTTCTTGTCTATGAAAGCATCTCCAGAAAAGATAAACGGAGTATGGAAACTCCACCCTGAATGTGTGACAAGAGTGGGTAGCAAGCCAGCTAGCACAGGTGTCTCTCTTTGAATCCTGGCTGCCATGGGGTGAGCTGCTTGGCCTTGCCAGGTCCCCCTCACCAGGATACATGACAATGTCTAAAACTGCGAGCAAAGCAACTCTACCTTCATTCCAGTTATTTCTGTCAGGTTCTCTGTCACAAACACAAGAAATTTAGTATGTCTTAGTATGAAAATGCCCCCTGTAGAGTGTCCCAACTCTGGGGAGTCTTTGCATGTCTCCCAGCAGCTAGAACCAGTCTCTCACCCCATCTCTCAGCATCCTGTCTCCTTGCAGCCTAGTTATGGGACAAGGTGGAGAAAGTTCCACTTGCCAGAATGCTCTCTGAGAGAGCACTTCAGTGAGTCCATGGGTGGAGATGCAGACAGGCCAAAGATAAGCATGAATGTCCAAAAGTAACCATCCAGCCTTCTAGGTATGGGAACCAAAATAAGTCACATTCCCCAGGGCCCGTCTACATGACCAGCACCACCCCTGGCACTCTACCAGGGCAGCGCCTTGACTACAAAGCAAACTGCCCCATGCACTGTGGACATTTGCACCATACAGATGAGGAAACAGAGGTCCAGAGATTTCCCTTGTTATCTCCTGCACTGAAGAGGAGACAGGAGGAGAGGCCTCTGCTCTCTTGGGTGGTCAAGGCTGAGATCACGAGAGATGAGAAGAACTTAGTGGTGGTAGCTTCTCAAAGATGGCTCCCTGTTCTCTGTGTGTGCACACAGATAGGTATGAAACCTCATGAATCTCCATGATGTGGGGGGTCTGTCTGTCTGTCTGTCTTTGTATGTGTGTGTGTGTGTATGTGTGTGTGTGTAAGTGTGCACTGTGTGTATGGGGGTTGACAGTGTGTATGTGAGCATGTATGTACTTAGGTATGTTTGTAACAATGTGCATGAGCATGTATGCATATGAGTGTGTTTGTGTGTGAGCATGTGTAAGTGCACTGTGTGTAGGTGTGTCTGTGTGTCCCACATGATGCATTTATGGGGTTTCCACATGAGTACATGTGTGTGAGAGCATGAGTCATATGAGAGTCCACTTATACAGGTTTCTGTGCTTATACAGGCTGTCTGGTATGAAGATGGCTCATGGGCACTTCAAAATCCAGCTCTGAGAAAAGCTCAGAGCCCCCCCCCAAGAGTGACATCATCTTTCTATGTCACCCCTGTGTGTCCAGGCCTCTGTAGAACTGATGTGACCTGGACACACAGGGGTCCTGAGAACTTGAAGAAAGGGCCCCATGTGGCTGGAAGACCCAGCACCCTTTCCCCTCAGCAGCAGGAACCCATTGGGACAGAAGACCTCTGACAGGTGAGGGATGCTGTACCTGACAGAGTGTCCTGAAGAAGTTGATGGGCTCATTCCCACAGCCCGGCTGATAGATGAGCTCAGGGCCAGAAGCAGAGGCCGACTTCACCTCTTCGCTTTCCCTGGGGAGGCCACTGGGGTGCCTTGGTGCGGGCTTAATGTATGAAATCATGGCCACCCCCATGCTTGCTAGGAACTGATTGTGAAGGCCACAGGGTCTTCCATGAGGCATGGTGGGAAAAACCCTTGTCTCCAAGGTCCTTCTTACCTGCGGGTGCTAGGAACAGGGCCATGCACAGAGGTTTTGAGAGAAAGAGCTCTACCTTAGCCTCGTGAATGGATTAGGGACAGGTGCATCACACTGCACTGTCCTGAACAGCAAAACTGGGAGATATCAATAGCCCATGTAGCCCCTTTCATGCTATTCATTCCTCCCAGAGTAACCAGACTGTGGAGAGACTGACAGGCTAGAGAAAGTTGGGAAGGCTGGAGTCGCAGTGTCACCTGTGGGCCCAGAAGGGGCTGCCTGTCCATGTGAATGCTGTGGGTTCTGGGGAGAGACCATCAGCCTGTGACACGGAGCAAGCAGAGGCTCATGTGAAGCCAAGGAGTAGCATCTTTGCATCTGGTACCAGCATGGTCTGGTGGTAGGCTGCCCATCACAGCCATCTCCTTCTACCATCTTCCATCACCTTCTGAAGGTGCAGCTTCGGAATGGTGGGGACACCAGCATCCCAGCCCAGCCCCAGCTCTGTGGCCTTTCCTGCTCCAGGTAAATCCAGGAAGAGCTGCCATTCTTAGACGTGTCATCCTGTGGGCCTCCCACTATTCCTTATGGGGTAACCTTACATTTACTGGACCCAGACTGGCAAGGCTCTGGGTGTGCCCCAAGTATGGCTTGTCAGAGAGGTTCTGGAGTCTTCTGTTGTCTCCTGAGTTAGAACCATTCTTCCTGAGCAGATCAAAGATATGGTGGTGGGACAAGGACATGCCAGATGCCAGACATCCTTGTTGGAAGGATGTGATGGTGTGTCACCTGGTCTGATGTGAACAAGGCAGGGAGAAGCATCTGGGCCCCACCTGACTACTTCTGCCCCAACAGGAGAACACCCAGTGAAGAGGGCAGGGTGCTACCTCCTCAGTGTGATGCTTGACAAGGCTACTGTGTTTTCTGAGGCTTGGATTTCTCTTCAGCAACAAAAACTACTGCAGAGAAGGCATGGGAACCGGTGGCTGCCAAAAGGGACACATGCAGGATCTCATAGGAACAAATGCAGAGCAGGGAGGACTTGGTGGTTGTGGTCACTAGTGATACAGTCAGGGCCAGTGGGGCTCAGGGCCTCCTTGCGAGGCTGGGAGAGGGGGCGGCACTATTGTGATGGCTCATGCTGAGGAAAGAGTGTCATGGAGACTGGGCCGGGAAGGAGTATGGGAACCTGGAGGACCTTCTGGAAACAGGACACTGGGATGTTTCCCTTTTTCCCCCTCAGGAGGCTTTGAGCTTGTCTCACAAAGTTCCAGAGGCCAGAGCAGGGACTAGCAGTGGGATCCAAGGAAACGGCCTGTCTCAGTAGATGAGCTGCGAGGTGGTGATGGTTAGTTGCCAAGCTGCATAAGGTTTATCTGGGTTGGTTGGGGCGGGAACACCAGCCTAAATGTAGGCAGCGCTGTTCTACGGGCTGGAATCAAGGACTGAATCCAGAGAAGAAAGCAAGCTGGCTTCACTCACTACTCTCTGACTGTGCGACTGAACGGCTGCTGTACCTTCCCTGACGTTATGGACTGTATTCCTGGGATTGTAAAGCAGAAGAAACCCTTCACCTTTAGGGTGCTCTTGTCAGGTGCTTTGTCGCAGCTTAGGAAAAATAAATAAGACAATGTACTCTACATTGTACAAAAGGCGAAGCAGCATAGCAAGGGCCAGGGCTCCCACTCCAGAACTGGTCAAGAAACTTCCTAGCCAGTGTTCACTAGCATTTCCCATTGGCCAGAGATGTATATTAGGGGTACCACAGCAGTGTCCTGGTTACAGGGGTTCAATAGCTAGAGCACCCAGGATAAGACCCAAAGCATGAGGGGAACACACACACACACACACACACACACACACACACACACACACGGATTTGTGGGCCCCAGATGGGGACCTATGAAGTTGCTGCAGCCACCACACAGATGCAGAGACACTGCACCCTGCTAAGTGGCATTTGGAAGTGAAGTGCTGTTTTATTGCCTCTTCGGGTGGCAAAGGCTTATGTCCTGTCACCTCCCAGCACCTGGAGCGCTCACCTTCAGAAAGATGTACTCATCCTGCACAGTCAGGGAGCCACGGTCGATGGGGCCAGCGAAGAGTGCCGTATGGGGCTGAGTCGAGCAGTTGTGGATCAGGCAGGTGAAGTACCGATAGCCTGCAGGAGAGAAGCAGCCAGGACATACAGACTTCACAGAGGGCAGCAGAGACCCAGGAGCAGCGAGGCCTTCTGGGCTCTCACCACTTGGTAACACCAGCACCTTGGCTTGAGCTAGAGCCTTACTTTTCAAAGGGCCTTACCCGCCATGATACCAGCCCAGTGGGGTTAGGGACCACTCAGGATTTCTTTAGTGCCCAGGGAGAAATTGCTGGCATGTTGGAGAGCCATTATCCAAAGGAAGGGATTACCAGACAGCTCAGGAACCTCCAGGGCCCCACTCAGGCCAAGCCCTACCCTCTAATAGACCTGGGCACCTTATTGGGCAGGAGTAGGTGGCTCTAGGCACTCTTTCCCTTAACTCAACTCCCATATTTCCTCCCAAGCTCCAGTACAGCACACTGAACTTGGGTTCGGCCAGGAAGTTGCTGTCTCCAGCCTGAGCGGCGTTTCCAGCATCGGTGGAAACAGCCCCACTGCGGACATTTCACTCACTCAAGGCCTGCATCGCTCATTCACCTATTACTCAGTTATCTTCTCACTTACTCAATCATCCATTCCCTCATCCACCCACTCTTTTATATACACTTGCTCACTCACTCTCTCTTTCCCTCATTCACTCATTAATTTACTCATCCATTCTTCACTTGCTTATCTACTCAGTCATTCGCTCATCCGCCCACTCATTGACACACTTCCTTATTCATTCGCTCTTTCACTCATTCATTCATTAACTTACTCATTCACTCATTCACCCACTCATCCACTCTTCACTCACTCATCCACTCATTCTTTACTCTCTTGCTCATTCACCCACACACTGTCTCACTCATTCATTCACTTGCTCATTCATTCATTCACTCGCTCACTCGCTCGCTCTCACTCTCATTCTTGTACTATTCACGAGGAAACTGCCTGAGGAAGGTTCTGAGCAGCGAGTGACTGTCATGGAGGACAGGCTCTTGGGAACAGTCCTTGAGAACTGCTGCTCTGGAGAGAGGCAGACAGACAGATGAGCCCACTACAGTATGCTGAGGGCAGTGAGCACCCTTCTTTCCATTACATAGGCAGACCGCCTACAGAAAGGTGCCTGGCTTTATTTAACAGCTCTGCTGGGGACGCTGAGAGCCAGTCAGCTTCAAGAAGCTCCCAGAGCAGGGGGAATACACAGGAAAGATGGGTGCTAGGGTGCTCTGCAGTCCTAAGGAGGGGCTGGTAGTGATGGGGAAAATCCCATGATGGATAAATGGGCACAGGCTGTCCCAGCTAGGTAATGGGAGTGTGGTGATCTTGGAGGACGGTCCTCTGGAGGATAGTGGGAACAGCAGGTCCTAATGGGGCCTCAGGACTTTGAATTGTCTGCAGCCAGGCTCTGCAGCCTGTCTGAGCAGGGCTCTAGGCTCGGGGCTGGTGAGTGAGGAAGTGAGGTCTACAGGAGCTGGGGAGGGCCCCATTCACGATCCGAGTTGGTCCAGGGGCTCTTGACACAGAGTTCAGGGTTCTGCACACAGGTCCTGCTCCCTCCAAGATGGAGGCTAAGTGAAGAACCCAAGCAGCCCTGACCCAGCCCGTGTCCTGACTCAGCCTCTCTTTCCTCTGGGCATGGTGTGTCCTGACTCCCAGCCAGCCCCGCGGTCGCGTGGAGCCTGCTGGGAGTCACCTCTGTACATCCCTGTATGGGATGTGTGTCCTAAGACTTGGTGACCCAATGGCCTTCCTCTCTGACTTCTGCTCACTGCCTACCAAAACAGCAGCTGGGGTGACACTTGGTCTCACCCTTTGAGATATGGAGCCCGGGCTGAGAACCTGGAAATGTCACGCATCATTACCTGGCAGCAGCTGCCAGCACAGAGAACTAACCTGTGTGGACCCATTGTTGGCCACACGCATCAACCCACTACCTTTCCCCCTTCCTGCTTTGCAGGTAGGAGGACCAAATTTTCCAGCCCAGGCCCCACAGGGCTCCACCTGGCTAGTGCCTGTGGACTGCGTAGGACTGCCAGGACACCGACCTGTGTCACCTTTACAACACAAGAGACTAACGTGCATATATAACTGGGTGGACTTGCTCCATGTCAAGGCCCTGTGTTATAAGTGGCAGGAAGTGAGTGGCTGGGGTGACCCAGCCCTGCCTGTGGGAGGGGAGCCACAGAGGCCCAGAGCCATGTCAGCCCTCAGCCAGGCTGGGTGGGGCCATGAAGTAGGAAATACTCAATGCTCAGGCACTGGAACAAATTGCCCTTCTAATAGACTTTCCACAGAGCAGGGTTTCTCCACTTCAATTCATCCCCAGCGGGAAACAAGTGCGCTTCAAATTATGACACATCAGAACACTGTGAGGTCGGTGCACAGGGCTGGTCACTGAGGACGTACCAATAAACAAGGGCCAGGCTGAGCAGCACCACTGGACAAGGAAGCTCAGAGACACCCGCCCCTGCCCCCTCCCTGCCCCCACTTACCTCCATTGAGGTCCTGTGCTTCCATATGGACCAAGTTGGGGTCAGTGTCCACCCCAGACACAGCCCTGGAAAAGAATTGCCCGAGGGTGATATCAGCAAAGGGGTTTCTCAACCCTTTCCCAGGGCTTCCACTAACTACGAGGCCTCTCTGCCTCTAAGGCCACTCTTGTTCTCTGAGTTCAGAAGACACAGCCCTCTCCCACTAAACCTACAAGCTCCAACAGGAGCCTGGATGAAGCTGGATAAATCTGGATCAAGCTTGGTGAAACTGGCACCCACTTGTTGAGAGGACTGCTTATACGGTTCACTTCTTCCCCAGGGTCTCCCACCCCAGCTGAGGCACAGGCTGGGACCACTCTTTCAAGTCTGAACAGTGGGAAGCTCAGAGGAGAATAGAGACACGCCTATGGTCACAGAGCCCTAAAAGGCTCACTGGGATTCTGACTAGGATTCAGATCTGAGTGATGCCCTCTCCTTCATCTGGTGGCTGTTTGGTCAAGTTGCCCACCACAGGGGGTCCAGGGAAAACCTCCTTCCACATTTGTCCCAAGCCCTCTATGTTGGCAGAGGATCTGTGAGAGCACTGTTCCTCCATATTACCTTGACAACCTGCATTGGACTCCTGAGATAAGAGGCCAGGGACTATGTGACTTGCCCCAGGACACAGGTGCTGGCCAGGGTGGCCTGAGGCTCCCACTAGGTCTGCCCGACCCGGAAGTCATGCTTTTCTCAGAGGCCAATCTCTCCTTCTGGTGAGGTCTGTGTCCTAGGACCCTAGTGAGAAGCCTGTGCTATGGCTCTGGAAGGCAGCCAGGCACAGGACATCCTGAGAGGTACCACAGCATCTCCAGGAGCCAGTGGGACCTATTCTGCCAGCACCATCCCAAGCCTTGAAGATGGAGATCGATAAGACATGGGCTGAGGGCTATGGGGTCAGGGAGTTCAGGCTGGGACTATTCCAGCGGGCACATCCTCCTCTTCCAAACTCCAAGATGGGCTCATTTATTTAGGAGGAGGGAGGGAGAAAGGAGGGAGCTGGAGATGATGGAGATAGAGATGGAGAGGGAAAGGGGAGAGAAAGCAAAAGAACACGTGTGTGCACACACACGAGAAAGACAGATGGGGGGGGGGCGGGAAGAGAGAGACCAAGACAGACAGAGACACAGAGACAGAGACAGAGACAGAGACAGAGACAGAGAGAATGTACACGGGCAGGAAGCACCTTTGCTGGTTCAGAGGCCATAGGGACCCAGGTAATAGCTACACACACTGATACACTGACAGGTCCTAGGAGCAGAGAGCATTCTAGGTGCACTTGCTAGCCTTTTATATGGCCATTCGTTTGCGCTCATTCACCTATTCATTCATTTACTCGTTCACTCACTCACTCATTTGCTCACTCCTAACAAGGCATCAGCCAGTGTCTGCTTCTGTGGTTTTACTCCAAGGCTGCTGACTGCTGGGGGGCAGGGGGGACGACAGACCCAGAAACAGGCATCTCACTGCACACCCCTCAGGGTCTCCTTAATGAGCTAGTGCTTTATGTAGCTTCAGCACTGCTAATGAGTCAGGCCTGAGATAAAGCAGAGGTCCTGGTGCTTTGTGCTGCAGATCCAAGGACAAAACTGTCAAAACAGCATTATCTATTGCTCACAACAGGGGCCGTCCCTTGTCTGTCACCAGAAGGGATCCAACCAGCTGCACCGCCAAGCATCCCGTGAATTTCTTGCATATCAGGCACATCCCGAGCCACAGGAGAAGCTTTTGGGCAGAGCCAGTCTGGTTTGTCCAATGTAATAGCAGCTTGAATGCTAGTTTTTTTCTTCTCCACATGCCAGGGCTGGCTTCTCTCTAGCTAGAGTCTCCATGAGACACCCCTTAGCCTAACCTGGGACAGGTGGCAATGCTACAGTCTCCGTGAGGTCTTCATGTCCACGGAGCTCAGAAACGACACTTCCTGACCTTAGTCCCCATGGCCTGGGAGTGACTCAATGAGCAGTTTCTGCTCTCAGCAGAGGACATTAGTGTCAGGCCTGTGACTGACAGCAGCCCTCTGGTCTCAGGGAGGGTATTTGATGTGTTGCTACAGAGGGACAATCACCGCTTCCTCCCAGGAGTGGAGGGCATAGATGTCAGGAACCAATGTCCACAATCAACAGGGAACTGACTTTTTGTAAGGACAGCATGGAGCCATAAGTGGGTGGGGTGGGAAGAACCTGTTTGTTTTTACCATGCATCCCACTGGTGACGGGACTGTGGCTTGTCTGGGAAAGCCAGTACAAAGTTTTACATCCATTTGTACTAAGGCTAATAGGACATTCAATTACATGGATGTGTGCGCATGCCAGCAAAAGCCTGTGCAGTAGTACACACATGTCCAGAAAGGGAATCGTGGTCACAGCCAGGTACAGTGTGGCCTCTGAGCCAGCTGCCCTGGTTTCCTGCTCCCTTTTACTGCCCAGGACCCTAGGCAGATGCCTGTCCTCAATGGTCTTGCTCAAACAGTCAGCATGTGCTCCCCGAGCCTCAGAGATGCCTGACTGGGGTGGAAGGGGCTGGAATGCTGACCAAGTCCTTGAGGGACCCCCCCAGAATGTCAGGCAAATGGGGACCCAGCATCCCCTGGCCTTTGTCTGGGACCTGAGGCCCATTCCACCTTCATTCACCCTCTCCCCTGCTTCAGCCCACAAAGGCTGCTGGGCACGATGGGTCTTTGGATCCTAGCTGGACTGATCGTTGTGACATTGTGGGCTAGAAGAATGAGACCCAGGGTACTGGTGGGGCAGGGAAGTGGGCCCAAGTAGGCAGGGCCTGGGCAGCCGTGGAACAAGGAAGGTTGTACATAGGGCACCTCTCAGGAGCAGGTGGGGACTGGGTTGGGAAGGGGAAGTTGGGAGGAGGGCAGCCAGGAGCATTGAGCCACCCCAAGTGGTACTGTACCAGCATCTCTGTGTTTCCCAGTAGATACAGAGGACACGGCGAGGCTTGAACAACACAAAGCCTGTCCACTAGGGAACAAGGCCAGAGGAATGCTGAGCCCTGGACACCTCCAGGAACTCACAGAGGACCTTAGAGATCCCTTAGGGGTAAGGAAGGGGCAAGGCCTGTGATAAAGGCTCCCAAGGGGCAGGACTCTCACCAGAACACGTGGTCCTTGGTCACCCATTCCTGCAGAAGTGTCCACTTCTTCCCCAGGTCAGACGACACATACAGCTGCAGGGCAGACAAAAGAGAGACAGAGCTTTGGCAGGGAGGTCTCAGGAACAGTGACGGGCACCAAGGCTCCCCCAAAGGATAGCACTCTAGAAGGGAGCTGCAGGCCAACCACCAAGGGCTGAAGCCAAAGAGAGGGCTCCACACGGAGGTCTTCTCACACAGGCAGGCTGGCAGGTGAATTCTTGGGGTACCCAGCCCCAGCTGGACAAACAACAAAATCCAGACGGTCCCCCAGGGTAGGTTCCCTCTCCCTTTCCAGCCTGGGGTGGTGCATTCAGCCTGGCAGATTCTTTTCTCCCCTAGTCCTTCTTGGGATTTCCCTGAGTCCAGCTCTCTCTGTGAGACACTTCTGCACAGGCCCCTGTGACTTCATTGGACAAGGACTGCTGCTGTCTACAAGCAGCCAAGGAAGAGGTTATTGGTTGTGGGTGACAGAGCATAGCCACTGTGGGCCAAGACTTCAACTCTCAGGTAAGGTCAGGGAGAAGTTTTGAGTAGAGTGGCTTCCTGTTGGGAAGGCCCTGTTATGGTGGGGGTTGGGCAGTAGGAAGGCCCTGAAAAAGGCAGACTCACTTCCTGTCTCCAGACAGTCTGATTTACAGCTGGCCAGCCTCAGAGGCCAGCCTTAGAGTTGATAACCCAGGCATGCATTTGCTACACGACAGGCACAGCGAATCCCAACACACACTGCCCTCACTCTCCTATGCCCCTGGCCCTGCATTCTCATGTCTTCCTTGAATGTTTTTCATGCCAACCCGTCACATACTGAGAGAGCAGGCATGGATGTGGCGAGAGTCTGTCACTACTGTCCTTGGGGCATCTTTCACTTGCATTATTTTATGGTTTTATGGGTATCACCTCCAGGGCTGGCTTACTGTGGCAACTGTGCCTGTCCTCTTTTTCTGGAGACATGTGAGCACCGGAAACCCCTTTGCACCCACATGGTTCTCCACACTGAAGCCTTCATCTGACGTAAGTTCAGAGCTGTATGGCACACAGTTACTTGCAGCTGACTGCAGAAGGTGGACAGGAAGAGAGTTCCTGTCTGTGGCTCTGCCTCTGCCTTTTGGACAGCCAGTTTCCTCATTCACCAAACACCAGCCTTGGCAGTGACATTCTGAAGGGGGAGCCTGTGATGCCAGTAGGCATGGCTTCTGTCAGAGCCCTTTATTCATAGCTGTGCGACCGTGTGTGTGTGTGTGTGTGTGTGTGTGTGTGTGTGTGTTCCGCGTCCTTTTAATCCTCAATTTCCCACGTTAAAATGCAGGACTCCACATTCCTGCCTTAAGGGGTGTGTGGTGGGATATCTCACAGCCCACCAAGTGCCAGTCTCCTGGGTAACGTGCAATGGAAGCCCCTCAGCTCGGAAGAATGCACTGGGAATTGGGCCTGGGTTTGGGGCTCCCAGCTTTAAACTCAATTCCTTCCACTCCATTTCTGATCTCTGTATACCCTTGGCTGCCCAGGGCACTCACTGGCCTGGCTCACCTTCTGCACCATTGCTGAATGGATCCTTGGCTGCCAGGTGTGCCCATAAGTTTTCTGAATGAGTGAGCACATTTGGCCGTGGGGCAAGGGCTAGCCAGAAAGGGCAGGAGAGTAAGTATGTCTGGCTTGTTGGGCTGAGTGGTCTCCATGGGATCCCTCACCTCTGCCTTCTGAGCAGAAGCTGAGGGAGTCAAGAGTCCAGGTTAGACGCATTGGCACGGCTAGTTGCCAAAACAAGTTAACAGGTAGCTGGACATTATGTGCAGACACCTACTCTGGATAGCATGACAGGAAAGTACTGACTTCTATTTGTATAAGAGATTTATCCAAGGAAGGATTCCTCCATAGGATGACTGCCAGTGAAGCAAAGTGCTCCTGTGCCCTGTGAATTCCCTGGATTCATGCCCGGCATGACCTAAGGCTCAATAACTATCAAGGCACTTGGTTATCCATTGCTGCGATCTATATCAAACGAGGTCTCACTGAAAGCCCACACAGAAACACACACTCAGGCCTACACAGACATGCGTGCACACACACACACACATACACATACACACACACAAACACGCACACACACATATACACTCACAGATGCATCCATTAGATGGAGCATTTTTCTATCTTTACAAGATGAGAGAACTAAGGTAACTACATCTCACAGTGTGACACAACATTTGCACATAGCGTCAATTCTCATTCCATAGGCCTGGGTTCACAGTATCATGTCAGTGGTAAAACAGTGCCCCTAGAACAGATGGATGATCATCTCTGGCCCTCTCTCTGGGTCATATGAATGATGGGAACCAGCCCCTTTCCATCTCATGACTCAGTTTGTCCATCTGCAAATTGGTAGAGCATTGCTCACACGCACAGCCCATCAGTTTAGAAGGCAAGTGTTTAGGGGTCTGGTGACAAAGTTTCCACATTAGTAGGTGGCAATATCATTCTTACCACCACCAATGTGCTTGTGTTTATGATGCCCATCTCTGAGCTTTATGGAGCCTTCCCAATTTATTCTCATGGGAGGGGAGGGGGCTGTGATTTTACTATCTGCCGTAAATTGCTACAGAAACAGAACATTTCTGCTTAATAAAAGATAAACATAGAAATAAACAAGAATGAACATCGGAGGGATGCCCTAGTTCTGGTAGCTAAAATCTGCATAGAGTTAGTGTGGAGGGTGATAGACCAGCTTCAGAGGGTGTGTCCCAGGAGAGTGCTGGAATTGCGTTAAAGCTTTGGTTACCTGAGAAAAGGAAAGGTGAGAAAGTAGAATCAAGGCAAGGAAAAGGTGACATCAACGAAAGGTGTACCCAAGGAGTGCACATCAGTGACCTTCATATGGGATCAGAAGGGCAGCAGCTATGCCCAGAGCAGTGGTGAAGTCACTATTGAAGGTCCTCAGCTTTTGATTCTCCAAAATGCTCAGAATGCCTGAGCATGTTGTCTTTATAGGTGGGGACACTAATGCCTGCCATTGCGCTGAATCACTTGCAGCTAGACTGCCAGGTCAGAGGAGGAATAAATTCATAGGGTTTGGAAAGCCAAAGCAAGGTGAGGTGTTTTCCTTCTCTCCTTGGAGGCACTGTTGCGAGCATGTCAGGCATGCTCAACCCTGAGGTGCAGAGGCAAATGTACACTGCTTTTTACATAGGTGCTGGGATTTGAACTCAGATCCTCATGCTTGTGCAAAAATCACTTTTGCAGACTGAGACATCTCAGCCCCAGAAGAGGTTCTTAACTGGAGGGGGTGGTGGGGGAGAGAAGCAATACAAAACAAAGTGAATCTGACCTTATCTTGGGAGTAAGTGGTCCCTGGAGCTTCAGGAGCTCGCTAAGACTTAGGAGGAATGTATGTTGGGTGTCACCCAGGAAGCCAGGCCAGACTGCAGTAAGGTACCTCAGATTGTGTCCCAGATCATGACATAGGGAGGAAGGAAAAGGGGGAGTCAGGATACCCAAGGGAGTCAGAGCCACTGTCAGGGAAAAGGCAGGCACCTGGGAAGAGAAAGGAGGTAGGAGAAGAGATGGAGGAGAGGTGGGGAGATGGGGAGCAGGGGGAGGAGCCTAGGTCTGAGTGAAAAACTCAGTCCTCTTCATACATATTGTGCCTACCCTGGTGGCTCTGGACTTGGTGTATGACTCTGTTTCGCTAAAGCTGAAACCGGTGACGTTTCTGCGTTTTGTCCCATCCATGTGGTGAGAACAGTGTGCTTCCCAGATGACAGTCATGTGGAATTCTGCACTCTTGTAGCCAGGAACCACACCCACGGATTCCAGCAAAGCTTGGCAGAGTCCCAGCTACCTGAAGACCCAGACCAATTCCCAATGCACTGCTCTGAGCCAGAGGGCTTTGCCGTGTGTGCCTCTGAGCAGTGTCCAGACACCTGGCTGTCAGCAGGCTTGTAGAGTCAGAGCTGGCCTAATCCCAATACACACCCAGCTTCTTGGGCATCTGAAAGCATTGACAGACCACCGAGTCCCTACAAAACTCAAGCCGCCAATCACTTACTAATTTCCCCCAAATCCCTCATTTCTTTTATAACAGCAATTAAACCTTTTCTCTCCCCTTTCTTTCCTTGTCATCACAGAAAAGAGCCAAGGAAAATAACCAAGGTTTCAGCTCCATTAATTTTTCAGGGCACCATAAATTAAAGAGCAATTGCAACACAGTCAATTTCTTCGGGAAAATAACCCACCGTAGCCGCGCCTTGGTCTAATTACATGGAAGGCTAAGTAGTGCTATTAATACCCAGAAGGGTGTGCAGCCCTGAGGGAAAGGAATAGCAACAGAAAGGCATCCATAAGCCAGGGATACTGGACAATATGTGCTAGACCCTGGCAAGAAGGCTGGGCTCTGAGGAAAGCTGGGCTTGGCCACCACCAGGGGTTCTACTTGGGGTTCTCTTACCTAGCTGATCCCTGTTAGTTGGAATTTGTCATTGATCCCCATGTTCATTCATCTAACCAACTGTTATCCATTCATATTATTATTATTATTATTATTATTATTATTATTATTATTATTATTTGCTTTTGGAGACAGGGTTTCTCTGTGTAGCCTTGGTTGTCATGGAATAGCTTTGTAGACCAGGCCAGCCTCAAACTCACAGAGATTGACCTGCCTGTGCCTCCCCAAGTGCTGGGATTACAGGTGTGTGCCACCACACCCAGCTTATCCATCCATTCTTTCATCTGTCTATCCATCTATTCTTCTCTATATTCACCCATAATCATATCTAATCATCTACTTTTCCATCCACCCACCCATCCATTCATCCATCCATCCATCTATCCATCTATCTATCTTTCCTACATTAGATTCAATCCACCCAGCCTATATTTTCAGAAAACACTTGAGATTAAAATGGTGAAATATAAATCCAACACAGCTACCTTCCCAGAGCTCAGCCCTAGTGTGTATGGGCTGAAGACTGTGATCAAATACTAGCAAAACCACACAGCTGCATGTTAGCATCAAGAACAAGGCACAGGACCCTGGAAGAACATGGAAGGTGGGTCCAGGCTGGTTGCTTTTCAGGTGCAGAGGCCTGAGAGGATGGACGTGCACTGGCCCTCACACCTGTTCCTGTCCCAGGGGATGATGAATAGCAGTTCCCATTGGTTACTGTTCTAGCCTCTGACTGGGTACAGCCAAAGCGGTAGGAGCAGAGACTGGCTGGCAGGGGGAAAGGGGTTGCTGCTCTTCTTTCTGTTCTTCTCCTTGATAGCCACAGTGTGACAGGCACTGCCTAGCTGTCACCAGGGCCAGAGTCCCTTCCTGGGCCCTTTCTTTTGCCTGCTATATGGTATGGTGGCAGCATAGCCTTCCACTCCAAGGTAGGTATATGCTGATGCTTAAAGATAGTGACTATGCTGTTATATGGCCCCAAAGGGCTTTACAGGGGTGCTTTTCAGGATATGAGGAGTATCTAGTGGGCCTGGAGTATAGTTACCTCTGTTTTCATGAAATACAGGGACCGAGGGAGGGTGCAGATCTGTGCATTCATGGACATAGGTACACCAAGAATACCCATGTGTGCACACAGTGTACATTCTAAGGATGAGCAGAGACTTCACTAGGCTGCTCTGGAACACAGAGCAATGCAACTTTAACCCAAAGCACACAGTGACCACCAGGATTGGAAAACGGGGACCAGATCTCCCCAGAGTCTCAGGGACACTTGACTTCAGCCCAGAGATGCTAATTTTACACTTCTGGCCTTGAGGGCTGTGACAAGACACATTTCTATCATTTAAGCCCTTTAGTCTGTGGTCACTGGCCACCATGGCTATAGGAAACTAACTTGTACCCTTCCACCTCAGCATCCACTAGCCTAAGGCAGAGGAGGAGAGGCAGAGGGCAAGGACCCAGAATGATCTAAGATCTCCTTACCCGGCTCACAGGCCTCTGTGTGCAAAGGGCTGCTCACTGCCACCTCCATACATTGTAACACACACAATTGACAGCCACATGTGTGTCAATAAGGGCAATGCTGAAATTTATGCCTCCCAGTTCCGCCAAGGCTCTGCCTCGTCAGTTGGGGATTTGGAGTCCCCTGACAGGAGACGCTCATCTCCTTGGGCCATGTGGCCTCACATCCCATGCCTTCTTACCTTGCTGTCCTTGGTGTAGGCAAGAACCTTGTCTTCTTCCTTCGGGTGGAAGAGGAGAGTCTCCACAAGGAAGGGGACAGGATACTTCTGGAAGGTGGTGCCTTCATCAGTGCTGAGGAACAGGCTCTGTTCCCGGTCACCCAGGGACGAGCTCACCAGGATGATCTGAAAAAAGCCAAATGTAAGACTGAAATCGGGATCACTGCTAGCAAGGGCGCGCTCCCTCACTGCCAGTCCCACTCCACTCCTCTTTCATGCAGGTCTCTGGCAGGCACTGTGGCAGAGGTGAGGCTTGGCCCGGAATCTGGAAGTTCAAGGTCTCTGTTGGTTGCTGTTAAGGACAACGTAAAGGAGAGTAGGCTCTGAGGAGGGCTGAGACAGGCGTGGGTATCACCAAGGACATCTGAATGAGGACCTCAGGGAGGCTATGAGGCACAGGTGATGTATGGGATGTAGGTGATGGGAGTGGAGGTGTCTGCCTGCAGAAGAGGATGCTGAGCTAGCTGGGTGGTAGCCTACAGCTCAGAAGGAGATGAGTGGGTGATGGAAGTGGAGGGCTACTGCAAGGTCACTGCAGCTGGCTGGCTAATGTCTTCTGAAACGATGTAACCACACACTAATCCCCTAGGGGAAAGCATGTGTTGAGAGTGAACTATGCCCTAAGACCTACCTGGATGCCATAAAGAAGAGGTCATCTCACCAAGAGAGCCCCGCCCACAGGACCAACTAAGCAGAGCTCATAGGGACTCACAGAGACTGAAGCAACAATCATAAATCCTGCATGGCTCTGAGCGAGGGTCTCTGAGTATACATTATGGTTCCATAGTTGGTGCTCTTTTGAGACCCCATAACAACAGGAGTAGGGGTACCTCTGACTCTTTTGTTTATGCTTGTGACCCTTTTCCGCCTAATGTGTCACTTCATCCAGCCTTGATGCGAGAGTTTGTGCCTAGTCGTACTATAATTTGTTATGCTATATTTATTTAACATCCCTGACATGGAGATATATATATATATATATATATATATATATATATATATATATATATATATACCCACACACATATATATTTTTTGAAAGGAAACAGAGGAGGAGTAGACCTAGGGAGGGAAGGGGGAACTGGGAGGAGGGAGGGAAGGGAAACTGTGGTCAGGATGTAATGCATGTAAAGAATAAAAATAAAAATTAAAAAACAAACAAAAAGAAGAAGAAGAAGAAGAAGAAGAAGAAGAAGAAGAAGAAGAAGAAGAAGAAGAAGAAGAAGAAGAAGAAGAAGAGGTCTCCTGACACTGTAGTGGTGACCTGTCTGTCATCTGACTCATGTGTGCATGCAGGGACATGAAGCAGAGAACTCCTAGCTGGCCCAAAGGTTTCAGCTTAGCTCGGTTCCCACAACTGATACAGCCTACTCTGACTGTAGTCATCCTCTCTGCCCACCTGTTTACCCATATCCACCTGACATCCATTCATCCACCTGGCCATGCCTCTGTATCTGGGCCTGCCCTTCATCTGACAGGCTCCACAATGCTGCACTTCATTCTTGGAGTTTGATTGACCCTGAAGTTCAGATCAACTCTGACCCTGTGGGCTGACTTTGTCCATGGAGGAGTACTTCTCACTAGCTTGCTCAGCCTGGTTTCTTACAGCACCCAGGACCACCTGCTCAGAGTTGGCACCACCCACGGTGACCTGAGATCTCCATCATCATATGTCAACAAAGGAAATTTCCCACAGGCTAATCTGGTGTGGGCATTTTCTCGATTGTGGTTCTTTCTTCTCAAGTTGAAAACAAAACAAAACAAACAAAACGTCAGGACATCTACATACAGAGATAGATAGGATGAAATAAACATGTCTACACACACACACACACACACACACACACACACACACACACACACACACCTATCTATATGCTATGCAACTGTTATCTGAGAGCTAATCCTGATAAATAAGATTGGAATAAGGAACCAGTATTCACCTTGGGCAGCTCTCAAGGGAATCAGAACTAGTTGGCAATTGTAGCCAACAGATTGAGGTCACTTGTGAATTAATACCATTCCGCCATGTGGGAAGATAGAAACATATTTGTCTGTCTTCCTGACATAGCACACTCAAAACAAGGACCTTTCTTGGGAACATGGTCATTGGTGACAGGTGCAAGGACCTCAAGAGGAGGCCATCCTAGATTTAGGATAAGTCTAGCAGTAGTGTCCCAGTAAGAGGGAACAAGGTCATAGAGATGGTGACATTGGCTGCTGCACACGAGGCAGAGAAAGATGGCTCCCTGGACTTCCAGGAGTGGAATCCAGCACACCCTCCCTTGGATGCCCAGCCCCCATGTCTCGCTGAGAGGCGTCTGAGGTGGCAGGAGGCTCACAGGCTGCGCGAGCACCCTGGGTCCTATGTGGCTCTGAAACTAGAGGATGAAGCTCCACAACTGCAGTGCTCTGTGTCTCCACACCATGCTCAGCCTCATCAAGGCTTCCCAAGGAGAAGCCATCACAGTACCCAGCTGTGTGGTGGCAAGGACTCTCAGGGAGGCCTGCTGAGAGGCCTTCCCTGTGCTCTGGGAGGCCACCTGACATCCATCTTTCTAACTTCCCTTTATGCTGGCAAGTCCCCATGGACTCCAGCTCCTTTGAGCTGTTTGGACTTCCCTCTGCTTCATGGAATAGTCAAGAAGGTGGTCAGGACCCTGATGCCATACTGTTAGTTACAGGAGGGCAACAGAGGTGAAAGGGGAAGTTGAGGAGCTCCTCACAAGTCAGCCCTTATTAGGGTCAGTGGGCCTGGGTCAGCTGGGATACCACAGCCACTTGGCTCTGCAACCATTGAGGCAAAGCAGGGACAACAGAGTGAGGATTGGCTTCTTGCCGTGAACTCTCCAGTCCCAGTCCACTGTCTGCTTCTTAGTGGGAAGCTGGGACCACTGGCATCAACGAAGCCCTCAGTTCTAGTTCTCCATAGTCCCAGGAAGCAGTCCACCCTCATCGGCAGTGCCTTAAGCCCTCCTGGGTCTGGCCTTCCTGCCTCTCGTCTGTGCTGTGGCCTCTGGTGTAGTCCTTGTTGAGATGTAATCGCTCTCCTCGTGTGTAGACTCAAGTCTTCAGGGGGGCAGCTGCACTCCATGGTGCAACTATGTTGCATTCAACTCTAAAGGGACTCTAAAAGTGAACTGCTATCCTATCATCTCTGCTTGCTAGGCGTGGAAACTGAGGCCTGAGGAAGGGAAACACACCTCAGGTTCACACCAGAGGGAGCCAAGGTCAAAGTCGAAGCAGATGGCAGGCTCTGTGGGGTGTTATGGTGGGAGGGACACTCTGCTGGGCCTGAAGCTGGCGTGGGCTGACTGGGGACCAGCGTAGTAGGGGAGCATACAGCTTCCAGCAGGGTGTGGGACACTGGGACCAGCCTCTGTGTGGATGCTCCCTCGATGGCCTTTTAGACAGAGGTCAAGCTAATCTCAAGAAGATAATGATGGGCCCACAGGGACCAGTGGGCTGCACAGCGTGATTGTTCCACCCACCATAACCCCATTGTGCTTTCTTCCCAAGGAAACTTAATGAGCTCCCGGGGAACATTAATTAGTCTCCTCCAACACAAAGCCCACTATCTCTGTTCAGGAAGGCCTGAGAAGGACTCTCTGTAACACGGACAAAGATATATATCTTCTGAGATGAGCCTGAAGGGGTGAAGGAGCAGGGTTAACCCAGGGAAAGGCTGCTGAGTGGCATGAAGAGAAAAGAATGGGAAATCCTGTTGATGGATGCTGTTCCCAGTGGGTGTCACAGTGACTGAGCTATCAGAAGCATGTGGCACTCTGCAATGGCTTGTGACGCACAAGTAAGCGTGAACGCATTACAGTAGAGAACACCCCAGGACGTGGTGGAAGCCAGCTCGGAGGCCAGGTTTAAGTGGCGGTTTGGGATTTCACATTTTACTTAAATAAACTTATTTGTAGCAGTTCCAGGTGGAAGACGGGCTGATTGCCACAATTAAGGCAATGTCAGCCAATTAGTATTATCAAAACACCACACTGGGCTCAAATGTCACTGGCTTCCTGGTTCTGTCCCAGCACCTCATAGCAGACACATGTGATCAGTTGGGTCTTCTTGGTTTTCACTGGGGACAGTTTTAGGCTTCCACTGTTTAGATAGTGTAGAAGTAGAGATTAGTTCCTGCAGAGGTCCCTCCTGAGAGTCCACCCAACCCCCACTGGTGAGTTTCCCACAGTTTGCCAGTGCAGTGGCATTTGCTAGCAGATCACAGAAGGAGGCACTGGCATCAGGACACTGTGGTGCCTGTTCCTTGGCTGGTGGGTGGCATTTGTCAGGCCCCTCAGCCATGGCTTGCTCTTCTGTCCTCTTTGGAGCAGGAGGAGTGCATCCTGCCTTCCTGAAATCGAAGCAGCTGAGTAGCGACTAGAATTCTGCACTGAAACTGGCCTCTCCTCCCCTGCTATTTACTTAATCATTCAGTTATATCACCAGGGAACCATGAATATTTATTTTATACTTTGCATTGTAATTCATAAACTGTTTTGCTCAACGCATCCAGCTGTAGCTCTCAGGGACTTTCAGCTCTTCCCTGCGTCCCCTTTCGCATATCCTTCGGTCCTTCCTTAGCTAGTCCAAACTATGTGTAGACACCTGGACAAGAAGAAAAAGACACAAGCCAACCAGACATCTTGTGTTTGGCTCACTAAACATCTACTTGACATCCCTTTCTCCACCCAGGTCCCAGATGCACACCTGCTTTGGCCAATCCTTTCCCCCCACTAAGGCTCTTTCCCACGATGCATTCTGACACTGCAGCTGCTTGCTAAGGGCCTCCTAGTTGAACTGGAGGCTCTGAAGCACTCCTATTTGGTATCTCTGGTGACCACCGGCACAGGTGTGGGTGGGCTTGGCAATTGAGACAGAATGCATGTGTGACTGAGGAGTGGCTGGCTCCACCTCCACCTGGACTCCCATGGGACCTTGAGTTTGTTTTCCTCTTTGGGAGAACAGTCTTATGAATAGTCAAGAAGCCTGGGGGCCAACAGCCAGAAAGTCTCGGTCACTTCTTCTTCCTCACTGCTCCCAGAAACACATTAGTAAAGGTTCGTTCGTTCATTCATTCATTCATTCATTCATTCATTCTTCTATGGCTACTGAGCCATAAGCAAGATGGGGGCCTTTTGCAAGGAGGGGCATACGAGTGGGCTTGGCTGGATAGATTTGACTGGCAGACCAGGATAGTGAGGTGATAGGACAGGGCTCCCAAGACTGGGGTCTCTGGCACACCTTCCCTCTCCAGCCTAGGCTCCTGTATCAGCCACCCCTACTCTGTGTTTCTGCAATAGGCTGAGACAGTAGGCACCTTGACTTTCTGGGCACATGCTGTTCTCTGCACAGATGCAGAAGAAGATGGAGATAGCCCAACTCTGCCACGGGTGCCCGAGACACTGGCCTTGAGCTCCCACCCGGGATTCAGGACCACGTACGATAAAACCAAAATAGCTCCCTTCAAATGTTCTGAGTGCAAACTCCCAGGCAACAGAACCTCACCTGCAGGTGACCCCACATTAGTCAACCTATGGGTGGGGGCAGGACCTTCCCTCGACATCTGTGGGGAGCTTCCTGTCCACAGAGGTTCTCTCCAGTGGCTGCCTCTTCCAGGAGACCTTCCCTGATTCAGAGTCAGTGGGGCTCTCTGACCCTCATTCAGAATCTCCAGCACCATGAGCCTTGTGTTCTCTCTAGGGAAGTCCCGTCCCCAGGCCCCACAGCCTGGCAAAGCAGGGTCTGTCTGCTATAGCCATATCCCAGCCTAGACATCTCCAACTGGCACTGAGTAGGTGCTGTGACTTCATTAATGAGTACAAGCTCTGGGCTTGGGCCACCACACCCTCAGGTGGATCCAGTGCTCTGCCTAGGTGACCCTGAGGTGAGTGCCAAGGACCCAGCAATATCACCGAGGTCTATTTTCAGCCTTAGGACTGGGAGAGTGAGCCAGGAAAGGAGAGAGAAAGAGTGCTGACAAGGATGATAGTACCGGGGCAAAAAGCAAATCAATTAGCAGCTCGCGGGTGGAGGCAGATTGCACTTCCAAATTGAGAGGCAGACTCTATTTCCAACGGTGTATTTTTACTACTTACTATTCTGGGGGAGACATATGGTACCTGAGCTAGGTCCTGGGGGCCGTGAGGCTGGGGTTCCTGAAATAAGAGACAACGTGTTCAAACATGCTGTGGAAATATCTGACTCATTCATTTGACTGATGGCTGAGCGATTTAAAGCCCGAGCCCAAGGAAAGGCTAGTAAACTGCAGGGCCTGGCACAGGGTCAGGGCTATGGGACTGGAACTGGTATATGGAGCATTCATGGCATACCTGCCAAAAAACTGCAATTGTCCTCATTTCTCAGAGGGGATACAGAGGCCAGAGAGGCCAAGGGCCTGGTGCGTGGAGCTCCACCCAATAATGCTAACACCCATGCCCAAAGGCATGGTTGTACCTATTGGACGGCAACTAGCAAGCATCTGGGGTCTAGACACAACAGTAGATTCTGTTTGCTATGGTCCATGGGATACCAGTTTGAACCTCCTAGTCTGATGTTACCCTGTGACTGCTTCCCTTGGAGGCTTCCTGTGTTTTCCCTGCCCACCAGGTGCTGGATGTCACCTCCCTGGTCACTTTCTGCCATAAAGCTTTCAGTCCATCTCTTCCAAAAGACAATGCTAACACCCACCCTGCCCCAGAGACACACATCAGATTGCAAACTTATGCGGGGCTTACAGGAAACAAAAGAAAGTAAATGTCATCCTTGCTTGCCAGAGCCCTGCCTGGAAACCCCACAGACCTTCCTCTCTCTCTCCATTATGTATATATGTGTGATTGCATTTGTGTGTGTGTGTGTGTGTGTGTGTGTGTGTGTGTGTGTGTGTGTGTAGGGAGGTAGTCCTACCAGTCCAAGCCTCAAGACTGGTATGGGCTCTCAACTGAGATCCCCACCCTCACCTGTAACTAGCCATCCAGAGGATGCAGCTGGAAATTCAGGAAACCTGCTTTTGATGGTTGGAGAAGCAGGCAGTGGAGACAAATGCAGAGGCACCCTCCTCCCAGATCTGAAATTAGAACCTGCTGAGTCTCATCTGGACCTGAGTGAACCATGAGTAATAAGAACCCTCCAGCCCAGCACCTTTTCTAGTTATCCAAGACATTCAGATGGAGACTGGCACCCTCGGGTAGGCTCTCTGGAATGGCAGGAGTGGTCACCTGGTTGGTCACTTCTGGGACTCAGTTTGCCTGAGATGCGGCCTTAGGTACACCAGAGGATGGGGCCCGTAGAAGTCAGGTGGGTTAGCGAAATGAGACTTCAGACAAAGGCAGCACCCTGGAGAGGGTGGGTGGGTGCTAATGATGTCTTGCAGTTGGGGTTCAGAGGCTTGGGTAGGGGATGAGTGACACAGGCCACACATGTTCTGCCCATCTGGCAGGTTCAGATGGTGTCATCGTTCACAGAAGTGTGGACATGAGACAGATGCCTGCTTTGGGAAGATGTTTGGGGATCCCTTCAAGCCACTAAGCTTCCTGAGACATACCCCAGGAGAGGGAGATCCTTGGGGGGAAGACTGGTAGGAAGTGGGTCTGGAGGCAGGCATCTGGGGACTACATGCCCACATTGCACCCCATCCCCCAACTATCATGACATACTAGGCTAAACAGCCTTCACATGAGGTTAAGAGAAGGGTAATTGGTCTTCCGTAGATCCTCTGGGTTGCCCAGGGTCTCAACAGTATCCCCAGCATTGTTCCAAGGACCATCTGGCACAGGGTGAAAAGACAGCTTGGAAAATTGATAGCGGTTTCCAACCGTCTATACTCCAGCCTATGACCTTCACTCCAGCCTGTAACTAGTCATCCTAACATGTGACCTTCACGTTAATCCATGACCTTCACTCAAGCCATCCTGTCTAACATGTACAGAAGCCACTGGGTCCCAATTATTAAACTCCTTTCCCATGCCTGCTGTGGTTTGGGATCAAGATCTGATGATGGAAAGATCTAGAACTGTATTACCAGTCAAATGCCAAGATGTGGTCCATTCCTTTCTTACTTTCTGAACAATGCACACTTCATCCAGACCTTCCCCTGTACACAGCCCTCCCAGTCTTTGGTCCTGATGTCTCTGACTTCTCATCTGTGGCTGTCCTGTGACAATCAGATCTTCCAGCAGCATGAGCTTGCTGTGAGGTAGGGAACTCGTTCCTGTGTCAAGGTGACAAAATGGAAATATCTATTGGGGCAGGATGCAGATGACACCTGTTCACAGCACGATTCCCACGGGATTAGCGCTCCCATTGTGCACAAAACAAGACAACAGGATCAGCGCACCCTCGACTCCCAGCTGTGAGCTGCTGTACTTTCTTAAACATTTGCTAGGAATGCTGTAAGATGAGAATGCTTGGAGCATAAAAGTATTTGGTGTTGGGGCTGGGGAGATGGCTCAGTGGTGAAGAACACTGACTGCTCTTCCAGAGGTCCTGAGTTCATTTCCCAGCAATTACATGGTGGCTCACAACCATCTATGATGTGATCTGATGCCCTCTTCTTGCAGGTGTACATGCAGGTAGAGCACTGTATACATAATAATAAATAAACAAATCTTAAAAAAAAATACTTGGCGAAAAAACCTGATGACCTGAGTTCTATCCCTGGGATTACAGTAAAAGCAAATAATGAACCAAGTTGTCCTGTGAGCTCTACATGTGCGCTGTGGCACACATGTGCTCATACCCTCTATAATAAACAAATTTATTAGGAGCTCGCAGACTATAGCAAGACTGGATGGGTGGTACTGCCTGTCCATCTAGAAGCAGGGACACAGTTGGTTCTTGGCAGGGCACCCCAAATGTCCTTATCTGGTATAATAGTTACATCTCTCCTGCTATAATAAATGCCATAACCAAGGCAACTTTGAGAAGAAAGAGTTTATTTGGATGTATGGTCCCAGAGGGTTAGAGTCCATGATGGCAGAGTTAAGGTATGGCTGCAGGCACAGGAAGCTGAGGGCTCTCATCTTGAACCGGAAGCACAAAGCAGAGAAAGTGAACTAGAAATGCCACCAGTCTCTAAACTCTCAGAGCCCTCCTCCAGGGACACACTTCCTTCAACAAAGTCACACCTCCTAAGCCTTCTCAAAGAGTGTCACCAACGGAGGAGGACAAAGTATTCAAATGCCTGAGACTATGGGGTGGGGGAGGATCTCATTCAAGCCAGCAAACTTAGAGAGGGGTTCCTTCAGAGCTTATGAATGGGGAAGGGGGAAAACCGGGCCCACTGGTAATGATTGACAGGATGCAGGGTACTGGGTTTGTGGAGACACCACACACAAGACTACTGCTATTTATCTACACCAAGCCTGCGTGGAGTGTTGAGATCACCATGGTGACCAGGAAAGCACAGCCCCATCCCCATGCCTGTCCTAGTTCTGTGCACGATGCACTTATAAACACAAGCCCTAGTGTTTCATAGCAGTCTGGGTGGGAGACGCCCTTGTGTCTCTTCCAGATAAAGAAGCAGGTACCTGGAGAGGGAAGTGACTTGCCCAGGGCCACACAGCTATATGCTCCCACATAGATGCACACAGAGATGGCTCTGCTTGCTGTGACAGCCACCCTGCCTCTGTGTGAACACTTGCGCTGATGAGCACTCAGCGTTGATTTAGTAAAACAGCCACTCAAACACAATCACAGAATTGATTGTCAGCTAAGGGCTGGTTCAGTTTTAATTACTGACTTGACAATTGCTGAAATGCCAAAAAAAAAAAAGAGAAAAAGAAAAAAGAAAACAGAAAAAAGTCCCCACGCACACTTGTAAATTGAAAGGAAGAGGCACGCCTTTCCCCTAGCCAGGGGCTGCCTTGAAACCTGGCACCTGATCGATACCCATCGAAGAAGGCAGGCATAATTCAGGAGACATAAAAACGACGCACCGCCCACATTCCGCATCCTTGATTTATGGGCGATCTTGTCAATAACATGGCACTTGAGGCTGGGTTATTGTTGGGACCTCTTTTCTCCAACGGGCTGTGCATGGAAGCCCTGGAGGGAATGTGGTTTAATTGCGTTTGTTTGCCTGTCTGAAGGCATTTCGCAGACAATGCAAAGAAGCCCATTCGCCCGGGCAGAGTGCGGAGGATGGGGAATTCTCTGGAGTGACTGTGTTTTGCAAGATTGTCTTTTATCAGGACAGTTGTGTTAACTGTGTAAGATTAGATCAGTGAACAATTTGTTCATTCATCTGCCCTAATTGAACAGCGGAAGGCAAGGGGATGCATGGCAGCACTGTTAGTGTTCTGGCTTCGCAGGGCTGGCTGCACCTAGCACTGGGGGAATGACAGGGGTCCCTAAGACTTTCTTGTCAAATATTTGCAACCAGAGGCTAAGATATCGTTGTCACTATTAGTCCAGGAGGCTAATGTGCGCCTCAGCTCAAGCCAGAGGCCATTCTCGTCACTGTCCCTGGAGGTGGATGACAGAGGCCTCAGAGCCAGTTGGCCTGCACATTCACTTAGGGACTGTTGAGTTGGCCTGCACATTCACTTAGGGACTGTTGATCCTCTGGTCAGAGAACCCAGTGAGGATAAAGCAGAATGGCCAACACTGCAGTTTCCTGTTGGCATTCACTGCAGCTTTCTGTTGGCATTCACTGCAGCTTCCTGTTGGCATTCACTGCAGCTTCCTGTTGACATTCACTACAGATTCCTGTTGGCCCTCACTCCAGCTTCCTGTTTGACCAACACTCCAGCTTCCTGTTGGCCCCCACTGCAGCTTCCTGTTTGGTCCACACTCCAGCTTCCTGTTGGCCCCCACTGCAGCTTCCTGTTTGTCCCACACTCCAGCTTCCTGTCATTGCAGCTTCCTGTTTGGCTGATATTCTAGATTCCTATTTGGCCCTTACCTTGGTTTCTTGTTAGGCCCTGACTTCAGCTTCCTGTTAGCTCCTTACAACTCTGTTAGGCCCTTACCTCAGCTTCCTGGTTGACCCTTACTGCACCACAGAAAGCTTAAGCATGACAAGAATGGAAGGTTCAACTGACTTTCTGTATGTACCACTCTGCCCAGGCCCCATCAGGTGGGTGGGGTGTGGCCTCTCTGAGGCCCCTTATCAGTGGCTGGGTGTGATGTCTCTGAGTCCACTGAATATCAACAGTAGGCTATTGATGTCTCAAGGCACTAGATCAGCAGTGGCATATTCATGTCTGTATATTAATACCCAGTGGTGGGGTTTTAGTAACTATCAACCATGGGATGTTGGTGTCTGATTTCCAGAAATTGTGGTACTGGTGGGTACTGGTGTTTGTAGAAGAGATGGTATGACTTTTAATGTTATCATATAGTCCTTGAACGTGGCAGTATGGTGGCCGTGTGTTTTATCAGTTCTTCTTATTGGGAAGGGAATGATGACATATTGACATTCTCAAGGAGAGGGATTTTTCCAGGGCACTCAGGAGGGATACCCCAAAAGACAGGAGATCTGATCAAATAGTGGTATGTCCTGATAGAAAGGGCACATCTTATGCTGTACCTAGAACCCTCCCAGTGTTAGCTTGGCCATGACCTCTCCCACAGGCATAAAACAGAGGGCGATGCAGGGCTTGGGTGAGAAGCAGAGAAGGTAAGATAGGTCTTGCCCCTCCCAAACTCAGTAACATCTGGAGCTAGGTCACACCTGAACTGGAGCTGACTGAGTGCATGCTGGACCATGTGTTGGATGATGCTGAAATCATCGTCTGTATCCCTGAGCTTTGATTGAACCCTAGTGATGGGAAGCTCCTTACCTCTGCCTGAACGTTTTTCTCCATCACAGTCTCATCCCAGCAGAGAACAAGCTCTGTGGCCAGCAGGCCTGAGCTGAACTCTAGCCATGTGCACATGTGTCCTGGAATCAGTTCAGTGATCTCTGGGAGCCTCAACCCAACCCTTGGAAATCAAGACGACACTGGACAACAGCCTCTCTCTCATCTCTTCCTCTGTCTTGTTTCTTTTATCCCCTGAGCTTCAGGCTGTGGGAGGGAGGAGGTTTGCAGACTGGAAAGGAACACGCTGGCCCTTCTTTAATTCAGGCTGCTCGGGTCACCTCTGCCTTTGGGGGACCCCAGGGAAGAAGGCTTCAAGGCAGGGTGTACTACCCTTGACCAGACTATCATTTAAATCGATCCCAAACACGCTAATTACAACTTCACAGGATTGCTGTGACACTGGGAAGATGGGGTACGTGGAACTCAGGGCCAACAGCCACACTAATATGTTGATGGCGAGGTGACAGGTGTAATTCACTGTCAGCACATGTCTGACCAAGTCCACTCTAGGTCCCTCCTGAGATGCAGCACCTCATGCTCCCCATCTTCTAGAGAAGTCAGTACCCTTCCTCAAGGGTGCCCAACTCTGTGAGTGTGGCTAAGAAGATGACAGAAATGTCCAGAAAAAGCCTTGTCCCTGCCACACTGCCTGCCTTTGATCTGATTGATATTGATTGTGTGCCTCTGTAAGATTTTGTTCAGCAAAAGAGCTTTGCAATTTAGGAAAAACATGTTCTGCACGTTTGAATTAATCGTCGCTGCCCTAGTGCACATGTACACACACACACACACACACACACACACACAGAGAGAGAGAGAGAGAGAGAAAGAGAGAGAGAGAGAGAGAGAGAGAGAGGATGGTGTCACAGATGACTGGAACAGATTCATGTCTCTGATTTGTCTCTGATTTACCACATGGATGCCAGTTCTTGCCTATGGTGGGTTCAGGTAGTAGACTGACTTCAAGGGCAACAGGAAGGGGAATGGTACTTGGGGAGGCCTGGAATCATCAAACACAAGGTTGACCTGGCTGCCTGGCCAGTTGGGAGATAAGAATATATATGCTCAGAGAGACAGACCCTGCCATAGGCCTGACCCTTCATTTGCGAACTCCCAGTTCTGGCCTCAGCTTAGGTTTTAAGCAAGGAAAAGAACTCCAATTGTTGCTTCATAGGCCTGCAGCAGGAGCCATGTATGCCAGGGTATTCACAGGGTCATGCCAATATTTATAACTACACACAGGCCCAGGTGATAAATGCCACCTGCCACCTGATGAGGTGAATGGGGTCAGAACATGGCACACTTGATGTGGGGTGCAGGGACAGGAAGAAGAGCAACACCAGCCTTTGCATGAGGGCACATGGCACAGCTTTCTGAGTTGCCTTGGGGAGGTGGTTGCAGGAGCAGACAATAATGTCACAAGATGGAGACCCCAAGATGTCAGAGAGCCACCAAGTAAAGATGTCATGAGGCAGCTTGGAATCTGAGGGGGCATTGGGGCTGGGCAGCCATGGGGAGTTAGGTGGTATCTGAAGCGGTAGAGAGAGGGAAAGCTGGGGGAGCAGGAGTACCCCAGAAATACCTGGGGAGGGGTGGTAAGTGGGAAGGTGAGGTACAACTGAGGGGGGGGGGTGGATACCACTGAGGAAGCCCAGTTTCCTTGCCTTCACAGATGAGGAAACTTCCAAAGACACAGAAACCAGCCTGGAGGAGCTGAAACCTGAGTTTAGTTTCAGAGCAAATGTCCTTCACTTCTCGCACACATTCAACTCCTATACACCCATCAGTGGCCAACTCGAATGGACCTCCTTCATGGAACACTTCGCGCTCCTCGTTTATGTCCAATTCCTGTCATGGCTTCCCATCAGTTCTCATGCCTCCACCTTAGAACTCTCTCCTCTTCTGGACATTAGTTTCAGAGTCTCCCTGGTGTGACGGTCCTCAGGGGCTAGATGGTATTCATTCCACTTCTGCTTGCCTAGAAGCTAGATACAGGAAGAGTTGTCTAAAGGCTAAAGGCCTGCTGCATGATTGTGAATGAAGGGGTGGGCATGTATGTGTGGGTGGAAGGAAATAGCTATCTATCTATCTATCTATCTATCTATCTATCTATCTATATCTATACATATGAATAATCAATGAGTAGATGAATACGCTGACAAGTGACACATAGATGATGGATGGACTGATTGATGAATATATACATTTATATATAAGTATTGTGTGTATGCATACAAGTAAATATTCATATGGGTGAATAGGAATATAAATAGACAAGATAGGCAACTGGCTTTGATTCGATGGATCAATAGCAGAGGTAAATGATGAGTAGACGGACAGGTGGATGGTTAGATGGGTGGATGGGTAGATAAATGGACAGTGAGTAGATGGATGAGCGGATGGGTGCATAGATAAACAGGCAAAAGAGTGGATGGGTGGGTGAATAAAAGGGTGGGTGGATAGAAGGGTGGGTGGATAAGTGAATAAATGAGTGGATGGGTAAAGAGTGAATGGGGAGATGGATGGGTAGGTAAGAGAATAAAGGGTGGCTACTTGGGTGGATGGATACATGGCTGAGTGAATGGGTGAATGGAAAGGTGGGTAGGTGTATGAGTGGATGTGTGGAAGAATGGATGAGTAAGTGGGTTTGGCGGGTGGAAGAATAGATGAGTGGATGAGTAAATGAATGAACAGATGGGTGACTAGATGACGGGATACATGGTTGTATGGATGGGCAGAGGAGCAGAAGGACGAATGAGTGGATAAGCGGGTGGATAAGTGTGTGGGAGTGTAGATAGTAGAAGGGTGGATGGATGGGTTGGAGAATGGGCAGTTGAAGAAGACAAGGTTTAGCATCAAAGAGTTCAAGTTCTGTTGTGCCTCCTGCTCTAGCCGCCATTGCAGGTTCTACTAGTCCTTGTCAGTGGACCTTGGTTTCTCACCTTTGCTGAGAGGTTCAGTGAGTTATACGAGGGCCTCAGGGAAAGCACAGGGAGTCTGCTTTGGGGAGCCTGGAGTGCTGTGAACCACCGTGGAGTATGCTTGCCAGAAATCGCATCCAAAGTGCACATTGAAGAAACATAATTTCCACATGGCTGGTTTTAAAACCAAGTAATTAAATGGTTTTACAGTCGGTTTTTAAAACAAGCTCTCTGAGTTATGAGCATAAAGCATGTCTCCATCACGTCCAAGATACTCTGACTTGAGATTTCTAGCACAGTGGGTTTTATAATTAGGTTGCATGGCAGCTCCATTGTGGCTACGGCCACTTTGCAGAACTCATTTTGTGGCCTGATGTGACATAATTAGCCCTAAAAGTTCCCAGGGAGGGGTTTACCTGGGGTTGTCTCATATGGAAGCTGGAGGGGAGCCAGAGCTGGGGCTGTGAGGAGGGCATCTGGGGAGACACTGCTCTCAGCATGGAGGGAGAAGGCCTGGGATGCTTCCAGATGGAAGCCAATCTCTTTGTATGTGATTGGGGTGATGTGTCACCACCTCAGCCACTGAGCTCAGAGGCCATTGGCAGGCTGGACTCCATCCCCAAAGCATGTCTTCAGAGGGGAAGCAGGGCTCCCAGCCAATAGGAGAGCCAGCTGGATGAAAATTTCCAGCAAATGAACAAAGCTTAGAATAAATATACGCATGATATTTGAGACACAGTAAGAATAGTCCATTGCTTGTGTGAAATTCAGTTTTAACTCTCAGTTCTTTCTAAACTTTTTTTTTGTCACATCCATCAGATGCACACTGCACTTGAGTCTCTGAAACAGCTTCAGAGACTACAGGTCTCTTGTGGCCAGTGTGAGGCCAACCATGGCTCCTCATTACTTATGATAAGTGGCAGACATTGTGATAGGAGAGGTGTCAAGGGACCTGCCAGTCTCCAGGGAAAGAGAAACGGGGGTGGGGGGAAGGGTTTCAGGCCAAGATCACTGTGCATGGAGAGCCAGTTGGGAAAGTCGCTTTAACAGAAAGTGATTCTAGAGCGTGGAAGAGTGAGCTACGGACAAAGGAACACTGAGTGGGGAGAGCAGGCTGTAGGACACATGTCACTCCCTCCCTCTCAGACATCCCAGGATGCAACAGCAGCCTGTAGTCTGGGGAGCAGTGATGACTTGGGCACGGGACAGGGCAGGGGCCTGGACAGGGCCTCACTTGGCTTCAAGAATAGCTTCTTCCCAGGGCCCTTCCTTCCCACCTTCCAAAGCTGGAGCTGGGAACTTCAGGGACCTACCGTTGGGACACTCTGTACCAGCCTTGGCTTGTTTTATGCCTCTATCTGGGGCCCTCAATGCTAGAGCAGACTGGTATAATGAATGCACATGACAGAACCTGGAAGCATGGACATAGTGTGGCATGGGGCCAGTCACCCTGTCACACACACACCTCCTTTAGGCCAGGCTGGACTCCTAGTAAGCTCTAATGGAAGCCATGAGTGCACTGAGGACAAGGACCCTTGGTCCCATGTGTACATCCTCCATACACATGAGGACACCGACATCTTAGGCAGAGGCCTGTCCTGAAGGCAGCAGTGGGAGCTCACCTGGACATCGGGTGGAGATTTGGAGCCAAGGCATGTTGCCCTTCTCTGATGGCCCCATGTTCCCTCTCCATCCTCCCACACCCAAGCTTCCTTCCTTTCACTCTGTGGCCAACCACCATAAAGCTATCTTGGATTCCTGTCATGTCTTGACTGGGTGATCTTACCATTTCATGATTAAAAAAAAAAAAAAAAAAAAAAAAAAAAAAAAAAAAAGCCAGTGTCCCTGTCCATGGTGCTCATCTTGACCTCCTGCTCCTCCTCCTCCTCTCATGTGATGAACAGGTCACCCATCATCCCTCAGCTTTCTGTGCCAAGCCCCATGGCAAAGCCAGGAGAGTCACTTTATGTGGCCTTAAGTTGAACTTTCTAAACACACCAAGCAATAGGCCCATGAGTAGAGGCCAGGCCAGATCAATGACAGGTCCAAAGTCCTTCCTCCTGCCACAGGGGTCCCCTGGAGCACAGATGTCCACTATGGGCTCAGGAAGCTGCTCCTAGAAGGTGCAGGGCACTATGTTTCAGTCCAAGGACCACAGAGATTCCACCCCGACTTTAGCTCCACTTCTACTCACAATTGCAGGCAGAGGTCACAAGGGATGTAGTGGACACAGCAATGTCAAATACAGGTGCTAAGCTGACCTTTGCCCTGCCATCCTGTGCCATGGAAGACTGTGAATGGTTTTATTTTCTCCATAAAACCATTCAAACCATTTTTAGCTCTTGGCCACAGGGACATAGGGCCCGAAGAGCTAGACAGTGAGCAAAACTATGGTGTGTCCCATGCCTAGGCCACTTCCAGAGGGGACTCTGGTGGTGGGTCCTGAGCTCACAGGACAAGTAAAGTCATGATGGGACTTGAAGGAGAGTGTGCTCCACCATGTGACTCCTGCAGCCACTCTATGGGGGTGGGGTCAGCTTGAGGACTGTTCAGTTCTATTGCTTGTAGTAGATGGCTCTGTGTTTCTCCTCTCTCTTCCCTACAAGCACGTGTGGTTGGCGGCTGGCTATCTTATGCACTTCTGGGAACTCAGGGAGTGAGGGAAGTCTCAGGGCCCAGTCTTGTGCTTTGTGGGAGTCGCCACTTGCTACCACTTTTCCTGTATTCCTTCTCCCCCACATAAGGAGCTGCTACCCAACACGTTCCCATTGCTTCAGGTGCCAGGCTTGGAAGCAGGGCTGCCATACCTTTGCCTGGCAGTCCTTTAGATTCAGTCATTCCGGCTTCCTGGGTCTTTAGCCCTTTGAGAGGCTGACAGAAGAAGTGGATCTACTGACTGTGACAGCAATCAGTTGACAGCCCTGCTACTGTGCTATTGTTTTTGAGGCACCTGTGTACATCCCGCCCCCAGATGAAAAGATATGGGACCACAGCGAGAACAAAGGACTGAAGAGTATAGTCCTGTGCCCTCGTCCTTTATCCCTTGCTGATGTCATTTAATCAGCAATATGATGCAATGCACCTTGGGAAGGTATACGCAGGGATGGGTGGCATGGAGGATGTGGCATCTAAAAGTCATTAATCCACAGTTTCCCAGTCTAGTCCTCAGCTACCTTCCCTGAAAGCGAGTTGTCTTGGTGCTGGTAAGAGTTCAAAACAAACAAACAAACAAAAAACAAAACCAAAAAATAAAGCAAAACAAAATAAAAACCTGCCTCTGACATCATGAGCTCTACTTAGTGTGTCTTTGTAGTTAGCCTGGGCTGGAGGAGTTGGTCCAGAGCAGGCGTTGGAGAGCTAATCACCATCTCACAACTACAAAACAGCAGCCTGCAGGTCACTGTGGTCAGGGACTCACCAGCATGCCCACTGGGACAAAAGCCAAGGAAGGAAGGGAAGGCCAGTGTGGGCTGCAGCAACACAATGCCAGAAACAGAGGCCAGAGTTCACTGGTGGCACTGGTTCACAGGACTGGAAGGACTCTATGTGACAGGGTGGGACGCTGAACTAAGATACACAGACATCACTGCTATGAGGAGGATAAGCCACAAAGCCCATTCTGACCTCACCCGCCTCGTCTCCCACAGCATGTCTCGGGCTGCTTCTGTTCCTGCTCCTAATAGCACTCAACCACTGTTGCCACCACTCTGCCCAATCCTGCCAGCCTGTTATTTATACACCAGGCTGTAGGCAAGGACACAGAGCAGGACGTGGTCCCTGTCATTCAGGAAGCTCAACCTGGAAATCTACAAAGACCAGGGAAGGCCATGAGGGAAGAAGCTCCAGAGGTTGGGGGCATGGGAAGAATCGGAGAGGGGAAGTCTGAATTGCAAGCCATCAGGGATACTGCTTGGAGGAGGTGACAGCGGATCTGAAACGCAGCCAAGACAGAGACCTTTCCCAGAGCAGGAGGAGTGTGGCAGGCTGGGGCCCTGGCAGTGTGAAGGGCAGATCTCAGATAGTTCCAGACTTTCTCTCTCTCTCTCTTTCCTGTTTATTATTCTTAAGAACACAGAATGTGCTGAACTGCACTAGCCCAAGCTAAGGGGTACCAGAAAACCAAGCTTCCTCTATTCCAGCTGGCCAAGCGCATCTCATAGGCCAGAGTGGGAACCCAGGCTTCCTGGGGCACTTGCTAAGAGGTGGGACAGTGAGGGTCACCATTTGGGACTCTATCTGCCCTGGGTAGCTTTCTATACCTGGGACCTGGCTGTGATGGGGTCCAGCTTCTGCTGCACCAGGCTGCCTGTCTTACCAGTAATAATAATAATAATAATAATAATAATAATAATAATAATAATAATA